>OW026453.1:27386588-28586588 GCA_932274525.1 Podabrus alpinus
TGAAACCCAAATGTATATCTACGTATACAGATAACACTGAAATATCATTAATATAATAAATTATTGTGATAAGCGTGAGTGAATTTTATTCTTAAATTACTAAATTTCTAAAGCAAATTAAAATGTTTAAAATAATATTAAGAATTGCAATTTTTTTTGTGATATGTTTTAAACCAAACAGTGGGGCTCGCATACTAGGAGTTGTACCAACTCCTTCATTTAGTCACCAAAATAGTTTTCGTCCTTTATGGAGAGAATTATCATTACGTGGTCATCAGGTAACGCTTATAACAACAGATCCAATGAACGACCCTTCACTTACAAATTTAATAGAAGTTGATTTACACGATCTTGCTTACGATCAATGGAATATGAAAATGAATGGAGTTTTTGAAAAAAATCCTTCGAATATGTTTTCTCTGCTCTGGTTTACCTTTCCAATAGCCAATGACGTATTCGATCAAGAATTAGGTCATCCAAAAGTTCAAGCTATAATCAAAAATGAAACTGAATATTTTGACTTAGTTATGTTGGAATCGTATTCTCCAGCAATATTTGCGTTTGGGGAACGGTTTAAATGTCCTTTTATTACAATCTCTTCGTATGATGGTTTTGCTCAACTGTACGAACAAGTTGGAAATCCTTCACATCCAATTACAAATCCCGATAGGTTCATGTTGTATAACGACAAGTTATCTTTTCAAGAACGTCTGCTTAGTGTTTCTTTGAGATTATACATAGATGCTTTGATGTACTTAAATCAAGATTTCGTTAACAGTTCTGTTACACGAAACTTTGGACCAGAATATCCCGATATGCGGAAATTGGCTGAAAATACAAGTATGGTATTCATAAACACCGAACCAATTTTTTTTCGAGTTAGGCCCTTGTTGCCCAACGTGATTCAATTCGGTGGTGGCACACATATACATTCAAAGCAGGAATTGCCCAAGGTAATGAACTTTTATTTGATGATGTAATTTATTTTCTTAAATTTATTTTAGAAACTACAAAATTATTTGGATTCGGCAAGTGAAGGATTTGTGTACTTCAGCTTAGGTTCCAATATTAAAAGTAAAGATTTACCTCAAGAAATAATAAATACTTTAATTGGAACGTTTTCTGAGCTTCCTTTTAAAGTTTTATGGAAATTTGAATTAGATCAATTGGATAATCTACCAGCTAATGTTATGATTTTGAAATGGTTACCACAACAAGATATCTTAAGTACGAATATCTTAAGAAGAAATTTGGTAAAAGTTCTAAGATTTCAATTTTTTCTTTTAGGGCATCCAAATATTAAGCTATTTATTACGCAAGGAGGTTTGCAATCTATAGAAGAAACTATACACTGTCACGTTCCAATAATTGGTTTACCCTTTTGGGCTGATCAACCTGGAAATATAAAACAAGCTGTGGACAATGGTTTAGGATTATCTGCAGACCCTTTTTCATTAGACAAAAAGAATTTTAAAAGTATAATCATGGAAGTAATTAGTAATCCAAAGTAAGTAAATGCTGAGTGAAATAATTATTACATGTCGGTATGTTACAGATATCGAGAGCGAGTTGAACAGTTTTCAAGCTTAATTAAAGATCAACCAATGACAGGATTGGAACGTGCAATATGGTGGACGGAATACGTTATCCGTCACAAAGGAGCTTCACATTTCAAAAGCCCTGCATTAGGAATTCCTTTTTATCAATATTACATCTTAGATGTTATTGCATTTTATCTTGCAATATTGTTTACTACAATTTATCTCACAATTTTAACTTTAAAATTAATTTTTAAAGCATGTAGATTTGTATTCAGATCAAAATCAAAACTTAAATCCCAATAACAACACAGCCAAAAAAATCCTAGTTAACTTTAATTGGATAATTGATCCATATTTCAGTTTCTAAATGTATTCCATGAAAACTTATGATGGCATTGTTCACAATATCGATTTCCAAAATTGGTAAAAAGGATAGTAAAAAAGATATAAATAAAATGTATCCTGCAATATTGGTAGTGTAAATTTTTTTTAAATGTAAAATATTATGGATTAATTAGAAAAACATTTCCCTTAAAGAAAAAGGAGGAAGCTTTGGACGCCAGAACAGACTTTTTAGCCTCATCCAAGATGAGTTCATTTCAGAATCAACTTATTGGGCGGATTAGAACGTATAATTTGAGAATAGACCATGTTATACGTCATACTCTTTCCATTAAAAGTCCATCATTGCAACACGCATCATACAAGTATGCACTGGTGCCAGATGACATCAGGATTCACATTGTACACTTTGACGCCAAGCTATTAATTATTTAACAAGTACAAAGTAATTTAACAGAAGGCAGTGAAAGACAGCCAAATTGGTCTTAATCAGAAGAAGGGAACAAGCCTCTGGAGGGCCCGAGCTCGTACAGGGCCATCTGCCTTCTGGACAACGTGGGGAAAATTTTTGAACGACTGTTATCTTCCAGAATCTAGCGCGACATCGACGCGCTGGTGGCCTTGCGAGTAACCAGTTCGGCTTCCGCAACGTAAAATCTACCTTCGCGGCGATAGAAAGCAAGGTCCAGAAAATCCAGAAGGCTAGAGAGGGAACCTAACGGACTCGAAGGTTGCCGGTGTTGCTGACCTTGGACATGATGAATGCTTTCAACTTCGCCACATGGACCTACATCATGAAGGAGTTGGAGAGTAAAGAGTATCCCACTATATCCTTAGAATTCAAAGACAGAACGGTACAGGTCCTAGAAAAGCTTTGGAACACCACAATAGAAGTCACAAGTGGAGTACCACAGAGATCCGTCCTGCGCCCTTTGCTGTGGAACGTGATGTATGCCGCGTCCTTAGGCTCCCCGCATCACCACGGGTGAGCATATACGGACGATATCACCCTGGTAGCAGAAACCATGACGGATGATGAAGTAATGGAGATAGCAAACAGCACCATTGAGGCGATTTGCGTATGGATGCACCGGAAGGGCTTCCAGGTGGTGCCGGAGTAGATGCAGGCGAACGTGATTGCCGGAAAAAGAAGGATTTTACCAATTTCCTTCCTGGTGAACGCCCAAATGACGCGACACTGTTGCTCTCATCCCAAATACCGATCCACCTTAAAGCATGGATTAGAGGTGCCAGGTACCACTCGTGAACCCAAGGAGAACCACCCGATCACCTGGAAGCTGCAATGTTGGTGTGGCAGCTTCTGTGGGAAAACTCGAACAAAAGCAGGTAGACAGCGAGGCTAATGCCGACATTGGATTCGGCAATATATTGCTATATTGTACAATGTGACCCACAGATGCTGCAATATATTGCACAATAAAAATATTGTACAGTAAACATCAAACTAATTTTGAATCGTTTAATATATTGTGCAATCTTTCAATGTGATCCATAGACTATCAATATTATTGTGCAATATGGAATATTATTATACAATATGGAATATTGTGCAATAATATTGATCGTGTACGTATACAGCGCTGTTAGCAATGTACATTCCTAAAAGCGGCCCCTAGACGATCAATATTTACGTCAATATATTGCACAATTTATTGTGTCAATATATTACGTGGCCAACCCACACGGTGCAATATTATTGCTCAATAAATTAGTTCACGGGTGATACTTGTGCAGTCAACATGTGGAATAATAAGAAGACAGCAAGTTGTGTGGCTATAGCATTGGTTATAGCTTCAAAAAAGAAGGAAAAAAGAAGCGCAGGTGGATGAAGGAATGGTTTAAAGAAAGAAATAAGTACACTCATGAAAATCTGTTAAGTGAACTAAGAATTAGTGAACCAAGTGATTTTCAAAATTTTTTGCGACTAGATAGTGCATTATTTGATGAACTACTGAGAATGGTTACATCTGAAATACAAAAAAGGGATACTATAATGCGAGATGCTATCCCTCCAACACAGAACTGAACCAGTATTGTGCAATATTGCCAACAGACGATGCAATATTCACTAGATTGCACAATAAAAATCAAACTGTTTTTGATTGACTCAATATATTGCGCAATCTTTCAATGTGATCTACAGACGCTCAATATTATTGCACAATGTCAATTATTGTGCAATATATTGACGTAAATATTGATCGTCTAGGGGCCGCTTAACTGTTGAAAATTTAGCCAATATTATTTATTTGCTCTCAGTTATCATGACATTGAATATTACTTTGAGCTCATGTTGATGTAATCCCTCATGATTGTAATCTATTATAAAAACTACCACTACCAGTATGTTAAAATCTTCGGAAGCATTAATAAATAATAACATAGCTTATTTACATCATAATTATATATTACGTTTCAAATATTCCTAGTGTCAAGTTCTAAATTTTGTGATAATATTCGTTAATCTCAATGTGCGTGTTGTTTATATAATGTACTTATGTGTTATGTATGACAACATTTGTATTGTACAACTAAATTTAGGTTTTATTAATAAATGCATATTTATTTGGGAAATACATACCGTAAGTTGGATATATTTTACAGATGATGTATGGTACCTACATTTGATTAAAAATTTTAGGTGCATATTTTACCTGTTTTCCGACCTCTCTTGATACAATCTGATATAATTATATAATCAGCAAAGTGGTTTAGATAAAATAACACTTGAAACTACTTCTTAAATAACTACTTCTAAAAATAATTTTAGATTTTTAATGATATTCCACATGATGTTAACTTCGGTGCTAAGTTTGGTTATAATATTTTTATTTAAATTAAATAGTGCTGCGCGTATACTTGGCTATGTTCCAACTCCATCATATAGTCATCAAGTGGCTTTCCATCCATTATGGCAAGAACTATCCTAACGTGGTCATCAGGTAGTAGTTCTAACCACAGATCCTATAAATAATTCGTCACTAACCAATTTAACCGAGATTGATATGTACGATATTTCTTATGAAATTTGGAACAGAAATCTAAAGGGCTTATTTGAAAAAGAACCTGCAAATATCATAAATCTAATAAGAATAATAACTGAAACCAATATAGAAATAATTGATAAACAATTAGGTGATCCAAGAGTGCAGAGTATAATTCAAAATGAAGGTGAACATTTTGATCTATTTATGATGAATATTACTTCCCTTCTATACTGGCTTTTGCCGAACGGTACAAATGCCCTTACATCGGATTGAGTTCTTTTGAAGGTATTGGAGTGGTTTATCAAGCCATAGGAAGTCCAGCTAATCCAATTACAAATCCCGATACTTTAATACCATTTCAAAAAGTGTTACCATTTTCTGAACGTGTTGTTAGTGTTACGACAACATTGATCAATTTACTGACTCTATACATCATTTCGCTAACGACAGAATCGACAGTTAATAAACATTTCGGGCCAAATTATTCAGACATGAATAAATTTGTCCAGAATATAAGTATGCTTTTTGTAAATTCTGAACCAATATTTAGTCGAGTTAAACCTTTACCACCCAATGTAATTCAGTTTGGAGGTGGGAGTCATTTAAAACCTCAACAACCATTACCAGAGGTAAATTTAATTTTTTCTTAAATTAAATTGCTTTTAGGCAAATGTTACGTTTTAGAATTTAAACAGTTTCTTGAATTCTGCAAAAGAAGGGTTTATTTACTTCAGTTTAGGAAGTAACATAAAAAGTAAAGATTTAAACACAGAAACACTGCACACCATAATGGACACTTTTTCTGAACTTCCTTATAAAGTGTTATGGAAATTTGAATTAAATAATTTAAATGATTTGCCAAAGAACGTAATGCAACAGACCAAAACAGCTGCTGATGTAAAAAAATATTCCAAAATGGCAATACTTTGCCCAAAAAATACTGTCGTTGACGCTATAAACGAGCAAGTTTTGGACCTTTTAGACGGCAGCATGTTAACTTATCTAAGTAGTGATTCCATTGACGATAGTGATGATAACGATAGGGAAAACTATCCGATGGAATTCTTGAATGAACAAACTCCCTCAAGGATGCCAGTACACAGAATGCACTTGAAGATTGGAAGTGTGATTATGTTGCTCAGGAAACACTAAACGTGGTCTTTGTAATGGGACACGCTTAACTGTTAAATCGTTAAAGCCCAATCTAATCGCCGCTGAAGTCTTGACAGGAACTGCTGAAAAGGAAACTGTCCAATTAAACTTGCCTTTTCCATGACGATCAACAAGGTTCAGGGACAGACGTTAGAAAAAGTAGGAATATATCTGCCTGAACCTGTGTTTAACCACGGTCATCTCTATGTAGCAATGTCAAGAGTACGAAGATCTGAAGATGAAAATAGTTGATGGAATAGAACAAGGAAAATTGATTCAACGTTCACAGGCAGTGTACACGAAAAATATTGTTTACAAGGAAGTACTAACGCACTAGGCAGTGCTAAAGATTTTATTTGCTGCAATAATTATTATTGTTCTTTAATTACCAAATAAAAAAATTAAAATTAATAAGTACAATTTGTTTAGTAATTGGGTTATGTAGTACCTTGAGTTACATAAAACCCGGGGACGTTTCAACGCGAGGATGAACAAATAAAATTGGCAATATTTGGAAACAATGTTGTTTTTATTTAAATCATTAAAGGTTAGGTTTAGGTTAGCGTTAGGAATTATTTTAATTAATACCGCTATAAAAGAGACCCACCGTCTAGCTGCCCGTCCGCGGACGGGCTTTCCAGCTAGTATGTGTATAAAAGTACTAATTTACTATCAGGAATTGCAAGTAGTGCAAGGAACTACAAGAATTAAACAATACCGTAATGACTGCAATTCGTAGTAAAAAAGCGGTAAGTATTAACAATTCAAAAGTTACCACCTTTGTACTAAGTATTTGATAATTGCTGCTTTCTTTCTCTAAAAATGATGACGTGGTGTAGTTACCCCAATTATATTTTAATGATTTTAAGCAGCACTTGCAGATGTTTTACGGTTTTTAAACTTCGTGAAGAGACGCACAATGTTCCTACATACTCAAAAATATTAAAAACAGAAAATATAAAAGAAAAAGTAGTTACCGCTCTTTTACTACTGACGGCAGTCTATCAAGGTTCCTGTGTTAGCGTTTAGGGAAATGAAGAAACCTGGAATATTGTATGTGAACAAATAGAGAAGAATAGAGATTGGGTATCAGAAGACGATGTAGAACGTTTTAAACCCACCAATATACAAAATAAAGAGAAAATGATATAGAAGATCATAATGCAGTAATTACATTTATTAATTTGGTAGGATTTAAAATTACATTGAATATAAATTTTAAAATAGTACTGCTAGAAATGAGACGGTAATCAGCTTAAGCGGTTAAGTGCATTGCTGCTAAAGCTGAATGCCCGGTTCGACTCCGGGCTCAGTAAAAACTTTATTCTGACCGTCTCCCCTCGGAAGGCAATGGCAAACCACCGAGGTGTAATATGCCAAAAATATCCTCTCTGGAGATGAAGTGTATACACTTCCCGCGGTTCGGAGCCCGCGTTAAACAAGTAGGTCCCCTATGTGTGTAATAGTACTACAAATGCACAACACATACATAGGAGAGAGGTCGCCAACATCCGATAACGGATAGGCACGTGAAGAAGAAGAAGACTGCTAGAAATTACTTACAAAGAAAAATAATATACATAAATTATTCAAGTTAAGTAAATCAAATACAATTCAAATTATAAAAACCAAAATATTGAAGTCAAGATCCATGTTGGTGAACTTTTGGCCTGATATGGCTAATATAAGTAGCACACATACTGAGATCTTAAAATTTGTCTTAGGTTTGGGGTGGCTCAAAAAAGAGGAGAGATAGTCGGCTACTAATATTAAAACTCGGAGGTAACATAACAGACCTATTCTTGTTGTTGTGGCCTGAGTTTTGTTTGCTCTCCACATCCTGTTCTCCACTGTAAATAAGCTTAATTCATAGAATAGGAATTAATTAGCTAGTTGCCTTAATTGCTGCTATTTCATTTTTAGTCAGATTATTAATGAAGAAGCCCCTAATCAAACACAAATAAATGGCCCATATTTAATTACTAATACAAACGAAGTATCTATAATTTCTACAACTTTAAGGTATGTACCTATATACTAAGGTATACTATTGTTTGATTGTGAGTTTAATATATGTGTACATATTATAACATTACCCTGTTATTAGAAAACGCCAAAATGATATGTATTGTGGGGACTTTGATGAGGAAGACATGGATGACGTAAAAAAAGCCAAATTAATGTGCAAAATAGCACGGAAAACTATTAAAAAATACGTCGTCGCAGGATACCCGTTTTCGCTCACGTCTACCGATCGGATAACATCCATTTGAAAACATGCAAACAACTTCCAAGGTTTTTCTGAATAATGACAATTCGAAATTTACCATTTCAACACTTTTCGTACACACACACAATTTTCGTTACATATTTTTATTAAATTTTTAAACACGCTACCGATTTTATAGACGTATTCAAATCAAAACAAAAAAATACCATAAAATATCTTCAAACTCTGAGTTATCGTATGCAACAAAAAATTTCCACCCTAGATCAATTATTAAATCATTTAAAAGTTACGAACCGAATATAAGAATTCACCATAAAAATCAAATTTTAAATCAACCAATCAACCAAAGGAGAGAATACGATACAAAATGATCAAATTAATATACATTTTAACCATCAAAATTTTTTTCTAACAATATTTATAACTATTTTTGTGCATTAATAAAAGTTTTAATTGTAAAATAAATTTACTATCCCTGATCTTACATTAATAATTATGCGACGCATTGAATATCTTGCCTCAAATCTCGTGGTATAACTCGTAGTTCCTTTATGCACTTAATCATCAATTAATGATACCGTGATCGTGCTATCCAATTCTTACGGTGGCTTCAATAATCGCTTCGCAAGGTTACATCACGCTCGATCCACATTAACTTATATTAGATCTTTGCTTAAATTAGAACTTAAGACGTGCTTCGCTGAAAAGTGGGGCAGCATCTCTATTGTTTAACTACTCCTTTACACTTAAACTACCTATACTATAAAGCAAATATGCGTATCAATATAGATAACATCGCAAATTTTTATTGTGATAAGTGTGTGTGAAGTTCAATTTTATATCAATTAGTAGTAAGTGAAAATTTCATAGGCAATTACTGAAATTCTAAAGAAAACTAAAATGAAGAAATTACTATTAACAATTATAACTGTTCTTGTGATATGTTTTAAACCAAACAGTGGGGCTCGCATACTAGGAATGGTGCCAACTCCTTCATTTAGTCACCAAAATAGTTTTCGTCCTTTATGGAGAGAATTATCATTACGTGGTCATCAGGTAACGGTTATAACAACAGATCCAATGAACGACCCTTCACTTACAAATTTAATAGAAATTGATCTACACGATTTTGCTTACGATAGATGGAATATGAAAATGAAAGGAGTTTTTGAAAAAAATCCTTCGAATATATTTTCTCTGCTTTGGTTTATTTTTCCAATAGCATATGACGTACTTGATCAAGAATTAGGTCATCCAAAAGTTCAAGCTATAATCAAAAATGAAACTGAATATTTCGACTTGGTTATGTTAGAAGCAATTTCTCCAGCAATATTTGCGTTTGGGGAACGGTTTAAATGTCCTTTTATTACCATCTGTTCGTATGATGGTTTTGCTCAACTGTATGAACAAGTTGGAAATCCTTCACATCCAGTTGTAAATCCTGATAGGTTCATGTTGTTTAATGAGAAGTTATCTTTTCGAGAACGTCTGCTTAGTGTTTCTTTAAGATTATACTCAAATGCTGTGATGTACTTTAATCAAGATTTAATTGACAGTTCTGTTACACGACACTTTGGACCAGAATATTCCGATATGAATAAATTGGCTGAAAATACAAGTTTGGTATTGGTAAATTCGGAACCAATTTTTTTCCGAGTTAGGCCCTTGTTGCCCAACGTGATTCAATTCGGTGGTGGCACACATTTAAATTCAAAGCAGGAATTGCCCAAGGTAGTAAACTTTTATTTAATAAAATGTAAGTTTTTGAAATTTATTCTAGAAACTACAAAATTATTTGGATTCGGCAAGTGAAGGATTTGTGTACTTCAGCTTAGGTTCCAATATTAAAAGTAAAGATTTACCTCAAGAAATAATAAATACTTTAATTGAAACATTTTCTGAGCTTCCCTTTAAAGTTTTATGGAAATTTGAATTAGAAGAATTGGATAATCTGCCCTCTAATGTTATGATTTTGAAATGGTTACCACAGCAAGATATATTAAGTACGAATATCTTAAGAAGAAATTTGGTAACAGTTCTAAGATTTCAGTTTGTTCTTTCAGGACATCCAAACATTAAACTATTTATTACACAAGGAGGTTTGCAATCTATAGAAGAATCTGTACACAGTCACGTTCCAATAATTGGTTTACCCTTTTGGGCCGATCAACCTGGAAATATAAAACAAGCTGTGGACAATGGTTTAGGATTATCTGCAGACCCCTTTTCACTAGACAAAATGAATTTTAAGAATATAATCATGGAAGTAATTAGTAATCCAAAGTAAGTAAATGCTGAGTGAAATAATTGTTACATCTCGGTATGTTACAGATACCGAGAACGAGTTGAACAGTTTTCAAACTTAATTAAAGATCAACCCATGACTGGATTGGAACGTGCAATATGGTGGACGGAATACGTTATTCGTCATAAAGGAGCTTCACATTTCAAGAGCCCTGCATTAGGAATTCCATTTTACCAATATTACATCTTAGATGTTATTGCACTTTATTTTGCAATATTGTTTACTACAATTTATCTCATAATTTTAATTTTAAAATTAATTTTTAAGGCATGTAAATTTGTATTTAGATCAAAATCAAAACTTAAATCCCAATAACAGTACAGCAAAGAAAATCCGAATTATTAGCTTTAATTGCGTAGTTGATTCATATTTCACTTTCTAAGTGTATTCCATGATAACTTATAGTGGCATTGTTCAGAATATCGAATTCTAAAATTAGAAAAACAATGGGTAAGGAGCTAATTTAAAATTACAAGAAAACGCTTATCTAGGAGATAAGTTATACTAGTTAATTGAAAATCATTTTGATGTACTCATAGATAGCAATAAATTTAATATATAAAAAAATTCATCCGACAGTATTAGTACTACAAAATTATTATTTTTAAATATATACGTAAATATTTAACCATTATATTAAATTATGGATTAATTATAAAATATTTTCTCATTATGGTAAAAATGGGGAGCCCTGCTGGCTATAACGGGATTTAGCCTAATCCAGGATGAGTTGATGGTGATTAAAAAACCTTAAATTTAATTCAGAATCAACTTATTGGACGAATTGGAACGTATAATTTGTGAATCTAGCATGTTATACATAGTACGTCATACTCTTCCCATTAAAAGTCCATCATTGTACCACGCACCATGCACATATAGGGAGATTACACAAGCACGTATATACTGGTGCCAGTGCATATTCGATATCAACGTTGGACGCCTTGGGGCCAAGATATAACTTATAACTTCAGTAGAATTGCATCCTTAACACGTTCAGTACGGTGAGACATCAACGGAGTGTCTCACTCTTCTAGGTCCGCGGGACGGCGAGACATGATGGTGTGTCACAGTATGTTGGTATATTTAAACGGCGTGTAGATCGTAGGGTGTCATTTTTTTAAAGCTAAATATGTGGAAAACGCAACTTAACCCTTCGGAGAACAAACTTATAATGCTGGGTCCCAAATTTTTTGTTTAATTCGGTTTATATAAAGCATTGAATTGCAAATTTGTATATTTTGGAGTATACTACGTAAATGAACTCTCAAAGTAGATTTTATTATTACTCACTGCACAAATACATTAAAAAAACTGTTAATACAATTAAAAAAATCATATTTACAGGTGTCAATATCAAGCAGTTATATGCAAGTTTGCAAAGTAATTATTATGCAATTATGCCCTCAGACGGCGAGACATCACTGTGGTGTCTCAAACAAAATACTCAGAAAATGCGATAAGAAGTGAGATTTTCCGATAACTGCAAGTACCAAACTGCATATAAGGTGAATAGCAACTAAATTATACCAAAAAGATTTTGGGCCCAGAGACCCAAAATTTACCTTCCCACACCCGTACTTAACGTGTTAAGTTTTAATTTTTAATTTTTCTTGCAATTTGGAAACAACAAACATTCCCTCTGGCATCTCTATTATATAATTTAGAACAAACATCCTACAAAGCAAGACACAATCTTCGAAAGGTTCCAAAAAACATTTGGGAAAAATGTTTGGGCATTTTATTACTATGGCAAAAAAAACTCACAAAACAAATAAATATAACTAAACTCTCGAATTCCGTAAAGTATGCGATTTTTTCTCCAGTACAAGGCCTTATTCGAAATAAAAATGAAAAATTTGTACTAAAGAATTAAAGGAATATTACAAAATAAATTATTATTTCAATGATTTTGTAACATTTAAATAAAATTATTCTATTATATTGTAATGTAAATTATTTCAGCCATAATAAAATGCATACATTCAATAAGCGCTTATCTACTACGACTGATAGTATGGGCTTATACGTGGGCGTTCACATACCTACCGCAGTTCTAATTATAATTAACGTACGTTCTTTCAATATACATTATACGCTTTTAAAACTTTCAAATCTAACAAGAATATATTAAAGTTTAAATTTAAAGTAAATTCTTAATTACAAAGAGCGCCCAAAATTTCGCTAAGGTGTATCAAATTACCAAGATTACGTGGTTGTACCGGAATAGCTGATTTTCGCTTTAATTAATCTCAACGTAACTCTGCACTTTCTGCTGTTCTGGAGAAAAAAAATAAGCATACAATTCAATGCATGAAAAAGTTAGCAACCTAATAACTTTTGAGATTTACGTAAGTTCATAATATTGTATGGTGTAAAATTTATTTGTAATGTTGCAATTTTAGTTATATTTGTTTTATTTGTGTTCTTCTTCCTGCCCTTTGTCGCAACTTATTTGGAGTTAGTTGATTATATAATTCTAATAAATTGACCAAAACCTGGAACCCCGAAAGAACTATAAAAATTTTGGAACCTTACCGAGGATGTGTCCTGCTTTGTGGAATGTTCATTCTAAATTATATAAAATTAGAAATACCAGAGCGAATGCTTGATGATTGTAAATTGGAAGTAAAATCAAAATATAACTATTTAATTCTACAGAAGTTATAAGTAATAACTTGTCGCCAAAATGTCCAACGTGGATCTCGAGTGTCAACTGGCACCAGTGCAAACGTGCATGAGTAAACACCCTATTACATATTATATTTGTTTTATTGCAGTTCTATTTATTTTATTGATTTATTCTTATAATGATATCTTCTTCTTCTTCCACTTTTATTAAGAAGCCTCCCTCTTAATATAGGTCCAGGACCTGTTCTTTACTAATTTTTGTAATTAGTTCTATGAGCACTTGTGGATTTTACATCCCGGGTAGCTTGCTAGGAGGCTTGCCTTTCGATGTGCCTGCGCCCTATTTTTTATTGTTATGATGGCAAATCATTAACATATCTTGTAATGATATGAATTGTGAAATTTTGTACAGTGCCCCTTTAGCTTAAGAGTTAGCAATGTTCATTCCTAATAGTTGAGAATTCAGCCAATATTATTTATTTATGCTGAGTACTTTGAGCTCCTGTTGATATAAATCCATGATGCAATCTATTGTTAAAAAAATTCCACCACCGCTATGTTAAAATCTTCGGAAGTATTAATAAATAAGATCGTTTTACATCATAATACATATACATATTACGTTTCAAATGTATATAGTGTCAAGTTCAAAATTTTGCGATAATATTCGTTAATCTCGATGTGCGTGTTGTTTATGTACGGGTTATGTAAGACAGCATTTGTATTGTACAAGTAAATTTAGGTTTTAATAATAAATGCATATTTTTTTGGGAAATACATAACGTAGGTTGTATCCGACCTCTCTTGATACAATCTGATATTTGTAATCAGCAAAGTGGTTTAGATAAAATAACACTTAATAATCTACTTCTAAAAATAATTTTCGATTTTTGATAATATTCAACATGATGTTAACTACGGTGCTAAGTTTGGTTATAATATTTTTATTTAAATTAAATAGTGCTGCACGCATACTTGGCTACGTTCCAACTCCATCATATAGTCATCAAGTGGCTTATCATCCATTATGGCAGGAACTATCATTACGTGGTCATCAAGTAGTTGTTATAACCACAGATCCGATAAATAATTCGTCACTAACCAATTTAACCGAGATTGATATGCACGATATTTCTTATGAAATTTGGAACAGAAATCTAAAAGGCTTATTTGAGAAAGAACCTGGAAATATCATAAATATATTAAGAATAATAACTCAAACCAACATAAAAATAATTGATAAACAATTAGGCGATCCAAGAGTGCAGGCTATGATTCAAAATGAAAATGAACATTTTGATCTATTTATGGTGGAATATTACTTCCCTTCTATACTGGCTTTTGCCGAACGGTACAAATGTCCTTACATTGGATTGAGTTCTTTCGAAGGTATTGGAGTGGTTTATCAAGCCATAGGAAGTCCAGCTAATCCAATTACAAATCCCGATACTTTAATACCGTTTCAAAAAGTGTTACCTTTTTCTGAACGTGTTCTTAGTGTTACAACAACGTTGTTCCATTTACTGAATCTCTATATGGTTTCCCGAACGACAGAAACTACAGTTAATAAACATTTCGGACCAAATTATTCAGACATGAATAAATTTGTTCAAAATATAAGTATGCTTTTTGTAAATTCTGAACCAATATTTAGTCGAGTTAGACCTTTATCACCCAATGTAATTCAGTTTGGAGGTGGGAGTCATTTAAAACCTCGACAACCATTACCAAAGGTAAATATAATTTTTTTTAAATTAAATTGATTTTAGGCGAATGTTACGTTTTAGAATTTAAATAGTTTCTTGGATTCTGCAAAAGAAGGATTTATTTACTTCAGTTTAGGAAGTAACATAAAGAGTAAAGATTTAAACACAGAAACACTGTACACCATAATGGACACTTTTTCTGAACTTCCGTATAAAGTGTTATGGAAATTTGAATTAAATAATTTAATTGATTTGCCCAAGAATGTAATGGTTATAAACTGGATTCCTCAACAAGACGTTTTAAGTAAGTGAACAACATTAAATCAATTTAAAATAATAAAATGGCCAGAATTTAACATTATTTATTTTTACAGGGCATTCCAATATAAAGCTATTCATAACGCAAGGAGGATTACAATCTATCGAAGAATCACTGCATTGTCATGTTCCAATAGTTGGTTTACCTTTCTTTGCGGATCAACCTGCGAATATTAATCGTGCTGTGGAAAAAGGATTGGGGTTACAATTAGATCCATTTTCTTTGAAAGGAAAAGAATTTAAGAACACAATTTTGGAAGTTATAAATAACGAACAGTAAATATTATAATCTAGTTATAAAAATACATTATATAATGTTTAAATGCTTGTTTTAGATACAAAGAAAATGTTAAAAAGCTCTCCAATTTAGTATACGATCAACCTATGACAGGATTAGAGCGTGCGGTTTGGTGGACAGAATATGTTATTCGCCATAAAGGAGCTTCACACTTTAGGAGTCCGGCATTGGATATTCCTTTTTATCAATATTACCTTTTAGATATTATAGGATTGTTTCTTACAATTTTCTCTATTTTAATTTATGTAATATTCAAATTAGTGAAGCTGCTATATAAAATAAGTCAATTTATATTTGTGCGAAAATCTAAAATCAAGTCTCAATAAAGAATGTACTTACATAAGGAATACTCTGAGAAATAAAGAAAATTGAGAACCAGCAGTGTGGCGTTAAGCTTACGTCGGCAGGCTAGCGAGCGGGAAACCGGGGTTCTATACCTAGTCGCGCCAGATACACTGCTGTGATCTCAAGACCATTATAAATCTGTGGCAACGGGAAACCACCCAATTAAATTTCTTTCCCTAATCAGTCATCTTGACTTCGGGAGATAGAATATTATCAAATATTCAAATATTGCCATGATCCAAAGCTTACATTTGAGTTTGAAACACTATAGAAAGGTCAAAAATAAATAAAATCCTTGAACGGTAGGCTCTTCGGTAATTCCATTTGGTTCGTAATAGAACAAAAGTGTATCATTTTGCCAAATTGTTGCAGCGGATCACATTAAAGGCTTTTTTATTATTAACAGAATCCCAGAGTTACGCTATCTGAGAACTCAGCTTCATTGGCAATAGAATAGACCCGTAAATTGTATCAAAGGGCTATGTAACCTTAAAATAAACAAATTATTTGAGACACCACTTTTAATAACGTTTTTTTATAAAAAAAAAACTGATCAATACTTACACTTCTTAATAATATTAGCTTGATGTTCTTCATGTTTATAGTGGAATTGGATTGTATTTGTATTATTTTTGCATAATGTTGATTTTTCGCACATCACAGTAATTGGAGTGATAGGTTGATTGACTAATGTTTAAATGTGAATTATCAAAAAGTAAAAAGTGTTGAAGTAATTCAAATAATAATAAGCAATTTATCGCATACCAATCAAGAGCGAAGATTTACTGGTTTATTTTGAATTAAGGAAATTAGTAAAGTCAAATCGAAGCAAATCCGGTGCAGATAAGAAATTCCTATATAAAGCGGTCGAAAATCGGATCTAGGGCAGTTATTTTTCATATTTCATTAAGGATTGTTTATGTCGTTATTTGGATGCGCATCGCACAGAAAAGTGGAATAGTATTTTTATGGAAGTTGGTATTGAAAGTTTGAGAGGTGAGGTTGAAAAAGCTTGGTGATGGTCTTTGATTGTTTGATTTGCAAGGAAGTACAAGATTTGGAGGTTATCTGGAACAACTAAGATAATCATTTTGGAAAGTTATTAATATCGGATAATTTAAAAAATTTGTTAATTATTTGCGTACCCGAATATTTATGGAATCCCAATAAAATTTCACTTTTGGATGGAACATCAAATGTTTGGTCACTATACAGCGAGGAATGGTATCGGGCTTATCAACAATTTATTTTGGTATGTGATTGGATTGGTTACGTTAACTTAAACTAGTTCACTTCTAAAGAAGGTAAAACAAAACTAATTTTTAATTTTCAAACTGTTAATTGCGCAAAGTTTTATTTCGGTCATGTGGAGTAGCGAATTGACATTGATAAACAATTAAACTTTTTTAATTTTGTATTTTTGATGTAAGAATTATAAGGTTGATTTTGAATAGTATCTCAAATGGTTTGTTGATATTTGGTATAATAATTGTAAATAAAACCAAATTTGTTGCTGAGGAAGTATTGGGTTTTTATTTATATAATTATTGCATAAGCCTGATTCGCAAAGATAAGTTGGTAATTTGTTTGTGTAAGCACAAGGTAAATCCGCAAATTAGTGAGACGCTGGTGATTGTTTTACTACTATTTTACAACGTTCAAACGATAAGCAAAAGATTTCGAGAATTTTATTTATTCAAGACAAACATTAAAGCTAATAGACGCATCACAGTATTTAGTCTAAAAATCAATTATTATTTTAAATATTCTGAGCTAGCTGAGGTAACAAAATCATTTTATTAAGATTCACAGCAATATATTATCAAATAAACGGGAAAAGAAAAGAGATATAATATATTTCACAGATTACCCTAAAAATTGGGACGAACATTTTAAGAACCTCCATACAGAAAATGGAGTGAACTTTAAAGATGTGAAAGATGATAATCCTCTAGTTCAAATTGTAACAATAGACTCATTAATGATGCTAACAATACAAGAAGTTGCAGTACGTGCTTCTCAATAAACGGAAGAGCGAATAGACCGGGAAGTATATCTGCAGATTTGATAAAATATAGACCTAAGGATATATTTGAATAACTCATAAAACTTTTCCAAAAGTACTTCAATGGGGAAAAATCACCCAACGAAGGGAAGGTATCATATGTCTCAATTATCCACAAGAAAGTTAATAGGGAGTATTGTGACATCTACCACGAGATATCGGTTACAAGTAATATTAGTCGAACATCCGGAAACATCTTAAAAGCAAAATTTAAAATAAATACAAAAATATGAAAGCAGAAGAGCAAACGGGCTTTAGATCAGGTAGATCGATAATAGAATCTCTATTTATTTGTGCCACTCAACTGATCGAGAAAACAATAACATTTAGTCAAGAGACTCACATGTTGTATGTCAATTTAAAGAAAGCGTGCGGCAGCGTTTCATTTGGGAAAACCTTGGGAAACCCTAGAAAAAACAAATATTAGTTTGAAACTTATGACAGCAATACAAGCAATGTATGAAAATACCAAAGCTATGGTTAAAATTAAAAATAAACTTACACTAGGATTCCAAGTTACCAAGAGTCTTAAACAATGATGTTGCATCTTACCGACTTTATTAAAATATATTTGGAATGCGCTTTATAATCGTGGAAGACAAAATGTAAAAGAATGGAAATACCTTTGAGCAATAGCACTTTGTATAATATGTTATACTTCGCCGACTACCAGATTGTACTGGCTCAAGACTACGATGACCAAGATTACATGAGTCGTAAGCTTATTGAAGAGTATAGCAAGTGTGGAATACCAAGCAAACCTAGTACATGTGCATAGGTGGACAACATCAAGATCTGGTTTTGAAGGATTGACGAAGGATTGGGCACTGTTTAGAGTATAAATATTTGGGACTAAAGATCATACAGAACGGAAACATAGATGAGGTTATAAAAGAGGAAGGAACACGTTGGGAAGAAACGCCGTATCACTGATGAATATCATACTATGGGATGAAACGATTGCCAAGAAAAATAAGCGGCTGATAGGTAGCACAATAGTCAAGAGCATAACTACATACAGTTGCAAGATATGGCCGTTAAAAGATCAAAACCAGAAACTCTTAAATGCCACTGAAATGACACTTCTGGAGACGGTCCACGGGGAAGTCCAGAAAAGAAAGAATTACAAATAAAGAAATACGAGAATTATAGAACAGCTGCAATTATTCGGTAAAGTGCAGCGAACGGAGGAGGAGAGGATACCTAAATAGATGCTGAACTAGAGTCCAATAGAGTTTAAACAGAGAGGAAGATCCAGAAAAAGTTGAAGGCAGGGTAAAGATAGAGAGATAAGAGAAAGAAACCTGGAAAATTGTATGGCGACGAACAGAGAAGAATGGATATTGAGCATCGGAAGACAGCTTAGAACGTTTTATGAAGAAACTCATGAAGAAGAACTCATGAAGAAAATCACAATGTTGTAAGTATACAAATTTGATGGGATTTAAAACTACATTGAATACAAATTTAAAAAATTAGTAGTACAAGTAATTAATGACAAAGGAAAATAACGAGAAAGTAATTTTTATTGCCTTAATATATTCTGAGTTTTGTTTGTCCTGCACTGAAATTAAGCATAAATCATAGCAGCCGTGAGAGCGGTTTAACTGAAAGATAACTTTATTAAAATAGCTCGTGGATAACACCGTCAATAAATATCTCGATAAATCAAAATAGAACTTAAGAAAAGTTTTGCCTAAAAGTGGGGCAGAATCTCTGTTGTTTAGCTACTCTCTTACACTTACTTAAACTACTACAAAACCCAAATGCCTATCAATATAGATAACATTGTAATATCAACATAATATTATATTGTGATAAGCATGACAATTTAGTAGTAAGTATAAATGTTATTATCAACTAACACAATTGAAATCTACTGAAAACTAAAATGTTTAAAGTAATATTAAGAATTGCAACTTTTTTTGTGATATGTTTTAAACCAAACAGTGGGGCTCGCATACTAGGAGTTGTGCCAACTCCTTCATTTAGTCACCAAAATAGTTTTCGTCCTTTGTGGAGAGAATTGTCATTACGTGGTCATCAGGTAACGCTTATAACAACAGATCCTATGAACGACGCTTCACTTACAAATTTAATAGAAATTGATTTGCATGATTTTGCTTACGATATCTGGAATACAAAAATGCAAGGATTTGTTGAAAAAAGTCCAACAAATATATTTTCTCTGATTTGGTTTAGTTTTCCAATGGGATTTGACTTAATTGATCAAGAATTAGGTCATCCGAAAGTTCAAGCTATAATCAAAAATGAAACTGAATATTTTGACTTGGTAATGTTGGAATCATATTCTCCGGTAGTATTTGCGTTTGGTGAACGATTTAAATGTCCTTTTATTACAATCTGTTCGTTTGAAGGTTTATCTCAACTATATGAACAAGTTGGAAATCCTTCGCATCCCATTATAAATCCTGATAGGTTAATGTTGTTTAACGAGAAATTATCTTTTCGGGAACGTGTGCTTAGTGTTTCTTTGAGATTATTCCTCTATGGTATTATGTATTTAAGTAATGATGTAACGAAAAATATTGTTGCAAAACACTTTGGATCAAAATATTCGGATATGAACAAGTTGGCTGAAAATACAAGTATGGTATTGGTAAATTCCGAACCAATTTTCTATCGAGTTAGACCCTTGTTGCCCAACGTGATTCAATTCGGTGGTGGTACACATATACATTCAAAGCAGGAATTGCCCAAGGTAATTAATTTTTATTTGATCATGTTCATAGTAGATAGAAAGTTACTTTTTTAAATTCATTTTAGAAACTACAAAATTATTTAGATTCGGCAAGTGAAGGATTTATATACTTCAGTTTAGGTTCAAATGTTAAAAGTAAAGATTTGCCCCAAGAAATAATAAATACTTTAATTGCAACCTTTTCTGAGCTTCCCTTTAAAGTTTTATGGAAATTTGAATTAGATCAATTGGATAATCTACCAGCCAATGTTATGATTTTGAAATGGTTACCACAACAGGATATCTTAAGTAACAAGATAGTCTTTCTAAATTTTCAGCATTTTGAAAATTATAATTTTTCTTTCAGGACATCCAAACATTAAACTATTTATTACACAAGGAGGTTTGCAATCTATAGAAGAATCTTTACACTGTTACGTTCCAATAGTTGGTTTACCCTTTTGGGCCGATCAACCTGGAAATGTCAAACAAGCTGTGGACGAAGGTTTAGGATTATCTGCAGACCCTTTTTCATTAAACAAAAAAGAATTTAAGAACATAATCATGGAAGTAATTAATAATCCAAAGTAAGCAAATACTGAACGAAATAATTACGAATGATGGATGTCTGGAATTTTATTTTGTTGCAGATACCGAGAACGAGTTGAACAGTTTTCAAAGTTAATTCAAGATCAACCCATGACTGGATTAGAGCGTGCAATATGGTGGACGGAATATGTTATCCGTCATAAAGGAGCTTCACATTTCAAAAGCCCTGCATTAGGAATTCCATTTTACCAATATTATATTTTAGATGTGATTGCATTTTATTTTGCAATTTTATTTACTACAATTTATGTCATAATTGTAATTTTAAGATTAGTTTATAAGACATGTAAATTTGTATTTAGATCAGAATCAAAACTGAAATCCCAATAAAAGCAGTTTGAAAAATTCAGGTTTACTATTATAATTACCTACTTGGATAGTGGTAAATTAGCACAAAAATATGGAGATACGGACTTATCTCAGCGTTTGATCTCATGGGCGCTATTTTCTGTAAAAATACAACTTCAAGAGACAATACGTAAAGGATATCTCGGGCATAGGGGATCAGTACTCAAGAAAACAATTACTGTGTTCGACCGGTTTCGACTAAGTTGTTAGTCATCATCAGGACTGTAATTTGGAAATTACTTAATTATTAAAGTAAAGTAAAGTAAATAAATTAAAAATAAATTAATTAAAGTGGCTTCCGCCAATGGTTACTTCACATGACTCTTTATATTTTGTACTCTATAAGAAGACGCCCTAACCGCTGTCTGAGGTAAATGATTTTAATCTGTAAGATGTAAGATGTTGAATTGTATTATTACCATGTATTTTTCCAAATTACAGTCCTGATGATGACTAACAACTTAGTCGAAACCGGTCGAACACAGTAATTGTTTTCTTGAGTACTGATCCCCTATGCCCGAGATATCCTTTACGTACATATATTGGGACGAGACTCTAGTTTTGTTCAAGAGACAATGTTTAGAGAATAAATAATTAATATACAATGTAGTATAAATTTATGGTACGGGTAGCTTATCGGTCATGTTAAGTTCATCTTGATCTATTGTACATTACAAGTTCAAACCACACTAAACGCAAAAATGGACATATTTTTAATACTACTGATGAGCATAAATGGAATAACGATTTTCGGGAACTGCTCAAAAAAGTATAAAATTTCAAATTTCAGATGAAGATCGATACGGTCTAGGACAATTGGGCGCGACCGATTGGGCGCGGAGACAACCGGGCGCAAAGACAATTGGGCGCAAATACTATTGGGCGCGAGGAAAAATTTATTCATTACATATTAATTATTATAACTGATTCGGGGTCGTCCATAAATTACATCACTTAATTTTAAGCAATTTTTAACTCCCCCCCCCCCATCGTCACACTTCGTCACACAAACCGAGACCCCTCTCCAAATATTACGTCACATATCCCTCCCCCCAAATTTTTCAAATTTCTATAATAAAAAGAAACTTTACTTTACTACAATAAAAAGAAACTTTACTAAACTTAAAAATTAACAAAAGGACATTAATTATTGACTTCTTAGTATTTTACAATTTGTTTAATTTTGATTTATAACAATTTATTAATAGATTTATGACGGTTTAATACCAACTACAATTACATTTTTTAATCTTTTCAATGGAAGGCGGCCGGCAATATAGTCTCCAGATTTGTGGTCAGTATAATATAATCGCGTGTTAACTGGCACCGATAGAACAAACAATCATGCTGAAGCGGCACATAGACGATTAAAAACTGAGCTAAATATGGATCACCCAAACATTTGGAAATTAATTTCTAGCTTAAAAATTATTCAACGTGGGAGAGATGTGTTTTATGATCAATTACTTGCCGGCAACAATCCACCTAATAAGCGGCACATAGACGATTAAAAACTGAGCTAAATATGGATCACCCAAACATTTGGAAATTAATTTCTAGCTTAAAAATTATTCAACGTGGGAGAGATGTGTTTTATGATCAATTACTTGCCGGCAACAATCCACCTATTAAGAAAAGAAAATACTTGGAGGCTGATGTGCGCATCAGAAATCTAGTAGAGGATTACGCCAATAGAAATATTATAGACTTCTTGCGGGGCATTTCCCATAATTACGAAATGAATCCGTGATTAGTTAGGTACTTTATTACTAGACATTTTTATTTTATTTGTAATTGTTAGAAGGAATAAACATTTTAAAAACATTTTCTTTAAATTTTTAATTATAATTTTTTTTATTGCCTAAATAAACATTTCTAGATTTAGTTAATAATTTACAAATTTGTTATAATATGTAAATAATAGTTTTATAAATTTTTCCTCACGCCCAATTGTATTTGCGCCCAATAGTCTTTGCGCCCAATTGTTTTTGCGCCCGGTTGTCTCCGCGTCCAGTCGACCGCGCCCAATAGTCTGTTACCGAGATCGATAGGCTACCGCAATTTTCATTTTAACTAATTTTCGTAAGTTTTACTCCACACATTCACGTCTGTAAATCATAATATATTCTTCGAAAATAAAACCTATAAGGCCAAACACGTATCTCTACATTCTCGTTGTATTTTAATTTTAAAAAATCAACGAAATTGGAAACACAGTCACTATCGGTTTCCCTTAGTTAATTCATAGTTTCAGTTTCTAGGTGCATTGCATATCGAATCCAAAAATGTAAAATGGAATAAAAAATATCTAATGAGCTAATCTTAAATTACGTAAAAATTCTTATCTACAAGTTAAGTTACACTTTAATAATTGAAAATCATTTTGATGTGGTACTCATAGATAACAATCAAATTTATTTATAAATAAATTGCGATAAAATGTATCCTAGTAATGGTACAGAATCAACTATTTTAAATCTAAAAATTAATTAACCATAATATTTATTATAATATGCTATACAGGGTGCCTCTAAAAGCAACTGGCAAAGTTATACAGTAGTTTTAGACCGATTAAACCAAATTTCCAATTTGTCTATATCCAAAAGTGCAACTTTTGAAACAATATCTGTCCTCACTATCTCTAATGAGAAGGTAGCTCGGAACAGATAATGTCCACGAAGAAAATAAATTCTACTTTTATTTGCGTGGGGCTCTGATGGTAGGTATAAGCAAGCTCGTTATAGCGTCAGCAAGGCCGTGGGTCGTGTCAAATGAACGCCCCGAAGAAAATCAAGGAAACAGCTTTGCTAACACAACAAACATAATCAGCAATTAGATGTTCGTTGCTGGAAGGCGATGACATAAGCGGATGGAAATTGCGTTAGCCGACCAGAACCAGTACAGTGGCAAAGACATTACCACCAAGAACCACTCCCCAAAATTAATCAACGGAACGTTCGAGTGGTCATATAAAAAATCCCACAAACGGTGGAACCAATCGAACTTCCAACAATAAAATCAAGTGGAAGCGAGCCCGATGAAATGCAACACCCTGTACGTTGGTCGCACATCGCTGCCTTCTTAAAAAAAACATATAACCAAAAATAAACATAAAAAAAATGTCCAAGATAGAATTTCAAATACAAGATTTGAACCCATGTCGAACAGGTAGGAATTCTTATGCCAATGCATTTGACCAAACGCTGTTCGATGTCACCTAAAGAAAACAATGCACAGTTCAAATCTAATTAAATAGAACATAATAATACAATTAAATTTTAATTAGTTTTCAAACACAAAATTCAAACTTTAGCATTCGAATACACGCCTGCTGTGTGCACGATAAGATAGCCTCTATCAACTCGATGCAGCAATACAAAACCTGCAACTCAACGATAATATCGGCCAAAAACGTTCGAATCAAAAATGCAAGACACAAGGAAAAACCTAAATAATAAAACATAAGGAAACACATGAATCAGCCAAGGATGAAATCAAACAAATTCGAACTCCAGGTGAACGGAGCAAAATGGGCCAAGTCGATCAACATAAACCACTGTGAAACAATCTAATAACATAAATGTTACTCACCACTCCGACGGGATACCAAAACCTTCAGAAGCAGTATGGGCAGCAGATCCGACCAAGAAGCGTCCGCTAATTACGTAACCCCACTGCCCATGATTATCCCACAGTAGCATCACAAATCGACATTATCACTTGAAAATTTACCCCAGCCTTATCTTGCTTCAAAAACTGACGCAAGAGGCGTCTTGCTTGTTCAATAGTTCACCCAAGACTGTCTTTTGCGCCGATGGAACCTCTTATCTGCCTTTTCCAGTCCCTCTTCCCAGTTCGACCGTTAGATGGAGCGAGAAGTGCCAATAAATAATTATTGGGAACGAATTTAAAGGGAAAAAAATTCGTTACACTTTTCAAAAATACAGCTATTTGAAATTGGAGTTTCCAAAGCTTTTTCTTTTATAAATATTGGTAGAATTTTTTTAGATAGAATCTTCAATTTCGGAATTATGTTCGTCACTTGTGATATTGCTGCCTTTAATTAAAACGTCGTAACTAAATATTTGATTTTTGACTTTATTGCAGATGTTACACCGCTGTCTTCATTGTAAAATCATAGTTTTTAATACCTTCTATTATAATAAATGGTTATAACAAATTTCTGTGAAATAAAATAAAAATGACGTTATAGCTTATAGATAATTTATATATTGTTTAGAAAACCAATTTGCTAGTTAATTATTTAATTTTAACATTTTACTTGATTCCAAAGTTACAGCAGTGGCTTGGTGTGATTGCTTGGTTGAGTTTGGCTGAAATTTTACTACAACCACCTACTGCCACCTAATAAAATTCTAACTAATTCAATTGGTTAAAACCGAGTTTAAAGGCCCACACCCACCCATAATTCAGCTATTTCCGTCAGCTGAATCTTAATTAGTGGTTGACGGTGGCTTCAGTAAGACTCCAAGCTTACAGTGCGGAAATTCTGAGTTCGAATTGCAGGTTGACAGAATTTCTTAGAGCGAACTCCGGTGAACATCAACACACTGTAGTTAACTTAAGTAGTAAAGTGAAAGAGAAAAAAAGAGCATTGATCCTCCTCAGAAAATCGATCGTGAAGACTTTGCATAGAAGCAAAGTTGTAATATTGAGAATAGCACGGAGAAACTTGATTTGAATATAAATTGAATAAACTAAATTCTAAAACTGAGCAACCAAGGTAATGGAAACTTTAAAAATAAATAACTTTTATCATTTATATTTTTCTGATAAGGTTAAGGGTTTTCCAGGAAAGAGGAAATACGAAATCCTAATTTTTCTAGAAAACTGTCAACTTTATTGTAATAACTATTATTTACTTGCATGTTTAAAAACTTTTCAAAATTTAGGATCAACTTATCAACGGATTAGAATTTGATGGAGAGAGAATATTATTGGACATACTCTTCCGACTTTAAAAGTTCATCGTTGGATTTTCTGGCACCTGACGGTGGGATTTTTCCAGGGACGTCTTCAGATATTTTTGTATTTTCCTAAGCATGAAAAGAGTTATAAGTGTTACAACGTGTAGGTGTGTGAAAATCTGCAACAAAAACAAAGGACACCGCCTCCCGTGTTAGGGGTCCCCTAAATAAATAATATACGTTGGTCAGAAAAATGTCCCATTAGATTTCCATGGATGACGTCAGAGCTACTAAACTCACCGCTATGACCAGAGATGAATCCAAGAAAATAACTTCGATTTTAAACATGTCGGTATATCCTTATTCTTGAGGATCTATCTCCAATTATTAAAAACTGCCCATCCTAACCCAACTCTTTTCAATACTTTAGCTGTTTGGTTTTGCTTTCATAGTATTATTTTGTATCTTAAGTATATACTGTTGTGTCCACAACATCTCATAAGATCCGCGATCAACAACGATCAGCACGGACGGGATGTGGTTTCAACATGTCGTATTTTAGTTTAGTTATGGTAGTATTGTTTAGATTGTTGCATAGAATTGTATTTTAAAATTTTGAAGTTGTTGTTTATTGTTTGGTTGTTATGTTTTTAAAAGAGACTATGACATGCGCGTTTAGTAACGTTGATTTAAAAAAAAAACAAAAAAAAAGAGGAGGTAACGAGGAGGTAACGAGGGGAATAGAAAAATAACAGGAAATAAACAAAGGATTCCGAAGTGAGTTTCCAAACAGAAAAGACGCAAATTAAGTTCGTCTTAAAAAAATAAGAAATTTAAATTGTTTCAATCAACGCAAAGGAGTGTGGGAGATTGAAAATTGAATTACAAAAAGCTCTCGTATGAGAGAGATCGTGTTCTCAAAAAGTAAGGTACGTGCGAATATTTAAACGAAGGAGACGTAAAGTCTTCAATCGAGAAACCAACTAATTAAATTGGACTCTAACACCGGTGGGTGATCAAAGTGGACGAAGCCAAAGACATCAAAAATATTCGTCAGAACAGAACGTGTATAGTACAGTACCGACGATCATCCTAGTGGGTGAATGATAAACAATTGGAACCAACAAAAGCAAATCCAATTCCTCGTCTGTGACGAGAATCGCTTGAACGAGGTCAATCCTGAAGGAAGTAGGTGCATTCATTAGAAGAAGTGCAACGTTTTAGTGCGAATATAAGTCTTCCAAACAGTGAGCGAGGTATTCGAATACGTACGCCAAAAAAATAAGGTAAATTTCAATTTGTAGTTTTGTGTGTTTCATTTTGTTAGTTTTAAGTTTGTTCAATAAATATGAATTTTGAAATTACATCTTTGTCTGTGTTGTTCTTTGTTCATCGTGACTCTTAAGCAAAATACTGACCCTGAGATTAAGTCAACCAATAGGTAGGTCTACTCTTAAAAGGTGCCTAACGCAACAATACTTAAGGTTTTACTTTTGAGGTGTGGTTGTATCGGAGAATCCTAGGAATTTCATGGATAGAACCTGTGACTAATGACGAGATACTCAGAAGTGTGAACAGGAAGCTGGAGGTGGTTGACACTTTTAACCAAAAAATTGCAATACCTGGGACACGTAATGCGCAATGAAAACACATACTGGCTCCCTCAATGCATCCTACTAGGAAAAAAGCAGGAAAAAGAAGCGTAATCAGAAGGAGGATCTCATGGCTGAAGAACCTTAGAACGTGGTTCTCGATGACAACCACAGAGCTTTTCCGTACAGTAGTGGATAAAGTGATTATAGCCAAGATGATAGCCAACATCCGGAACGGATAGGCACCAATAGAAGAAGTTTTACTTATAATCATTTTTAGACCAATTTTTCAGGCAACCGCTTAATTTTTTTTCCTTTATTACCAGGTAGAAAACGAAAATGTTATCAAATTTCAATGTTTCCATGATGAATAAATTAAAATTTTGATTATTCCTCTCTCCAATAAAAATTCAACATTCCGTATGGAAAATATGGATTTAAAAGCAAACAAAGGAAATCATTTTTGGGTTTCTATAAAACTGCACTCTCACTGTCGATCTTGATTTTGTTATTACTTGATCCGTTCTTTGATTGTGCTAATTTATTAACAACCTCCAGTACACTTTATATAGTTTGTTTATCCAATTATTCACTTTGGGTTTCATGTCTTCATGTCACTTCATCTGTTAATGATTTCAAAAATTACACAAAAATCAAATCGAGAAAGATTAAATAAAATAATCCGTAGATGAAACCGTCAATAAAAATCTTGATAAATCAAATTAGCCCATAAGAAAAATTTCGTTGATCAGTAAGCAGAATCTCCATTATGTATCTACTAAAAACTTCAAAAACATACTCGTATCAATATAGATAACATTAAAAATATCAACATTATATTATTATGTATCGTGATAAGCGTGACTGAATTTTAATTTTATATCAATTAGTAGTAAGTGAAAAGTTCATTGGCAATTAACAAAATTGTGAACAAAAATAAAATGTTAAAAATAATATTAACAATTATAACTGTTCTTGTGATATGTTTCAAATCAACCAGTGGGGCTCGCATATTAGGAGTTGTGCCAACTCCTTCATTTAGTCACCAAAATAGCTTTCGTCCTTTATGGAGAGAATTATCTTTACGTGGTCATCAGGTAACGCTTATAACAACAGATCCGATGAACGACCCTTCACTAACAAATTTAATAGAAATTGATTTACACGATTTTGCTTACAATATATGGAATGCAAAAATGCAAGGAGTTTTTGAAAAAAATCCTTCAAATATGTTTTCTCTGCTTTGGTTTAGTTTTCCAATAGCGAATGACTTAATGGATCAAGAGTTAGGTCATCCGAAAGTTCAGGCTATAATCAAAAATGAAACTGAATATTTTGACTTAGTTATGTTGGAATCATTTAGTCCGGCAATATATGCGTTTAGTGAACGATTTAAATGTCCTTTTATTACAATCTGTTCGTATGACGGTATTTCTCACTTGTATGAACAAATTGGAAATCCTTCACATCCCATTATAAATCCTGATAGGTTTATATTGTTTAACGAGAAGTTAAATTTCCAAGAACGCCTGCTCAGTGTTTCTTTGAGATTATTGCTCAATGGTATTATACATTTAAATACTGATGTAACTAAAGATATTGTTACAAGGAACTTTGGATTAGAATATTCGGATATGAATAAGTTGGCTGAAAATATGAGTATGTTATTTTTAAATTCAGATCCAATTTTTTTTCGAGTTAGGCCTATGTTGCCCAACGTAATTCAATTCGGTGGTGGCACACATATACATTCAAAGCAGGAATTGCCAAAGGTAATGAACTTTTATTTGATGATGTACTTTATTTTCTTAAATTTATTTAGAAACTACAAAATTATTTGGATTCGGCAAATGAAGGATTTGTATACTTCAGTTTAGGTTCTAATATTAAAAGTAAAGATTTACCCCAAGAAATAATAAATACTTTAATTGAAACATTTTCTGAGCTTCCCTTTAAAGTTTTATGGAAATTTGAATTAGATCAATTGGATAATCTACCAGCTAATGTTATGATTTTGAAATGGTTACCACAACAGGATATCTTAAGTAACAAGATAGTCTTTCTAAATTTTCAGCATTTTAAAAATTATAATTTTTCTTTCAGGACATCCAAACATTAAACTATTTATTACACAAGGAGGTTTGCAATCTATAGAAGAATCTTTACACTGTTACGTTCCAATCGTTGGTTTACCCTTTTGGGCCGATCAACCTGGAAATGTAAAACAAGCTGTGGACGAAGGTTTAGGATTATCTGCAAACCCTTTTTCATTAGACAAAAAAGAGTTTAAGAACATAATTATGGAAGTAATTAATAATCCAAAGTAAGCAAATACTGAACGAAATAATTACGAATGATGGATGTCTGGAATTTTATTTTGTTGCAGATACCGAGAACGAGTTGAACAGTTTTCAAAGTTAATTCAAGATCAACCCATGACTGGATTAGAGCGTGCAATATGGTGGACGGAATATGTTATCCGTCATAAAGGAGCTTCACATTTCAAAAGTCCTGCATTAGGAATTCCATTTTACCAATATTATATTTTAGATGTGATTGCATTTTATTTTGCAATTTTATTTACTACAATTTATGTCATAATTGTAATTTTAAGATTAGTTTATAAGACATGTAAATTTGTATTTAGATCAGAATCAAAACTGAAATCCCAATAAAAGCAGTTTGAAAAATTCAGGTTTACTATTATAATTACCTACTTGGATAGTGGTAAATTAGCCCAAAAATATGGAGATACGGACTTATCTCAGCGTTTGATCTCATGGGCGCTATTTTCTGTAAAAATACAACTTCAAGAGACAATGTTTAGAGAATAAATAATTAATATACAATGTAGTATAAATTTATAGTACGGGTAGCTTATCGGTCATATTAAGTTCATCTTGATCTATTGTACATTAGAAGTTCAAACCACACTAAACGCAAAAATGGACATATTTTTAATACTACTGTTGGGTAGGCGAGAGTAGCCTTCCCAGAGTGGAGAAATATCGTCAGATAAACTCCGTTGAACTTTGAACTATTTTCTTTTGTAGTGAAAAATAAAACACTTGTTTGTTGTAAATAATGTAACATTTAATTTGTTAGCATTTAATTGAAACTGAGTACTGCTAAGCAAACGTGGGTGCAGTTTGACATACATGAGAATACTGCCGCTTGGTGACAGCGACGAATAGCTGCGCATACATAATTTAACTAAAGCATAATACACAAAAATGGACATGCAAATTGAACATACTAACATACACCAAAAAAATGAGGTAGTATTAAATAATAAAACAATACAAAATCGAACAACTACTGATGAGCATAAATGGAATAACGATTTTCGGGAACTGCTCAAAAAAGTATAAAAATTCAAATTTCAGATGAAGATCGATACGGCCTAGGACAATTGGGCTCGACCGATGGGGCGCGGAGACAACCGGGGGCAAAGACAATTGGGCGCAAAGACTATTGGGCGCAAATACAATTGGGCGCGAGGAAAAATTTATTCATTACGTATTAATTATTATAACTGATTCGGGGTCGTCCATAAATTACGTCACTCAATTTTAAGCAATTTTTAACTCCCCCCCCCCCCCATCGTCACACTTGGTCACACAAACCGTGACCCCTCTCCAAATATTACGTCACATATCCTCCCCCCAAATTTTTCAAATTTCTATAATAAAAAGAAACTTTACTTTATTACAATAAAAAGAAACTTTACTAAACTTAAAAATTAACAAAAGGACATTAATTATTGACTTCTTAGTATTTTACAATTTGTTTAATTTTGATTTATAACAATTTATTAATAGATTTATGACGGTTTAATACCAACTACAATTACATTTTTTAATCTTTTCAATGGAAGGCGGCCGGCAATTTAGTCTCCAGATTTGTGGTTAGTATAATATAATCGCGTGTTAACTGGCACCGATAGAACAAACAATCATGCTGAAGCGGCACATAGACGATTGAAAACAGAGCTAAGTATGGATCACCCAAACATTTGAAAATTAATTTCTAGCTTAAAAATTATTCAACGTGGGAGAGATGTGTTTTATGATCAATTACTTGCCGGCAACAATCCACCTATTAAGAAAAGAAAATACTTGGAGGCTGATGCGCGCATCAGAAATCTAGTAGAGGATTACGCCAATAGAAATATTATAGACTTCTTGCGGGGCATTTCCCATAATTACGAAATGAATCCGTGATTAGTTAGGTACTTTATTACTAGACTTTTTATTTTATTTGTAATTGTTAGAAGGAATAAACATTTTAACAACATTTTCTTTAAATTTTTAATTATAATTTTTTTTAGTGCCTAAATAAACATTTTTAGATTTAGTTAATAATTTACAAATTTGATATAATATGTAAATAATAGTTTTATAAATTTTTCCTCGCGCCCAATTGTATTTGCGCCCAATAGTCTTTGCGCCCAATAGTCATTGCGCCCAATTGTCTTTGCGCCCGGTTGTCTCCGCCAATCGGCCGCGTCCAATCGGTCGCGCCCAATAGTCCGTTACCGAGATCGATAGGCTACCGCAATTTTCATTTTAACTAATTTTTGTAAGTTTTACTCCACATATTCACCTCTGTAAATCATAATATATTCTTCGAAAATAAAACCTATAAGGCCAAACACGTATCTCTACATTCTCGTTGTATTTTAATTTTAAAAAATCAACGAAATTGGAAACACAGTCACTATCGGTTTCCCTTAGTTAATTCATAGTTTCAGTTTCTAGGTGCATTGCATATCGAATCCAAAAATGTAAAATGGAATAAAAAATATCTATTGAGCTAATCTTAAATTACGTAAAAATTCTTATCTACAAGATAAGTTACACTTTAATAATTGAAAATCATTTTGATGTGCTACTCATAGATAACAATCAAATTTATTTATAAATAAATTGCGATAAAATGTATCCTAGTAATGGTACAGAATCAACTTTTTTAAATTTAAAAATTAATTAACCATAATATTTATTATAATATGCTATACATGGTGCCTCTAAAAGCAAATGCCAACGTTTTACAGTAGTTTTAGACCGATTAAACCAAATTTCCAATTTGTCTATATCCAAAAGTGCAACTTTTCAAAAATACAGCTATTTGAAATTGGAGTTTCCAAAGCTTTTTCTTTTATAAATATTGGTAGAATTGTTTTAGATAGAATCTTCAATTTCGGAATTATGTTCGTCACTTGTGATATTGCTGCCTTTAATTAAAACGTCGTAACTAAAAATTTGATTTTTGACTTTATTGCAGATGTTACACCGCTGTCTTCATTGTAAAATCGTAGTTTTTAATACCTTCTATTATAATAAATGGTTATATCAAATTTCTGTGAAATAAAATAAAAATGACGTTATAGCTTATAGATAATTTATATATTGTTTAGAAAACCAATTTGCTAGTTAATTATTTAATTTTAACATTTTACTTGATTCCAAAGTTACAGCAGTGGCTTGGTGTGATTGCTTGGTTGAGTTATAGCCCCTACACACGATCCGATTTCTAGGTCCAACTTGAGACCCGACCAGATTGGAGATTGCCTCCACACGATCCGACCGCGTTGGAGTTTGCCTCTACACGATCCAATCTCGTCGGCCCGACACCAGCTGCGCCTGATATTATTTCGAACTTAAAATTTATTCTTGTATTAAATATAATGATTAAATAATCCGTGGTGTTTGGGAGAAAACTGATACGTGCAAAAGTAATGTTTTTCAGTATAGCTGTTCAATATAGTAAAGTTCAATATCGTTCAATAAATAGTAAAATATCAATAAAAGATCAATTTATTTTTATTTATTCATTTATTAATTATATACTTAGAATGTAATAATAATAATAATAATGTTTAATAATCCAGTAATTAATAGAATGTAATAATAATAATCATTACTATAAATGCATCTATAAATGCATAAGGACCGGTGGGGAGAAAAATTAAATTTGCGGACGACTGTGCAGTTAATCTAACCGGCTGAAATAAAATTTCTTCAGCTACACACTAAAGAACAGGCTTATTTTAGGCTATAGAAAAAATAACTTGTGAGAAATTTTGAAAAATAACCAAAATATCGACTTTTGAAAAGTAGGGGAAAGTCGCATATTGTATGCGGTCGAGTAGCGAAAGAGAGAGGAAAAACGACGATATGGTTGAAAAAGATCCAAAAATAAAAATCCTCGAATCCAAAACCATCGTGAAAGGTAGAGATAAAGATGAAGAACAAAACCCAAAGAAAAAACCACCGGAAATGACCAGAATAACTAGAAGCCAGAGCATAGACGAGTCGCGAAAAAACGCGAAAAATAAAAGAGGTCGGGAAACTCCCGAAAATACCGAAGAAAGTGATGAGGAACAAACGTTCCTTATAAAATCAAAAAGAAATCGCAAGAAAAGGAAAGAACTTACGATTCAAATGGACACCGCCGACTCCTCGTCGAGCGAGGAAAGTGACGGGTACGACCTTGATACGATTCTTAAGGAAAAGGCGAAAGAACTTGACATGACCCAAGTAAAAGAAATAGAAACCGATAGTGATGATACAAAGAAAAAGAAGAGAACCAAAAACCAAAGAAAACAAGATCGAAAGAAAAAAATAGAGGAAGAATACCGAAAAGAAGAAGAAGCCAAAGAAAAGAAAAACGAAACCAAAGATACAGAAGACATTGCGAGGGTGAACACAAGTCCGGAGCAGACCGTTAAGTCTACTCCGGACTTGGCCAGTAGCCAGACTTTGGAAACTGAACCAGATACGCTGACCGACCAACAATTGAAAGAAAGATCGAAGTGTGTGATAAACGACGCCCATGAAATACGAAGGTTTTTAATGAGAAGCAAGGAGGCCCTCAGCGTTCGAGATGAGGCCCTCGAAAGAATAAAACACTTGGAAGAAATAGCGCAGGAACTAATCCAGGACGGCATCAAAAGAAACAACATGGGGACGGGAGCGCCTTCAGCCTCCCCTCCTCAAACAAAAGCAATCATAGAAGAGGTGGTCAAAGCCATCAGCAAGACCACCCCTCCGACAGCACCGACCCTTCAGGTCATTCAAAGTAAATCTACACCGGAAACAGACAAACAAAACCCCCCCAGGGATTACCTGGAGGCGGCTAAGAAAGTCGCCGCTGGCGGCCCCCGTAGCATGCCCACTAGGAAATTCAAGGTCATAGTGTACCCTGACGAAGGGAACACTAATAAATCGGCGGATGAAACCAAAACACAACTGACCAGCATCAAACTAGCAGACCTAAAAATCAAGCCAGACAGAGTATACTCCATAAAAAACAACGGAGTGATGGTTGAGTCCTCTCAGCCGTCGCTCAAAAACTTGATCGGCAATTCGTTGCTAAAAGAGAAGAAATTGGTGGCCCGGGAGCCTTCAGCTACCTGGCCTTCAATTTCTATACAGATGGTTGATAAATCATTGACCAAAGAAAGGGTGGTCGAGGAGTTTACCGCGAACTACCCCGAAGCAACAACAGCGGCCGGGAGCTCCTGGCTCAGGAGCATCAACCCGGTGCATTCCAAGGGGAAAACCCACAACAAGTGGATCCTGGAGGTTCACCCCGTGGTCAGGGAGGCGGCTATCAAGGACGGGAAGTTTCGTGCTTCCTGGAAAAGCTACCGCATCCATGACCACATTACGATCACGCGCTGCTATAAGTGCCAGCGCTTTGGACACACAGCAAAGTATTGTAAAGGGAGTGATGCATGTGCATTCTGCTCCTCCACGGAACACGCCTCACGTGCCTGTGGGGTACAGAATGATCGGGCAAAACATGTGTGTATTAACTGCGTCAGAGCTAAACATAGCGATGCCAGGCACACTACAGGATCCAACGTGTGTAGGGTCTACAAGGCAAGACTTATGGATTATGCCCATTCAGTTCTAACGCTTACAGATATCGTCAATGAGTAAGCCCTTCAAAGTCTTGCAGGTAAACCTGAGGAACTCGGAGGCCGCCACGGCCGACGCGCAACGCTTTGTTGCCCAGGAAGAAATTCTCTTGGCCATTCTTTCGGAACCCTACTGCTACCCCGCGGCAGCAGGAGGGTTTCGTCTTCCCTTCTCCCCGAACACTCGGACGGCAGCAATCTTCGGCGACCACTTCCGAACTTGCATCATGGTTAACGATGCGGTAGGAAATGAATTCACGTTCTCCTTCCTCCCGCAAGTTTCCAGCAAGTTCGTAACGGTCGTGTCAATTACCTTCAGTAACAAAGTGACCTACTATTTTATAGGCACGTATTTTCCTCCCTCAGAGGATATACAAATTCCACTCGAAGACCTCCGGAAAGCACTGGGTGTTTGCGGAAAGGGGAAGACCTATATTTGCGGAGACTTTAATTGTCGATCAAGGGTGTGGTATGACACCGTAGATTCCAACTCCAGGGCACAGGCACTGGAGGAATTCATTGTGCAGCACGAGCTCTTCGTGTTCAATCGACCTAACAAACCGCCTTCGTTCGAGGACTCCCTCGGCAGGAAGAGCAACATAGATCTAACGTTGGGCACTTGCGACACCGTCAATGCAACCCACTCATGGGACATTGCGGAACATGTCATTATCACTGATCATAAAGCCATCACATTTGAAATAGGTGCACCTAATAATCCCATCAGGATTAGTAGGAATAGAAACCCGGATACCATCCAAGCGGAAACCATCGAGACAGAGTTAACTCGGTGGGTAGAGGAAAACGGCCCCAGGTCGGACAATCTAACCACCGAAAACGAAATCGAGGACATGGTCTCCGATTTGCACGGAAGGATCCAGGATCTAATAAATAGGAAAGCCCAAATGAAGAAGATCTACGTTGGCCGTCCTGACTGGTGGACCGACAATCTTGAAAGAGCGCGAAAGAAGTATCTATCGCGGAAGACGGCTTTGTATAGGAACCGCATTGAGAACGAACAGAACGGGCTGTACATTGCAATGATGGAATCTAAGGAGAAATTCCTGGAAACATTGAAAAAGGCCAAACAGGCCAGTTGGCAAAAGTTCGTCGAGGACGACCTTGTACCTAATCCCTGGGGGGTTACTTACAAATTAGCTGCAAGAAAATATAAGGGGAAAAACATCCTCACCACCTTCAGTGGCGGGGACGGGAGGATAACGGAAACGCCGGAAAAGACCCTAACCTACCTCATGAACGGTCTACTCCCCGACGACGATCGAAACTCCGATGCAACGGTGGATCACCAAACCATGCGGTCGGATTTCGAAAATCTGAGGGGCGTGCCGGACATGGCGCAGGTTAGGGCTGGATGACCTAATCAGGACTACGCAAGCCAGAAAGGCACCGGGTTTTGACAACATTCAGGGATCTTTTCTTAAAAAACTCTATGTTGTCATCAAAAACGTGTTAATGGGTATTTACAACGCGTGCATTAAAGTTGCTTATTTCCCCAAGCTGTGGCAGAGGGGGGTCCTCAAGATCCTACTCAAGAACCCAGATGGGGAAACAAGCAACATCAAGAACTATAGCCCGATCACCCTCTTGCCGGTGTTCGGCAAAATATTGGAAAAAATAATGAAAAGAAGAATTCTAGAAAGTAATACCCCTTACCACGATCGGTGCCAATATGGCTTCGTGGAAGGTATGAGTACCACAACCGCCCTTAAGGCATTCTACGAAAAAATAGATACTACGGAGATGAAGCGGAAGAAAGCCAAGGGTTTTCTCGCGGTAATCTTCTACGACATCTCCGGAGCTTTTGATAACATGTGGTGGCCAGCCCTGTTCCGCTCGCTGAGCGAAAAAGGGCTCCCTCACAGGTTAAAGGTCATGATCAAAAGCTACCTTTCAGCCCGGGAGGTGACTCTCACCTCCGGGGTCTCAAAGGTAGGGAAAAGATCCACGAAGGGATGTCCACAGGGCTCGGTCCTCGGCCCGATCCTGTGGAACTCACTTCTAGATCATTATCTAAAGAAAGACAAACAGGAGGGTACTCATACCTTCGCGTACGCGGATGACATCGCGACCGTCGTAACGGCGGATTCCCGAATCCAACTGCAAGAAAAACTTCAAACGTGCGTCAACGAATTAAGCGGATGGTGCAAGGACATGAAACTCGCTCTCTCGGAAACGAAGACGAAGATCATGTGCTTGTATCCGAAGCGTGTTCATAATTATGATTTAGATGTCAGACTTAACGGAAAGAAAATAAAGGTGGTAAGGGAATATAAGTACCTTGGGGTCCTTATTGACGAAAACCTATCGATGCAACCGCATGTAAACTACGTTTGCGGCAAAGCCAGTAAACTAGTCCATGCGCTGCATCGAATGGCAAAAAGCGGTTGGAACCTGGACACCTCGAACTCTATGCGAAGGATCTACCAGGGGGCGGTAGTCCCCATCTTGGCTTACGGAAGCGAGATCTGGATACATAGAATAGGGGATAAGCACACGTTGGCCCGGCTGATATCGTGCTATGGATTTTGCTGTCGCGTGATAGCAAAATGTTATAGGACTGTGTCGACCATAGCCGCGAGTGTTTTGGCAGGTATCCACCCAATCGACTTAGAACTCTTACGATTACTGTCATGGCGTGAAGCCAGAAACAAGAAAGTAACCACCTTTATGGGGGTAAGAATAGACCCGAAAGATTACAAATACAGAGTGGACATCAAAAGAAAAATGGAGGACATAATCCAGAAAAAATGGCAACAAAGATGGGACGATGGACTGGTAGGTAGAATTACCTACCAATTCATCCCCAAGGTAAGTAATAAAATAATGAACAATTCCTTCCAGATGACGCAGATGCTAACCGGACATGGCGAGTTCGGCCGACACCTCAAGAGATTGGGGAAATCGGTGGACGGACTATGTCCGGCGTGCGATATTCTCGATGAACCTACACATCGGATACGGGAGTGCGATTTGTACATGCAAGAACAGTTGGAGCTGGCGGCCTATCATGGCATCCATCTCCCTGCACAACTGGACGAGCTGTACGAAGAAACACCACCCGACCTGATGTGTAAGTTCCTCGAGAACAAGACCATCAACATAACTGAAAACGAAGATCTAATCATATAAATTAACAACCCGACAAGGAAAAAGGTTTGGGTGTAACCTAAAAATCGATAAAAGTGATTAAATGAAAAGAGAAAAAAGACACCAAACCAATACATGAAAAACTTATACTTAACAAACAAGTCACGATGGAAAAATGCCCACGCAATCCCGATATGGAAACCTAAAAAAGAAACATTATTAGAACCACAAACTACACAAAAACCAGGCAGATTAATTGTTAGTTACAATAGTAAATACGATACACGGTTTGAAACCCGGAGAAAATTCATACAGAAACCTACTTGAACCAGCAATATTAATTTTGATAAATTATTTTTATTTTTATTATGACAACATGAATGTCCTGCCAATATGCAGGATTAAGTTTTAGATTGGCAATGCTAATCCGTTTTTTATTCTATATAATAAATAAACTTCAATTGTATGCGGTCGAACACGGTCTCACCCACATAGCTCGTTAGCGGTCCCTTCAAATCGAGTGAAATTTTTTCGCTCCGATTTCAATTTTTCTTTGAAATTCGGATAGATGGGGGTGTGATGAGTGGATATTAGTAATAAATAAAATCAAAAAAATGGAAAATAACCCGTGTATTGCCGAAATAGTGAAAAAATTAAATTTTTTTTTGCCTTCTAATTTTGGGGTGTGCATTCGATAAGGAGGGTAATCCATCGTCAAAACCTACCCTTACGGGGCGCCCCTCCGCTCCGCTCCGGGTTGCACCCCTCCAGGGCGGTTTTGACTCTGGTTACTAGGCTAAACATACGAGAAGGCGCCACATATCAAGAAAACCGGGATAAATAAAAACCGGGAGCTTAGAGACCCTTGAAATAGCATTAAAAAGTATAGTTGCGGTATGGGACAGTAAACTATTACGTTTCACCCCCTAAAAATCGCCTAAAAACAAAAATAATCGATGTTGCATGTACGACGGTCGAGGTGCATCTGCCGCTGCGAAAAAAAAAAACCAAAAAGAACTCTATTGACATTAAAAACTTTACATACATATTTACAATAATAATTTTAATTACTATTATAATAACAGATAACAAATTACAATAACAAACCATTACACAAATACATATTTATTAAAACTTGAATTGTTAAATCGTACCTATCCCCTAGACCCTAGAGGATTAATCGAATTAAGTTGAAAATTATTAAATCTGAAGGTTAATTGATTTGATATCTCGAGGTAAAAAAGAGTGCAAAAACCCCGCGCCGTGATAAAAAAAAGCCAAAAAAGAATTAAGTTACTGAAATTTTAACAAAATAAAATGAAAATAAAAATGAATTTTAATTAAACTACTGACAATTACTTTCCTATTACTGATTGTTTAAAATGACATGGTGTAAAAGTTTGTGTTTGATCCTGAAGGGCAAGGTGTCTTGTGTGTGTGTACCAAGGTGTGATGTGTGTGGGTTTTGCCTTACCGTGTATGTGAAAAATTTTATGGCTGTGTTGTGTATGACTTCTGTTAGTGTTTGAATTTGATGTGAAGTGTGTAAATCATGTATGGGTGTGTAGCGTGGAGCTCCGGAAATGACTCGGAGACACTTGTTTTGTATTGTTTGAATGATTTTTATGTTAGTCGGGGCTGTCCTGCTCCATACTGGAGAGGCGTATAATAAAATTGGTCTGATTAATTGTTTGTACAAGGTCAGTCTGATTTTAGGGTCAAGTCCGTTTTTATATGAAAGTAATGGGAAAAGTGCATGCATTGCTGCTTGCGCTTTCCGTGCAGTGAGTTTTAAATGCGTTCTGAATGTAAGTCGTTGGTCAAGGGTCACCCCTAGGTATTTAACCGTAGGGGTGTGCGTGATGTCCGTGCCATTAATCGTAAGTTTGTTTGTAATTTGGTCTCTTTGTCTGGAAAAAGCGGTGAGGGTGGATTTGGGTTCGTTAATTTTTAATCGCCAAGTGGCATAAAAATTTTCGAGATCGGGAACGTGTCGTTGGAGGTAGTCAATGGATTTATCCTTTTTACGGGATTCGGAGGTGATGGCGGTTTCGTCAGCGTACAGGGATAATTTTGTCCGTGTGGATTTTGGGATATCATTGATGTAGTAATTAAAAAGGGTTGGGGCTAGGATGGAGCCTTGCGGTACTCCAGCTGGAATAGGTGAGGATATGGAGAGGGCGTCCATTACTCGGACTTGGAAGGAGCGGTTTTCGAGAAAGCTGGAGATGATTTTAATTAGATGCATGGGGTAATTTCGGATATAAAGTTTGTGAAGCAGGGCGTCGTGCCAAATGGTGTCAAACGCTTTCTCGATGTCGAGGGTGGCCGTCGTGGTAGTGGTTTTTATGTTATAATTAAGGGTAATTTGATCAACGAGCAAAGCTAGCTGAGTGACCGTGCTGTGGTTTGCTCGAAAACCAAACTGCTCCGGAATTATTGTATCATGAATTTCGTCATGTTGCTGAAGGCGGAAAAGGATGATTTTTTCGAGGATTTTTGATAATGTAGGAAGTAAACTAATAGAACGGTAGCTGGCAGGATCGGATTTTGGCTTTTTTGGTTTAGGGATGGGAATAACGACTGCTTTTTTCCAGGCGGAGGGGAAGTATTGGTTTTTAATGCAGGCGTTTAGGATGTAATAAATTTGTAGGATTGGTTTTTTAGGAAATTTTTTAATTAGGAGAGCAGATATATTGTCATAACCAGGAGCTCGATTTTTAAGTTTTTTAACAATTTGCTTAATTTCCTTAGGGGAAGTCAAGTCTTCATCGGGAGTGGGGATTGTGATATTATTGAGGGAATCTTTGGATTGTTGGACATCAGAAATTGTGACGGGATCAGATAGGTGTGCGGTGAGATTATGATGAGACAAATATACCGTCGCAATGGCGTTTGCTTTGTCTTGTTTGGTGGTGACAGGACCTTGAGGGGTTTGGAGTGTGGGAAAAGAAACGTCATCTGTCTTGTTTTTTAACGCCTTCGAAATTGTCCAAGCTTTTCGAAGGTTTTGCGGAATGATTGATTTTAATGTTTTATTCCAATTTGAAATTTTGATTTCGCTGATGGCGTGATTGATGTCTTTTGTAAGGCTATTAATTTGGGATTTTAGGGCAGGGTATCTGTAGCGTTGGAAAATTTTACGTAACATATTTTTTCTTGAAATTTTGTCGAGGATTTCTTGTGGAAGGATGAGTTTACGTTTAGGGGGAGGGACGTCAGTGGTGTTGGAATTGTAAATATTGTTTATGCAGTCGCTGAAGCCGGCTACAGCTTCGTCAATGTCATCGTTCGTAACAATGTTATGAACTAGTGGTATGTTTTGTACATCTGCACTGAAATTTTTCCAGTTTGTGACCTTTAACGGTTTAGGAGGGTGAAGGGGAACTTTTAAGGAACCAACTATTATTTCTACTGGGAGATGATCTGAACTTAAACTATTTAGGGATGAAATTGAATTAACTATTAAATTTTTTGTTACTGCAAAATCAATTATGGAGGGACGTTGAATATCGCAATGGGGATAATGAGTGGGTTCATCGGGATGATGCAAGAATAAGGGATTATTATTAATGTAGGTATACAGGCGCTTACCGTTAGGATCACTGACCGGATTGTCCCATTGCTGATGCCTTGAGTTAAAGTCACCCGCAAGAATGACTTTATTGCTCAGGTTGAAAATTGCGTCAAGTTCGTCTAAGTCATGATTACGTGCCGGGGAGAGGTAGTAATTAGCTACCATCACCCCGCCAATCATAATTGTTTGTAGCTCCGCTGTGTGTGTAGTTAATTCGTTGGAAGTGGAATGGTCAATGTTTGATTTTATATAGGTAACTAGTCCGTAATTAATGCCATTAGGATTATTAACTGAGTTATAATTGGGAATTTTGGGAGGGGATCTTTTGTTTAGTCTGGTTTGTTGGATAAGGATAACGTCGGGATTTCGTTCGTTTACTAAGGAAATTAATTCGTTGTGTCGGGGATGAAGTCCGTCTGCATTCCAAGTAATGATTTTTAATTTATTTGAGTTGCTGAATTTAAGGCTGCTGGTATTTCGCTGCAATGTCTGTCATGATTTTTACTTGTTCTAGAATGTCGTGAACACCGGTCATTCTTTGTTTAATTTCTAACATTACTTGCATTAGGCGTGGAATGTTAACAAGTTGTCTGATTTCAAGTGCAACCTTCATTAGGTTGTTTATGTCACTGGTTGGATTGTTTACACAGGTGGCGGAGGCTTGAGGAACATCATTGTACGTATTTGTTAAATTTTGTGAATAAGTTTGTTGTTCTAGGTTTATCGATTTAGATTGTGGATAAGTTTGTCTTTGTCTGGTAGGTAACGGGGGAAAATTTGTTTGTGTGAGTGCGGGTGAATTTGTAGCAATATTGTTTGAGAGATTATTTAAATTTGAATTATTAAAGTTTGCACGGCGCTGAGTGTTTGCACTTACCTTAGCTGCATAATTTAGATAACTTGGGCATTGCGAGTAATTTGCTGCGTGTTGTCCGTTGCAATTGCAACAGCGTACTTGATCATCCTTTTCTTTGCGTTGACAGTTGAAGGTTTGATGGTCACCGAGGCATTTCACGCATCTCGGCCGGATGTTACAATTAGAAGAGCCATGTCCGTAGTTTTGACACCTATGACATTGGGGTCGAACGTTTTGTCTATTATATTCTTCGAATCTTACCATTGCCGAACCTATGTTTCGTACAATTTTTATTTGTTGCTGTGTGACACCAGGAGCAAATAAAATTAAAAACGAGCCGGTAACATCTCCGTACTTGTTTTTAAATTGGGTAATGTTCTGCGTATCAATCTTATAAATTTCTTTCAGTTGTTCCTTTACATAGTCGGCATTTAAGTAAGGTGAACTTTTCATCACCAATTTGATGGCTTTTTGATATGCTGGAGTAAAGGAATAGCTTTCAACTCCGCCGGAAAAAAGTTCTTCTTTAAGCGCTTGATAATCTTCAGTAGTATCTAGATATAACCACGAGTGTCCGCGAACATGCTGTATTCTGATGTCTCCTTTAATTGTAAGTTTCGACTCTGCGACAAATTTTTGTAAATCACCAATAGATTTGGTAAGTATAATAGGTGGAGGTTTATTGGATACACGAGAACGCGGTGCAGAGCGAACGGTAGTCCACTCTCGATTATTATTACGCTCATGCTGCACTGGTAAGTTGGCTAAAATTCCGAAGCGGTTGTATGTAGTGAGCGGTGTCGTGACTTGAGTATTAGCTGGTGGATCGTCCCCCAAGTCCATTCCTGGATCATTGAGGGCCGGTTGGGTTAAAGGGGGTGAATTAATAACAGCTAGTGATTCTGCCATGATTGATGCGGTAACATCAATGGGGATGGAATTTTCTGTATCACTTTGTTTGTTTTCGATGTTATCGGAGTCGATTTTTCTTAATTTGGTATATCTTGCCGATCGCGCACGATGGCGTAAACGTGACTTTTCCGCCAATAACTTGGCTCTATTGTAAAAAGCTGAACCTTCACATAGGTCTTGAGGAGTGATATTAAAAATGCTGTTATCCAGCGTGTGACTAATATTATGGGGTTTTTCTAAAAACCGATTTTGTTTTAACACTTATGTTTAAAAACTTGACACTCTTTTATTTAAGACACAGAACAATGATGAAATAATTTCAATATGTATCACTAGCGATGCACACTGGTCGGCGTCTTGCAGCCGAATCTACCGCTGCGAAATATTCTAAGTGTAAGAGTATATCGGAGCGCACGGACTGACCACAGAATGGCTAATGCGCCCCTGAATCTCGTTAATCCATCACAAATATCATGAAAATTAGCTAAGTTCAAATTCGATTATTTCAAATTTTTGATCATAAATTCTCGGTTCATATTTTGAGAATTTGTTATATTGACTGTGTTCTTTAGTGTGTAGCAGAAGAAATTTAGTTTCGAGTGGTTAGATTAACTGCACAGTAACCAATTTGCGATTTCTGGACACCTGGCTATCTGTTGCTCAAATGGAATACATGTGTTTATAATCGCTTTGGCGATAAAGAAACACATGGGTAAAATGTGAACATTATTTCTTGAACCACAATATATCGAAAAATAACAATTCACCAGATTTACGGTGGTATAGAGATCATAACAAACAGTTACGCATTTTTTAAATTTTGAATTATGTTCATCAATCAAATATATAACAAGTGCTTTCTATAGAAAACTATAAAAATGCTATATTTTGACATGAAATAATTTTCAATTTGTTATCGAGTTATTATAAAAATATTTTATATGAACTGAAAGTGAAAATATTTAAATATTATTCGAGAATCCCGTTTAGGCGTTTTATATCTTTTCGTGAGAACTACAAAAATTATCACCTAATTACTTTTTGAAATCCTAAATTTTTTTAAATGATTATTTAAAACATAGATTTTGGTCAGATTTTTCATTATTTGCACCACTTTTCATTATAATTATAATTATGCATTATAATTTTAATATTTCGTGTGATATTTTAAAGGTATTTAATAAAAAAAATAATATGTTTTTATAAAGTAGATAACAAGTCGGCTGAGTTGGTGGGTCTCAACCTTCCTACATGATCCGACAAGGAATGGCATAAAAAACAGTTTTTATTAAGTTGAGCTCGCCTTATCTGCGATCCGACAACGCTCCACACGGTCCGATCTCGCCAAATTCCAACGCGGTCGGATGGCTACATCGGTGACTACATTTCCTACATGGAAATGTTGCGAAATTTGTAGGACGACAGGCCTCCACACGGTCCAACTTGAGACCCGACCGACGAGATTGGATTTTAGTACCAACCAGATCGGATCGTGTGTAGACCCTATTAGGCTGAAATCTTACTACAACCACCTACTGCCACCTAATAAATTCTAACTAATTTAATTGGTTAAAACCGAGTTTAAAGACCCACCCACCTATAATTCAGCTATTTCCGTCAGCTGAATCTTAATTAGTGGTTGACGGTGGCTTCAGTAAGACTCCAGGCTTACAGTGCGGAAATTCTGAGTTCGAATTGCAGGTTGACAGAATTTCTTAGAGCGAACTCCGGTGAACATCAACACACTGTAGTTAACTTAAGTAGTAAAGTGAAAGAGAAATAAAAAGCATTGATCCTCCTCAGAAAATCGATTGTGAAGACTTTGCATAGAAGCAAAGTTGTCATATTGAGAATAGCACGAAGAAACTTGATTTGAATATAAATTGAATAAACAATAAACTAAATTCTAAAAATGAGCAACCAAGTTAATGGAAACTTTAAAAATAAATAACTTTTATCATTTATATTTTTCTGATAAGGTTAAGGGTTTTCCAGGAAAGAGGAAATACGAAATCCTAATTTTTCTAGAAAACTGTCAACTTTATTGTAATAACTTGTAACGTTCAAAAGGGAACGTTATTTGCGACATTCCCTATATAGCTGTTCCGCGCGATAACTTGAACAGTTATCATAAACTAAAAGATATAAGCAGTGAGATACGAGACAGAAAATGGTCGATTTTTGTAAAAGACTCGTAAAATAATATTAATTTTTAAAGGCAATTATTAGTAATAATTCATTAGTTTTTTTATTACTACCTGCACGTCAAGTTGCTCACCGTTTTGGAGATCAAAACTGAGAACTTCAATTTCAAATATATATAAGGAGAGTCGTAGCGAATATTCCTTTTGTGTGGCCGACTACATCTGGTTCCGGCAAGTCAATTCCTAGTCGCGGGTAAAATTTTGGAAATATTATTTCGAGAGCTCCTACGAATCCGGAAGTCAGTTGGAATCCGCAGGGTCAATTTCCAGCACGTGGGTCCTGGAGAAAAACACCATCGCCTGCATTTTTTTGCTCGACGTGTTGACGTGGCTGTATTGGGATCACGATAATTGTGACAGCAATTTCCTTTAATAGAACAAATACGCAGGGGAGTTGGTTTGTGTACGATAACATATGCAGCTTTGTTTGTTTTAGCCTTTTTACCTCAACCTTGGATATAGCAGGGAAGACAGCCAGGCACGGGTACGTAATGTCCAACATCGAATTTAAATTTTGGCTAGCGATTTTCGGATAGTTTAATGTATTTAGAAATCAATGGTAACACTTTTATGGGAGGATAAACCAACTTCTGATAGAGAAAATCCACTTTGAAGTTTGCTAAATTTCACGATTCAGTGACGCGCAATAGTGGAATCTCACTCATTTTGTTGACGGTCCGCGCAAGTTGAACTAGTCTTAGACTTAGCCGTTTACGGACCGGTCAGTTCCGATCTAGATTCTAGAGTTCCGATCTAGATAAATTAACTATACGACATGACGATTACTAACGACATGACCATGACCCCTGAAAACTTCAAAACCCTCCTCACGTTATTTGCTAGTCAAACTGCCATCATCGAAGGTTTACGCGCTGAAATCAGCAAACTTACCGCCCAATTAGCCGCGAAAGACGCCAAACCTCCCAAGGTCGTGCAACCACCTCCGGTCGCACAACCACGCGCAGACGCCCCCTCAGGGAAAAGGAAGAAGAAGAAGACCCCCTTCCCCCCTCTACCGACCTCCTCCTCCACCAAAAAGGTAGTCCCTATCAAGGCCAAAACGATCAAACCAGCCACGACCAAGAAAGCTGACCCTCCGCGCCCCCTTATGGAATCCGCTATTCCTAAGCCGCGGCGCTCGCTCCGTGCAGTTATACCTGCACATACCCTCTCCATTGTCCAACCTCCATCAGAGGCAATGGATATCCAAGCCTCCACCTCCACTGGCGGTGACACCTTCGTCACCCCAAGCGACCGCAATCTTAAACGCGCCCGCTCCAACGTCAGCAATGACAGTGAAACTTCCGGGCCCGCTACCAAGACCAGGTTCGCCTGTCTCGAGGTAGAAGACACCTCAACCGATACCCAAGCCGAACGCGACGATGATAACGGCATGGACACCAATAGCCCCCAAATCGACATCAACGATTCCCAATCGAACTCCCAGGGTGCTTCACACCCAGACCCTACCACATACTCCTCCTCCAGCCGAAGCCCCCCAATTGTCCTCCGTACAAAGGACAACTGGCCGGCCATCAACAAAATGATTCGCGATCGGAAAATTGCCACCACCAAAATCCGCACGCTCGTGGACGGCATCTCAATCCAGCCGGCCACCGAGACAGACTACCGGGCCCTCAGCCGTTTACTTGAGGAAAAATCCCTCCCCTCGCACTCCTATTCTCTCCCTCAGGACAAACCACTTAAAGTGGTTATCCGAGGTCTTCCAATCACAATAACAGCCGCAGAAGTCAAAGAAGACCTTGAATATCAAGGCTTCAATATTCAATCAGTTTTTCAGATGCGCCAAGGTCGCGATAAAAAACCTATGCCATTATACCTTGTCCATCTAACCCATAACACAGATGGAAAGAAAATTTTCGACATGACATCAGTCCTGTCTATCAATACTCGCACCGAAACCCCCCACAAACGTACAGAGGTCGGTCAATGCCACCGTTGTCAACGGTTCGGGCATGCCCAAACCCTCTGCCGCGCCCCACCCAAATGCGTCAAATGCGCAGGGGATCATTTAACACCTTCCTGTCAAAAAATCCGAGAGGACCCGGCCACTTGCGCTAACTGCGGGGGAAACCACCCCGCAAACTACAAATGTTGCGCCTCGTTCCCCAAGCCCAAGAGGCGAGAACTTTCAGCCCGCGAAGCATCTTCCCGCTTCGCTGGCCGCCCCACTTACAATTACCCCTCCTCTCAAGGCCCCAATCGACCTTCCTATCTAGGAGTCGCTAGCCAACATGCCCCTCACAGGGAAACAACACATGCACCCCCACGCCCTCCACCTCCTACGAGGAGGCCCCCTCCCGACAAATGAGAGCAGTTCTTGATCTCCTTCAGAGAGAAAGAGTCAGCGACAAAGTCATTGACCATTTCAAATCAATCACGAACTTCAATGCCATTAGCAACGCATCCGTTAATGTCTAAACCCAGATTCCAACCCACCACTTTGCAGACGGCTTTTTGGAACGCCAACGGCCTTTCAGCCAAACGAAATGAACTTCTCGCGTTCGCGCACGATCACGACCTTGACGTAATCTTGGTCAACGAAACCCACTTCAGAGCTGGCCAACTGGCAAAACTCCCTTGCTATTCACTTTATAGGAACGACCGTGACGGACGCGGCGGCGGAACCGCAATTTACGTAAAATCATCCATCGAACACGTCGCAATACCGACCCCCGACCTAGAGTACCTTGAAGTCACTACGGTGAGCATCCACACCGCACATCACGGTTGGTTGCAAATCTCTTCCGTCTATAATCGCCCTCAGCAACGCATCCTCAAAGAGGACCTAGAAACCCTCCTTGAAGGCCCCGACGCGAAGATCATCGCCGGCGATTTGAATGCTAAACACTCCAACTGGTTGTGCAAACACACAAACCATGTAGGACGTGACCTACTTTCACTAGCAAACGAGCTGAACTTCGCGATCATCGCTCCCACCTCCCCTACCCACTTTTCTAACGCAGGTACGCCGTCCATTCTGGACATAGCCATTTTCAAAGACGTACAACTCCAATACGACATCTCCACCAGCGAAGAGCTAAACTCAGATCACTACCCGGTCCTTCTGACACTCGGACCGCTGTCACCCCCAAAGGGCCCTCCCACGAGAACGACAACAGACTGGACCTCTTTCAAAGACACTCTGTCAAAAAACCTTGGACCAATCCCATTCTTTGAGTCCCCCACTGACCTAGACCAATTCATTGTCAATTTCCAAGACAACATCAAAAAATCCGTTGACGAAACTTCTTTTCAAGTCAACACCACGGACGTCAGAGACAAACTCACTCCCTCCCTCAAAGATCTTATCAGAGCCAAAAACCGAGCGAGGAAACTCGCCCGGCGAACTCGTAACCCTGATGACCAAAGGTCATACAACCGGCTCAAAGAGCAAGTAGACGTTAAAGTCAAAGAATTTCATGACAATGAATGGTTAGACACCATTAACTCCCTATCATTTAAAGACATGTCCGCATGGCGCATGGCCGCCGCCCTCCAGGGGAAAAAGAAAGTCACCATCCCAATTCTCTCCCGCCCTGACGGCACTATTGCCCGGAGCGATCTTGAAAAGGCTGAAATCTTCGCCGACAGCCTCCAAGCTCAATGCTCCCCCAACACCACTAGATTAGACCAAGACCATATCAATTCGGTCGAAAATTATATCACCACCACCCTAAACACCTCCGATGACACACATATCACCCCCGCCTCTCTTCCGGAGGTCACCATTGCCATTAAACGCCTCAAAAAGAGTAAAGCCCCAGGTCCCGATGGCATCACCAATACTGCCCTCAAAGAACTTCCCCAAAAAGCCAAAGTTGCCATCACCGGCGTAATTAACGCATGTTTTCGACTCAACTACTACCCACAAATTTGGAAAACCGCTGACGTAATGGTAATCCCCAAACCCGGTCAAAATCTCAAACTTCCGAAAAGCTATAGACCAATCAGCCTGCTCCCTTCTATTGGAAAAGTAGTTGAAAAAGTCATTCTCACCCGTCTCCAAGAAGCCATGTTCGATAACAGTATTATTCAAAACGAACAATTCGGCTTCCGTGCTGGACACAGCACGACCCACCAAGCCCTCCGATTAGTTGAGCACGTCACGCAGGCACTCAACAAAAAAGAATTCACCGGCCTAGTGCTACTCGACGTATCGAAAGCTTTCGATAAGGTCTGGCACGAAGGCCTCCTGTTCAAAATGCTTCAATCTAAAATTCAAATTCCACTAGTCCGACTTATTGCCTCCTACCTTCACGACAGAAAACTCCAAGTCAAACTCATGAACACTAGATCCACAAAGCGCCCCATCACCTCCGGGGTCCCCCAGGGTTCGATCCTTGCAGCTTCACTGTTTAACATCTTTATAAGCGACATTCCAACCCCTTCAGATCCCGCAACAAAAATTTCATTATATGCAGATGACACTGCAATATACACGTTCTCAATCCACCCGGACATAGCCACAACCCGCCTCCAGGAGGCGATCAACGATCTCGGGAGGTGGTACGAAACTTGGCGCATCGAGGTTAACTGGAGCAAAAGTTCCGCGATCATGTTTCGAAATCGTTGCAAGCCTCACAACTCCAGTGTCTGGATGTTTGAGGAGCAAATCCCCTGGAAAACCAAGGTCAAGTACCTTGGCGTTACCATGGACCGACGTCTCAAATGGGACGCTCACATTTCCTCCGCAACCGGTAAAGCCAAATGCCTCTTCAATAGATTGTTCGTCCTCATGAACAGTAAAAGTACCATGTCCCCCGCTAACAAACTAAGATTATACAAAGCCATAATCCGCCCGACAATGATTTATGCCTCCCCTGTCTGGGGATACGCACGCCCTAGGGCCATAAATAAACTTCAAGTCATTCAAAACAAAAATCTCCGAGCTATTTTCAGCGCCCCCTATTACGTCACTAACAGGCGACTACATGCAGACGCCAAACTAGATCTTATTAACACTCTTAACCGCAAACATGCCACCAATCTTTACAACAAATCCAAATTTTCAGAAAACCCACTAGTAAATCAACTAGGTCAATACAACCCAGCCGACTTCTTCATTCCCCGTCCCAAATCACTCCTGACCACGGACAACTCCTGACCATAACTCACCCCCACACAGACTAATGTATGTTCACAGGTTTAACTTACACAAATTCTCTTCGAAAGTGAATTTATTCACTAGATTTGTGTAATTTTTCGATCAATTTCCACAAGCTTCGATAAATCACCCCCCATAGTATCACTACAATCCCACTAGTCGCCAATTCTGACTAGTTCCAAGTAGAAGCCACTCACTTCGAGGTCATCAATAGAAATTATAATTTCTTTCTTCGAATTAGGGACTCTACTATATCGGCAAACGTAAAAATTTCTTTTTCTTCACATATCTCATATTCACAGTCACAGCCCAGGTTTCTAACCAGTCAGTCCGCCAAGCGCCAATTCCCAGAGACCCACCGGTCTCTACAACTTCCAATGTCATTAATGTATTCTTTCAGATGAAGGAGAAGGCCGGCCATGCCGGGATGCTCCATCAAATACATATCAGGTAAAGGTAAAGGTAAGGTTACGGACCGGCAGAAGCAGCTTGACTCTCCTACATGTAACATCGATTATTTTTTGTTTTTAGGCGATTTTTTGGGGGTGAAACGTAATAGTTTACTGCCCCATACCGCAACTATACTTTGTAATGCTATTTCGAGGGTCTCTCTCTCACATCCCGATTGCCTTAATCCCGGTGTTCTTGATCTGTTGCCACGATGGATAATTCCACTTGCCACGGGAATAATTCGGTGGTTATTTGCGCCACTTGTGACGCTTAAAATTCCTCACGAACTTTAGCGTTGATACTGGATATTGAATTAATTCCTATCCAAATGGTGTTAATTAAAACGACGGAAAAAAAAGATGGATAAGGCGCCACTCGATTTCGTTCAAAAGTACCAGACGTCGTTATGAAAGATTAGATAGCTCGATCCAAGGAAAATCGAGAAAACACAAGCTATCGTTGTAAATCTTATCTCGTTGGAAAGATAATTAATTAAACAAAATCCAGCATGAGATCAGGGCATACGGAAAATTTTGAACAACGAAGAAATTTTGTAAACTAAAAATAATAACTATTAACCAAATTCTTGTCCAAATGCTAAAGATTAAATAGATGAACTCTCGTGGGATAGTGGATCGCAATAAAACACTAAAGTTGTCACGTCAACGTTTCGGAATCATTTATTGTTCCATCATCAGGACTAAACAACCGGATGTAATTTTTTTGTGCGTTTGACAGAATTACTGTAGTAGTATATGTAGAAAAGAAAGATTTTTGGATGTTATAATGTATATTTATTTGTGATCTATTGTTATTTTATGTTTCATATTTACAATTGTTAAGTTTTTAATAGTTTAGTTTTATATTTATTGGTTGACTACTGTAATGTTATGAGTTTGTTAGAATTTTTATTTTCTGACACCACTGATGATTGTAACCCCATGGCCTTCAGCATTGACCTGCTCCATGATTAACGCAAAAAGCGAAATTACATCCGGTTGTTTAGTCCTGATGATGGAACAATAAATGATTCCGAAACGTTGACGTGACAACTTTAGTGTTTTATTGCGATCCACTATCCCACGAGAGTTCATCTATTTAAAAATAATAATTGCTCGCGCGTAGAAAGCGCAAATATCTTACGCGCAGTCCCGCAAAGAACTGAGCAAAATAATGGCGGACCACACAAAAATTTTATCAACCATATGTTGATTATCAACCGAAATCGCGGAATATTTACACAAAATGTACAAATTTTGAGAATCAAATAATTAATAATAAATTATTATAATAAATAACTAACTAAAAATGATACGATACCTCAAATTTCGTTGATTTGCGGCCTATGCAAAATTTATTTAGCTTCTAATCCCATAGAGGCTGAAGAGAGCTCCCGGTAAAATAATCGCAAACAAAATGAGCTTCCCAACATACGGATTCGAGAAGATGATCCCAGTTCGCCACTGGATGGTAACAACTAACCAATTCTTCTCCAAAATCCGGCTTCAACAAAATTTTTGCACAACACACACAAAAATCACGTCTTACTCGAGCAAACGTATCAAGTCAAGTCCCGCGTACCGACCCCTGCGCATTTCTCCCGCTCGTACCAACGGTCACTGGTTCCAAAAACCCAAAGAATTCGGCGGCAAATTTCGAACCGTTACACTGTGGACCTTCTCGTATGTTTAGCTCCGCCACGTTAGCGGCTCTGAGCATGAAAAACCGCCCGGAGCTGCGGAGCAGCGTAGGGTAGGTTTTTTATTGCTCACAATTCTGGCCAAGCCAAAGTTTATTATGTTTATTTACCCCAAAATTAAAAATTTAATTTTTTCACTTTTTCGGCAATACACGGGTTATTTTCCATTTTTTGCGAATATTTATTACTAATATCTACTAATCACACCCCCACCTTCCCGAATTTCAAAAAATATTTCAAATCGGAGCGAAAAAATTTCACTCGATTTCAAGGGACCGGCCGAACGATGCTACAATCGACCCGTGGTGCATCAGTGGCCCGTACTTTTGCAACTTTCTTATTTTCACACTTTTTCCGGATTTTTTTTTATGATCACCTCCGCGACGACAATAGTTATACATTCGGATCAAAACATTGCCAAAAAGGCCGTGATTTACCCAAAATTTTGCAAAATTACATGTTAGGGGCGTGTCCGTAGTTCTTGAAACCACGCGAAAAACAGGCCGACAACCTATCCCGGCCATGGGTTATAGTTTTTACTAAATTTTCGGTATTAATTCTTAAAAATCCTCAAATATCCTCCTTTTAAATTGTATCTTATCCCATTTTTGACCTATATACCGAAGGATTTTTATTTTTGGATATTCCTCGTCACTTGGGCCGTTCACCCCCGACCCGACAGCCAGGCCGAATCGTCAGGAGCGCTCTTGTGATTTAGCAGGGTACGCTGACCTGCGTATGTAACATATCCTTTTTTTTGTTCAAACCACCTTTTATCTGGAGCAGCTGGTAAGTACAGAGCTGTATTTTTTTGTCTGCCGAACCACTCTCCATTTGTGTCCGGTTTTTTTATCACGCTATTGGCGTATTCACCACATTGTCGTACATCCGGATATAGCTGCGAGCGGCCGTCCATAGTACGATTTGTAAGGCAACGTCTGTTGCCGAATTATAGCATCTGTTTTACCCTTCAGGTATTAAGCCCCTCAGGCAGACTTCTGTTTGGGACCACTGATCCGGAATTTGTAAACCATTTTTTTATAAAATAGTGAATTTGAGTCAGGAGTTTCCTGAACTGTATCTTTCGGAGGTTAGTAAAACACCCTTTACCTCTCTTGTTTGTTTTATTGCCTCCACGGCGCCCAAACCGCAACATCTCAATTCATTCTGTCAGCTAGGTGGATTGTATTCTAGCACTGTCGTGCAAATTCTAAACGAGCTTACGCCCAGTTCGCTCTCCGACTGTGTGGCTAGCTGTTCAGCGGACTTAAGAGGCGAAGGTGTCAGCAATCGACGCTACAAACTATTATTTACTTGCATGTTTAAAAACTTTTCAAAAGTTAGGATCAACTTATCAATACAATACAATACAATATATAGTCTTACATTCCCGAAGGAATATGACTGTCCTTCTCGGACTTAACAAATCCGTTTGTTGAGGTGGATTAATCCTCATTATCTCCTCATTTCATATAGATATTTACAACTTTAAACTTGTTCTCGCATCCGTTGTTATTGCCCTCCAAAACTTCTTGTCCTTCACTCTCTCTCTCCAGTTCACGACCCCCATACTTCGCAGATCCTCCATCACCTGGTCGTACCATCTCAAGTCTGGTCTTCCTCTCCCGCGGTCCTCCATCGGCCTCTACTCCGTAACTCGCCTTATCACATCATTCTCATTCATCCGCATAATGTGACCAAACCATTGTAATCTCAGCGATTTGATTACCTTGACTATATCCTCGTTTCCAACCTCTCTCATTATCTCATGATTCATCATGGGTCTTCTTTCTTGCTCACCAATTTTTATTGGTCCCAATATCTTACGCATTATTTTTCGTTCATAGACTCTCATCTGTTTTTCTTCTCTTTTACTATGGCACATCGCTTCCGTCGCGTACGTAGCTACCGGTCTAATCATGGTCTTATATATTTTAATCTTCGTTTTTCTTGATAGCTTTTTGTCGTTTAGCAAATGTTTGTTTACATAGTAAGCCCTATTTGCTTATTGCAATCTTCTTCAAATTTCTTGTTCTCTTTTGTTTCTGTTGTTTATCTGTGTTCCTAGGTATATGAAGTCAATCACCTCTTCGTATGTATGGTCTCCGATTTTCAGCTCACCCTGGACTTGTATCTCTTCTTTTTGACATCTCATGTACTTTGTTTTCTTTCCGTTTATCTCCAAGCCCATTTGTTTTGCTATTTCTCTTATTTCTTGAGTTTTACTTATTAGGTTACTTCTCGACCTTGACACTATAACCACGTCATCCGCATATGCTACCACTTGTGTTCCTCTATTGATTATTGTGCCTTTCACCTTCATCTTTCTCACGATCTTCTCCAGCATTATATTAAACAGGGTCGCCGACATAGTATCTCCCTGTTTCACTCCACAATTTATCAAGAAATCATCTGTTTCTCCACTTGAGGTTCTAACACAGGCTGTTGTTTTTTTAGTGTCATGTGTGTCAGTCTTATTAATTTACCGGGTATTTCCATTTCTTGCATTGCTTCCATCAGTTTACCTCTCTTAACTTTATCAAAAGCTTGTTTAAAGTCAATGAAAATCATGTGCATGTCTATATTATACTCCCGACTCTTCTCCATAATCTGTCTCATCACATATATCGCATCTACTGTCGATTTACCTTCCATAAAACCACATTGATATTCTCCTATTTTATTTTTCATCGCGCTTTTTATTTTTCTGTTTATTATCGTTGACGGGGACTGTGCAGTTAATCTAGCCACTCGAAACAAAATTTCTTCAGCTACACACTAAAGAACAGGCTTATTTTAGGCTATAGAAAAAATAACTTGCGAGAAATTTTGAAAAATAACCAAAATATCGACTTTTGAAAAGAAGGGAAAAGTAAATTCATGTACCCGGTCGAACACGGTCTCTCCCACATACCTTGTTAACGGTCCCTTGAAACGGAGTGAAATTTTTTGGCTCCGATTTGAATTTTTCTTCGAAATTCGGATAGCTGGGGGTGTGATTAGTGGCTATTGGTAATAAATATAATCAAAAAAATGAAAAATAACCCGTGTATTGCCGAAAAAGTGAAAAAATTAAAAAAAATTTCCTTCTAATTTTGGGGTAAATAATTGACTTGGCCAGAACTGCGAGCATCAAAAAACCTACCCTCCGATGCTCCGCATCTCCGGGCGGTTTTTCGTGCTCCGAGCCGCTACGCGGCGGGCGCTAAACATACGAGAGGCGCGATAGATCAAGAAAACCGGGATAAATGCAACCGGAATGTGAGAGACCCTCGAAATAGCATTAAAAAGTATAGTTGCGGTATGGGGCAGTAAACAATTACGTTTAACCCCCAAAAAATCGCTTAAAAACAAAAAATAATCGATGTTGCATGTACGACCGTCGACATGCATCTGACGCTCCGAAATTTTCTAAGTGTAAGAGTATATCACAGTGCGCGGACCGACGATAGAATGAGTGAGATTCCACCCGCGCGTCAGTGAAACATGTAAAATTTGCTAAGTTCAAAATCGATTATTTCAAAATTTTGATAATAAATTCTCGCTTCATATTTTGAGAATTTGTTATATTAACTGTGTTCTTTAGTGTGTAGCAGAAGAAATTTAGTTTCGAGTGGTTAGAATAACTGCACAGTAACCTCGTTGACAGTACTTTATATGTTACATTCAACAATGTGATCCCTCTGTAATTTTTGCATCTGTCCGAGTCTCCGTTTTTCTTTATTGTCATAATTATTGCTTCATTCCACTTTTGTGGCATTACTTCCTCTGTCCATATTTGTTTTATAAGCTCATAAACCCTTCGATATAGTATTTCTCCTTCATATTTCAGTAGTTCCGCTGTAATACTGTCTTTCATATTCTTAATTGTCTCGGTAACTTCTTCGTATGTTGGTTCGTTTACTTGTTGTTCTTCGCTTATTATTATATCTTGGTTTTCTTCTGGTATGTCATTCAATAGTTCTCGAAAGTATGTCATCCATATCTATTTTATTTTTTCTGTGACGTCTTCTATTTTATTTTGTTTGTCTCTCATACCTCTCGTCTTAATCCTGTGACCTGCTTTCTGCTTTTTCAATTTTTCATAGAAAAATCAGAAATCATCAGAAAATCGATCGTGAAGACTTTGCATAAAAGCAAAGTTGTAATATTGAGAATAGCACGGAGAAACTTGATTTGAATATAAATTGAATAAACAATAAACTAAATTCTAAAACTGACCAACCAAGGTAATGGAAACTTTAAAAATAAATAACTTTTATCATTTATATTTTTCTGATAAGGTTAAGGGTTTTCCAGGAAAGAGGAAATACGAAATCCTAATTTTTCTAGAAAATTGTCAACTTTATTGTAATAACTATTATTTACTTGCATGTTTAAAAACTTTTCAAAATTTAGGATCAACTTATCAACGGATTAGAATTTGATGGAGAGAGAATATTATTGAACATACTCTTCCGCCTTTAAAAGTCCATCGTTGGATTTTCTGGCACCTGACGGTGGGATTTTTCCAGGGACATCTTCAGATATTTTTGTATTTTCCTAAGCATGAAAAGAGTTATAAGTGTTACAACGTGTAGGTGTGTGAAAATCTGCAACAAAAACAGAGGACACCGCCTCCAGTGTTAGGGGTCCCCTAAATAAATAATATACGTTGGTCAGAAAAATGTCCCATTAGATTTCCATGGATGACGTCAGAGCTACTTAACTCACCGCTATGACTAGAGATGAATCCAAGAAAATAACTTCGATTTTAAACATGTCGGTATATCCTTATTCTTGAGGATCTATGTCCAATTATTAAAAACTGCCCATTTGTTACCTGACAATCCGCAAGCAAGACACCTTTTCGAACAGCTATAATAAGGGTGGTTAGCTCGAGTCGAGAAGGGGGTGGGTGGGCTGGAAGAGCCAAAGGGTCTTGGGACGTGGTGTCGCGAGTTGCCAGTCTCTTACCAACGATTGGGCAATCCTCAATCGTGGTTCGGTAAATAGTCAAAATCGGGGTGAATAATTTACACAAGGGATGAAATGGGCGCCACGCGTTTTTAAACGTTAGTTTATTCGAAGGGGATGGGATATCACACCTTCCAAGCTGGTACGCGACAACTTGTTGAATAGTCTTGATAATTCTCACCCTGGACAAGTCTCGTCCAATGACCTTACCTTTACAGTAGGCAGACTCTCCTTGGATGAAAATAACTAAATAAAATATACACACAAGAACAATAAAACACAATAATAGGTAACAAAATAAATATAATGGAAATAATATCAAAAATGGATAGTGACAAAGTACGTACAAGACACACTCAAATTTACAAATGTTGTAGTACAATGCCAAGTATTTACAACTGACTCGACTCTTTATCAAAGTTATCAGCACGATTCGAAGCTTAGTAGCGTAAAACAATTTGAAAAATGGGCTACTAATCTCCACTCTAACTAGAACATGAACGTAACACATATAAGTCTTAAAGTAACTGGTTACAAAACTAATGCAAATTGACTGCGAAATTGAATGCAGTTTGAATGCAAAATTAAATGTACAATTGAATGCAAAAATATGTACACAATTGAATGCCAAATTCCCATAAACGGGGACAAGTAAACTCTAACATAAACGTTAATTACAAAAGGTTATGTTAAAATTGAATGAAAGCTAATGCACTATTGGCATAAAACGTTAGGTTGTTTTCAACAACAAATCCTAAAAATAAACAAAAGAAATACATGGGGTTTGCGATCGACTATCGAGGTTGAGCAATGAGGCTCCTTAAATTTACGCAGTGATCAATGGGATCACTTAACACAATAACCTTAAAAATAATACATAATCTCTTACGTATCCTTTCCTTATTGGAGCTGACCTTCAGGAAAGATCCTTGGGCAGCTTTCCAGAGTGAGAATTTCGATGAACGTCGAAGCAGGATCCTTCCCATACGGAAGTAAATGATTAACGATACAAACAACCATTCCCTCGAGGTTAATGTGATATCCAATCCCAGTTCCTTCCAAAATGAAGTTGTGATGCGAATAGAAAATTCGCCGATAAATAAAGGGTAATATAATTGCCCTGTTTTCCCGACAAATGGATAACCACGCTCGTAAGAATGCACTTGACGATAATTCTCAAAACTAAATTTACTTGAACACGGCACTGTATAAACACGCGTTATTATTTTAAATGTGTTTGACGATAAAAACTATTGAATAAAAAATATGGTTCGGTAAAATAAACACATCTGTTAAAGAATGAACGTTATCTCGGAATTTGAGTCGCCAGATGTACGCTCTAGACTCGTGGTACATAAGGTCGATTGCGAGACGGTACTGCCGTGGCTGAAGATTTATATCGATCAACGAGTTATCGATACGAGTTCAACCGTGAAATTGTTTAAATAAAATGTTAACGAGATTCACAAATGTACGAACTAATCGGATACGAAATGGTTTAAATATTGTTCGGTAAATGTTTAAACAATACGGTAACGAAACGGATTTAACTTAACGTTGTTTAATGTTGCTCGATAAATGTTTAAACAATACGGCAACGGAACGGATTTAACTTAAAGTTCGAAATACGTAGTAAAATGTTTAAACAAACTGGTTTGCACATAAAGTGGTTTAAATATTACTCGATAAATGTTTATAGAATACTTGATACGAAACCGACTTAAACATAAAGTTATTTAATATAAAATTTCAATAAAGTCGATACAAAATTGCACATATGTTCGATGTCATTGCACGACTCGAACATGTGTGGTTTCAAATAAAAGTTCGTTATAATTTGGATAAATTTCCGTTCAATGTTCAAATATTTAAATAAATGCGAGATGTTGTATTACCTAACTGGCGATAACACTTGAGGATTAGCACAACTGAATATATGTAATTTAAAATCTTTAGTCTAAGATTCGAGTCACTTCCGCATAAAGCGTATTCACTGTTATAACCGGCAGCGGTTCTAGACTTGAAGACTTGATCAAAAATCTTGGCTTTTAGCCGGTGCGTCACGCTATTTATATCATTTCTGCCTAAAATTGCGAGTGTGGGGATCATCTTTCCCACCAAAGCAGTGTCGATATTAGTTCCTAATTGGTCTTTAATTTCGACCTCGACTTTCTATTGGTTAAAAGGAACAAGTGAAATGCATCACTTTCATCTTTCTTTCTACAAAATCCTGTCTAAACTCGACAAATGCAGCTGGTGTTATCGCATTTTTTGTGGTAGAAACGTTCGAGTTTTTGATAGTTTTTGCTCGGCAAAAAGGTATATTTTCAAATGTTACTTTGTTGCAGCTCTCGTAAGGCTAATGTTAAAATTTCCAGACTTGGGTTCAACACATGTACAGATAAGGAATTAAAATACATCCATCAAAGTGACTTTGACAGGTTTGCGTGGGTATATTGCCCAGACTTGTAACGTAAACACCTATCCCGAATAAAAGTTTCCTAAAGTACTATGCAATCTTTGAAAGAAGCATTGGGATGGATGGACGTGAAGTTTGAACTTCCTTAAAATGAAGGATTTTATGTCGACTTTGCAAATAGTAGATTGAGCTACGTCAACACCAATCTGCTATATTATTGCCATGAATCTCTAATTCACGTGTCGAAGAATTATTTTATCCCATTCGTAATCTCAAATGCTCGAAATATTACGCGATTGAAAAATGTAATTTCGTCTGCTAATTTCTAAACTTGATCTTTTACTAGTATTATTCGACCTGCAAATATACGTTTTGAAAATATTTTGATGTTAAAATTTTGAAGGCGAGAAATCTTTAGCGGTAAAATTGCTATTATAATTTGTTAAAACTTGGGAGGCGCCGAGAGCGTATCCTTAGGTTACACATTCTAACCCAACTCTTTTCAATACTTTAGCTGTTTGGTTTTGCTTTCATAGTATTATTTTGTATCTTAAGTATATACTTAAGGTTTTACTTTTGAGGTGTGGTTGTATCGGAGAATCCTAGGAATTTCATGGATAGAACCTGTGACTAATGACGAGATACTCAGAAGTATGAACAGGAAGCTGGAGGTGGTTGACACTTTTAACCAAAAAATTGCAATACCTGGGACACGTAATGCGCAATGAAAACACATACCGGCTCCCTCAATGCATCCTACTAGGAAAAAAGCCGGAAAAAGAAGCGTAATCAGAAGGAGGATCTCATGTCTGAAGAACCTTAGAACGTGGTTCTCGATGACAACTACAGAGCTTTTCCGTACAGCAGTGGATAAAGTGATTATAGCCAAGATGATAGCCAACATCCGGAACGGATAGGCACCAAAAGAAGAAGTTTTACTTATTATCATTTTTAGACCAATTTTTCAGGCAACCGCTTAACTTTTTTTTCCTTTATTACCAGGTAGAAAACGAAAATGTTATCAAATTTCAATGTTTCCATGATGGATAAATTAAAATTTTGATTATTCCTCTCTCCAATAAAAATTCAGCATTCCGTATGGAAAATATGGATTTAAAAGCAAACAAAGGAAATCATTTTTGGGTTTCTTTAAAACTGCGCTCTCACTGTCGATCTTGATTTTGTTATTACTTGATCCGTTCTTTGATTGTGATAATTTATTAACAACCTCCAGTACAATTTATATAGTTTGTTTATCCAATTATTTACTTCGGGTTTCATGTCTTCATGTCACTTCATCTGTTAATGATTTCAAATATTATATTACACAAAAATCAAATCGAGAAAGATTAAATAAAATAATCCGTAGATGACACCGTCAATAAAAATCTTCATAAATCAAATTAGCTCATAAGAAAAATTTCGTTGATCAGTAAGCAGAATCTCCATTATGTAACTACTAAAAACTTCAAAAACATATCAATATAGATAACATTAAAATATCAACATTATATTATTATATCGTGATAAGCGTGACTGAATTTTAATTTTATATCAATTAGTAGTAAGTGAAAAGTTCATTGGCAATTAACAAAATTGTGAACAAAAATAAAATGTTAAAAATAATATTAACAATTATAACTGTTCTTGTGATATGTTTCAAATCAACCAGTGGGGCTCGCATATTAGGAGTTGTGCCAACTCCTTCATTTAGTCACCAAAATAGCTTTCGTCCTTTATGGAGAGAATTATCTTTACGTGGTCATCAGGTAACGCTTATAACAACAGATCCGATGAACGACCCTTCACTAACAAATTTAATAGAAATTGATTTACACGATTTCGCTTACAATATATGGAATGCAAAAATGCAAGGAGTTTTTGAAAAAAATCCTTCAAATATGTTTTCTCTGCTTTGGTTTAGTTTTCCAATGGCGAATGACTTAATGGATCAAGAGTTAGGTCATCCGAAAGTTCAGGCTATAATCAAAAATGAAACTGAATATTTTGACTTAGTTATGTTGGAATCATTTTCTCCAGCAATATTTGCGTTTGGGGAACGGTTTAAATGTCCTTTTATTACAATCTGTTCGTATGATGGTTTTGCTCAACTGTATGAACAAGTTGGAAATCCTTCACATCCAATTACAAATCCCGATAGGTTATTCATGTTGTATAACGACAAGTTATCTTTTCAAGAACGTCTGCTTAGTGTTTCTTTGAGATTATACATGGATGCTTTGATGTACTTAAATCAAGATTTCGTTAACAGTTCTGTTACACGAAACTTTGGACCAGAATATCCCGATATGCGGAAATTGGCTGAAAATACAAGTATGGTATTCATAAATACCGAACCAATTTTTTTTCGAGTTAGGCCCTTGTTGCCCAACGTGATTCAATTCGGTGGTGGCACACATATACATTCAAAGCAGGAATTGCCAAAGGTAATGAACTTTTATTTGATGATGTACTTTATTTTCTTAAATTTATTTAGAAACTACAAAATTATTTGGATTCGGCAAATGAAGGATTTGTATACTTCAGTTTAGGTTCTAATATTAAAAGTAAAGATTTACCCCAAGAAATAATAAATACTTTAATTGAAACATTTTCTGAGCTTCCCTTTAAAGTTTTATGGAAATTTGAATTAGATCAATTGGATAATCTACCAACTAATGTTATGATTTTGAAATGGTTACCACAACAGGATATCTTAAGTAACAAGATAGTCTTTCTAAATTTTCAGCATTTTGAAAATTACAATTTTTCTTTCAGGACATCCAAACATTAAACTATTTATTACACAAGGAGGTTTGCAATCTATAGAAGAATCTTTACACTGTTACGTTCCAATAGTTGGTTTACCCTTTTGGGCCGATCAACCTGGAAATGTCAAACAAGCTGTGGACGAAGGTTTAGGATTATCTGCAGACCCTTTTTCATTAAACAAAAAAGAATTTAAGAACATAATCATGGAAGTAATTAATAATCCAAAGTAAGCAAATACTGAACGAAATAATTATAAATGACGGATGTATGGAATTTTATTTTGTTGCAGATACCGAGAGCGAGTTAAACAGTTTTCAAAGTTAATTCAAGACCAACCCATGACTGGATTGGAACGTGCAATATGGTGGACGGAATATGTTATCCGTCATAAAGGAGCTTCACATTTCAAAAGTCCTTCATTAGGAATTCCATTTTATCAATATTACATCTTAGATATTATTGCATTTTGTTTTGCAATTGTATTTGCTACTATTTATTTCTTAATTGTAATTTTAAGATTAGCTTGTAAGGCATGTAAATTTGTATTTAGATCAAAATCAAAACTTAAAGCTAATTAGAAACAGCGTCAAGGCTCTCCAGTTTTACCATAATTACTTATAAGTTGATTCATACTTTTCTAAGTGTGTGTAAAATGGAATAAAAAATATGTAAGGGGTTAATTTAAAATTTTGTAGAAATACAAGAACCTATCACAAGTTAAATTTCCTATTTTATAAAAAATAATATTGATGTAAATGGATAACAATAAAATATCAATCCATAGTGCTACAAAATTAATTTGTTGAAATCTAAAAATTAACCATAATTATATTAGATTATAGAAAATATAAGGACATGATTCAAGCATTTTTATATGACATGAAAGGGCCACTATCAAAAAGATCAGTAAATAAATAAGGTAATTGGAGAAACATAAGGGAGATTTAAATGGAAGTGATTGGTGTGTAAGCACCTATCAGACAAATAATAAATTAAACTTACTATTTTTATTCTATTATTTTTTTCTATTATTATGTATTACGATGATCAGGTACGGATGGACCCCGTCAATCGAAAATTTATAAAATTTTTATTGTTAATGCTTATCACGGCTAGCTAAGTTTTTATGCATGGAATTTGCTTACCTCAGTAGTGGATTCTTTAGGAAATTTTGTGTTGATTCTTTTTGAGCTGAAAATTAAATAACCGGGAATACAAGAATCCCAAAAATAATCCGTTTTATAATGACGACTGTATTTTTATTATTACGATTATAAACAATTTTGATGGAAATAAACATGTACTACAAATCTTAATAGTTCCTTATTATCTAAATCCCCTCGTTAAATTTAAAGCGCAGCGTCGTAATTTTAAATTTCCCGCACTAGTACGAATGTAAGTTTTTGTAAAGGTTTCGTTTACCTCGGTAAAAATCTTGTATTATTCACCTTCCTGTTGCCGCGCATGAGTCGTGATCGTTCTTTCTTGGTGTCGATTTCCTCGTATTCGCATCGATATTTTTAGATCAATTTTTGGTTCGATAATTTTTAATCCTCGTGGTCAACTTTTTATTTTCTCAAAATATTCGCAATCGGTAAGTAAAATTTCTGGTTTCTACCTTATTTATGTTCACACTAATCTTTAATCACTTTATTTTTACAGATCTTCCCTTTTTGTGGTAATTTTTATACAATTAATTAATTAATATTGGAGCTGCCGAAAATTACACGTGCAAGCTCTTTGCAAATATAAGGAAGACTTCTTTTGTTTGTTATATCGTCAAGGTGATACAAATTCATTACTCCTTGATTTTATAACCATAAATTTTGTAGGTGAGTCGACTCCATCTTTTAGTAGCGCGAAATTCAAAATTGTCTTTTAATTTATTCTTCTTATTGTTTTACGTTAATAGTTGATTTGAAGCACTTAGTTTCTGGTTATCACTTGAATTGTGCACCGATGGTTTTTCGGATGACCTATCACTCTGTTTTTAATTAATTTTGACGACGCACACGTAATGTTAAATTTTTATACGTAACGTTTTAACAAATTTTTTCTAACACAATATGAGTATGGTTTTTGTCAATAGTGAACCAATATTTAGTCGAATTAGACCTTTATCGCCCAATGTAATTCAGTACTGAGGCGGAACCCATTTAAAATCAGTACATCCAATGTCTGAGGTACTTTTTATGTCATTTAATTTTTTAGAAATCGAATTTAATATTTTAGAACTTAAAAAAAAGTCAAGTCCCACTAAGGAGTGCACAGGCACTTTTACCAACCATTTGAATAAATTGTCTTTTTAATTACTGCTAAATATTTACTATTTTTACATAATTTAGTTTTTTTGACTTTACTTTGAAGTAGCCAGACAGAAATTTTAAGAAATTGTCACTCTTTATAAATAATTATTTTAAAATTATTTGCAGTGTTGATATTTTACTCCATGCTGCTCCATTTTCTCAATATCGATCGATGGCTGAGATCACAAACCTCCTATGTTAATTTTAAGATTTTGATACCAAAAAATCGGCGAAAAAATGACGCATCTAACGTACCAAAACTCCTTTTCACATAATCTTATAGTTCAGATTATTTCAATTTCAATTAAAAGCTTTCAATCGGGTTTCGATTGCATAGAGGTTTTCTAAGTTTGTCATTATTTACTATTGTCTGTCGTGCATTACTTTTATTTTCATTTCAGGAAAGCTTAGAGTCATTCGGTGTAATAGGAGACCCATTTTGATAACTTCAACGTGGAAGTAAAACAAACCTCCAAGTAGTTTTCTTTGAACATTCATAATATTGAACCTGGTGAGCCTGGGGGTTTTAAGTGGATATAATTAAAGGGATATTTATATGAATATTAAAAAATTTAAAAAAAAAATAAAACCGACTTCAAAAAAAGCATTACAAAAAAATTGCACTAAAAAGTAAAAAATAATTAGAAGTTATTAGAAGAAGATTTAACAGAAATTAGAAGTATATTTTTACAGTGCAGAGCATAAAAATTAATGTATTACGTCAATAATATACAATTATTGTTATTTTTGGAGTCGGTGCCAGCCAAGGTTAACAAACGTGTATTAACGAAGTAGCGGAGTACCAATTTCTTAACAGCTTGGCTGGCACCGACTCCAAAAATAACAATAATTGTATATTATTGACGTAATACATTAATTTTTATGCTCTGCACTGTAAAAATATACTTCTAATTTCTGTTAAATCTTCTTCTAATAACTTCTAATTATTTTTTACTTTTTAGTGCAATTTTTTTGTAGTGCTTTTTTTGAAGTCGGTTTTATTTTTAAAATTTTTTTTTTTTTATTTCTTGCTTTTTAGTGAATCTTGCGTTCATTGACTGATTTATCGAAAGTGAACATGGGTAGACCTACTAAACGCTCTGCCCATATGCGTTACAATCAATAAAAACCAAAGTACTCAACCGATTTTGATGAAATTTATATGGGACCAATCTGAAACTATATCCTTTCGAATTGTGAAAAATTTTTGAAAATCGGTTAATAAATAACGGAGTTATGAGGTAACAAACATTAAAAAAAAATACAGCCGAACTGAGAACCTCCTCCTTTTTTGAAGTCGGTTGAAAATAATTATAACAGAATGGTTTTTAAAATTTGAATGCATCCACACTGCCCTGCTTCTATTCGCCCTTAATTTTTCGGTAAATGAAAACACTCCCTTCACTTCCGTAAGTTGAGAATGGAAACTTTTACCACATAATAAAAGTTCGTAGTAAACACTTTCCACTAAGCAAAATTTCAATAGGACAAAGTCAGCATTCTATACCTGCCTTTCCTTTGTAAATTGATTTCAAGTAATGGCGACCTTGGTAGCCATTCTTCACTATCAGAAGAATAATTGTCCTTTGGAAAATCTGAAGAGAATAGTAATGCTCTGGGAAACTTTAGCTTGTATCTTTCTACACCTTTCTAGCATTTCTTTTTCCGGTTCTGTTTGGTATAATTTTGCTTTTTTCCTTCGCCGCGGTTTCTTTTTTCTTCAATTCTTCCTGCTTAGCCATTTTTTCTTATTTTCTTTCTTCTCGATTGGTTTTATTTTATTTTCTTATTCATTATTAACTCTGTTTTTGACTTTAAGAAGTAGATGTCATACTACAGTTGTTTAAGAGGTGAAGTGGGTGTCATTTTATGCACATCATAAACATTTCTGCAAGTTATGGTAGGCTAAAACATTTTAGATTTAGCATTTGATTTTTAAAGGTATCTGGTGAAAAGTTATCGATGAAGCCAATACTTGTGGCTCTTTCTAAAACGATATGCAATGAATTATTGAACGGGGGAATATAAAGTTGAGTCTCTTGTAATATGGAAAACAAAAACTGCAAGATGCTTTAAGAACTTTTCTTTGCCGGTTGATTACGATTATTCCAAGAATGCTTGGATGACATCAAATATTTTTAAAAATTGGTATGTCTTTTGTTTCTCAAGCATATAAAATAAATTTAATTTCTTAGATTAAAACATATCGTCGGCATACAATCAAAAGTGACCATCTGCAAAACCCTAGTTTTACTTTAGAGCAGTTTTTAAGTTATACTTCGCCTGTAAATAGTCAATTTTACCAACTCTATAACTTATTCATTTAATTTCTAATAAAGATGGGCATTTTTCCTTGTAACCGTACTGGTTATTCAATCCCATTTAGTCAATTTTCTCATTTTCAGCATTTTGTAGTTGGTCACTTTTGCTTGTATGCCGACGATATTTGAATCAAAAAGGCCTACCCATAAGAGTCATTCTTTTGTTGATAAATGCTCCCAATCATTCATCTGCCGAAAGTTACGTTCCGATAATGGAAACATCTTTGTTGTTTACGAGGGAAAATTATTAAGTGCTTGAAATCAAAAGGAAATATCACCACTATCGTCAAATGAATATGATTTTTGACAAGAACCTACTTTTGAACCTCGAAATATATAATTTTAGACGGCTCATCTTCAGGTTTTTTTAAATTTCTACCTGTAACCTGATTTATCAATAATCAGGAAAACAAATCGTGAAGACCTGCATATGAAAAATTTGTGAGCAAGATGGGCAATGCGTTTGCTCGCAAGTGATCAAAAACGCAACCATATGAACATTTCCAAGCAGTGTTTGGTATTATATCAGCGTTAATCCTCAAGAATTTTTTAAAAATATATAAACATATTTATTACTAAACCAGAAGTGAGCCAAATCTAAAATTTGGTATGCAAGTAGCCAAAAGTACAATAAAGATAATATATTTTTTTGAGAATTTTAAAATACCCCTTTTCGGTGGAGACACACTCAAAGTCAAAATTTGACTAGGGGCCCATTTTGTGACCTTAATTATTTACAAAAAAGCAATTACTGAGAAAGTCTATTCAATATCTTCAATTCGCAAAAAAAATCGTGTCTCTAAGTGCTACTGTTCGGCCAGTAGAAATAATTTATCGAAACTCTACAAGTCAAATTTGAATTATTTTGGAGGACTGAACAATGTAAATAGGCCACTTTAGGGCCAAACAAAAAAATAAGGATCCGTTTATTTAGCATAACTTAAAAGTGTACCAAATTTGAGCAAAATCGAAGAAGGACATGAAAATAATTAATGCAATAATTTTAACTGCAAAAATGCAACAAAAAATATAAATAAATTCATGCTCATAAATCACACTTGAAAGTTATTAACTTTATTTAGATGTTACTAATACTAAAACGTCATAAAAAATTGAATTTTATCTAAATTTGTCACGAGTTGTACTTTTAGATGGTATTATAAATAAATGTAACTATTGTATACCGAAACATTTTTCTGATAAGCGATAAAATTTATACATAATTATAATAGTACGATATATTAGCATTTTATGTATGTAGGTATATTATATTAATTTTTATCTATAAATTATGTAGAAAATATTATGATTGGCTACCTAAATACATATTTATAATAATAGCTTAAGGGCCGATTGCACCAACCTCATTTAAGAATTTATCAAACAATTACATTAACATAAATGGAGATTTAATTTTATAATCTCATAAATAACTGCTAACTTACTGTCCTACATGGTCCTGATGGGGTGAATTTTTGAACAGGACATTATAATTAAATAGACCTGCACATTTAAGAAATGTTATTATCTACGCATGCGTTAAAGACGCGGCAATTTGAACAGTTCGGACAACTGCAGTTGCTGGTTATCGTAAACGCGTGCAAATTATGGCGTCTTCCTTACCGTTTGTATGTGTTATTTTAGATGAAAGTGAAGTTCTCGGTGCAGTTTTACCTTGTGTAACAATAGAAAAACACTCTGTTGTTCAATTAAAAAGGTGGTTGCACTGCAGAGGGCTAACAACTTCTGGAAAAAAGGGCAGATTTAATTGCAAGGTGAGCGAAGTCTTATTTTGATTCAATCGGTTTTTGCTTAAGTACATAATTTTTTTTAGAGTGAAAGAACATTGCCGGGAGGGACGAAAATTACTCCTACCATCGATAGTGGCTTTTGGCATGATCAAAAAAGACTAAAAGCTAGGCGAGAAGTATGTTTAAAATTTCTGTTTTTTGTTTACTCATCAAGTTTTATTTTTAGAACCTTGAAACTATTGAAATAAAACCACTCGTTCTCCCCATAAATGGTTGGAAAGCGTTTCCTGGAAGCGAAATTCCAAAAAAATTTAAGTATGGAAGCATTTACCAACATTTTGTTGAAGTTAAAGCTTTGGTACCGAGAAACCATAACGGTACTGGGAGTAGCGAGGAGGATGATGATTCCGAATTCTGTGGCACTTCAAAGCCTTTGAAAAAAGGGAGGCTATTTTTTAAAAGTGGTCATGTTAAGAATTTAGAGGTTAATTATATTGATAATCACTTTTGCCTTAAAGCTACAGTACAGACGTCCTATGGGGACAATATTAACTTTCGGGTAATGGTCGTGCTTGATCAAAATGGACGCGTTGTCGATTCAACATGTGAATGTGCAGCTTTCTCAATGGGAAGGTGTAATCATGTAGCAGGAGTGCTCTTTACGCCGGAAGATTACACCATTCTTTTTGGTTATTCTGCGATAGCATGCACTAGCAAGTTATGCGAGTGGAATTAGGGCTGAAAACAAAAAATCTCCGACAACAATAGCCAGTCGACAGTATTCGGACAAAGTTGACCCTTCAATAAAAGTTAAATTTAACCCTGTGCCAAATAACCACGAACCACAAGAGATCACCAACAGCTTGTTGTACCAGTGCCAGAGTTATGAAAAATCAACAATGTGGGAGCTGCTTCTAGAATTTAAATACGAGGACTATGAAATTGTGAGTACTAGAGCAGAAGAATTGAAGTTAAATGTTTCTCATTGCAAGAAAATCTTCGATTTAACTTCACCACCCCAGGTGAAATACTAAGTAGCTTTGGGAAAGAAATGAATTGGTAATCACTAGAGTTTTTACGGCTATCACTTTTGCAGTTTCCAAAAACAGTGTTTGTTAGCTCCTTTTTCACCAGGTTTTCTAGGTCTACCGCCAATATTTTTGTTATTCATTGATAAAAACAACACTAAAAACTTCGTTTTATGTACATTTTAATGGTGACAGATTCAAAGTTTGTCCGAACTAACGCCCCCTTTTTTCGCGCCTGCGTCAATAGACTACCCTTAAATGTGCAGGTCTATTGTGTAGGACAGCGTTGTCCAGCAGTATTGCGCTAATGAGTTCATGTTTGCATTTACTTTCAGAATTGTACGGAAATTCACCAATCTTGAAACTGTAGTTTTTTGAAAAATTGATTTAAGTAGTACGCATTTATTTGGAATCTCCGAATCAGGTTTTATTTTACGCAATATTTCAATGAATAAATCAATTTCTTATCATTAGGGTCGATGGAGTTTTGAGAAAAATTATTTAGCATTGATACAAGGTATTCTGTTAGACAAGGATGTGTTGTGCCTCCATGGTTGGTCAATGTATTTATGAACAAATGTGTGAGGGATGCTTATGAAAATGCAGAGGGTTTACAAAGGGGCAATGTAAATATGAGAGTGATGATAATATAAAATATTATTCTGATGATGCCGTATTATGTAAGTAATTTGCAGAATGCTTTAAATCATTGGGATGACTATTATGTTACTGCTAAAATATGGTATTATACAAAGTACAATGTATGATAACCAAATAATTTAATTTACTATGTTCTTATAAAATGTTATACCCAACGTAATACCTACTACATAATGTATAATTTTTATGACTTCATAAGAACATTAATAAAAATTATTATAATAATAATAATATAACAAGTTATGTGGGTAGGTCATAGATATAACATAAATATAAAACTGTAATACCTATATTAAAACATTACCACAATATTAAAAAAAATTAAAATATTACCACAACCACAACATCAAACGCTCTTTGTATTCCAATGGAATTTTTATTAAATTAGGAAAATATATCTATTTGTAAATTGTAACGTGTATGTTTCTATTATTAATAATGTAATTAGTTTTATCTAAAATAATTGACACTAGTTCTAAAAATATGTAATACCAATTAATCCAACATTTTATCTAAATCTTGAATGGCAACAATTACAATTAACCAGATTAGTTAATAATTTTTAAAGTATTTTATATTTATTTAAATTCAGTATACGTTATACAGTAATTTATTTTATTATCGTTGTATCAACATCCTGCTTTTAATCAAATACTAAGAAGTCCTTGTTTCCTCAATATAATTTATCATTATAATAAAATGTATTTATACAAACATAGTTACCGTTTATTGTAATAATGTTTTAGGCTTCTATACAAAGTACCTATAGCAAGAAGCCTCATGATCTGGCTCCGTGTCTGTCCGTATTTCTGTCCCCATAATTCAAATCTAGTCAGAACCCTCGAAATTGTGATTGTAAACACATCGTATGTACATAATATAATAAAATAAAAATGTGTTTTAAATTTAAAATCGACTTTCTAGCCACGTTCTACAAAAAATTTTACTTATATTCGTGGGCATACTGGAAAAAGTGACCAAGTCAAGTTGAGTTGTTTCTAAATAAATGAAATTGAATGTTTAATATTTCGTGAAAAAACAGCTCTTTAAAAGTTTTAATTTTTGTTTTAGGAAAATGAAACTTTAACAATACTTCTTATTAGGGCTTTTGCTAATTTTTAAATTTTTTTAAAAATACTGAGCAAACTTAAACAACACAGTTTGTCGTGACTGAGTAAACTGACTTGGTCACTTTTTCCAGTATGCCCACGATATATTGCCGTGAAATAAAAAATTTTGATTTTTATAGCGGGGTAAAACAAACGGCACTTTTCCTCCCCGACTAACTCAGCAATGAGACTCTAATATGGGCGTAAAATTGGGTTCAGTCGAATTTCGAAAACACACTCTACTATTATAAATATTTCGTAAATTCTGCCAATGGAAAAAGATGTAAATGACATATACCTGGAACTTACTTGTACCTTGTAATGCTGTATAAACTTATAACAATTCAACCAAATAAAATTTCTCAATCTATAAACTGTATCTTTATTTATAAAACAAATAAAACTTTGTGAAACAGAATTACCAATAAAATACTTTAACAAATTAAGTGTACATTAAGCCTTAATAATAATAAACTAATCCAACCCCACATTATCGCACTCGTCCAAATTAAATACTGTCTAACGATCGTTTAAATTTTTAAATCGCGCGCAAACAAAAAAACAGTCTTACCACGTTACTCTTCACCGTCGAAGGGAAATTAGTTCCTTCGTTTTATGCATGCCGTCCACGTTGATCCAACCTCTGTGTCGTCGATTCATCATTTGAACCACAGAAAAAATATAGCCAACCATTAACAATTACTACGTTATCCAAAATTCTTCTAAATAATCGCAGGTAACAACTTCAATTCTATTAATCTTCGATAATCGTTTATCTTTCCAGTTATCCAAACCTCTAACCAACAAAAACTTCAGTGGTCCTCAAAATTTTCTTCTACTAATAACTGCGTCACTTGTCAATATCTGTGTTTTTCTTCTTTGTTACCAATTAATCTCATTCAAATCAAAAATAAGTGTCCACTCTTTACTGGTCTTCGTTGGACTCCTCTACCTGCGTCCTTTTCAAAATATTATCTCCCGTTTCCCTTCCAATTCTTTTCAGAGACGGCGTAATCGACAATTTCAGAACTTGTAGCATTTAAATTTATGTCTCTTTAACTCAAGGATTCACTTTTGAATTATCACTTTTGATTTATTGTACGCGCCTATCTAATTCACAAATTTAGTTTACTTAATTTGTTATTACGCTATATTTGATCAAATAAAATAATAATTCATAATTCTGCCTCTGGTATTACATTTTGCAGGAACAGATTACCTGGTGAAGAAATTAAATTTAAGTTCCCTAATTAATTAATCAAACAGTTCATTTCTCAACTTAGGAGGCACTCGTCAAGCTCCAGGTACAATCTTGTCAACAAACTCCGATATTGTGAATATTAAACTTGATTTTATATTGGATGTGCTCTCAATTCGATTGAGCCCCATTTGGACCATCGCAATATGTAGAATATTTGTTAGGTTGCTACTAAAGATTCAGATTATCAGGATTACCACAGGTTTAAGAAATGAAATATTCTGAGATTTATATTTGAACTTAAAATGCTATCTTTTTGGTTTTATGTGAAAAAATAAATTTTTATCCGATAAGTGGCTTGATGTGATTGGTGTAGTTAAGTTGTAAATAAAAGAGAAAAAAGAGTATTGATCCGCCTCAAAAAATAGACCGTACATTACAGAGAAGTTCCGAATGGAATGGAAAAGTTTGATTATTATTACTTATACTAAATGATAAATACCAACCGCAAAAATTTAATTAGTGCAGATTATCTGATTATGTGATATTATATTATAAAATTATGGCGACCAAAAATTAATAACATCTGTTGATCTCTTGATCCGTTGATCCAGATTAAAGACCGTTTTACACTGAGGAGCGTCACACACAGATGTGGGTAATTCTTATTATTGTTTTGCTATTTTTGGATACAGACTGGTCCCATAGAATTGAATTTAACACGGAGGTCGCCTTTCTACCTAGTTGATTTCTTTTGCGGATTTCTGAGTGGCATCTTCCATCTTGGCTCATTATCGCCCCAAGGTATTTATATTCTGCGCGTTTTTTTTATCTTATGGCCGTATTCTAGCTCTAAATCCTATTGAATTCTACCAATGCACATATATTGAGTTTTCTGTACATTTACCTCTAGCCCCCACTCTGCGTACTGTTCCATCAATTTTCTTATCATGTATGCCATGTCCTCGTAGTCCTGTGCCATAATGACCTGATCATCCGCAAAATGTAGCGAATAAAATGTTGTATCTTCTCATATCAGGATGCCCATTTTTTCACATTTTTGTTTCCATTTTTTTAATGTCTGTTCCAGATAAATTTTAAATAGGGTAGGTGACAAACAGCACCCTTGCCGTAGTCCCTTCGTTATTGGGAAATCCATTGTTGTTTCCTTTCCAACTTTTATAGCAGATCTTGAGTCTTTATATAGTTTTTTCGTGGCTTTGATAGTATTTATATTCATGTTTATTTTTTCAAGAGTTTGTCAGTAGTCGACGTTTAGACTGCGCCAGTCGAGCTGTTTACATGTTCTGATATTTTTTGTGTGAGCTGCATGTGACAAAGAGCATATACATATCGTATATGAGCAAAAGATGTAAGTGTAGGTGATACTGTAAATATTAAAGAGAGGGGAATAAAGAATCTTACAGAATCGAACAATCAGAGCTATCTAGCAAATAGCTATCTCTATCGATGTCGATGTCGTGGTCGCTAGCGCTATCGCTATCTCTATTGCTATTGCTATCGCTATCTCTATCTATATCTCTATCTCTATCGCTATCGCTATCAGATCCGGCCTGATAAACACACAATTCAATGGAATATAAAAGTATTATTTGGTACAAAATTTCTTGTATATTCCAATGGGTAAAACCTGGGTTCGTTCACCTTTAATTCAGAAATTAATGATTCATAACTCAGAGACCCAACAAATGCCAAAAGAATGGAAACATGCCAGCTCTTTTTGTACTACTTAACGTGGTGTGAATATTGTATGGTGTGCTACAAACATATTCCAATTTCGTTCGGTTCTGCGCATGACGTCACCTTCGGAGCATTGAAATCAAACTGTCATTTTTATGTGTGGTTTAAGGTGTGGTTTTACCTTACGCGTGGTGTTTTACGGTTAAGTACATCTACATATTAATCGTTTTAATATTATTATTGTTATTATAAATAAGTACATACTTATACATTTTAAAATAATGCCTGGTTGTGCGGTGTATGGTTGTGGAAATTATACACGAAAAACGAAAGGGACTGATGTTCGGTATTACAGTTTTCCGAAAAATGAAGAACTTTCCAAGCAGTGGGTTAATGCCTGTAATCGTCAAGATAAATTTAATATACAGCAAGGTAAGAATAAGAACAATCTACATAAATCAAGCACTGTAATATTATAAACTAACAACATATCATTTCAGCCTGTATTTGTTCAAAGCATTTCCATCCATCAGCTTTTGTTAGTAATTTAAAACATAAGTTACTTCACTATTGCCCAAAAACGTATCGAGACCTTCAACGTGATGCAGTTCCTACAGAATTATTATTCAACAAACCGTCCACTTCAAAATTAACATCGGCTAGGAATCAAAGAACCCTTCAGCGAGAAGAAAATAAAAACAGGCCAATAATAATTAGTGGAATTCTGCAATACACCGAATCTGAGTTGGTAGAACAAGAAAAAGAAAATACTCCACCACGTCCTGATAATCTTATTGAATTTGAGTCCGCTGTGTTTGCTGAACCGCCAGTTTCTGATATGTAAGTAATAACAATAAGTTTAGTATGATATTAATTTTGTATGCTTTCAGAACCAAACAATTTGAAGAAATGCGACTTGAACTAGAAAAGTTTAAACTCGAAAATGAGATCCTGAAAAAGACCAATACTTCTTTGAACCAAGCTTTATTATCTTCAAACGATGAATTACAAACGTTTAAGACCATTCTGGAGAATCAATTTGGCCCAGGTCAAATTAGGCGCTTATTAAATCCCAAAAAAAATTTTACATGGGAGCCAGAAGACATTGCTTCGGCCATTTCATTACGAAGTGTGAGCCCTAAAGCATATAGATATCTCCGTAAAATTGGCCATCCGTTGCCTGCTCTCAGTACTTTGAGAAAATGGGCTCTGCATTTGACATTAGATCAGGGCATTTTAAAGGATGTTATAAAATTAATGGAAAAGAAATCTTTATCATTAACGCCATTAGAGAGAGTTTGCGTTATCTGCTTCGACGAAATTTACATTTCCAATAAGATCTGTATAGATCGTAAAGATCAAAAAGTCCTTGGACCCCATAAGTCCTGCCAAGTGTGTATCGTGAGAGGTCTTTTCTCTCCGTGGAAACAACCGATATTTTATATGTTCGATACACCCATGTCCACGAATATTCTATTTGAAATTATTCAAAATTTGCATTCCGCAAATTACGACGTTGTTAGTATGACGAGCGATATGGGTGCTGGAAACCAAAAGCTATGGACTGAACTCAATATCGGACACAATAAAAACTGCTTTTTTCATCATCCTCTCAACAAAGATCAAAAAATATTTGTATTTGCAGATGTACCGCATCTCTTGAAACTTGTGCGAAATCATTTCATAGATCAGGGGTTTAAGATTAATGAAAACGCTATAAATAAAAGTTGCATCGAAGATATTATTACAGCGGCTTCCGATGATTTGAAAATTGCCCACAAGATAAGTGAATATCATCTAACATTACGTGGTAGTGAACGACAAAAGGTAAAACCTGCTGCACAAATTTTTTCAAACACTCTTTCAAAAGCTATCGAATGGTGCGGTATACAAGGTTTTCTCAAAAGCACATCATGGAAAGAGACAGCAAAATTTTTAAAAGTGATCAATGATTGGTTTGATATTTTTAATGCAAAATGTAAATATGGTAGTCATCCTGGAACCAATGCTTTCGGCACAGACTTGGAAAACCAAATTTCAACTTTGAATAAAACTACAGATATTATTTCAAAACTTATCGTGGGTAAGCATAAATCGCTTATACCTTTCCAAAAAGGAATTCTTCTCAGCAATATTTCTCTAATAACTTTGCACGATTATCTTCGCCAGAAATATGATATCGATTACGTTATAACGTACAGAATAAATCAAGATGTGATAGAAAATTTTTTTTCTTACATTCGAGGCATGGGGGCGACAAACGACCATCCAGATCCACTTGACATAAAATACAGGCTTCGATGGTATATACTCAGTAAACATTCAATGGCCGTATTCACCATGAACAAGAATACTGAAGAGGGAGATGAGTTTAGTCTACTTAAACCTCTAGAAGACAATGAAACTTGTTTATCTCAAGAACTTCTGGACAATACGTTAAAAAACATAATGGATTCTGACAACAAACAATATTCTGTTCCTGAAGATGAACATTTTACCACTTATAGTTTTCATCAACCAGAAATTGCGGACGACATTATTCCAGAAGTCGATTTATCCAATTTCAATTGGACGACCGAAGAGGAAAATATTTTGTTGACTTTGGACACAAACAAATTTTCTGATATAATAGCAAATGAAGGTTTAAAGTATATTGCAGGCTACGTAGCCTACCGATTTAAAAATAAGTTTGAACAATTAAATTTGGGCAATCCCACAAACAAATTATTTAGCTCGAGTAGTTCTAATCCTGATTGGACAGAGTTTCTATCGAGGGGTTACTTACTTCATCCAAGCGATGAATTAATTCAATTGGTGCGTATCGTAGAAGAACAATTTCTACATTTTCATGGTAATTTTTTATCAAAAGAACCAAATGTGTTTAAAAATTTAACCGATATTGTAATTCAAAAATTGCCATCTGTTTTAAATTGCTTTCCCTATGAAATTATTATTTGTATTGTTCGTACCAGAACATATATAAGATTAAGGGAACTTAATAAAAAAATTAGTTTCATAAATTGTAAGCGTAGACTGGAGAAAAAAATGTCAAAGTTTACAAATAAAAAAACTAAATAGTGTCTTTGTTTTCTTTTTTATCCTAGTTTATTTTTTATTTAAGGAGCATTCAAACTAAAGTGGACAACTATTCTGCCGTCATAAGTAAGAAGGCAGTAAGTCAATTTTTTCTAAATTGAGTTTTATATAGATGCGGTTTTTTACGCTGATTTCAAAAATATAAAAAACTCAATTTCGAAAAAAATTTACTTACTGCCTTCTTACTTATGACAGCAGTATTAACTGCCAAAGAATTTCCATATTGGTAATTTAAAAACCTTGAATTATTTACAAATTTTTGAAAAAACTATTTTCTACCAATTTAATAACAAGCCAGTCTATTAAAAAAAGCTCAATTCCCAATAAATTTGAAAAGTAACGTGTCCACATTTGTTTGAATGCTCATTTGCAATTCAAATTCTGCTCCGAAACTGACGTCACAGGTGCGACAGAGATGCACATATTAGATGCGCGGTAGCACACCATACAATATTCACACCACGCTACTTAATAACTCCAGTTTTTCAGTCAAGTTCTGTTATTGTTGCAAAAAAATGTATCGGCTCATAAGTCACTTGTTGCCCTGGAAAAATTTAACAAAATCAGTCTTAAAATTGTCGACTATCCAGCATAAAAGATAATCTCCTGATTTTGCTTCTACGAATTATTAACTACATATTTCCAAAATTAAGGTTTTCAAATAAGTTTTCATTACCTTGGTTATATTATTTTTAAAAGAAAAACTTTATTATTTCAACTTATAAAAAAATAACTTTATAAAACAATTAAACATTAAGCAAATTGGCTTAATGGCTATGCAACTAAAAATTGCAGCATGGAACGCAAACGGCCTGTGTCAACATACACAGGAACTACAAACATTTTTAAAAATTCGTGAAATAGACATAATGCTTATTTCCGAAACACATTTTACGGAAAAGAGTCACATTAGAATACCAAACTATACGATATACGACACTAAACATCCAAATGGAAGAGCGCACGGTGGTACAGCGATAATTATTAAAAACATCATTAAACATCACGAAGTCGAAAAATATCAATGCGATTATCTCCAGGCTACTAACGTAGTGGTCGAGAGTTCTGTTGGCCCCCTGGTGATTTCAGCAATTTACTGTCCACCGAAACACAATACTAAAACAGCACAATATGATCAATTCTTTGGTACATTAGGAAGTAGATTTATTGCCGGCGGTGACTTTAATGCAAAACATACACAGTGGGGATCAAGACTCATAACCACCAAAGGAAGAGAGTTACTTGCGACAGTAAAGCACAACGGAATGATGACCGTATCGTCGGGAAATCCTACATACTGGCCAAGTGATCAAGCTAAAATCCCAGACATAGTCTATTTTTACGTTATGAAGGGCATAAACACCAAACAATGCAAAGTTGAATCGTTACTGGACCTTTCTTCAGACCACACACCCGTGTTGCTAACAATGTACTCAAAAGTACTACTCAAAGAAAAACGACCAACACTATATAATAAAAAAACTGACTGGGAACTTTTCCGAGTCAGATTAGACGAAGAAATTAATTTAAATGTGCCATTAAAATTGAAAGAAGATTTGGAAAATGCCGTCGAACACTTGGCTAAAGCCATTCAGAGTGCAGCATGGCAAGCTACTCCTGACCAAAATACAACATGCATTAAGGAATCGTGCCCCACCATAATCAAAAAAAAGATTGCTGAAAAGAGAAAACTACGCAAGCAGTGGCAAGTTTCGAGAACATCGGAAAACAAAGCAAAGTTTAACAAAGCAGCTAAAGAACTTAAAAGACTCCACCTAAATTTTAAAAATCAATTTTTTACAGATTATCTTCATGGCTTATCAAACTCCCAAGCAAATGACTACTCACTCTGGAAAGCCACAAGAAACCTTAAGCGTCCACAAAAACGGTACCACCTATCAGAGATGATAAAGGAAAATGGGCTAGAAGTGACGAGGAAAAAGCTTATCTGTTTGCTGAACATCTTGCAAATGTATTTACGCCATTTCCTTCAATATCACCTATAGAAGATAATGAAATACGCAGTGACTTAAATGCACCATTCCAAATGGACCTTCCGATTAAACATTTTAAAGTACAAGAGGTCAAACAGATTATACTGCGTAATACTAATACTAAGAAAGCACCTGGCTACGATTTGATTACAGGTAAAGTTATGAAAGAAGTAACACCAAAATACTTTAAACTCATTACATTCGTATATAATGCAATTCTGAGGCTAGAACACTTTCCTAATCAGTGGAAGGTCGCGCAAATTATTCTCTTATTAAAACCTGGAAAAAAACCAGAAGAACCGACCTCATATCGACCGATAAGCTTGCTTCCAATTTTATCAAAGATTTTTGAGAATCTCTACTTAAAACGACTAAAGCCAGTATTGGAAAAAAGAGCTCTTATCCCAAACCATCAGTTTGGTTTTAGAAATCAACACGGTACGATAGAGCAAGTGCACCGAATTGTGAAGCAAATCGGCGATGATTTGGAGCGGAAGAGGTACTGTTCTGCAGCATTTTTGGACATAAGCCAAGCATTCGATAAAGTTTGGCATGAGGGCTTATTCTTCAAATTAAAACTAAATCTCCCACATCATCACTACCAGGTACTGAAATCTTATTTGAGTAAAAGACATTTCTTAGTAAAACATGGAGCTTTTCTCAATCCATTCAGGTGTTCCACATGGCAGTGTATTGGGGCCCATCCTTTACTTATTATACACTGCGAACCAGCTAACAACTACTACAACAACGATAGCAACCTTTGCCGATGATACGGCTATTCTTGCGTCGCACACTGACCCTAAAGCTGCTTCTAACAACTTACAAAATCACTTAAATAAAGTTAATACCTGGTTCAAAAAATGGAAAATTAAAGCCAACGAAACCAAGTCTTCACATGTTACGTATACGATGAGGAGAGACACCTGTCCACCTGTGACCATGAACGGCTGCAATCTACCACAGACCGACAACGCAAAGTATCTGGGTATGCATCTGGATAGAAGACTAACCTGGCGTACTCATATTTTTAATAAAAGAAAACAACTTGGTCTAAAGTTCAGACAGATGTATTGGTTAATTGGCAGAGGATCTGAGCTGTCGTTGGAGAATAAGCTCTTAATTTACAAAGTTATACTGAAGCCGATTTGGACATACGGCATACAACTCTGGGGAACCGCCAGTATATCCAACATAGAAATCTTACAAAGGTTTCAAAACAAAATACTCAGAACCATCGTCAATGCTCCGTGGTATGTTCCCAATGATGTCATCCATTCCGATCTTCAAGTCACCAAAGTTTACGACGAAATTAAAAATTTCTCCGAAAAATATCAAAATAGAATCGAATCGCATCCAAATGAGCTAGCAAACGAGCTACTAAATTACTCACATGAAGTCAGAAGAGTGAAACGTTTTAAGCCCACCGATTTACCTACGCGTTTTAATTGATTAATTTATGATTAATTTAAATTTTGTTTGATTAAAATTATTTAATTATGTATCACAAGAACTTATAAGTTAATTTATTACGGGAATATTTAATGAAATATTCCCACCATGTAAATATAATGTCAAGTAATTTACTTAATGTTTCTTAATTTCGAAACAGATTGTAGGTATTCGTTTGTAATAAAAAAATAATAATAATAATACATATAATTAAAATTCGTATTTATACTCTTGCTATTTTAGAGCTAATTTGTGTTATTTTTCAGACCAAGTCTGATGATGTCTCTGATGATAACGAAATATTATCAAGATAAATCAAGATTATAATATAGTTTATATCAACTTTTTTCTTTTTTTTCCAGAAATTTTGTACACCTTTATCAATCCCGACTGCCTAGTTTGTTGTTATTTAACCTCACATGAGGTATACCTATAATAGGTAGTATTTTAGACTTGCGAGTGCGTGAAGACGTCCACCGGAAGGTTAATAAATCATCAAAGAATACCTCAATAGATTGATACGGTATTCTATCTAGAGGACAGGTTTTGTTAATTCGAAACGAACGCTCAATACATTCGATACAGAATTTGTGATTACAACCGCTTGGTTTACCTATAATGTTCTTGTCTAGAATTTCTAAACATATAGCACATATTTCTATACTTTCGTTAGTATTTTCATTTAATTCTTTACTGTTTTCCATAATTTTCTGATTAGATTTCTTATAATCGCACGACTATGATTAAATTGGTGGGTTGTTTAAAATTGAATTATTTATTTAATTCTATAAATATATCCTTATATAGTGATATCAATCAAGGAATGTATTTCCTATCCGATAAATATTTATCGGATAAATAAACTTTCGGACGGACAATAGGAAACGATAACCAAATATATTCTTTCATACGAAAAAAATGGATGCTCATTGATAGGTACTCAAACGATGCTCTAACGTTTGATACCAATTTTATAACAAAATTTGATTTAACCTTGAATTTCATATTTCTGCTTTATTTATTATGAAATTTGTTATACTTTTTGATAAACTCGAGAAATTGTAAGCCTACTTTTCTTGCAAAAGGTTCAATATAGCGATTTCGCGCCGTTAATTTTATAACTGAGTTTTAATTTGTTAAACTTAAAATTAAAGACCTTTGGGGCTCAAACGCAAATTCCAATTGCAAAGATTCGTCTTTGGAATTGAGCATTTCCCTATAGGAAATTCCTCATGAAAAAGTATTATATTCCTTTAATTTGATAATTAAATTGTAATCTGGCAAAATTAAAGTTAACGCTGTTGCTCGGAGTTTGCTCGAAAATTTCAAATATCCATAACTTTGTAAAAAATTAAATTACAATCATCACTATAGAAGCTCAAACTAAGATCTATCGATTGACATCAATTGCACATAATTATAAATTCAGATTGGAAAGGAAAATAGAACAACATGTCCTCAGCCCCTTCTGAGGATTTCGCGAATAACTCCTCGACCTCTGAGGCTCAAACGAAAATAATGAAAGCTCATTGAGGCTCAAACGATGCTCTAACGTTTGACACCAATTTCACCCAAACATTCGACTCCAAAAATTTTTGCGAATAACCTTTGAAGTTCAAACGAATATAATAATGGATACTCATTGATGCTCAAACGATTTTGATACCAGTTTTATAACAAAATTCGATTTTGGGTGGGAAGAACTGAAATGTACCTCTCTACATCTTCTGTGGTTTGTGTTCCTTATCTCCTGGTTGTAAACTTTTTTCTTCTCTCGATTCGGGAAGAATCTTGCTACCGTTTGCTGTTCTGGGTCTTCAACTACCTCTATGTATATGATGTGTTGTTTTCCTTTTCTTTCATCTCGAAAGTTACGGAAATACCGCTCCTGTCTGTTCTGTTACTTGTCTTACACATGCTGTTACCCACCCTGTGTCTCCCACTTCCACAATCGCCGCAGAATGGGGGTTATCGACAGTCCCGGGCCACGTGCCCTTTCTGGCAACAGTTCCAGCACTTAGCGCTCCTCTCTCCTGTGCCTGGCTTGCTACATTTTCCATCATCATAGTCTGCAACCCAACACCTGTAACAGCGGTAACAAAGACTCACTCTGCATGCGTTTGTGAAGACTATCCTAATCTTAGGGGTATCCCCTACAATGCGGTGTCCCTCAGTGCTTGAGATCTTCTCGATTCCCCTCCTTACATCAACTTCTTTGGATAGGTCATCAGTACCCCAGATTTGGACCATTAAGAGTTTTGTCGTGGACCTGATCATGTTGCGTTCTATCCTCTTCTCCAGCCTTACTTGTAATTTTTCATTTTATTTTTCTAATTCCACTAGGACATCCCCAGTGCGTGTCATTCTTATTCTGATTTTCCTCTAAATGCCACGTCAATTGACTAAACACCCCTATTCACTAACTTCAATCGAAAACGTTTCGATCATCGAAAAGTAGGCGATCGAGATGTGTCATTTATCGATTGTGGTAAAAATTCGTATTCTGTAACTACACTTTATCGATATGGAAAACGCCAAAAGCTTAACGTTTGGCAACACTGTTGTAAACATAATTATAACCTATAAAATAAAGAAATCTGAAGGGAATTTCTAAATTTAAAAAAATTAGGTTGGTAGTTATGTCATATTATAATCTTTTGCAACTACATACATAATATAATATACCAAATTGAACTTGAATATGTAAATTATAATATTGAATTAGTTTATATTATCTAGTTGTGATTGTGATAATTGCTAAAAATTGTTTTGTTGATCCAAAATGTCTGCATAGACCAGTGCAGAAGCCTTTGAAAATGATAAAAAGTGAACAAAAATAGCAGTAGGATGAAACCCATTGGAAAAGGAAGAGAATATAACAAAAAGAAAGGAAAAATAATTTACGGGCGATCTGAGGTCGGGAAGTGGAAGGGGGTGAGTTTTAAGGGTAGAAAAAAGTTTTTCTCGATTTCCGGCAAAACCACAAGTCCTATGGAAAAAAGTTAAATGGTAAAGTTGTAGGTTATAAAAAGATCTACAACTTTTATATTTACACTTTTTTCACATAACCTCAAAATTTATGTGAAAAATTCAAATAACCAAGTTTTTGGTTTTTCATTTTTATCTTTTACAAAAAAAAATTTTTTTTCACGAAATTTGGTGAAAACTTACCTTTTTATGTCCCAAACACACTGTAATTTTTTTGATTTAAAATATTTATTTTTTCACCTTATTTTGACTTAATATTGAAAAAGCACCCTAATTTTCAATCGAAAATTCTCGCGTCAAAATATCTGCTTTTTTAAAAAACTCGGTGGGCTTTTTGTTCGTTGAAATCTTTACTTTTCGATGGTGTAAAAAATATATACATTACTATGGTAAATATTCTCAAAAAATGCAAAGAAACGAAAACAACTCGAATCAAAAAATTTTTTTTTCTTAAATCATCATGTACAATTTTGAGCTATTTATTAAAATTTATACTTTAATTACTCGAAAAACGTAAGATTCCGTGTTACATTGATAAACAAAAAATTGCGAGTCGAAATAAACAACATCGTTCATGAAAATACACGTGCAGGCTGAGTTACTTTAAGAGAATTGTGACAAAGCTTAAAATTTTCGGATTCGAGTTTTTTTCGTTTCTTTGCATTTTTGAGAATATTTACCATAGTAATGTATATTTTTTTTACACCATCGAAAAGTAGAGATTTCAACGAACAAAAAGTCCACCGAGTTTTTTAAAAAAGCAGATATTTTGACGCGAGAATTTTCGATTGAAAATTAGGGTGCTTTTTCGATATTAAGTCAAAATAAGGTGAAAAAATAAATATTTTAAATCAAAATAATTACAGTGTGTTTGGGACATAAAAAGGTAAGTTTTCACCAAATTTCGTGAAAAAAAATTTTTTTTTGTAAAAGATAAAAATTAAAAACCAAAAACTTGGTTATTTGAATTTTTCACATAAATTTTGAGGTTATGTGAAAAAAGTGTAAATACAAAAGTTGTAGATCTTTTTATTACCTACAACTTTGCTATTTAACTTTTTTCCATAGGACTTGTGGTTTTGCCGGAAATCGAGAAAAACAGTTTTCTACCCTTAAAACTCACCCCCTTCCACTTCCCGACCTCAGATCGCCCGTAAATTATTTTTCCTTTCATTTTTGTTATATTCTCTTCCTTTTCCAATGGGTTTCATCCTACTGCTATTTTTTTCGGTTTCAAAAATTATCGGCACTGGTCTAGCAGCAATAATACGTATTTAAGATAAACAAATATAATCCCAATGATCCCAATGCTATCAAATCAATAAATCCATTATAAATCAATAGATCACTCACTTATCAAATTATCTACAAGGTAGTAATTTCGAAAAGTTTAAAATAAATATTGACAAACAGGTAATTTAAAGGTTATTTGACTATAATGCGCACGGAACTGGACTTTTCGATAGATCGAGAAGCAACAAATATAATCCCAATGATCCCAATGCTATCAAATCAATAAATCCATTATAAATCAATAGATCACTCGCTTATCAAATTATATACAAGGTAGTAATTTCAAAAAGTTGAAAATAAATATTGACAAACACGTAAATTTAAAGGTTATCTGACTATAATGCGCACGGCACTGGACTTTTTGATGATCGAGAAGCTTAACGTGACCCTTCTCCGTCACGAGAAAACATTCGATCGATCGAGAAGTTTTAACGATCGACCGAACGATAACGTCTCGATTCGTTAGTTACTGGATACGAATTGTCACTCTTTTCGATCCATCGAATACTTAACGATTCGATCGATCGAAAACGGAGTTAGTGAATAGGGGTGTTATCTTCTTGAGGGCTATGCAGTGTAGTCTTTGCAGTATCCGACACTTTAATAATCAGTCCGGGTGGCCTTCCTCTCCTTAGTTGCTCCTTAGCCTGATTTATTTCTTTCTTTCCTGCGGTCGCTTTTGCTTTCATCTGTGATATTTTCCTCGCTTTTATCTACCGATCCTTTTGTCCTTTGCTACTGTACTAAGATCTTATTCCGACGTGGTTTTTTCTTCTTCAATATCGCCCATATTATCCTCTTCAATGCGGATGAGTATATTTAGTATCTCCTTAATTTTCCTAATTGATCAATTGAGGCGTGCAAAATCAAAACCGGACATGTCACTTAAGAGTGAATTTGAGAAAAACGCAAAAAACCTACCAAATAAATTCCAAACGATAAAAAATTTCTTTTACTGTAACAACGCCTTAGAAATAATTATTAAATAATAACTGCTCAAGAAATTTTATAAAAATTTTATTATTTTGGATGTTATTCAAAGATCTATGATGCATTTGTCCGTATTTGCAACCAAAACCTGGATATGTCCGGTTTGAAACGTAAATGCGCTTTAGTTATTTAGGTATTGAGTGTAAAATAATAATTATTATAAACTTAAAGTCAGAACTTTAACAAATTTATTTAAAAAATACAATTTTAAAATATGGATCAATCAATATATAAAAATAATAATAAAAAATACAAAATATAATAAATGGATAATTTGTTACTATTAACGAAAGGAGTTTCTTCTAAAAAGTGACGTTCTTCATCTTCGTTTTCAATTTCCACCAAACCGTCTCCGTCAAAAATGTTTTTATAAAACATAGGAGTTGGTAAGGTTGCCCATTGCTTTCCGAAATGAACACTAACCAGCATTTCAATATCCTATTTCTAGGCGTCATTTAAAGGAACCCCAACTTGTATTTCGGCTGGTGCTATGTCGGATATTTTTTTTCCTTTTAACATGGAACATGTTTTTACGGTTGTTATTTTTGTTACGCTCAAAGAATTTGAGGTTGAACTGTGATAGTTCATTTCTCCCAAAACAAAAATATTGTTTTTTGATGTTTGTTTCAGTCTCTTTCAGAAGTCTCTTTATTTTGGAAATTTTAAAATGTAGACTACTCAGTGCTTTTATTACAGTGCTGGCTTCGTCTTTCCAATTTTGTACCGTTCAGTCTTTTCCAATTAATAATAAAGTGGCCTGTTCTTCAAATACCTTATAATATTGTTGGTTCACGTTATCTGATAAACATACAATTCAATGGAATATAAAAGTGTTATTTGGTACAATATTTCTTGTATATTCCAATGGGTAAAACCTGCGTTCGTTCACCTTCAATTCAGAGGTGAATGATTCATAACTCAGAGACCCAACAAATGCCACAAGAATGGAACATGCCAGCCCTTTTTCTACTACTAAATAACTCCAGTTCTTCAGTCAAGTTCTGTTATTGTTGTAAGAAAATTCATCGGTTCATAAGTCACTTGTTGCCTTGGAAAAATTTAACAAAATCAGTCTTAAAATTGTCGACTAAGTATCCTGCATCAAAGATAATCTCCTGATTTTGCTTCTACGAATTATTAACTACATATTTGCAAAATTAAGGTTTTCAAATAAGTTTTCATTACCTTGGTTATATTATTTTTAAAAGAAAAACTTTATTATTTCATCTTATAAAAAAACAACTTTATAAAACAATATACACATAAATAAAATTCGTATTTATACTCTTGCTATTTTAGAGCTAATTTGTGTTATTTTTAAAACCAAGTCTGATGATGTCTCTGATGATAACGAAATATAATCAAGATAAATCAAGATTATAATATAGTATTATATCAACTTTTTTCTTTTTTTTCCAGAAATTTTGTACACCTTTATCAATCCCGACTGCCTAGTTTGTTGTTATTTAACCTCACATCATGAGGTATACCTATAATAGGTAGTATTTTAGACTTGCGAGTGCGTGAAGACGTCCACCGGAAGGTTAATAAATCATCAAAGAATACCTCAATAGATTGATACGGTATTCTATCTAGAGGACAGGTTTTGTTAGTTCGAAACGAACGCTCAATACATTCGATACAGAATTTGTGATTACAACTGCTTGGTTTACCTATAATGTTCTTGTCTAGAATTTCTAAACATATAGCACATATTTCTATACTTTCGTTAGTATTTTCATTTAATTCTTTGCTGTTTTCCATAATTTTTTGATTAGATTTCTTATAATCGCACGATTATGATTAAAATGGTGGGTTGTTTAAAATTGAATTATTTAATTCTATAAATATATCCTTATATAGTGATATCGATCAAGGAATTAACGGATTAACGGATTAACGGATTAACGTATTAACGGATTAACGAAATAAATATGTAGATTATCAGAATCTGCTGTTAATTAACAGAATAATGTTATGGAATTTATTATACAGGTACATAATATATTTATTTAATTAATATAGAATGCTAAAATTTGTAAAATATTAAGTTCGCAAGAGGCAAGATATTGGTAGTATGGAAATAATGGGTACTGAAGAAAAGGAACAACGCACGAACAACAGGAACTCAGGGAGGCAGACAAAATGTACCTACTGGATGAAGTGGACCAAACATTATAGATATAATTGGCAAAGGATTCTCTCATTATCGATGGGCTTGGACTGACCGAAGGCGGTGTCAGTGTAAACGAAGCAAATATTTTTCATTTATCTAACGAAAACATGTTTGATGCTTACAAAGAAAATTAGTCTTATACAATAAGACAATTTTGGCATGAAACAACTCGCCAATATGTAATGAGCACACTCCTTTTTTGCAGTATATTTACTACAAAGTAAGAAAAGAAATAATTTTCTTTGTAAAATATTATGCAGTTATTGGAAAATGTGGTTGCAAAATGATCCAGTAACTGTATTTGAAGAAACAAAATCTATGAAATCATCTAATTCTTCCCACTTTCCACTCCACTACTTTTCACGTTTGAAAAATTTCATTCAAGATACATTGTGAAAATTGCAAAGTGAAAAGTTTCAGAATATCCAGAAATAGAAAAAAAAATTACTGTTAACTTTTCAAATTTAGCAAATTGAAAAGTTAAAATATACGTAGAAGAAAAGAGCAAATATTGGAATAAAAACTTGTAAATTCTTCTAAGTTTTCATTTTTGAAAAGTTTCATTCAAGACACATTTAATTCTGAAAATTGCAGAGTGAAAAACTAAAAGTTCAAGGTTATTCAAAAAACAAATAAAAATTTAAATGAAAGGTAAAAATATACCACAACACCCAAGAACCCGAATCTTGGAAATAAATGTATTACTTGCGATATCGCACGGAGTCCGAGCATGGGTGTTCCAAAACGGAACATGAATAAAATTGCTACAACACAAAGTGATGGAAAAATCTAACCTAGGAAAATTTTCTGTTGGTTCGAGTCTAGGCTGAATTTATTTTTGATATGTATTTGTCATTATCTCTTTCTAGATCGCGGGAGTGATTGCTTCTTGTACTTGTTCTTAAAGCTTTTACGTTCTGATTTTATATGTACTGCTATCTTAGCACATAACAATTGATGGTCACTGTTAAAGTAGAAATTATTTAGTACTTCTACATTTTCCATAATGCATCTTTTATTTGCAATGATGTAGTCAATTTGGCTTTTAGCGCTTTTATTTGAATTCATCCAAGTCTGGATAAAAAAACATCATCAAAAAAATAAAATTGAAATCTGGCCACTAATATCTTAAAGAAATCCAATTTAAAGACACCAATAGCGGCTAATTTGGTATACCACATGGATTTTCAAGTGGATCCCTATCTGGAAAGGTGTCCACAAAAATGTAATATTCCAATAAAACAGTGCAGCATTTTTGTGGTGTCGACCAGTCTTACTACATGTGTGATTTTACATTTTAATTTCCTATGGTACCTTTTTTCCGAGGGAAAGGGAAGCTTCAAAGACGACCCGCTCGTGTGGTTGTGTGGGTGGTAGTAGGACTTTTACCATCTAAACCTATCCTCCCTATGACGCACCAGGAATCGCTTTCAAAGCTTAACTTCTGTATGCGTCAGATTTGTCCTATGGCTACTTTTATTTGGCTACTATTCTTGCAAAAGGTTCAACATAGCGATTTCGCACCGTTAATTTTATAACTGAGTTTTAATTTGTCAAAATTAAAATTAAAGACCTTTTTGGGGCTCAAACGCAAATTCCAATCGCAATGATTCGTCTTTGGAATTGAGCATTTCCCTATAGGAAATTCCTCATGAAAAAGTATTATATTCTTTTAATTTGATGATCGAATAATTGCAATCGGGCAAAATTAAAGTTCACGCGTGTTGCTCGGAGTTTTCTCGAAAATTTCAAATATCCATGTATGTATATTCGGTTATGAACGTCTTTCGACATTTTCCCGATACCTCCCTGTCTCTGCTCGTTGCGTGTTGAAAATGTGTGACGAGCACAGAGGACCTACAGCTTAACGTGGATTCCGAACCACGGGAATAGACGATTTTTACACCGCCTACTCCATCAGGGAAGTTTTTTAGCCATAAATAATGTTATCTGGGGCCAGCAGATAGACATTTGGTGAGCGAAAATTTCTTCTATAGATAGCACCTCACAGGATTTGAACCCGTGAATCTTGGCTTGAAAGCGAACACGCTAGCATTTCGGCCATTCGCTCACCATTTCGATATCAAATATCATTCAATTATCATTCAATGGATTCAAATATCCATAACTTTGTAAAAAGTTAATTTAATTTAAAAAAGTTAAGTTAATTTACAGCTAAAATGTTTGTTGGGTTATCTTCTGGTTGTAAACTTTTTTCTTCTCTCGATTCGGGAAGAATCTTGCTACCGTTTGCTGTTCTGGGTCTTGAACTACCTATGTATATGATGTGTTGTTTTCCTTTTCTTTCATCTCGAAAGTTACGGAAATACCGCTCCTGTCTGTTCTGTTACTTGTCTTACACATGCTGTTACCCACCCTGTGTCTCCCACTTCCACAATCGCCGCAGAATGGGGGTTATCGACAGTCCCGGGCCACGTGCCCTTCTTGGCAACAGTTCCAGCACTTACCGCTCCTCTCTCCTGTGCCTGGCTTGCTACGTCTTCCATCATCATAGTCTACAACCCAACACCTGTAAGAGCGGTAACAAAGACTCACTCTGAATGCGTTTGTGAAGACTATCCTAATCTTAGGGGTATCCCCTACAATGCGGTGACCCTCAGTGCTTGCGATCTTCTCGATTCCCCTCTTTACATAAAATTATTTGGATAGGTCATCAGTATCCCAGATCTGGACCATTAAGAGCTTTGTCGTGGACCTGATCATGTTGCGTTCTATCCTCTCCTCCAGCCTTACTTGTAATTTTTCATTTTCCTTTTCTAATTCCACTAGGACATCCTTAGTGCGTGTCATTCTTATTCTGATTTTCCTCTAGATGCCACGTCAAGTGATTTAATCTTCTTGAGGGCTTTGCAGTATATCTTTGCAGTATCTGACACTTTAATAATCAGTCCGGGTGGCCTTCCTCTCCTTCGTTGCTCCTTAGCCTGATTTATTTCTTTCTTTCCTGCGGTCGCTTTTACTTTCATCTGTGATATTTTCCTCGCTTTTATCTACCTATCCGTTTGTCCTTTGCTACTGTCCTAAGATCTCATTCCGACGTAGCTTTTTCTTCTTCAATATCATCCATATTATCCTCTTCAATGTGAATGAGTTTATTTGGTATCTCCTTAACTTTCCTAATTGATCAATTGATCTTGGGCTCTTCTTTGTTATTGAACTTGCTGTGCGTGGCGGTGTGGGTGGATTGGTTAACCACCACCAGCTTGGTTATTTTCAGCTCTCTCCTTTCAGGTACTTGTTGGAGTTTTATGGCAATACCTAAAAATCTCCCCATCTGCGTCAACAGATCTTGAAGCTGGGCAGTCTGATCGGAGGCGAAGGAGGTCTCAAAAATCCTATTGTGTTATGTAAGCCACATCCTTCTCCAGATCTTGAAAGGCTGATTGTAATTCCTTAATTTTTTCGCCGGTATGCGTAGTTATTGCTTTATCTTTTTCCTTGTCTTTGTTCTTAATTCCGTGTAACTCGAACTTTATTTTAACTATTTCGTCGTTACAGTTAGAGAAGTTAGTAACGACTTGCACCAGGATTTTACGCTGGCTCTTCATTGCCTCCATCATCTCCTTGGCAAAACTAGTTGACTTTGGTGGTAGGTGAGTACCTTTTTCCCGATGACCCTACGGATTTTCCAACTTCTTTTTCGTGTTTGTATGTTTCCTTGATATTACTGAGGTTATTTTGAATTCCCAGTTTGGCCTGCATAGAAGCGCTACGGTTACACTCTCTTAATGATTTCCATAATCGCGTCAGCGATTACTCTCTCCATGGAGTCATGTGTCCGACCGATCTCCTTTTTGCTCGTTTGTTCTTCTATTATCCAGCTTCATCTCGTCTTCATCCTTGTCAGTCGTTTGTTTATACAGTAGTGCTCATAAGTAAGGTGCCACTCAATTTTTTAGCAAAAATTAATAAAAGCAAAACTTATTTCGCGAATTGTTGTATCGTTCCTAAAAGTATGTAGGCTAATACAGATTTTGACGTTTAAAATTTAATGTTGATAATAACGCGAACAGTATATAAATATAATTAATTATATTTTATTCAGCGTCCAAAAGTAAAGTGCCATATTCTTTAAAACGTCAAAAACTGTAAATAAAATTAATTTTTTGGAAATAAACTTGTTAGAGTAGTTGCTTAAACAATAAGAATCATGGTAAAGACGAAAGAATATTCCGAAGATCTGAAAAATGCGATTTTGAAATCATTGAAAAATGGAGACTCATTAAGGACAGCAGAACGCTGATTTGATGTACCACATCAAACTATAGGTCGTTGGATTCGTAAAATAAACCAACATGGATCAGTGGCCAATCAACCAAGAACAGGGCGACCATGAAAAACATCCAGACGGGAAGATAAAATGATCGTTCTTGATGCGGTAAAGAATCTTTTTTTAACGGCTACCGAAATTGTTCGTGATTTTAACGAGAATCGCGAAGATAATATTAGTGTTTCGACAGTGAAACGTCGACTGAAGTCAGCTGGACTATTTGGTAGGCGTCCTTCTAAGAAACCACTAATTTCAAAGAAGGATCGGATAGCCCGATTAAAATTTGCCGAAGATCACTTAAACTGGGGAATTCAAGAATGGTCTAAAATTCTTTGGAGCGACGAGAGCAAATATAATTTGTTTTCCTTTGATGGTATTAAGTATATTCGACGTCCAAAAAATAAAAGACATGATATTAAGTATCAGGTTCCCACTGTAAAACACGGCGGTGGAAATGTCATGGTGTGGGGCTGCTTTTCCCGTGATTGTGTTGGACCTATACACTTAATCGATGGTATTATGGATCGGTTTATGTATGCTGGCATATTAAAAGATCACATGCTACCACATGGGAATAGAAAAATGCCACACAACTGGATATTTCAGCAAGATAATGACCCGAAACATGCTTCAAACCATGTGAAAGGTTACATGGCGAAGGCTAATATCCGCCTACTCGAGTGGCCTAGTCAGTCTCCTGGCTTAAATCCTATAAAGCATTTGTGGGAAGAGCTCGAACGACAAATTAGAAGTAGGACATACCAAAATAGGAGTCGGTTATGGGAAGCTGTTATGACCAATTTCTAAAGCTATAATTTTCAATAAGAAATATTATTCATTAAAAATTAAATACATTTCAACAAATAAAGACTAAAAAATAATCCGTCAATATCATAATAATTCAAACTTGTAAACATTTGCTATTACAAATTATTCTAATAAGTTCTTTTAAATTGATTTTTAATTTATGTGTTATGTATTTGTGTCCTCTATCAACAGAATAATGTTTACCAAAATAGCCAAATATTAAAAAGTAGATGTTATTTCTTTACTCACAAAGAAAATTAATTTGTATTTTGTATATAGAATGGTTGCATCCAATTTACTAAATGTCAATGAGGTGATTATTCATTTTCTTTATAGCATGTAAGTTTTAGGAATAAGTTTTAGAATAAATATAAAAATTGTAATAAGTTTAAGAATTTATGATTGGTAGTTGAACCTTTTTTGATTTGTTATTGGTTAACATTAGAAAAGCGATAGCAATAAAAAGATTGTACAATTTAATTTTTGGGGTTGTTGTTAACGATAGCTCAAGACGAGTACATCAAAATGTTCAAGACGAAAACAATAAGATTGTGACTATATGTTGTGTGTAAAATGTTAATTTTACTAATAAAGTTGTATTAAAAAAGGGTTACTTTTTTATACAATTAAATTATACTGGACCTCATGATTGAGGATTACTGTTATCGCAGCAGTAGTTAAGTGCAATAAAATGTGTTTTTGTTCGAACTTGAAAATGTTAATAATGGATAAATCTTTGTGACTTCTTGTTGTAATTTGAAAGTTGATGTTTGACAACCTGATCAATTATAATAAAAATAAAATAAACTTGTTACAATTATGTGGTGTTTTAATGACGATTGCCTTTTTAAATAAAGTTGGACACCCCTGTAATCTCCGTAAGAGTCATGCTCAACAAAATGGTTATTTATGATCTATTACCTGAAGAAGGACATCATAACAATGGCACCAGCAACGTGAGGTCGACACCACTACTTTATTTAAAAGGTATCACTATGTAATTAGGCTAATTTTTATTATCTTTAATTTTTAATATTTTCATTTTGTAATTTTATGTTATCTTTTAATTTTTCTCGTTCGATTAATGGGGGAATGTTTTTACCGGTTAATGTTTTACATTAGTTATGTGTTATAGTAAAATTTATGTTCAATATGATTTGTGTGAATTTAATTAGTTATATTTTGGGTTTCTACTATGAGAGAATTTGTAAAATTGCGAATTGCGTCGGGTTTTATTTTTGTTTGATGATTTTTCTTTGTCTTTCGTTGAATGATAATTAATTTGATATTTTTTGGTCTTTCTTTTAATAATTCTTAAGTCTTTTTTGTAATAATTTTTAATTTCGGAAACATTTAGCTTAAACATGGAGCCGAACGATCTTAAATCGTCGGAATTGATTTTTGAAATTAAATGTAGGAATTTAGAAGTGCCCACTACCCAATTAATGAGACGAGCTCATTTAAGGAAAGCTTTAGAGGAGGAACGTAACGGTACTCCTATAAACAAAATTCAGCCATACTCGTGGGACGATAATGTTATTGAAAGTACAGAATCAATTGATGAAATTAGACATGTATTAATTAATTCAAATCCGGCATTTGATTTTCAAAATTTTCGTCGTGCTACCTCAAGGGTTCAGCATGTATCAAACAGGGTATCTTTATTAAATGATGAAAACGACGAGTCGAAGTCTTTAATCAAAGAATCTTTGATCGCGAAGGTTAACAGCCTTAAAGACTTATTGATTAAAGGTCTTCAAATATCTCCCGCTTCAGTAGATATCGCTGCTTCTAGACCGCGAGCTATTCCCGTGTATAAATGGAACCTTAAATACAAGGGTAAAGATTCCAAGGAAAGTGTAAATGCTTTCTTGGAGAAAGTTGATGATTTAAGGGAGGCTCGACACATGTCGAAAGAGGAATTGTTTTCCTCAGCAGGTGATTTATTTGAAGGTCCCGCTTCTCTATGGTTTAGGAATAATAAATCATCATTTAACTCGTGGGAGGATTTAGTAACCACCCTTAAAAGCGATTTTTTGCCTGTAAATTATGAATATCATTTAAGAAAAGAAATAGAAAACCGAACACAAGGAATAAATGAAGATATTATATCATTTATAACAGCTCTAGAATCCCTCTTTCGTAGGCAAACTAAACCTTACACCGAAGCTGAGTTCATTAATCGAATTCAACTTAACTTAAATCCTTATTTTGCTGACAAACTAGCATTAGGTACCTTCCCATCGCTATTTGATTTTAAGGCAGCATGCCGCACGGTTCGGGACCTTCAGGCGCGCAATCAAAATTATAAACCCCCTCCATCTAAACGATCTGATACCTGGGAACAAGATCTGGCGTTTCTCGAGATAAACTCATCAGTAAATACCGTCTCTGCTGAAACGGAAAACTCGCCTCTATCAGACTCCACCTTTACTTGTTGGAATTGTAAACAAGTAGGTCATTCTCACCAAGATTGCACTAAAGAGAGGCAATTATTTTGTTTTGGTTGTGGTCAACCCGGTATTTATAAAAACAAATGCCGTTATTGCAACCCAATTCAACACCTTTCTGCTTCGGGAAACTCCTTCGAGGGTGCCCCAGCTCCAGTTGTAGGCACCCTACCACCACTTTTGCCCCCAACGCAACTCAATACTCAAACCTCCACTTATCAAGGAAATTATTCCAGGGGACGCGGTCGCGGACGCGGTCGTGAAGAAGGTCGCAGAGTAACTTTTGCGCGCACAAACCGCAATTATTAAACATTCAAAATAAGCCTTCAATAATTACTAGCCTAACTAATAAACAAAAATACATTAACAACCATTTTAAATCACCATTAAATCAACAAAATTGGAATTCTTGGCTAGATTTAGTAAAAAAATTTTTTCACCCTTCCAACACGGCAGCTTCATTTATAAAAAAACCTTTTGACAACCGTCCTTTTTTGGAACTTCAAATAAAAAATTTAAAAGTGATAGCTCTAGTTGATACAGGAGCAACCCATTCTATCATTGGTCAAGAAGGTTTAGATCTCCTCAAACTTCATAATTTATTTACCCCTGTTCATTCCCCTATAACTCAAATCACTGTAGCAGACGGTAATAAAAAAGGTGTAAGCGGCTCAATCCAATTAAAAATTCGCATAGGCTCATTAGAACGGTTAGTTCATTTCCTTTTGGTACCTTCTGTTAATTATGCATTTTTATTAGGCGCAGACTTTTGCAAACAATTTAAATTATCTATGCATTTTAAAGATTTATCGTGGAAGTCTAATGAAATCACCTCGTCCCAAGGGATCGCTGATCATAATTCTTTAACCCAGTGTGAAACCGATAAATTAAATTGTGTTATAGATAAGTTTAAAACTTTAGCTAATACTGATTTAGGTTGTGTTACCACCGCCGAACATTTTATTGATACTAACGGAGCTCGTCCTTTCAAGCAGAGGCAATATCCTCTGTCACCTGCAATGCAACAACATTTGCACGCCGAAGTCGATCAAATGTTGGCTTTGGGGGTCATTCAAAATTCAAATTCTCCTTGGTCCAGTCCTGTACTCTTAGTAAAGAAAAAGGATGGCGAATTCCGCGCTTGTTTTGACGGTAGGAAACTTAATTCAGTGACCGTAAAAGATTCTTATCCGTTGCCTCGAACCGACTGTATCCTAAATCGTTTACGTAATGCTAAATTTCTGACGTCAATCGATTTACGCAAAGCATTTTGGCAAATTCCTTTAGAAGAATCTTCGCGCCCGAAAACCGCCTTCTGTGTTCCGGGTAAAGGACTTTTCGAATTCAAGGTCATGCCTTTTGGTCTTTCCAATTCAGCCCAGACCTTACAACGTACTATGGAGCGTACTCTGGGACCGATTCTCCATAAGGAAGAAGCATTTGTCTATCTTGATGACATTATTGTCGCTTCACCTACCTTTGAAAAACACATGGCTACTTTAGAAAAAATTTTTGAATCTTTATTATCTGCCGGTTTCCGTGTAAACCTCGACAAATGTAAATTTTGTTGTTCCTCTCTTAGTTTTCTTGGATTTGTAGTCGATAGTTTTGGTCTTCGGACTGACCCAAATAAAGTCGAGGCGATTAATAGAATAACTACTCCCAAAAATACTACAGAAATTAAACGCCTTATGGGTTTGATAAGCTATTATCGCATATTTCTACCTAATCTTTCCACAATTTCTTCTCCTATTACCGCTCTTATTAAAGAAAAAAAGAAAGGTCAACCCGTTAGTTGGACTAAAGAAGCGGAAATATCATTTGAAGAAATCAAGAAATTAATTACTAATGCTCCTATATTGGCTTCCCCTGATTTTTCTAAAAAATTTTTTATACAGACGGACGCTTCATTAGTAGGAATCGGTACGGTACTTTTCCAGGAACAGAATGGTCTTGAACATCCTATAGCTTATGCTAGTCGTGCTCTTACCTCTGCTGAGCAAAAATATTCGGCTACCGAACGTGAGCTACTTGGTATCATCTTTGGTATTGAGAAATTTAGAGGTTATGTCGAGGGCACTTCATTCACGGTTATTACCGACTGCGCCGCGTTAACTTGGCTCCACAAACTTAATCAACCTACCGGACGCTTAGCTCGTTGGTCATTGCGTTTATCCCAATTTACCTTCAATGTCCAACATCGTCCTGGAAAACTTAACATAGTCCCCGACGTCTTATCTCGAGATGTGGCATCCTTGAATTTTCCTATAGTAGAAATGGACGAATGGTATTTATCAATGATTGAACGTGTCACTGCGGATCCGGATAGTTTCCCGTATATCAAAGTCGAGGAAAACCGTTTGTACAAATTTATCCCTACATCCCTACCTATGCCCTCCAATGTTTCTGAGTGGAAATTAATTATTCCCGTGGCTCACCGTGACGAGATTCTACGTTCATGTCATGATGACCCTACCGCAGGACACTTCGGTGTTAGTAAGACTTTTGCTAGAGTGTCTGAATTTTATTATTGGCCGCGAATGAAATCTTCGATAGTAAAATATATTCGTAACTGTCACATTTGCGCTTCCCAAAAATCTTCCCAACAAGCTCGACCTGGATTGATGGGGCAATATAAAAAAATATCTTTTCCATTTCAACTTCTGTCTCTAGACTTATTAGGTCCCTTACCACGATCAAAAAAAGGTAATCAATACCTATTAGTGGTCACCGATTGGTTTACTAAATTTGTACTAGTCCAACCCTTAGCTAAAGCAACATCAACCGCTATTATCAAATATTTGAAACAAGTTTTTCTAATCTTTGGGGTACCACAAATTTTATTATGTGACAACGGTGTGCAATTTACATCAAATGCTTTCCGTCTTTTTGTTGACAACTTTAAAATTCAAAAAATTTGGTTCAATGCCAAGTATCATCCGCAGGTTAACCCCACGGAAAGGGTTAATCGTGTTTTAGTTATTGCCATATCTTCTTATATAAATCAAGATCATACTAAGTGGGATGAAAATATTCAAGAAATCGCGCAAGCAATTCGCTTATCTAAGCACGAAGCTACGGGTTTTTCTCCATCGTTTCTTATGTTCGGTAGATTTGTACCCCTTGATGGTTCTTATTACGGTACAAGTCCTAAAGACACCGATCCGATTGACTTTGATGACCGCATCCGTTGGGATGCCGATCAGCAACAACTCCCGACACTTTTTCAAGATGTTCGAACCCGCCTTAAGCAGGCTTATGATAAAAGCAAGAATTATTACGATCTTCGCAAACGGGATCTTTCTTTCAAAGTTGGAGACAAGGTATGGAAACGCAACTTAGTATTGTCAGACGCTTCGAAAAAGTTTTCTGCCAAATTAGCTCCTAAATTTATTTTGTGTGAAGTAGTTCGTGTAGTTGGTTATCTTACGTATGAACTAAAAAATGAAAGTGGACAGAATCAAGGAATCTGGCATGTTAAAGATCTTAAATCTTATCGACCTGATCAGGACCCTTAAATTAAGTATTTTTCATTGTACAATCATTTTTGAAATTTATGAATAATCATGTAGGACCGTTTGAATTCGGGACTTGTTGGAGCTGAGTTGTGTAGAGGATATCTTCTTGTTTAGGGTTGGCATTGAAACTCATGAATTCAATTTCCCTTCATAAGTAGAATCCTTAGCAATGTTGCGAAGATAGGAAACATTTTAATTCGAGCCTACTTAATTATTTCGTTTTTTTTCTTATTCCCTAGTAAATTAACTTCAAACTTCATAATCCTGACTTATTTATATATTTTTTTTTATGTACTTTAATTCCCATTTAAATATTTTAAATACTTTGTTTTGCCTTTCAATCATTTTTAATCAGAATTGTCCCCTAATTTTTATTTGTTCTGTTACAACTAATTTTTTGTTTCGATTATAACCACACATTATCTACCTTATAAATTCATTACAGCAAATCAGCCTTGCGACTGATATATAATTGAGTTTATCTATTATTTTTGACTTTTGACTTGTTGTCATACTATCTTGTTGGTTTAGCCACCCTAATTAATTATTAAATTACGGTTCTAAAATTGGTGCATTCCATAAATTCGCAATTGCCTTATTCGCGGCATATGATTATTTGGCATCATTTTTACCTTTGTTAGGACACGTTTTTTTTAGAATGTCCACCCAATTACCGCCTTGTAGCATTTTTATGCTTAAATTATCCTTCATACGCGACACAGTATTTGGTTGTCCGTTATAAACGTATCGAAACGTTTTATATCTTAAGCTACGTACTCTTATTTGCGAGTATGCTTAAAGCCGTTTATTTTTAGTTTTTTTAACTCTTTATTATTAATTTTAGTTATTGTAAATATGATTTTCTTACTATCTTGAATAGTTATGCTTCTTCTCAACATACCTATCTTTAGCCGACCTGTAAATATGATTGTCTAATCAGTTTTTCATTCGGAATTGATGGCAAACCGATTTTGTAGGATTCCTACCGTATATGAATCTCGTGCAGTATATTGTACCTCCTTTATCGTTTATCTCACCTCGAATGAATAGCTGTAATGCTATTGCTGAGTATGGTTGTTTACCGCATATTCCGATCAAGATTAATTAGTGGCCTGTAAATATGATGGTCAGCATAATATTAGCTTTTCTTGGTTTAACGCTAAATTATATCAACATCACCAAAAAACCAAGTGGCGCTCAACTTTATTTTTAACCTTAAGTTTCATTTTATTATTGATTTTATCTTTTTATATTATAGTAACATTTTAATTTAGTTTTTACTGACTTATCGACATTTTTCTTTTTTAATTATTTTTTCTTTTTTCAAAACTAGTTAGCGATTGTTATGACCAATTTCTAAAGCTATAATTTTCAATAAGAAATATTATTCATTAAAAATTAAATACATTTCAACAAATAAAGACTAAAAAATAATCCGTCAATATCATAATAATTCAAACTTGTAAACATTTGCTATTACAAATTATTCTAATAAGTTCTTTTAAATTGATTTTTAATTTATGTGTTATGTATTTGTGTCCTCTATCAACAGAATAATGTTTACCAAAATAGCCAAATATTAAAAAGTAGATGTTATTTCTTTACTCACAAAGAAAATTAATTTGTATTTTGTATATAGAATGGTTGCATCCAATTTACTAAATGTCAATGAGGTGATTATTCATTTTCTTTATAGCATGTAAGTTTTAGGAATAAGTTTTAGAATAAATATAAAAATTGTAATAAGTTTAAGAATTTATGATTGGTAGTTGAACCTTTTTTGATTTGTTATTGGTTAACATTAGAAAAGCGATAGCAATAAAAAGATTGTACAATTTAATTTTTGGGGTTGTTGTTAACGATAGCTCAAGACGAGTACATCAAAATGTTCAAGACGAAAACAATAAGATTGTGACTATATATGTTGTGTGTAAAATGTTAATTTTACTAATAAAGTTGTATTAAAAAAGGGTTACTTTTTTATACAATTAAATTATACTGGACCTCATGATTGAGGATTACTGTTATCGCAGCAGTAGTTAAGTGCAATAAAATGTGTTTTTGTTCGAACTTGAAAATGTTAATAATGGATAAATCTTTGTGACTTCTTGTTGTAATTTGAAAGTTGATGTTTGACAACCTGATCAATTATAATAAAAATAAAATAAACTTGTTACAATTATGTGGTGTTTTAATGACGATTGCCTTTTTAAATAAAGTTGGACACCCCTGTAATCTCCGTAAGAGTCATGCTCAACAAAATGGTTATTTATGATCTATTACCTGAAGAAGGACATCATAACAAAGCTTTAAGGCGAGAATGGCAAAAGGTGTCATTGGAGCGTTTAGTAAAGCTTGTTGACTCTATGCCTTCTCGATGCAAAGCAGTTATAGCCGCAAAAGGTTACGCAACGAAGTATTAATTGTTTTTAATCTTTATATTTTCAATAAAGTACTTTAGATTTTGTTTTAAGTGCTTTAAATAATACTTTATTATAAGCAAATATTTCCTATTTTTTGATTTTTAAATTTTTACTTGTTTATAGAATTTTCCAAATAATTTTAATTATGTGTTATAATTCCAAGGTATTTAAAGAATAAATTTTGAAAAATTAAACAAAAAATTTTGAAATTTAAAAAAGTTATCGCAAAAAAACTAAGTGGCACCTTACTTATGAGCGCTACTGTACGCCATGACCTGACTTTGCAATGTGGAGGTAGTGGTCACTTGATGACGGTCGGGAAGGGTCCACTCCAATGCCACCTTCCCCAACAAGTACTGAATTTCCGGGTTTCTGCACCGTAATGTTTTGTCCTTTCTTGTCGCTCATGTTTTCATCCTGTTTGGGTTTTTTAGTCAGGGCTGCCCATTCTCAGGTATCGCTAGGGACGTCTTCTTCCTCCTCCTCATTCCTTTCCTCTCGAAAGAGTATGGTGACCTTATAGAGATGCTTCGATTACCGTTAAGGACCATGCCTTCCGGTCATGCGCCCTATGCGATGCCTCCGCCAGCCCACAACCCGTCATCTTCTTCACCTGGTCCATCCACCGGGTTGGCGATCTTCCTCTGAGTCTTCGTCCCTCCACCTTGCCCTCCACAACAAGTCTTTCCATTGAGTCGCCGCTTCTCGCTATGTGCCCGAAATATCGCAATATTGACTGTTTAATTGTTGTTATCAGTCTTTTTGTGATGTGTAGTTTTTCTATAACGGATATGATTGTCCTATGTGCTGTTCATGGTATTTTTAAGAGCCTTCTGTATATACCCACATTTCGAACGCGTCGACTTTTTTGACGTCTGCCTTTTTGAGCGTCCATGTTTCCGCTGCATACGTTGCAATGGGAAAGATCAGGGCGTTTTCCAGCCGTAGCTTTGTCGTTTTTGATATGGATGAGTCTCTCCAGATTTTTACCAGTCTTGTTGTTGCTGATCTGGCTATTATCAGTCGTCTCCTGATCTCGCTTTCGCATCCTCCATTTCTTTCTATGAGCGAACCCAAATAAACAAAACTATCCATCACCTCATACCCAGCTATTTCAATTTCTGGTACGTTAATTTGCTCTCTGTCTATGACCATAATTTTTGTTTTGCCTTTGTTAAGTTCCAAGCCGTATTTCTTGCTGTATGTGTCCAAATTTTGCATTATTAGTTCGATCTCATCCTTAGTTGATGCTACGATTAAAGTGTCGTCGGCATATCTCAAGTTATTAATTTTTCTTCCGCCTATGGATACGCCTCCTTTCCATTCGTCAAAGACCTTGCGCATTATATATTCGCTATATATTACGATGATGAAGGTACGGATGGACCCCGTCAATCGCAATTTAATAAAATTTACAATGTTACTTATTACCACGGCTAACTGGGTTCTTGTCGCATTTAAACTTGCTTATCTCAGTAGTCGGTTCTTTAGGAAATTGTAAATCAAATCTTATAAAGCTGAAAAATAAATAGCCGGGAATACAAGAATCCCCAAAAATAATCCGTTTTGTAGTGATAATTTTATTATAATAATTATCAATAATCTTGATGTAAATAAACGTATACAAATATCAAATAGTTTCTTATTACTAAAATTCCCCACAATTAAATCTAAAAACGTGGCGTCGTATTCCGCACTCGTCGCACAAAAATTAAGTTTTTGGTAAATGTTTTCGCTTACCCTGTATAAATATGGTTCGCTCCTCCTTGTTGGTATAATAGCGCATATATTATACTGCCGTCCAACGCTAAAACGCAGTATCTCCAAAATCGTTGTTTCGAGAAAACGCTCATTTAGGAATTTATGGTTGGGCCACCAAGAAATAATTTATTAATTTTGAAATTAGCTAGGCTAGCTAATTTCAAAATTAATAAATTATTTCTTGGTGGCCCAACCATAAATACGTAAATGAGCGTTTTCTCGAAAAAACGATTTTGGAGATACTGCGTTTTAGCGTTGGACGGCAGTATAGTATTCAGTGGTTCTTCCCGTGGATGACCTCGTTTTCACCTTAATCTTTCCAGATTTGTTCTTCGCTAAAATTTGTAACCCTCGTGGCAAATTTTCTACTTTCTCAAAAATATTTGCAATCGGTAATTAAACTTTATTATTTTCACTTTATTTACGTTCGCACTAACATTTAAACACTTTATTTTTACAGTTCTTCCCTTTTTATCCTCAATTTTCTACAATTAATCAATTAAGAGTGCATGTATACCCCGCGAAATATAGGTTGTTTTAGTGCCGTAACATTAACATGATAAAATCAAAACTATATTACTTTTTAATATAATTTTTAAATATTTCAATTAATAAATGTTCAGACTAAGGTTTAACGAGTTTAAATTTCAATTTTAAATAGATATTAATATAGTAAACTTAATGTAATGTAATTGAAATTTGATGTTTTTTTGTAGCCATTATATATTTATATTTCTAAGTTATGTAACCGTTATCAAAAAATTTTGAAGCTTTCCACCTTAGAAAAACATGTATACTAGTGATTGCACCTTGGTTTATTTCAATATTTATCTTACTTACATAATAATTATGTGATTGTTGAAAGTCTATTTTCATATAAAAATACAGAAAAATTAATATTTTCGTTGGAATAAATTCTTTTTTTAAATTTCCCATCAATTAGTTAGCCAATCACTTTATTGGGCGTATATCAGAAAGAAGTTCCACAAAATATTCTAAAATTTACTACCGATGACCAGCGACCCTGCACATGCACTCTTAATATTGGAGCCGCTAAAATTACACGTGCGATCTCCATCAAAACTAAAGAAGAAGCCCCTTTTGTTTTTCGTATCGTCAAGGTGATACAAATCCATTGCTACTTGATTTTTAAAAGCTTTTATTTAGCTCGTACAAAATTGACCTCGCGCATATCCTATACGCGCAACTTGAATATAGTTTAAATACAAAGAATTTCTTATTACGGTTGTCATAGCAACGGACAGCATAGGAATCTCTTGGAATAATCCTTATTACGGTTACCATGGCAACGGAAAGCATAGCAAATGGTTTAAATACAAAGAATTTCTTATTACGGTTGTCATGGCAACGGAAAGCATAGGAATCCCTTGAAATAATACTTATTACGGTTACCATGGCAACGGAAAGCATAGCAAATGGGTTAAATACAAAGAATTTCTTATTACGGTTGTCATGGCAACGGACAGCATAGGAATCCCTTGAAATAATCCTTATTACGGTTACCATGGCAACGGAAAGCATAGCAAATGGTTTAAATACAAAGAGTTTCTTATTACGGTTGCCATGGCAACGGAAAGCATAGGATCCCTTGAAATGATCCTTATTACGGTTACCATGGCAACGGAAAGCAGGTCTCATCGTGTTTTTCGAACACTATACGCATCGAAATACGTCATTTAAAGCAATTAACTCTGTTCATTAACTCAATTCAACTTTGATGGTTTGGAACGAATATTTAGTGCCTTATCGAAGCTTGCCCCAGGTCTCATCGTGTTTTTCGAACACTATACGCATCGAAATACGTCATTTAAAGCAATTAAACGTAGACATAAAATTTTGACCGATTTTTTATTAAAAGCTTATCCTATACGCGCAACTTGAAAATGGCTTCGCGAATATCAGATGTTTCACAAAAGTGCGCTTTCTGTAAGCCGTTGTTATAATTTGGTGTATTGTCGTATAATTTTTGTGTTAAAATCAGATAATCAAACTAGTTTTGCGGCAAATATCTATTTTTTATTTTGTTTTATTATGGTTAATGTGATAAACTGTTGTGACATTTGTTGCTATCTCTTTTTATTATTAGTGGTCAACATAAAAAAAATCATAGGCGTAACAGTGGTTTTGTTTGTTAAGGAACCCACGCAGGAATATTTTTCAAATAAAAACATATTACCTATATAAAAATTTTTGGAAGACTAAAAAGATATAAATAAAAAATAAATAAAAAAAATTTTAAAAAAAAAGCTTTTATAAAAAAATGCACTAAAAAGTTAAAAATAATTTAATCTTTAAATAAAAATAATTAATTTAATAAAAAAAAAATAAAGTCACAAAAAGGAATAAAAGCGTGCGGCTGTTTAGCAATTACTTAAATTAAAATTAACAGCCGCACGCTTTTATTCCTTTTTGTGACTTTATTTTTTTTTTATTAAATTAATTATTTTTATTTTTTATTTAAAGATTAAATTATTTTTAACTTTTTAGTGCATTTTTTTATAAAAGCTTTTTTTTAAAAAATTTTTTTATTTATTTATAACCATAAATTCAGTGAGTGGAAACCACCATGTTTTTGTGGCGCGAAATTTAAAATTGTCTTTTAATTTATTTTTCTTATGTTTTTAGGTTAACCGTTGAATTGAAGCACATAATTTCTGTTTATCACTTGCATTGTCCAACGATGGTTCCTCGGATAACCTATCACTCTGTTTTTAATTAATTTTATCGACGCACACGTAATGTTTAAATTTTACACCTAATGTTTTAACAAAATTATTTCTAACACCTTAACTAATAAATTTTACATGTAGTTTATAAATTTCTTATGACTAAACAATTTTATTATGTATATTAATTTTAACAATTTTTGTCATTACGGATTTTAAATTGAACATTTTAATTTATTTTGTTAACCCTTGTATTCTTATTGTTATGATTTAAATGATTCTACTTGTTTTGACTTTGTACTGATAATTTTAAACCTCCTATTTCAATTAACAAGTTCCCTGCATTAATTTTCTATTTAACGAAATTGACTGTTCGTATTACGAGTGACGTCTCCATCAGATATCACCGTAATATGTATATTGAACAGTATCGGCAAGATTATGCATCCTTGTCGTACTCCAGCTTCCACGGTGAATTCTTCCGAGGTTTTTCTTGACACTCGTACTACGGCTTTGCTTTTGTTGTACAAGCATCGTAGCAACCACACCAGATCATGTGGCACACCCATTTCTTTCAATATCATCCAGAGGTGTGTCCATCCGATGGAATCAAACGCTTTAGAGTAGTCGACGAAGCATAGATGCATTTTGATGTTAAATTCTCTAACCTTTTCGATGATCTGTCTAACATTCAAAATTTGTTCGCGAGTGCATCTGCCCTGTACGAATCCCGCCTGTTCATCTGGGATCTGTGGCAAAAGCAACGGCTTTAGGCGTTCATTAATGATGTGGAGCATGAGGTTCTAAAGTTCTTGCACTCTGTTGGGAGGCCTTTCTTGTGTATAGGTACAAATATTAATTTGCACCAATCCTCGGGCCATTCTCCTGTATTCCACACTTCTTCGCATATTGTGTGCATCACGTCAATCCCAACGTCTCCCATGCTCTTTAAGATCTCTGCCGTTATCTCGTCTTTTCGACGATTCGATTCGTTTCGGGGTCTTTTTATCGCCGCTTCTACTTCTGATCTTAGAATTTCTGGCTCTTTCTGCGGGGTATGTCCTCTATTTTTTCTTTAGGTTTTTGATCATGCCATTTGTTTTTGTAAAGTTTTTCACAATACTGTTTCCAGACTTTGGAGATTCCTTCTACGTCTGTTATAATTTCACCGTTTGCATTTTTTATTATTTGTGTTTGTGGTCTGAATTCCTTGGCTAAGTATCTCACCTTATCAAACATTTCTCGAGATTCCATTCGAAGAGCATGTTGTTTTAATTGAGCACATATGTCATTAATCTGCTTGGTCTTGTCTTTCCTTTAGCTTTTTTGGATTTCTTTGTTTATGTTTCTCATTTCTAGCATTTTATGGTCAGCGTTATTATGGGATAGTTTTATTTGTCGTCTTTCTTCTATCAATTGATATGTATCGTTGCTCATCCACTGTTTTCTTCTTATCAGTGTATGTTTAGTCGTTGTTGCGTCTATGGCTTGCATTATCCAAGTCTTTGTCTCCTTCCATGTCTGGTTTGGACCTCTGGCGGCTTTGGGTATCGGACCCTGCTTCAACTTTCGCTTGAACATCTCCAAGTCTTCCACCATTCTCTTTTTGCTGTGCGCCAGTTTTATATTTCCCTGGAGTTTAATCGCAACTTCCGCTTTTAACAGTTTGTAGTCTGTGTTACCGGTTGCTCCGGGGTTTGCTGTTACATCTCGAATAGCAGTTTTCCATCGTTTTCGTATTAATATAAAGTCTATCTGTTTTTTATATAGACCGTTAGGAGAAGTCCAAGTCGAAAGCCGCCGAGGGTGTTTTTTAAACATGGTGTTAGCGATCGAGAACTCGTTGTTCATGGCAAACTGTATGAGTCGTTCTCCTCTCTCATTTCTTTTTCCGATCTTCTTCCTACCAGACGCCATTTCCAATTTCCTTCATCTTGACTTGGGATAGATAGACAACTGGTCATCACAATTTTTGCACATTTCCAACTTAACCAATCACAAATGTTTTTGAGCTCACCTTGATGAACAGATTATTTCTATTTTGACGTTATTTTTACATTTTTAACCGACTTCAAAAAAGGAGGAGGTTATCAATTCGTCTGTTTTTTTTTTTTTATGTTTGTTACCTCATAACTCCGTCATTTATTAACCGATTTTCAAAATGTTTTCACAATTCGAAAGGATATAGTTTCAGATTGGTCCCATTTAAATTTCATCAAAATCGGTTGAGTACTTTGGTTTTTATAAATTAAATAAGACGGTCATCTGCAATTAAACACTTCAGGTCAACGTCGTTGTCATAGTTACGTTGCGATTTTGACACTAGAAATTTAATTAAATGACTTTGACAGACATATAGTCAGTGGCGTAGCACAATACAAAAATCAAGTTATAAATTAAAATAATGTATGACAAGTTTAATTAAATAATGATACGTTGCGATTTTGACACTAGAAATTTAATTAAATGACTTTGACAGACATATAGTCAGTGACGTTGCACAATATTTTTAAAATTAGCAAAAATCAAGTTATAAATTAAAATAATGTATGACAAGTTTAATTAAATAATGTGTAACGGGCCAAATTGGTTCCGTCAACAAACTGTGATCACACAGGTGAATGTGTGGCACCTACCTGGATTTGTATTGGATGCCGCTAGCTCAATCGCGTGGGTCGTGGTGCTTGAATCACTCCAATAACAATCCGGGACGGCAAAATCAAGGGAAGTCACAATCGGGTATTAGGGCGCCACTGAATTTGTCATAAACTTACCCCAAAAGTAATTCAGAACTTACCTATATAGAAATAGGGGGGGGAGTCGAGAGTGAAATAAAATATATCCAATAACGAGTAACAATATTTTAATTAAAAGACTTAATTTTGGTGAAGCTAATAAACTCAATATGTGAATAATAATGACAGAGATTTTGACAATTGTAGATTAATAATAATAAACGTTGATAAGATTGTAAAATAATGAAATATAAATACGGTAAATAGTTGTCAGATTTAAATAACTTATGACTAATAATACACAATAATAAAATAATGATATAAAGAATAATAATACTTATGCTAAAGGTGAACATAAAATGTTCAACACACTGTATATATAACCTAAACACATAAAAGAACATAAATGTAATATAAACAGGGTTTCGGTAGGTCGAATCGAGATGAAAATTGACTTGGGGTAATGTCCCACTAAAACAACACCTCGATTCCACGTTCGAGAACCAAATAAAAAAAAGGGTTAGTACTTATATTTATAATTAAAAATATGAACATTTGATAAAACAAATAATGTTGAAAAGTTTGACGTGAAGATAACTAAAATGTTTAAAATATCGAATTACACAATGCACTACACCTGGGTACGGACCACAAGTGTTCACGAGATTTATGCTGAAGGTGAACGCAAAATTGTTTGAATAGCAACTCCGAAACACAAAAACTAAAGGGATGGGCGAAACACTTCATTCGGAGTTCAATTGTTTAAAACCGGTAGAATAATTGATGATTAATTTAGATCTTTAATTTGACGTAATTTAATGTTTGTAATATTTAGAATCGATAGCGGGGTTAATTAAAATAAACTGATAAAAGGTACTTACGGAAAAGTTTACAATAAACAATAAAAACACATTGACCATATCGCTAGGTACGGTCCTGTATTCAGGAATGTGCGAACCAAGGAATGGCGTCATCAAAATACATCAGCTTCGAATACCACAATATTTAAGGAAGAGATCAAACATAATTTTGTAGCAAAAACTTCAACGGATTGATTGAATTGCGTGGTGATTGGTTTTGTCGTTAAAACTCCAGTAACATAAATTTGCATAAAAGCTGTTGATTGCATTGTAACAGAACTGAACCCCGTTTTGAATTAAAGGGTTTGATACGGTTCTTGATGTACGATTGTTATACTGTTGTTGATAGCTGCCACCACTCAATTCTTTTGGCTTTTCCGGTTGTAACTACCTTGTGGGTTAAGCCGGAGGATAGAATTAAGAAAACCTCTGAATTTGACTATCTTTCAATTTTTTACTGGACCTGGTTGTTTGATTTAAGGTAACGTGCCTCCTCTGATTAATTTTGGGAAGACGCGGGAAAACCCAGAGAAATAACTACAATTTACTAATTAAAGTCGATCGTTGGAGTAACGACCAATTAAAGATTTAAATCGGTATAATGTTATATATTGAACAAGCAATTAAACCTTTTATAAGATTTATACAAAGAATTACAATTTTGTCAAGATTTTACAATTGGAAGAAATCCACACACATATGATACATAAGAGAAATTGGTTACAAGTATTAATTTAACTAAAAGTCACCATACCTATTTATTACAAAAATCCTGTGCTCGAAGGGTGGTAAGTTTGAGATGGTATATCCTACTATTGTAATCCCAAATGGTTACACTTATATTTTTAACACAATCGTTTCGTTGACTGATTAAAATTTAATGATTAAGCAAAATGATTTTTAATATATTGACCGTTTATCACTTTAAAGAATTTATTTATTCACGTTTCTCGACTACCGAAATAAAAAATAATAATAATAATTTTAAATGACTATTTTCACTTAATTTAAAATTAGTTGGTACTTGAAATGTTGTTGACCGATTTTGTCGAGTTTTTTCCCGGTTAACTCTTGAATAAACTTCACCCGTTTTGGGTGACTACATGAAAAACAATCAAACGCGGAACTTGAATCTGATGGATTCGTGGACTTCCTCGAGCCGAATTGAACTCACTTTTTTGAACTTGTTAACTTGCCATTACATTCGCTCTCGGGGTATTTTATCAACTTCTCCCCGTTTTGAATATTAATATTACGCCTTCGATTTGGATTCATTGACCAATTGCGTGGTTGCTTTTTCCCTTGACTTTAAAAGAGGGTAGTCTTATTAATTGGATATTCTCAAAACTTATTTCCTTGCACGTGTGTGACTGATTCGCTTGTGAATAGCGTAGTTTTCTCACAGATTTTGTATTTCTTAATTTTAAAAATATAATTCTTAACCTCGTTAAGCAAATGAGGCATTAAATTGGAATCACGCCTTATGAAGAATTTTGAATATTTCTTAAAAACGAATCTTTTGGCGGTATACTGGCTAATCCCTCATTTCCTACACGTGTGGGTTTTTAATTAGAATTGACTTTGTTCCCACAGTGTGCATTGATTTAACTAACACCCTACGGTGCCGTGTCGAGTTTTTGTTAAACAGGTGTTTGCACCCTAATTTTTAAATGAAAGCAAAACGTTTATTAGTTAGATCAATGTACTGGGTGTTTAAAATTATTTACCTAAGATTTATTTTTATAATCTTATTCTTTATGCTAATTTATTACGACAAATTACTCATGTCGGAAGTTGTTTATACAAATTTAATATTTGTATCGTAATTATGAATAAAAAATGAACGGGCGGTTTGTTACAGCATATACCAAATATGCATCAAAAATAACCAAGCCTTGGTGAACGTAAATAATTGTCACAACGGACGATCTTTTTCCATCCACACCCAGATAAATGGACAAAAGAAATTACACCAATTTCGGTAATTTTACCAGTATTACAACTACACACAAAACACAAGCGTTCGTCTTACTACGCCATTACCAGGGATCTCTTGTAGTTGTGCGCGCGCCACTCGACGTCAAACAAACAACTATTCTGGTCAACGCTAGATGGCGGACTTTTGAAATTTAAAATTTCGCGGGGAAACGTAACTTGACAGGGAAAATAAAAATATTATTACAAATGACATTTACATATAGTCAGTATTAGCGGCTCGAGAATAGGGGGCACAACTTTGACATAATAATGTTAACCTTAAAAATTAAATGACATTGACGGATAGTCAGTAGCGTTGCACAATATTTTTAAAATTACCAAAAAGTACAGAAAACCAATACAACTTTATAATTTATATTTGGATCAATTTGTACGTGTTAATTGACAATTCAGGCCGGTAGATGCGCTGTAAATCTTGTCGCCAATAATTTTTCCCGTATTCCGTTTCCCGTATTGTCAATTATAAAATATTTGTTGTAAGCCCGCATTTTCAACTTTGAGATAGGCGTTTCGCCCTTTCTTCGCTTGTCTCATTTGAACGGCGCTGTCGCATATGGGCAGCGCGTTTAGTAGGTCTACCCATATTCGCTTTCGATAAATCAGTTAAGGAACGCAAGATTCACTAAAAAGCAAGAAATAAAAAAATTTTTAAAAAAAAACAAAAACCGACTTCAAAAAAAAGCAATACAAAAAAATTGCACTAAAAAGTAAAAAATAATTAGAAGTTATTAGAAGAAGATTTAACAGAAATTAGAAGTATATTTTTACAGTGCTGAGCATAAAAATTAATGTATTACGTCAATAATATACAATTATTGTTATTTTTGGAGTCGGTGCCCGCCAAGCTGTTAAGAAATTTACAAAATGTATTTGAAATCACATTAATACGACAATGTAGCAATACCGATGTCGTGTTGTTTAACGCCAAGCGCCTGCGATCTTGTCGACTGTGAAACTCTTTGCAGTCAAAGTGATATAAAATGTATACCTACTGGTACTCCGCTACTTCGTTAATACACGTTTGTTAACCTTGGCTGGCACCGACTCCAAAAATAACAATAATTGTATATTATTGACGTAATACATTAATTTTTATGCTCAGCACTGTAAAAATATACTTCTAATTTCTGTTAAATCTTCTTCTAATAACTTCTAATTATTTTTTACTTTTTAGTGCAATTTTTTTGTATTGCTTTTTTTTGAAGTCGGTTTTTGTTTTTTTTAATCTTATTTTATTTTTAGTCGAGGTAATTATTTAATATCTAAATACGTTGCAGTTATTAGTTTTAGATTATAAAATTAAGATAAGATTAATTAGCAGATTTTTAAAGGATGTACTATTATACAAATACTAACGTGAATGGTACAGGTAACAGATAAGATTACGTGCCTACTTTGATGTTCTTGTTTTAAAAAAAAATTATTGATTTAAATAATTTAAATTTTTCCAAGTCCGTCACTGTTAGTGGATCAATGATGTTTTATTGCGTACATGGCAACGTCGCAACAGTAAGGTTATCCTTATCTAGTGCCACTACGTTCTCAACTATGGTCATGAATCAGTGAATTAGAGAGCATTAGAGAGAGCATAGTAGGACATAGCATATGCTCGTGGTCGATATCTAGTCACTACGTATTAAATTTTTTTTATGTGTAATTTTAGTGTAACTTTTGGTGAGAAATTCCAACACACACACGTAAGCGGTTTACAACTCTAGAATTATTTATAGGTTACTTCTTCCTGGTATGAAAATTTATAGCAGTGCTGCACTTCCTTAAAAACTAAAATTGGATTTTGTGTAGTGACATTTTTTTAAAAGGGGTTCAAAGAAAGGCGTAAACATGGGGTCCCTGTTTCGAAGTGAAGAAATGACTCTTTGTCAGTTATTTCTGCAAAGTGAGGCTGCATATGCCTGTGTGTCAGAATTAGGTGAACTTGGCCTTGTTCAGTTTCGAGATGTGAGTACCTTAACCGTGGTCCGTTTTAATTGTAAATTTATTCATCAATTTGTAGCTTAATCCTGACGTCAATGCTTTTCAACGTAAATTTGTCAACGAAGTTCGTCGGTGTGATGAAATGGAACGTAAATTGAGGTACCTCGAAAAGGAAATAAAGAAAGACGGTATTCCCATGTTGGATACGGGTGAAAACCCGGAAGCTCCCCAACCGAGGGAAATGATCGATCTTGAGGTACAGTGAATCGTGGAAACTGCACGAAGGGGCGTTACTAAAATTGGTTTTTTAGGCCACTTTCGAAAAGTTGGAAAACGAATTACGTGAGGTTAATTTAAATGCCGAGGCCCTTAAGCGTAATTTTCTCGAATTAACAGAATTAAAACAAATTTTAAGAAAAACTCAAGTTTTCTTCGACGAGGTATGTTTTATTTTATATTTTCTAGCCAAAAAGAAACAAAAATCACCTAGCATGATTTTAAAGTTACTCTGCTTTAATTTATAAAGTTTTTTTTATTGCTTCGTCAAACAACTTATGTCTGACTAGAAATTTTCAATGCTCAAGAGAAGGAATTACTTAAAAACTGATTCCCAATTTTCTGTGAATAATCTTCATGTGATGCTGATTTGTTTCCAGTGGCACCACTAAAACATCCTGTTTGGTATATACCCCCCCTTTTTTATATTTACAAAATTTATGGGCGTCCTTAACAGGACTTTACTTGGTTTATCTACAACAATCTTTAATATGTCGATTTTTTAATAATTATTTTTTTCTATAATTATAAAATGTTTATAAATTTTAACAATTGGACGCTGTGGCGATATTTTGCAAGCATTTCAGAATAATATGAACATTTTAGAAGTGGAATTACTGAAAGATTGAACTTAGAAATCTGTATTTGGGAATCGTATTGAGATTCAGGAGCCATTACCAAATTATGCCACCAAGAACCATTGTTAAATTTTATTAAAATTTTTTAATTATTGGAGATTTACATTACCGTTGGTGGCGCCACCAACGACAACAACATGGCTGTGTTTAGACGTATATTTCGAAATTCAAAGTTATGGTCTGGTGTAAATTTGCAAACATTTCAGTATAGTCTTAAATTTATTATAATATATTTTGTTAATTAGTTGATTTTGTTATGTTTTGAGCCTGAAGAACGAATTTTTATTTTCATTTAATACGTCATTTACTAATTTGAAATTCTCCCGCATGGTGGCGTTTGCTTAATGTAAATTGCGAATAGATCGAAATAAGTAAAATTATGCATTTTACACATACATTTTTACACCAGCTGAAAGCTCCTCTTATGGAATTTTAAACCAAAATATTTGTTTTCTCAAAATACCTACATTTAAAAATATATTTTTCAAAGTTTTGTTTACAAGGTTTCTTTTTTTGGACGCCCATAATTAACTTTTCTTGTTTAATAATTTCCTTGCACCTCTTTCAATTTTCTTTAAAGGTGCAAGCTCAGTGCAGTGTTCACACTACTTGAAAAAATTATTCTGCATGAAAATTTGTCAAGCTGCAAATTTTTAATCTTTTTGTATTCACTCCAAAGTGGACTTAATTGACCATTTAAATAACAGAAAATTAATTGAACCATATTTTTGCAATTTAACAAAATAACTGGTTTCAATATTGCCAAGCTCATCTTGTTAAATTTCATTATTACTACATATTTTATCGACAGCTACAAATTTTTTTTATGTTACATGTGTAATTAGTAATTATTGTCACACTTATTTTTTTAATAACTAATCCTATTGAGTACTTTTCTTTGGCTTTTAACTTACCATAGAACTGGGAATTTTGCTTAATCATGCACTAGATATTTTACTCATCAATATTTTGTTACAAAATTTCAAGTTGATAGTTTAATCTCAAATCAATTCCACTTTTTATGTAAACAATCAACAATTATTTATACATACTACCTAAGTAGCTTTTAACTAATTTTACATGCCTAATTTACTGTGCAAATTTTAAAGATGCTATATTTGTTTAATTTTTTGCAATACATTGTTAACTAATACGCTTAATTGCATTAATAATTTAGTTTACAAATATCTAATTACACAATCAAATTTGTTTATTGTTAGATAGTAAATCGATTAATTCCATTGTTAGTTTTTCAAGGATAGCATTTTGTATACCAAAATTACTCTTAAACTGGTGGAAATTCCGTTTCATTAAAAACAAATCCAGATTTCATAATGTTTAAAGATGCATGCATATTTAGTTAAATGTAGTTAAAAAGTCAAATAAAATGTGTTGCACAAAAAGGACCCTGGCTGATAGCATGGCTCCTATCTAAATATATACCAAACACACCTTATATATTTTTAAATAACTTTTAAAACATTTCTCAATTGATACAGAATTTTATTTACTTTCCAGAATTTAAAAAAAAACTGCTTTAATTACGAAAAATTATGTATGTTTAAAGAATTCGTGTATACCCAGACCACAAATGACATGGTCCATTAAATTTTAATCAACCTTTTATAGACTGATTTATTTCATAAACAAATCCTGTTATTTAAAAACATTTTAGATTTGTTATATGTATTAGCGATATGGGAGCCTTTTTGTGAAACAATCTATATAAGTCCTTATACATAAATTAAATATTTACATAATGGTTATTGTATCAAGTAGAACAAAACGTGTTTATTACATTGATAAACGTTATCTACTGAACTTTAAAAGGTATTAATATATCGCCAATGCATAATAGGTCAGCGATCATAAAACCCAATGAAAGCCTAATTAAATGTAGTAACATTAATAGAATATTTTCAGTTTTTGAAATTTTAAATTAACTTTCTTACTGTTTTAATTTCCACCCGAAATCGGCAAAAATTATGGAGATTTTAATATCCTCTACCTAAAAGTGGAGTTATTTATAGATACAAATAAATTTACCCCCCCCCCTTTCCCCACTTAGTTCAGGAAAATTAAATTTTTAACAAAACAAGTGCATAAAAACAATTTTATATTAAATTTCAGGGCTCCCACTTGTCTAAAAAATTTAAAATATATCCTAAAATTCGTGCAAAAAGTACTTAAATTATTCAATATTCTTTGATGTCTTTTTTAATTATAAATAAAATTATTTTGCGTAGGTAAAAGGGAAATAATTTTTTATTTAAATTTATTTTATTTTGTTTTTAATTTCTACAAGTAGTGCAAAAAATACTAAATGTCTAAATATAATTAATTTTCTTCCAAACAAGGACTCACCGGTACACAAAAGTGGGCCAGTATGAAGAAAGATCGAATTTACTTACCCTTCAGAATATTGCATCTAGTCAAAACTAGGCTTAGGATTCGATCAAATCTTTTTGCTTTACACAACATTGTTATGGGTAAATTAGATTTTGCTTCATTTTTCCCAGCCCCATAGGTTTCAAGAATTATCATGATTCAAGACGTGCCTATAAAAATAATCTCTTTATGCAAAAAAACACTTTTCAAACTCATGACCCCCCCCCCCCCATTATTTTGTCATAAATATTTTTAGTTTTATCCTTTCACGAAATGGTTAATAAAAATATTATATATACAGGGTGTCCCCGTGACCGTGGAGAACCTTTGAGGTGGTGATAAAGGACACTTTTCTAAGACAAATTTTCAAATAAAATTTTTGCCCAAGTCCAAACCCTTGGGGGATACCTCCCTTTAAAGCAATTTTTTGAATTTCTGATTTCAAACGGCCATAGCTCCGATATTATTGATTTTTTAAGGTTAATGGATTAGAACTTTTTTAAAGATCATTCGCTTGTCTACAAATTAGGTTATAACCCCTTATCGTCTAGAATCAACGGATTTCGAGTTATAAATTAAATTAAGGGAAAAAATGTTTAAAAAATTCAGGGTTTTTTTTTAATTTTCTTGCGAACCCCGTATCTCTTAAACGAAACATCTAAGAGAAAAACTAACGGCCCAAACCGGATAGGGAATTTAACGGGCTACAACTTTCGTCAAATAAATTTTTTTGGGCAACCAACCGTTTTCACAGAAACTCTGAAAATAATGAACAAGGTGTAGGTAATAAATATAAATTCACATAATTACTAAAAATCTCAATTTGATTTATAGCATTTGTTTTAATGTTACAATACGTTTTAACAAAGTTTTAACATTAAAACAAATGCTATAAATCAAATTGAGATTTTTTGTAATTATGTGAATTTATATTTTTTACCTACACCTTGTTCATTATTTTCAGAGTTTCTGTGAAAACCGTCGGTTGCCCAAAAAAATTTATTTGACGAAAGTTGTAGCCCGTTAAATTCCCTATCCGGATTGGGCCGTTAGTTTTTTTCTTAGACGTTTCGTTTAACCCTACAGTGCATACGTCAATAAAAATCACACCAGTGCATACGTAGGGCCTGTCAGGCCCATAGCTTTAAATCGACGAATGTTTGGATATTTCAGGAAAATATGATAATTTTTTAAATCTATATAATTTATTAAACTTAATAAAAATAGAAAATTAAAAAAAAATCAAAATTGTTGAAATAAATCAAATAAATTATTACGCAATATTCAGTCACATTGTAGTTGTATATTGTATTATGGTGACGTGCAAGAATTGTAAAGATACTTTTGATAATAGTTATAATTGAATTACATGGAAATTATAGCAGTTTTATTAGGTATAAAATTATTTTTCGAGTAAAGATTACCATCAATTGTTATTACCAGCTGAAATTCTTTTTTGCAAAGCTTATAATTCGATTGGAAGCTGATTAATATAAAATAGTAACGCCAATGCATACGTCGGGCCTACTAGGCACAAAGCCCCTTTATTGGCAATCCATTCAACTTTTTCAAGTTATTTAAACACATATCGATGTCTTTTTATATTTTGGACAGCTACTAATGATATGGTGAAATTTATTTCAACGGTTTATTTTTTATATTCATTTAAATGTTCACTCGGGCCTGCTAGGCCCTACGTATGCACTGTAGGGTTAAGAGATACGGGGTTCGCAAGAAAATTTAAAAAAACCTGAATTTTTTAAACATTTTTTCCCTTAATTTAATTTATAACTCGAAATCCGTTGATTCTAGACGATAAGGAGTTATAACCTAATTTGTAGACAAGCGAATGATCTTTAAAAAAGTTCTAATCCATTAACCTTAAAAAATCAATAATATCGGAGCTATGGCCGTTTGAAATCAGAAATTCAAAAAATTGCTTTAAAGGGAGGTACCCCCCCAAGGGTTTGGACTTGGGCAAAAATTTTATTTGAAAATTTGTCTTAGAAAAGTGTCCTTTATCGCCACCTCAAAGGTTCTCCACGGTCACGGGGACACCCTGTATATTCAAAAAGTTCCTCGCCTTGACCGTGGTGTTAGGATTGTATAGTGTGCTTACGCGCATGTATATACCCGTCCTTGTTGCACAATGTGACGTCAAGTTGGGAGCAGATTCGCACTTGGCTACAGGCGCAAAACAATGTAACTACGTCTTCAAAACTTGATAAATATCACTAAAATTTCTACAAATGGAATAAAATTAACACCAAACAGTACTATGAATTTCAATATTTTACAATTAAATGCATTTGGCTTTCTACAATTGATCTTTATTTTAATAATAGTATGACGTAGAAAAATTTTGAAAAAGCATACGTTATAAATTAAAATTAAGTAAAAAAACATCTAAAATTATATTTTTATTAAATTACTATTTAGGATCTTTATTTTTTACATTTGTAAATTAATTATGCGCGCTAATTTTAGTAATATATCCCTTGGATACATTATGTTGCCTCTCGAAAGATATTCAGTCCAATCTGGACACCTTGAAAGCTGCAGATATTTTGTAGGTATGCCCAGATTTAAATTTGAGTATTTATTTTGCTGAACATTAAATTTATCTTGTCGGCGACAGGCGTTAACCCATTGCATGGAAACATGTTCGTCTTTTGGAAAACTGTAATATCAAATTTAATACACTATTTAATAACGAATTGAACGAATTAAAATGTAAACTTCAAAGTTGTAACAATGCGTCACTTGTCAAATATTGTAACACGCCTACTCTTTGCTCCCAAAGTGACGTCATGCGCAAACATTTCAATAATGAGACCTGCCGTGAGCACACCATACAATCCTAACACCACGGCCTTGACTTGAAATGTGCAATATTAAATTATTGCTTACTATAATTCATAAAATCTTTCAAAAAAACCCTGTATTTCTCAGCTTACAAAAAAAGCCTCCAAAGGTCCCTCCCCCAAAAAATACCACGTCAGCTGCTCCCCAATTGGGATTTTAATTCCTGCAACGCAGTTTTTCGCTTTCAATTTCAGTTTTATAAATTCGTATAATTAGATCAAAATTTAAGAGATGAGAGCATTTCTTACTTTCAACTTTTGTTTAAAAAATTTTTTTGTGAGTTCATTAGGTACTGGGATGCAGTGCTATAAAATGGAGCAGAATATTGAATACTCCAAAACGCTCCATTTTGACCGAATTTTTTTTATAATTATTGATTATTAATTAATTACATATCATATTTACAATGAATATATAATATAACCAATAATAATAAGAAAGTCAACTCAAAGTAGAGTTTTCTATTGGAATCCTTGGAATTTTCAATAGTCTGGTCTATTTTGCATCGCTGCAACTCGACCTATTTGATTTACAGAAAAATAGTTAAGACAGAAGTTGTAGGAAATTATGTCCTCTATAAGATTTATGCCAACAATTTTCACCCTAATATCAACTAGTAAAGAGATATTGCAGAGAATCCTGTTTTTGGCGCCAAAATTATAAAAATGGCTACAATTGCGTGCGGTTGACAGCCCAGGGTTGTCTATTAGGCCCCATACCTTGAAACATATTTAAGGTAACTTTTGAAGAGTTAATAATGAGATCTGCCAAATTTAAGCTTACCTGAATTTTTTGGCAATATTTAAACAATTTTTCGACTGCTTTTTCATTTTGAATTTTTAGTCAAAAAACGCCGTATTCGTTTGTACCCCTTTTACATGCATAGTTTATATCTTACATTTTGCTTAGTACCTTTGTTGTTTTTAAGATATATTTTTTTTAAATGGCGAACTCAATTTACAATTTTTGAGGGGAATAGAGGTTGAAGGGCACAAAACAGTTTTTTTCCAATGTTTTCATAATTCAAAATTTAATTTTATTAAAAGTCCTTCCTGCCTGCCTACTCATAACTTGAAATTTGATACTTGTTAAAATAATACCACAAAAAAATCTATTACTGAAAAGTAGGATGTACTATTAAAATAAATCTAATTTGTTCAACTGGGGAATTACATCAATGCTTCAGATATAATAAAACTTCGAGCTTGTATGTTTTTAACAGAAGTTTTAGAATTAAATTGAAAAAAGAACCCATTATTTAATATGAGCAGTCTTTCTCTGGATGAGATCTCGACTTGAGTCCTAAAATTTTTGGCCAACTTGAAACCTACTACTTCTACTCAAGTTGAAATAAATTCTTATGTGATGTTAAAACCAGTTTGGTTTTACTTTTGTAATTATATGATTGTAGGATTTTCCATAATATTTCATATTTTATAAGTTCGCACAACTTTATTTCAAAGGGGTGATAATATTGGCCAAGGTGAATCATTTAATAATATCTCTTTATCTTTTTTCTTTTAATTTGTCTTGAAATTGACTGGGTTAACATAAAATTGCTATTATTACATGAGAATACAACGTAAATTATTAAACAATGTGAAAATGCATGTGGAACTATGCGGTATTATGTATAATAATATGAACTAATATCACTACACAAACTGTTATATTACCGTGGGAATATTTATAATGTCTGTTTTGAAATTATTTGTTCGAACAAGCGCAAGATATTTTATTGGAAATATAATCAAGTTGTTCATTTTAATATGAAATTCAATAAAATAAAAAATTAGGTATAGAAAGCAATAATAGCCTAGGTTATTATTAGGGTTCCTTTAGCAAAAAAAATATCTTTTACAATTTCTATTTAGTTACGGAAAAGTAATTTAATAAAATAAATTCAAACTTTTCCATTTTAAATTTTGATCAATTTGGAGGAAGGAACTTCGACAAAACAATCCCATGAGATACATAAAAGAGAAGTTATTTATGATAACCACATAATGTTTTTACTGCAGATACAGCAACTTTATCTCGTTACTAAATTTGAACCTTTGACTGGTTTATCTCATATTAATTTTACAATTACTGTTTGGTTTTGTATTAAACATATTGATGATGTAATGTTTACTCTTTAATATTTACTTAATTTCCATCATTACATTACCTTATAGTCTCTAATATAAATGTTTTACAATCCACTTATGTATAATAACAAATTAATAATACTAACGATTTGCATGTATTTACATTATAATTTAATGAACTAACCCTTTTTTTTACAACACTTTATATTAGTTTTTTTTTTCGATAACGTTTTATTAATTAATCTAACTTGGTACATCAGGATTCAACAGAAACTCCCATGTATCACCATTGTCTATTCGAATCGAATGTAGTTATTGACCAGATCACTCTTTTGTAAGTTATTGTATAAATTTTATTATCGTGCATAAATTAAAACTTCTAATCAATATGCATAAATACAGCATCTTTAAAAGCATGATAGGTGTGTAAAACTGGTTTTCCATCTCTACAACTAAGGTGCATATTTGATGCACTGCATCAAGGGAAACTTATTCACAAAAATTAATACAATGTAACTTTTTAAGTTTTTTTATTAAATAATAATAAATTTCAAAAGCTGCATGCTGTGGGTCTGAAAAGAAATATTTTTTTAATTGTTTGGTTGTTTATTTTTAAGATAATTGTTTTGTTAATCAAAGGGTAACTAACTTCAGATTCGAAAGAAAGGTATTTCATCTGGATTTCTAATTGGGTATTTATTTATTTTGTGTACATTGCTCAGCCTGGTATCACAAGCATCCAGTAAGATTTTTTAATATTCATACAGGGTTGCCACTTCCTACAATTTCCAATAATCCATTATTTCCATAATATAGTAATAATTTTTTATTTATTTCTCTTTTTATTTTGTACATACTTTTTTATGCTACCATTGTAGGAAGGATCTTCAAATTTTAAATGGCTTTTCTATACAATTTCGGTTCTGTTGCTTTCTGCATTTACTTATTCTAAAATATTCATATCAAAGTACAACACCCTGTACAGAATATTAATATATAAAAAAAATGTAACCACAAAACTTGCTTAATAATAAAACTGGAATTATGCTTTTTTTTCAACTTTCCTAAACCTAAAATATTTTTGTGGGTTTTCCTATTTTTAGTTTATAAGTTTTAACTAATGATTTTATTTTTAATCGATCACTATCTCCTCGGTTCCAGGAAATAATCTGTTTATTTTTGCATGTTGTCGCTTTTGCTAAACAAATTAATACTACAATTTTCGTCATAATTAATTAAATACCGTTGAGGAAAAGTTTCATTTTAATCTTATCAAACGATTTATAATTCTTATCGTTTATTTAAGGATTACTTAATTCAAATGATGTATGTTTTATTTTTAAAGTTTTTTTTGTAATGGCCTTGTTATGTAAATATTAACACAATAGAATTATAACTTGGTTTTTTTATTACCTAGATCGTAAATTAATGGAATTGTGAAAATAATTACTAATTGTTATTTGTTTGTCAAGTTTTAGATGTTTTAAAAACGATCTTGCATTCAAGAATAGGTGTAAATTTTTGCAAATTGAAATTCACTATAAAAAATGATTGAGTGTTAAAAAAATTTAATTGCTTTTTACGGTTTTGTCTTCTACTTAACCTTTTCCTTTGTGGAGGTGTTAATATGAATTGTGCTGCAATGTTAACATGTAAAACTTTTGTTGCTTTTTGTTTTTTTTTTTATTACATTTACATCCTAAATTTTCCCTCTCCCCTACGTAATCCTGTATGGCAAGTGCATGGCTCATGTTTATTGAAGTGTTTCGATTCTTTACTATCAAAATTTAAATAAAACAAAATGGAGCCGCTAGGGGTTAGGGATAGGTTAGGTGACTGGAATTGTGTCACCAGGCTGAACGAGGTGGATCTGCTCAGATGGCCGATACGGCCCGAGAGGAGGAACAAGTGACTCTACTGGGTGAGGAGGGTCTTCGGGCCGGAGGACAGGCCTTAAAGCTCGGGTAATAATGTGTTTCATTCATTTTTCTTTTCTTTTTTTGTTCTACTTTTATTATGGCCTTAGAAATTTTGGTTTTCATCAATATTAAGGGCATAACAATTGTGTTCATGTTTATGTTACATTTTAATTGTCATTTTGAGCCATCAACCTCTTCTTACAGCACTTTTACTTTGTGACAGACGTGAACAGCTAACGGGCAATTTTGAGGCAAGAATGTGTCTGCTTACAGACGTAATTATTTAATAAACTAATTTTTCAGGCTAAATAAGTGAGGTACATATAACAAGCAAGTTTAAAGTAATAAAAATTAATGAATCCATAAAGTTTTCTCGTTTGTTTCGTACTAACTTTATGGATGTCAAATGAAATGAATTTATTTCGCTCACCATATCGCTTTTTTATAATTATGTACCTTTGTGAATTATGTGAATTTGCATTTCTCAGAGAAGAATGGAAATGCAAGTTACATACTAGGTATAATTTTATTATTTTGCATGCTTGTGTTGCTGTAATTAGCTTCATCACATAACAATACACTTAAACATAGTCTGCAAAGTATAATTAACTACTAGATTCAGGCTATTATTGTTAAGGTAAAGTATGCATAGAGTTTCATGCTAGGTGTGATGATTATTTTATGATGCTTTTTTTAATATAATATTATTTGTTGGCTAAAACTGTTTGTTTTTTTATCATGGCAATTATTAATATTTACACAAAAGTGAAGAAAATTTAAATGCAATGAACTTTGCGTTGCTTCTCTATTATTTGAAATTTATTGTTATGATTGATTTTTAAAAATAAAGTACGTAACGAATAACAAACATTAATTCCGTGTACTTGTTACTATTTTATTTTTAAACTACAATGAAATTTCAAAAGTATTTGTGGCAGGTGGTGCATTTGTTTGCTAATGTGTTGTGTTATTAAGCAGCACGAGGGGGGAGTTAACCCCACTGAATCTATGACCCGGGCCCTCATTAGTGACGACTCTATAGCTCGACAAGGCACCCTTGGCTCTGTACAGCTGGGGTACGTATCACTTCCTTGCCACATATCATTAAAGTAACACTCATATAAGTTTTGCAACCATTAACCATAAAGCATGGTCCATAGTGGATTTGTAACCATGGTTATGTGTGTACAATTCAGTCACCCAGGTTGTACTCCTGTTCTAACAATTCTATGCGAAAAAGTTGACCGACTTCTTAAGTTTGTTACAATGAGTCTGTGACTGTTGGCCAACTCTGCATAATCACCTAATCTGTAAGGGATTTTGCTTTTCCTACACATTATAATCTTTTAGCTACAAATTGACTATGAACCACGCTTACATTTGTTTTAGTTTACTAAAAAGAAAGTTATTTTTACATTCGGGTCACTAAGGGGTTGAAATAAGTCAAACTAAATTAAATTCCAATCTCTTTACAGAAGGTTAAGTAAGAGTTCAGATTTGGAAAAGATTTTGACGATTATTTTCTCAACGGTTGCAGCTACGTAAGAAATAGTAAAAACAACATGAAACCGCTCTAGAATTTTACAAAAATGAATACATCAATTTTGCAACAAGACAATTTCAACAATTATTATTCTTTACAAATGTCGGCGCACAGGAATTTAAAATCATGTCGTTGCCGAGTGATTGACCAATATAAAAAATGCATAAATTGCAAATTATTAAATTCTTCTCTGTTCTTTGCAAAAAAAAAGTATAAGTTACAGTTTATCCAAGCCAGAAATCCAATCACTTGTGTAAAAATCTGTATAACATCACACCATTTCTGTGCAGAGACAAATTCAGAATGTTTGCGCAGAAATTGTTCAAAAATGGTCTAATGGAATACCAGATTCAATTTTAAAAGATATTTTAGAGTTATTCATTTTGTATGGCAATGTTTTATATGTAGCGAAAATCGAGAAAAAAGATCGAAATTTTTTAACCCCTTTAGTGATATTTCTTCAGGCTCAGAGTTTTCACATTATGTTTTATTATGTGGCGAAAAACCATTGAAATTTTAATCATTTTTCTCTGACTCAATAGATTTCAAGTTGTAATAATTTGACCCGAATGTAAAAATTACTTTTACTATTTTATTTTAGTTGATTTAAAATTTGTATTATTAACTTTTTGAAGTTTTGTTTGTAAGTAACTTGCATAAGTTGATAAATATATTTTACCTCTTACATTTATGGATGGTGAAAATCTTGTATGTTTGAATTGCATGAAATTACTTTCTTGTGCTGTTTTTCATATTAATTACGAAATTTCTTTGAGAAAATCACGACAATCTATGAGATTTTTACTATCTTCTTAAATTTTTCTGTATAAATTAAGAGTGAAAAACTATTTTTTTTTATTACTTTACTACTAACTAGAATTCGCCCACATTAATATTTCACCATAAAGGTTTCAAAAACTTGAAGAGATTTTCTGTCGGTTTTGTGTTGTTCTGGGTATTTCCTTTTTTGTATTCAGAAGTCTATAAATTCAACCAAATTATGGTTACAGTTTTGATTAATCTCCTTTTTTTTCTTCCTAATTTATTGTTCTAAGCGAAGATTTCATCTTTCCAGGCTCCAAGACATCACGAATAATTTTAATAATTTTCAAGCCTTGATCATCCTGAATACACCACACCTTGAAGTCTCTTCAAGTTTCCTAATTTTTTTTTTGTAATTATATCTAATTAAGCCATAACATTTTATTATTAGAATAACAAAATTTTATTGTGTAATTAACGGCCAACAAAAAGTGCTAACCGCATTTGCTGTTATTCTAATAATTTAATTTCTATAACATGTATTAATAAATCTTCATGTGGTAAGAATAATTACATCATCTTGCTTAAGACAAATTTAAACAACAATACTTTTACTTAAACAGTTTGCCGGAAAAAACCTTTGAAACTGAAGAATTCTTTCCCTGGTCAGTAATACTTATCAATTATTGCCTTTTATTTGTCTTAGCATTTAGTACTAAAATAAATCCAAAATGTTTTGTGCGAAATTTTGGATTTGTTTAAGACCAGCTTGCCTGCCGCTTAACTGTAGAATCGTAGAGAGTAGTTTTAGCTTTATAGATTGTGCTTGTTGTAGTGTTGTTATGCAAGAATATACTTGGTGTTAGTGAGAAGTCTATATAGCCAATTATTGCACTGCATCTTGATTTAATCTATTCTGTACTTAGCAATATTTACAACAATTAACATTTGCTACTATAATTTATAAGGGTAAAAGTGCTGGTAAGAATCAAAAATTCGAAATTCTTTGATCGTAGTTGTTTACTACCACTAATTTTTTCTTTTTTTAATTGGCGTAAATCGTATGACGATTATTACCATCAGTTATGTGGTTGACGGCATTACTAATAAATTTGAATTAATGGCTTTTAAACATTTTTTTTTATTTTGTAGGTATATTTGCAGCTAAATTAAAAATTCGATTTAAAATTGTCTTAAAATGAGTCAAATTACATAAAAAGTGTTTTCCAAGCAGTCTAAATTTTGCTCGTGCATATTTTAAACTTTGCCTGTGCTCCATTGTGCATATATCAGCTTTAAAATGTAATGCATGTTAGACTGGCGTCCAAAAATCTTTTTATTTTAAAATTTGACGAATTATTTGATACTTAGTTCAATTTATAATGTAAAAACTTCTTTCGTGGTGGTGCAACGGCTTTAAATTTAACGAGTCTTAGCTTTTATTACAACTGAAAATACTTGCTACGAGTTTAATAGAGGCTTTGTAAAAAGTAATTCTAGTTTGTAGATTAAACTTTTGGCAATGTTGGATTAATGAAAGGTGGTTGTTCATTTCGGTTTTGTTGGTTTGCATAATTGTCAATTTTTTTTCAAAGTACAATAAATTGCAAATTGGTTTTCGCACACCTGTACAAGGGCGGACTGGCACTGAAGTTTTGAGGCGGTCTTCTATTAAATGAATAGCGCCGTAGGATATTTTTTAACTCAAATATTATTTGGGATTATATTACCAGCTTTATTCTTCATTTCAGACTGCAAACTTCCTTATAAAAATAGAAAAAGCGTTTGTTGATTAATAAAAACATTAATTTTGTCATTAATCCATCTTCAGTGAAAATTTTAATACAGTTAAATCCAACACAGTTTACCTATTTGAAAATTTCAATATATTTTTTTTTGTAAAACAGGTTTTTCAAACTTTCTGAACTTGGACTTGTAATAGCACAGAAACCATGAGTTTCAGGGAAGAAATTTATTCCCCAAACCCAAAAACTTTTTTGACTAATATTCCTATTAGTAAATAGAAATTATTAATGGTCTAACATCCAGCCTAAAACTTAAATGCAAAATAAAACAGCATTTCTACTCTGCCAGCATAACAAATTCAACCTAAAATTTCCCGCTCAGAAAATAGAATCAAGATAAAGTCCTTGTTTTTTCTAATTAATTCCAACGCTATTTATCAAAAACAAAACGCCCAATAAATGGTTCATGAGATGACCGGCCCATGCGGAACTGTTCACATTAACTCACATTGCCAGTCCACCCCTGCACCTGGACATGTTTGTATAAAGCACTGCATTGGTACCTACCGTTCTCTCTAAATTGTTGTATTTTTCTCTTAGTTTTTTATTGTATATACCCACATTTTTTGTAAATAGCTGCAAGTATGCCTAAAGAAATTTTACGAATTATTTGTTTAACTAATTTTGACTACCCAATACAGCTTTGTTGCTGGAGTTATTCTTCGCGAACGTATTCCTGCATTTGAACGGATGTTATGGAGAGCTTGCAGAGGTAATGTTTTTCTTCGACAAGCAGAAATTGAAACGCCTTTAGAGGATCCATCCACCGTAAGCTTTAATCATTTTTCTTGTTGACCCGACGAGTAACATTTCCTTTTTAAGAGCGATCAAGTCTTCAAGTCCGTTTTCATCATTTTCTTCCAAGGTGATCAACTTAAAACCCGCGTCAGGAAAATTTGCGAAGGTTTCAGAGCAACTTTATATCCTTGCCCCGAAGCTCCAGCAGATAGAAGAGAAATGGCAATGGGTGTTATGACTCGAATCGAAGATTTAAATACGGTAATTGTTTTGAAGAACATAAGTAAGATTAAAGTAATTCTACAAAAAAAAATTTAGGTGTTGGGTCAAACACAAGACCATCGTCATCGTGTTCTGGTAGCAGCTGCTAAAAATATCAAAAATTGGTTCATAAAAGTCCGTAAAATTAAAGCAATCTATCACACTTTGAATCTCTTTAATTTGGATGTTACACAAAAGTGTCTCATTGCCGAGTGTTGGGTTCCGGTTCTCGATATTGAAAATATTCAGCTGGCATTACGACGCGGAACGGTAAGGCATGACCAATTTTTAGAGAAAACAATTTTAACTTCCTGATTTAGGAACGAAGTGGCAGTTCTGTACCGCCGATTTTAAATCGAATGGAAACATGCGAGGATCCGCCTACATATAATCACACAAATAAATTTACCAGCGCTTTTCAAGCACTGATCGACGCGTACGGTATTGCTTCCTATCGTGAAATGAATCCAGCACCTTATACAATTATTACTTTCCCATTCTTATTTGCTGTTATGTTTGGTGACGCTGGGCATGGTTCTATAATGGCTCTCTTTGGTTTATGGATGATACTTAAGGAAAAACCGTTGGCCGCAAAGAAATCCGACAGTGAAGTGAGTAAAACATTTCAACTGTTATCTTCAAATAATGGAAGTTTTTTTTTTAATTAAAATTAATTATGTAATTTTTCAAGTTTATTTATAGTCCAGGCAAGAAGGTTTTTAGTTTGCAAAACATCCGGGCAAGCTGAATTTTGGCAGAGATGTACATTGGAGTGTTCTAATGAACCCCCCAAAAGTCCCATAAAATCGCACGCCGGCGTCCCCCACAATCGGGGGTTTTAACTCCCCCAACGCGATTTTTTGCCGATTACTCGCTTATTTATGCTTGTATGAAAAATTATGATCTTACCATTATTGAAGAGCATAAAATTTTCTTTAAAATAGTTTTTTTTTATATTTTTCCATGGCACACTAATACTTACATTATTGACTGAAAACACGACCCACCCTTAAAATGGCACAATATTGATTCGTTGCAGGGAGAGAAATGTTTTCGGGCATGGGAAATGCTTTTAATAATAAATTAATTGAAATTGTGGCCAAGGTTGGAAAATGAAGAGAAAAATTAATTTTTTCAAAATTTGCCCAAGTTATAGTATCTTCCAAGTAACGAAACCGAAATTTTGGTTTGAGCTTACAGAAAGTCCGGGCAAGCTGAAATTTGGCAAAGATGTATATTGAAGTGTTCTAATAAACCCCCAAAATGTCTCATAAAAATCCCAAGCCGGCGTTCCCTCAAATGCGGATCTCAGCCCCCTAAGTGCGGTGTTTCGCCTATAGCTCACGTATTTTTAGTTTTACGAAAAATTACCATTAAGCAAAGTTGAAGAACATAAAATTCTCTATAACTTATGGCGCTGCAGTAGGTAGTACTACAATACATACTGTAATAGGCAAATTAAACTTTGTTTAATGGTAATTTTTCGTAAAAATAAAAATACGTGAGCAGCTATAGGCGAAAACCGCACCTAGGGGGCTAAAATCCTCATTTGGGGGAACGCCAGCTTGGGATTTTGATGAGACATTTTGGGGGTTTATTAGAACACTTCAATATACATATATGCCAAATTTCAGCTTGCTTGGACTTTCTGTAAGCTCAAACCAAAATTTCGGTTACGTTACTTGGAAATACTATAACTTGGGCAAATTTTGAATAATTTAATTTTTCTTTTCATTTTCCAACCTTGGCCACAATTTCAATTAATTTATTATTAAAAGCATTTCCCATGCCCAAAAACATTTCTCTCCCTGCAACGAATCAATATTGTGCCATTTTAAGGGTGGGTCGTGTTTTTGGTCATAAATTTAAGTATTAGTGTGCCATGGAAAAATATGAAAAAAAAACAATTTTATAGAGAATTTTATGCTCTTCAATAATGGTCTGATCATAATTTTTCATGCAAGCATAAATAAGCAAGTTATCGGCAAAAAATCGCGTTGAGGGAGCTAAAACCCCCGATTGTGGGGGACGCCGGCGTGCGATTTTATGGAACTTTTGGGGGGTTCATTAGAACACTCTAATGTACATCTCTGCCAAAATTCAGCTTGCCCGGATTTTTTGGAAGCTTGAGCCAATTTTTTGGCTTCGTTGCCTGGACTATTAATATTAATTTTTAATAGATAAAAATCACATATTTTCTATATATTTTACTTTTAGTCCAAAAATTGGCTTGAGCTTGCAAAAAATACGGGAAAGCAACAATTGGACAAACATGAATATTGGAGTGTCCTAATGAATTCCACGCTGGCTTCCCTCCCAATTGGGGTTTTTATCCCCCCTAATACGGTTTTCGCCTATAGCACTTTTACTCTTACGAAAAATTATCATCAGACCAAAATTAAAGAGCATAAAATTCTCTACAAGATACGTTTTTCAAGATTTTTTATATAGCGTACTATTCTTAAAATAACTTACCAAAAACATGACTCGCCTTTAAAATGGAAAGTTATTTCAGGATTTATATGTCTTATAAAAAATTTTGAAAATATATCTTGTATAGAATTTTATTGGCTATAATTTTGGTGTGATGATAATTTTTTGTAAAAGTGAAAATAGGCGAAAATCCATATTAGGGGGGCCACATCCCCCAATTGGGGTAACCGCCAGCGTGGGACTTTTGAAGCGTTCATGAAGATACTCCAATATACATGTCTGGCAAATTTAAGCTACCCCGGATTTTTTGCAAGCTAAAAATGTTCCTTGCTGGACTAAAATTTCACTAAAAGTTTTTTTTTATTAAAATTTAAAATTACTCTTTAAGATTTGGAATATATTCTTTGGTGGCCGTTACATCATATTTTTAATGGGCGTATTTTCTGTATACACTGGATTAATTTACAACGACGTGTTTTCAAAATCTCTCAATATATTTGGATCTTCCTGGAAAGCAGTTAACATAAGTCGAGCGGATATTAAAAGAGAGAAAGAATTCTTTCTTAATCCTTCTACAAGTGCCTACACTGGATCTCCTTATGCGTTTGGTTTGGATCCCGTATGGCAAGTTGCCACTAATAAAATTATATTCCAAAATGCTTACAAAATGAAAATATCGATCATATTTGGAGTTATCCATATGTTATTTGGTATTTCAATGAGTTTCTTTAACTACAGGTAAACCATATTTCTGTGGTCAATTAACAATTTTATTAATATGTAAATTATATTTTAGATATTTTAAAAATAGAACAGCAATGTTATTTCAATTCATTCCTCAACTTGTCTTCATGTGCTTCTTGTTCCTGTACATGGTTCTGCTCATGTTTATAAAATGGATGACTTATTATGCTACTGATGATCGTGAGTAACTGTGATTCAGTTTATTGTTTTTATTAATTCAACATAATTTTTGCAGCTGCGGAGGTTGTATACAGTCCACAATGTGCACCTTCAATTTTGATAACATTCATCAATATGATATTATTTAAAAAGACTCCATATAGTACTGTATGCCAAACTGCAAACATATTTGGTGGACAACCGGTGATTGAAAAATTCTTGATCTTAATAGCGCTGGCTTGTGTACCCGTCATGTTGTTAGCCAAACCGCTCAAAGTACTTTACGAACGTAAAAAGCAAAGCTCATCAGTATGTAACAACCCTACTTTGATATTAATTTAGTCTAATTTGAAATTCGTTAGGTTTCTCATCAACAAATGCAATCTGCACTTGAAAATGGTGATGCCGAACAACCTATGCAAAACAATACGTCTCATGCAGGAGGAGGTGGTGGAGATCATGGTGGTGCCGAAGAAGATATATCGGAATTGTTTATTTATCAAGGAATCCACACCATCGAGTATGTTTTAGGTTCTGTGTCTCACACGGCTTCTTATTTACGTTTGTGGGCTTTATCGCTTGCTCATGCTCGTAAGTTGCTTCTAAAATTACCTTTTGGTGCTAAATTAAACCCATTTTTAATTTTTAGAATTATCTGAAGTGCTATGGAACATGGTTTTAAAGGCGGGTTTAACAGTTAGGGGTTATCAAGGAGGAATTGCACTTTACATTATATTCAGTGCATGGGCTTGTTTGACCATCGCAATTTTGGTATTGATGGAAGGTTTATCTGCATTTTTGCACACCTTACGTTTACATTGGTAATGCAAATATTGTACCACATTGTTTTGCAAATACCTAACTGTTTTTATATTTCAGGGTGGAATTTCAGAGCAAATTTTATGCCGGTGCTGGTCATGCTTTCCAACCGTTCTCTTTCGAAATTATACTTGGGGCTGCTTCCTCTCAAGTAGTAGACGATTAATGTAGTTAATGATATTTATGTTAGTAATGTAATGTGTACCCTTCATTGCAGTACTTAATTTAATAATTTCATTTCATTTTTGACTTAACAATATTGTTAATTGTTCCTTTATAAAAAATTGTTTCATTAGTTAGTTTAACATTGTTTCACTTTCAATCGTTTTTTTATTAATCTATAGCTAAATATAATACATTAGAACATTGATGTGCTAGAAAACTTATTGTATTATGTGATAGTTGCATAATTATTAAAAGAAAAACCTTGTAAATGCATGCGAATATTTAAAGTAATACCCTAGCTGGAAAGTCTTCAATGTATGTAGATTGTTGTGTCCCGGTTTAAACCAAATAAAAAATTGTGAACTTAGGATTTGTTCAATTTAAAAAAGTCCCAACCAAGAAAATTAGAATATGAATGATGTTCAAACCTCATGCACACGGAGATCACTGTACATTATTTTCTCTTTTAAATTACTATAATTATAGCCATTGCTACGAACCAATTTCATAAATTTGAGTATAAAACCAATACAATATCAACTGAAAAGTTTGCAAGAAAATAATAAAATTTAAAATCCTTGAATTTTTGGTTTACTCTGACATTTTTCTTTCTGAGGGTAAAAGTTTACCGATACCTTAACTTATCTGGTTTGTTTTGATGCAGCACACCCAAAACTATTTGCTAGGAGCCACCACTGGTTCTTACAAGGATACGATAAGTTATATTAGCGGATTTGATCAATTTTCATTGGTAATTCATAATTGTAATTTTTCGTAAAAGTAAAAATACGTGAGCTATAGACGAAACACCGCACTTAGGGTGCTAAAATCCTCATTTGAGGGAACGCCGGCTTGGGATTTTTATGAGACATTTTGGGGGTTTATTAGAACACTTCAATATACATCTTTGCCAAATTTCAGCTTACCCGGACCTTCTGTAAGCTCAAACCAAAATTTTGGTTTCATTACTTGGAAGATACTATAACTTGGGCAAATTTTGAAAAAAAATATTTTTCTCTTCATTTGCCAACCTGAAAATTTAGGATTTTGTAGATGTCGACTTTTAAAAAAAGGGTCCTCAATTATGTAACCATTTTATTAAAAGATATAATATAAAAATTTACGTCTGTTCGGAAAGTTATGCGATGGCTACATCAGATTTTTTTAATTTTTCGTACAACCATAAATAAGCGAGTTATCGGCAAAAAATCGGGTTGGGGAGCTAAAACCCCCGATTGTGGGAGCTAAAAACCCCGATTGTGGGGGACGCCGGCGTGGGATTTTATGGGACTTTTGGGGGGTTCATTAGAACACTCCAATGTACATCTCTACCAAAATTCAGCTTGCCCAGATTTTTTGCAAACTAAAAACCTTCCTTGCCTGGACTATTATCATATAATAGACTTTTTACTTTCCGAACCCCTAGGTAAGGAAAGTGTTGTTATCAGGCAAAATTTGACCCCCCATTTTTTGACAGATGTTCACGTTTTGAGGTCCCCTGAATCCATTTTTATCATTTTTGGAAGGATGTCTGTATGTGTGTACGTCTGTGAACACGATAGCGTCTAAACGAAGAAAGCAAATCATTCCAAATTTTGCATATAAGGATTTTCCTGTCGTAGGACGAAGCCAGATGAAAATAAATTAAATCGTCTAACGGGAAAGGGGGGTTTACCTAGAGCGATTATGACATTATGCGTCATAACTTCGAAACGAAACTAAATATGTAAAATTATTAATAACAAAAATTTACCGCTATAGAATTTTCTACATTTTTTGTCCTACAACTTTTTCTCTAAAATATACAGGGCGTTTCAAAAATTTTTGTATTTGTAAATAAAATAGTAAAACGTATTCTACTAATGAAAATAAGATGAAAGGTTTCTAATAACATGGGTCCAGAAATGCTTCGTTTGCAAGATATAGGCATTCAAAAGTTTTTTCTTCCTATTTTGGCAAAATATAAAATTTTTCATCGATTTACTGCTGAAAATATGTACCTAACCATTTTATTAAAAAATATAATATAAAAATTTACGTCTGTTCGGGAAGTTATGCGATGGCCACATCAGATTTTTTAGAAAGGGTAACCAAAAATTATAAAAAAAAGGTCAGGTCAAAATCGAGCGATTTTGAAATTTTCAAAAATGTGCTCTATTCAACAGTGCTGGCGGGATTAGGTACTATTCGGCGCAGCCGATTTGGCGTGACTTTTTCGGCGCGACTTATTTGGCGGAAGCGATTCGACGCAAGATTTTCTGCGCGGAGCCGATTCGGTGCATGACTATTCGGCGCACGTCTTTTTCGGAGCCATACCACCTTCGACGCAAGCCGTTCCGGCGCTAAGCCGTTTCGGTGCAAAGGCCCAAGTCATTTCGATGCAAATATTTTTGGCGAAAAGCTTATTTATCCATTCCATTCCGAATATTTTTACTTTGTTCCTCTGCGAAATCTTCACGTTCAAAAACTAACACTAACCTAACGGCAGATCCACCTCTTCGCGGAAGATCCACCTCTTTGCGCCAGATTTAACTTGACGTAAAGATTTATTTGTTTTTAATTGGTTTTCTAAAGAAATATCAAAAACTAACACTAACCTAACGGCAGATCCACCTCTTCGCGGAAGATCCACCTCTTTGCAGAAGATTTAACTCTACGCGGAGATTTTTTAATGTCAATAACAGATCTAGCACAAAATCTGCTCTGAAGAAACCTCACACCGAATAAGCCTCACGCCGAATAATCCGCGCGCCGAATGAGCGTCGCGCCGAATGAGCTTCGCGCCGAAACAGATGCCGCCGAAACAGATGTCGCCGAAAGGGCTTCGCGCCGAACAGGGTTGACGTCGAAACGGCTGCGCCGAAAAGTCCTATTCCCGTGCTGGCGCTCAGCAACTATTCGACTTTTTGAGAAAAATACCTTAGATAGAAGTTGTAGTAAATTTTATTTCTATAAGATTTATAGAAGTCATTTTCGTCGTAAAGTTAACTGGTAAGGAAATATTGTGAAGAAATATTTTGTTTTCGCCATTTTTTAAAAATGGCGGCACTTCCGGGCGGTCACCGACTCAGAGTTTTTATTAGAACCCCAAACCTTAAAATATATCCAAAAGTCAGAAACCCCTGACCATTTTTAGGAAACCCTTCTTTTCATGATTACGAGGATGTTAATAATAGTTATTTATTTCATTTTGGTATCATAACCTTGTTTTTTAACGGAAATGGGGACATAATATGGCTTTTATAGCCCGAGGGCCTATAAAGTTGCTAAGCAATGAGAACAATATCAAAACAAAAGAGTTAGTCCAGACCATGGACTTAGACCATGGTCCAGACTCTGTTTTCTTTGCGCGATCGATCTGAAATTTTGCATATGCCTTCCTACCGACAATTCACGGAGGGGAGTACCTTGCGAGGGGGGGAGAATTTTTTGCTCAGTTTTTCGATATCTAGTGCCGTTTTCGAGTTTTATTTATGTATCAAGGGCACAATCAATAGATTATATATCTGATTGTGCCCGTGGTACATACAACGTTTTATTTCATTTTGGTACTTTTGGTACTTGAATTGTCAAAATTGAAGAATTAAGTATTTTGAGAAAAAATATCATGTCATTTTGTTTGTGCTATGAATTTTTGGTGTGCCATGGTTCCTATGGCGAGAAACTTGGAGGGGCGAGAATTAATTTTTTTATTTAGCAATAACTCAAAAACGGCACTAGATATCGAAAAACTGAGCAAAAAATTCTCCCCCCCTCGCAAGGTATTCCCCCTCGTGAATTGTCGGTAGGAAGGCATATGCAAAATTTCAGATCGATCGCGCAAAAAAACAGAGTCTGAACTAACTCTTTTGTTTTGATATTGTTGTCATTGCTTAGCAACTTTATAGGCCCTCGGGCTATAAAAGCCATATTATGCCCCCATTTCCGTGCTAAAAAACAAGGTTATGATACCAAAATGAAATAAAATATTTTAAGTGTTTTTAATTTTTTTAATGAGTTATAATATGATAACAATAATATAGCTGAAATAGAAATATGTTTAAAAATATTTTGTCGAAAAACATAATTTTCATTCCTTCATAAAAAATGTCAACTTCAGACGAAGAATTCGGTAAGAAGCTCAGGGTTCCGAGAGGACGTTTTTTAATATGTTAAATGCCGAACAATTACCTAACGAAATCCGTCGAAATATCGCAGAAAACCGATTTTGGATTTTTTTGATCAAAATGTGCCCAATTTTCTTACACTACTGGTGGTGAGTTTTTAAACGAATTTGGGCAACGGCGAGGAGATATTCGAAGTGAAATTTTAAAATAGTGATGAGCAAACTTCGAATCCATCAATTATTGTTATCCTGTTTCTTGTGTGATGGAGGGAAAACTGTTGAAGATATGTATGAGTTTTCGAAAGAGAATATGTACGCCAGAAGTTGACTGCAATTTTTTTTGTCAGTATCTTTTCGCTTTTCTTTTCGCAAACACCTTGTATAAGGAAGGCCCCCCCCCCCAATCACTCCAAAAACGGAATAACAATAATTGATAGATTCCAAGTTTGCTCATCAATATTTTATAATTAAACTTCCAGTATCCCTTCGCTGTTGTCCAATTTGTACAAATTCGTTTAAAAACTCACCACCAGATAGATTCGGCATTTTGTAAACCTGCACATTTGCAATTTCTTCTGACCTGAGATATTTTGTGGTTGTACCTACACCAGGTAATTTATATTTTCGCCAATAACATTCGACGGGCGTCAGTTTTAGTAGTGTACAGATAGTTCTATATCGTCCATTCTGTTCGCACTTTAATTTTAAAGACGATTCCTCATACTAAGGATTACAAATCTATGAGTGGTACAAAAATCGAATGGTGCAGAGGGCGGGGTAGGGGGAGTTTTGTGATTAAAAAAAAAGTTTTCTTGTTGTAACAACCGGGAACTCGATTTTTGGAATTTCAGTAACGTTAAGAGAAGATAGCCTTGGAATGGACCCCCCTCCCGATCGTCAGCAAGCAACCGCTCCACGTCAACGGTCAAGATCTGGCCGTTACGTTTCAAAAAGCTACGTATAATATAGAAAAGACTGGGAAGAAAATCCATGAACAGTGCAAGGCACAAGGGCTAGGGAGAGACGAGCAAGATATGCCGCTATGAAAAAGAAGAGGAACGTACAGATGAGTGAAGAAGAAAAATGCCATGTTGATGGCTTTTACCACCCCAGGAGTCCACACAAATATCTGATATTGTCGGAAATAAAACAATACAAATTTTCGATTTATTTTATTCGCGCCCCCTCACCCCGCCCCTCCTCAATGACAATTATTTATTTAAATATACAAATTAATGCTGACGGGACAGTCCAATATCTCGTTTGTGTAAAAAAATAAATGGGACATTGGAATATGGATCACATGTTTTCTCCGCGTAGATGGAATCCATATGGAAATTTATTGATGGCCTACGAAGTGTCCAGAAAGGAAAAGACGCATTATACGAGAAATTTACACGTGGTGAAGCTCCTCCGCATTAAAGATTAAAATATCAGGGAAGAGTTCCATAATGTTGACCACCCGAAAAAAATTTTCGTGTGCTACACACTAAAGAACATGGTTATATTAGTCTATAGAAAAAATATTTTGGGTGAAATCCTTAAAAACAACCCCACAATCGAGTTTTTAAAAGTAGGTAAATTAGCATTGAATAGGGCGCCCCATGCAGACTCGCATAGATGCATCGGGTCCCCTGTCGGAGCGGGTGAAATTTTTCGCTCGGATTTGATTTTTTCTTTGAAATTCGGATAGGTGGGGGTTTTTATTATGGTCCTCCCCTTGTGAGGCCGAAGGCCGAACAACTATGGCCTTCACGGATCTATTATAGTCCGCCCTGTGAGGCTGAAGGCCGAACAACTATGGCCTTCACGGATCTATTATGGGTCTAGTAGTCTATATAAATTATTTACTAGTCCATAGTACTGGTGTGAATTATTCACGAATTTTTTTAGTCAATATTCAATTTTTTGATGATTATGATGATGATGATTATGAAATTGATGTCAATCGATAGAAAATCGTTTGAGCTCCAATGAGCTTAAATTTCCATCGTTTGTACCCTAAAGGTGAAAAAGTTAGAACATTTGAAAGGTTGTGAAACTGAGTGACATTTCAACGCCCCCCCCCCCCCTTAGAGAAATTTTTAATTCGTGTGGTTCAAACGATTTTAATAGAAACTCAATGGTGCTCAAACATTTGACACAAAGTTGATTAAACAATTTGCGATGGTGGGGTAGTGATATTATGTCACTCAATTTCCGCATCTTTCCAACGCTTCAAATCACATCTTAAAAAGGAATTTCTACAACCCCTCCAAAAATTGTCTAAACAATTTAATTTTTATTAAAAAGCTTTGTATAATATAAGACTTTTAACTATTGATAATTATAATTAATATAAAACTTTTAAAAATGAAATAGTTAATTTAAACTTTTTAAAAATTGTTTATTTAAGCTTTCGGTGTTGTTTAACACCACCATCATCTGATGATCGTGTTAAACAACACCGAAAGCTTAAATAAACATTTTTTAAAAAGTTTAAATTAACTATTTCATTTTTAAAAGTTTTATATTATTAAAAAGCTTTGGGGTACAAACAATAGAAATTGGAGCTCAAACGATTCTCGATCGATTAACACCAATTTTATATACAGGGTGTCCCCGTGACCATGGAGAACCTTTGAGGTGGTGATAAAGGACACTTTTCTAAGACAAATTTTCAAATAAAATTTTTGCCCAAGTCCAAACCCTTGGGGGTACCTCCTTTTAAAGCAATTTTTTGAATTTATGATTTCAAACGGCCATAGCTCCGATATTATTGATTTTTTAAGGTTAATGGATTAGAACTTTTTTAAAGATCATTCGCTTGTCTACAAATTAGGTTATAACCCCTTATCGTCTAGATCTATAATCAACGGATTTCGAGTTATAAATTAAATTAAGGGAAAAAATGTTTAAAAAATTCAGGTTTATTTTTAATTTTCTTGCGAACCCCGTATCTCTTAAACGAAACGTCTAAGAGAAAAACTAACGGCCCAAACCGGATAGGGAATTTAACGGGCTACAACTTTCGTCAAATAAATTTTTTTGGGCAACCAACCGTTTTCACAGAAACTCTGAAAATAATGTAGGGTAGGGTGGTCGACAGTGGATCACCAATTTTTCAAACACATAATATGTATATCTTGGAAAATAATACATGAAGTTTGTTGAAATTTTGGGTAGAGTAACATGGACTATAATCTTATCAAAATATGATAATTTAAACTAAGTTGTATTGCAAGCAAAGTATGAAAAAAATATTTAATTTTAATTGCATAATGATTCAGTGTTGACCAGGGATGGTCCACATTGGATCGGCCCACGGTTAACAGTGGATCAGCCACCACGATTATTGCAAATATTTTAAAATGGAAAAACTAACAGTTTTTCAAACTAAAAATATAGAAAAACAATATATTTTCGAAAAAAATATATTACAGAGAAACAGAAAAAATACATTTTCGAGATAAAAATATTAGAAAATAAAAAAATTAGCACATTTTTAATAGGGAGAGATCAACTGAGAACTTATAATAAGACCGTCGCTTAGCAGTACCGCTAATTATTGGATTCGGAAGGATGAATCTTACATCCTGTTCTTTGACCATGTTTTGGTTAACCATGTAGCACTGATCCACTGTAGACCAATCCACCATTTAATTTTCAAACCGTGGTTTTGACAAAAAAATTGAGTAAAACCTGTTATTCAAGTGTCCTCACGTGCGTTAATTATTTCTTAAAAGAATGAAAACATCCAGAACTCTATCATAGAAGATCTGATCAAATTACACAAAAAGTTCAACTTACCTGATAATAACAAATGGAGGCTTTAAACCACAAATGTAACTGGTGAACATCCGACCATCAACGGAACCGCTCAGTTGTGAAATGAGTCAATGAGGGATCACATTGGCTACCACGTACATCTCGCGGAAGCGCATGCATACAATGGTTTAACTAATAATTGAGTGATTCACTGTGTACCACCGATCCACTGTTGACCACCCTACCCTACAAGGTGTAGGTAAAAAAATAAATTCACAAAATTAATTTAATAAATGCTCAAAATAGCCTCCCTCATTTTCAGCACACAGGCGTGCTCTTTTCAAAAGGTGTTGCACTGTATTATTTATAATGGCGCTTCTTTCGTTAAGTTCTGTCACACCTATCTGTATTCTTTCCATTAATTCCTCTCTGGTTTCGGGCTTTCTTCTATCGCTGTAAACTATAGCTTTAAGGGCACCCCATAAAAAATAATCGAGTGGTGTTAAATCGGGTGATCGTGCCGGCCAATTGATAAATCCTCCTCTTCCTATCCATTTTTCTGGATACGCAATATTTAAAAAATTTTGTACTTGTCGTCCAAAATGTACCGGCGCACCATCATGCTGAAACCACATTCCTTGTCTTGATGCCGCTCAAACGTCAAACTCTACAATACGTTTTAACAATGTTTTAACATGAAAACAAATGCTATAAATCAAATTGAGATTTTTAATAATTATGTGAATTTATTTTTTTTACCTACACCATGTTCATTATTTTCAGAGTTTCTGTGAAAACGGTTGGTTGCCCAAAAAAATTTATTTGACGAAAGTTGTAGCCCGTTAAATTTCCTATCCGGTTTGGGACGTTAGTTTTTCTCTTAGACGTTTCGTTTAAGAGATACGGGATTCGCAAGAAGAATTAAAAAAAAACCTGAATTTTTTAAACATTTTTTCCCTTAATTTAATTTATAACTCGAAATCCGTTGATTCTAGACGATAAGGGGTTATAACCTAATTTGTAGACAAGCGAATGATATTTAAAAAAGTTCTAATCCATTAACCTTAAAAAATCAATAATATCGGAGCTATGGCCGTTTGAAATCAGAAATTCAAAAAATTGCTTTAAAGGGAGGTACCCCCCAAGGGTTTGGACTTGGGCAAAACTTTTATTTGAAAATTTGTCTTAGAAAAGTGTCCTTTATCACCACCTCAAAGGTTCTCCACGGTCACGGGGACACCCTGTAAAAAAAAAATCGGGATGGGGGTACTGTTTCTACAGCCCCCCATCCAAATTTTGCGTGTGGTACAAACGATTTTTTTGGAGCTGAAACGAATCTCAAACGCTTGACACTAATTTCATTAAAAATTTCGCGAAGGGGGGGACGAAATGTACCTGGAATGTTAGGGTGAAGGCACAAAACAAAATTAATTATTAAGATAGACGGGAAACCATCAGGTTGAACCATTTGATACTGAAAATTATCCATACACAAATTTAAAAAAATTAAAATTTATTCAATTTTTCAAAATTTCAAATATTTAGTCGATTAAACATCTATTATGATGTAGAAAACCGTGATAGGGAGAAGTAAAATATTTTATTCCACCGTTAAGCCACCAATGTAGAAAACCGGTGGTGCGTGGTTAATAAGTTATTTCCCCGCTAAGCCTCCAATCCTTTGACGGAACTTACGTGTTGGGCTGGACCTTCGGAAATCGATGATTCGACTTCCGAAGGGGCTGCCACAACGAGCTTTCCGTCCCCCGTCCGATAGCTTTGGGAGAGATCAGCTCGACAGAATTCCCTTTTAATTTTACGTAAGTTTTAAGTTTGGTAGCGGCGCATCGAGGGGTCGTCCAGAGCCGTAGGGTAAAGGGGTTAACCACACTAATCACTTGCGTATTGACAAGCAGTAAAAGATTGAAATACTTTTAACATGAAGTCTATTATTACTTTTATACAATATTCTAAATTGGTAAAATTTACAAATACGAAATAACAGTTTACTGGGAACAGTTTAATATGGGCACGATACCTTATTTTGTTGTTGGTCGCTGTCAATGTCACCTGTCTGAATCCAGGAAGAAACTTTGGAAATTAAACAAACTCCTCTTTTAATTTTACGAACCAATTGAATAACACTCAAACTTTTAATCGAGCACCGACTCGAATAACAACTGATGAACAAATCTGAATTCTGAACAAATCGGGATTTTTATGAAGAATTTCCCACTTTGGATATTAATTAATCCACCCTCATGCCCGGTGGAGAACCAATGACTTTTGTTCTTCATTCTGCATCTCGTCGAGGGGGATGGGACTTAACTTCCTTATTCTCAAAACACTCTTCGCGTTTCATGTGTGAATTAGGCGGCCCTTCTTATATTTAAATTTCTCGAAGTGAGGGTTTATTTAACTGTTCCCACAGATGATGGAAATGAGGCGTTAAATTAAAAACTACACTTTACGATCCCTTGCTCTACTTTATGGTCAAGTCTCGTTTGGCGGTGCAAATATATTTTAACCTCCCATTTCCTGCACACATGCAAGTGCAGTGTAAAATTAATTATATCGTATGCATTGACTTATAATCGATAAGCCGAAATAAGGGGCAAGAGCCCTTTGTGACTGAAAAGCCGCCCGCACCTGTTGCCAGGGTTCTTGGGGGATTGTTCCCGTTTTGTTAAATGATTTACTGGTCTTTCGATAAATCAATGCATCGATATGTTAAGACTAAATCTTACCTAATTATTAGCTTTTTACATTAAATTAAACAGAGGTATTCTTAAATTACCTCTGTTTAATTATCTTAATTACAATTATCTATGTCGGAAATGAAAATACCTAAACCGTATTTTCGTGACGTCGCACAGTGGAGTATTTGGCCTCAAAAGGTGGCATAAAATACAAAAATCAAATGCTACATGCATATTCCCTATTATGATTTTCGTAAACTACACTATCTTGGGCACCATTATGTGAATTTATAGGAACATTACTCGTTCCAACTTTCCACTACATCGTCAAAAGATGCTAAGAATTTGCTGAGGCGGGGTGGTTAACACATTCTTTTCAAAGATTATTTTTGCTAGAAATCGTTATAAATTGTAACTTTTACTTATGGAAACAAGAAGTTCAAATATATTAGATAAAGTCTGTAATAATTGATCTTGAAATAAATATGGTTACAATCATATTTATAATGGATGGTATTAATTTTTGTAAAAGATTATCAGAAAAAAAAGAAGATTTGAATACGAATGAAGGTCGATAAAGTTACAATTTTTTTTTACGGATAATACTGATACTTGAGAATTTAAAATAAATTTTTTGGCTGCGAATCTTTGCGAGGTTCTTTTTAATTCGCGTTTTACTTGGAGAACTCAAACATTTCTAAGTCGCCCTGTATATAGTTTTTATCAAATTATATCTCAATTTTACATGATTGGATTCGTTTTTTTGAATGTTTACTCCATATGGCATATAAGTTACCTATCAAAAAATGGCAAGCTCGCGGTAGTGATAAAGATATAGTAGCCGAAACCAAGACTCGGATTCAAAAAGAATTTAAAGAACGCTGTGGTTTAATTATCGATAAACCTAAACCTGGTTTTGGCAATTCTAATGATGGAAACACGGCAAGGCGCTTTTTTGAAAATCCTGAACTCTCTGCTGAAGTAACTGCAATTGATGTAGAACTTATTAGAAAAATACAAGTGATATTAATAGTTGTGGCTTCTGGTCACGAAATAAATGTTGAAAGATTTCGGGAACACTGCCACAGCACTGCCCGGTACTTTGTTGATAAATACCCATGGTACTGTATGCCACCTACCATGCACAAATATTTAATTCTTGGCCCGGAAATAGTTAAATTTGCGTTGCTGCCTATAGGTCAGTTAAGCGAAGAAGCACAGGAAGCTTGCAATAAAGATTTCAAGAGATATCGTGAACATAACTCGTGAAAATGTAGCCGCGAAAGTTCAAACAGAGACATTCTAAAGAGATTTCTTTTAACCTCTGACCCTGTTATAACAAACAAAAGAGAATTACCCAAAAAAAACTTTTGATACTTATCTCAGCATGTATTACATTTATTAAACCCCCCTACTGACCAAGTCATTGATGATCATAAACAGATTTCCGAGAGTGACGATGCGATCGTTGGATGATGACGAAGATGACCAAGACATTATTTAAAATGTTTGCTTTATTTTTACTTTTAACGCTATTACTTGAAAAATAAATATAAAAATTATTAACTACTTCTCTTCTGAATTTTTTAATTCGTATCCATTAAATATTTGTTGTATTGTGATATCACAACCTGTATTTTCGGATAAGTGTATATTTACACATATCTTCCAAAAACTATTTCTGTGTTTTTTGCTGATGATGTTAATTTTTCAAAGTTTTTCAAATAAATTCATTTTCTTAATAAATAAATGTACCAGAATTATGCAAAGTATTTTTTAGATACTACTAAGAGCCCTGAAAATAAATATCCTACTTAGAAATCCGTTGGAATAGTATTTGATTTAATGCTACCTTTTGAGGCCAAATACCCCACTGTGCGTCGCGTCGGTATTTAAATAATAAGAGCGGAGCGTAGGTTGTTACAACGGTTACGCCACTGTTTACACCAAAATATTAAGCAGATTCATAAAAACAAAAGTTTTCACAAAATTTACTTTTAAACAATCAACGGCAAAGTTCTTTATGTAATACCCTATACATCATACGATGTTCGCTACGTAAACAGGTGGTGGTGTGGGGAATCTAACGACTGGCGGGAGTGATACTCGATCCAAAAGTTGTAAAATACGGGTCTTCAACAAACCAGTTAATCGCGTTGTATTGTTTTATTTGTTGGTTTAAAATAAGTCTTATCACTAAGAACTCGTTTTTTAAATCTTTATTTTTAGTCGAGCTAAACTTTCCATAAAAGCGTAAATATGAGGTAAATTATTAATTTTGTTTTTTTATTTGAATTCAAATTTTCAAGATAGAATTCTCAAAATAATTTATGAATATTGTTTTATTTTTTCAAGTGTTTGTTTTGTATAAATAAAAATTTATGTGTTTCTTCGATTGTATCTTTAATTTATTTGACCATGTAATTTAAATTTAATTGTAAGGACTAAAGAGGTATTAATGTGACATAATATTTACTTAAAATCGTGGATTATATAACATTTTTATGATTTAAATAAAATAAAACTAGAAGTAGTACGATAAGCGATTAAACTTTGATGGTTTATTTTTAACCCGGTTGAAATATTTTAACATAAAGTTCAAGTACAAATTCATAGGTAACAATCACATTCTCGCGATTAAATTCTCGCCTAGTTTTTTTTGTACATTTTAAATATTATTTATATTTTGAATAAATTTAAAGAAAGATAAATAATGTCGACGGCATAAATATGACGTAGCACAAAAATCTAATCTAATCTCATTGCAGTAGGTTGTGTTGCGACGTACTACCACTTTTGGTGAAAAATTTTAAATTTTTTTCGTGTTTCTAAATTTCAGTGAAATGCCAAGAAAACCCAAGAGGGCCTGCATCGTAGGCAGCGGTAATTGGTGAGTAACCATTTTATTTTCAAACATTGCAGGTTATGATAACCTAACTTTTACTAAAATTTAATTTAAATAAATCAATCGGGACTCATAGCTTTGTTTGTATGATTTAGGGGTTCCGCAATTGCCAAGATTGTAGGTTACAATGCAGCTCGTTTACCACAATTTGACGATCGAGTTACCATGTATGTTTATGAAGAGATGGTCAATGGAAAAAAATTGACTGAAATTATAAATGAGACTCACGAAAACGTTAAATATCTGCCCGGCCATAAAATTCCACCCAATGTGGTAAGTTGTTTTTTCAAATTTCACACATTTAGTTAAATTAACCTTCACGCCAGGGTCGTCTTACAATTCTCAGGACACCCTGGGCCAATGACATTTCATGTTGGCGCTTTTGACGTGAAATTGTTTCTATTTTTTCATAAACGAGGGCGCGCATAATATTACTATTAATGCAGCTAAATGAATGATCTATGACATTTATAATTAGCATTCATTAACGTGAAGTGGATACAAAAATCATTTTCAAAGTTTCAATATATTAAATAACATGGGTATAGCACCAATTTCGGAACTCCGATTTAAAAAATTCCCTATAAATATTCGGAAATTAGGCCGTGTTCGGTCTGGCACTTTTTTCGCTTTGAAGTTCCGTCAACGCATTCTGAGATCGAGTTGGGGGGTTTTCAAGTTCTCATTTCAGAACTTCGCGTGTTTTAAGCTTCTGAAATGGACGGAACTATAGCGTTTGCAAGCGCAGAACAGCTCCAAATCGATTTATCAGAATATGTTCGACGGAGCTTCAAAGCGAAAAAAGCGCTAGACCAAACACGGCCATAGTAGAAATATACAAAAAAAATTTGCGGAAATTTCACATTTAGCCCTCAAAAACAGCTTTTAAAAGGATAGTGAAACAGGGGTCTCTCATTGGCTGTAAGTACTCGCAGGCCACGCCCACCCCGCTTTGATATAAATACTGTACTTGGCCGATTTCAACCGCAGTACGTAAACCACCGTGGAAGGAGTTGTTTCGCATGTCGGGTCGATAAAAATTCGGTCCTTTTTTGAACCAAAATAATTTCCCATAGGGATTTGTTATTATTTTGATGTGCTTCTAACTTGAAAAAAAAATCTTTGGGCGCGGCAGATCCTAAAATCGACTGATCGAAAAAACACGGATCTAGATTTTTCGTGTGCTTCTAACTTTTTGCGTTAAACTTTGAAAAAAAATCTTTGAGCCCGGCACATCCTAAAACCGACTGATTTTTCTACATTTTTCGGGTAAACTTGGAAAAATGTAATTTAATTTAAAATTTAACGTAATACATGTAAAATGAACGTTGAACTTCTGAGATGAAATTTTTTCTAGTGTTAAGAGTAGTTTAAATTGCACGGACTTGCAACAGAATAAAGTGCTAGCTCCGCCCCAAATTGAACGCGAGCTTCTGAATGGTTGAGCTTTCGAAAAATAACGATTTTCAATAATTATTGCCAAAATTACAGGGGTTATCGAATTCATCCGTACCTTATTCGCTTAATTTTAATATGGTCTAACTAATTCCAATCAGTTTTTAACGAGAAACATCGTATCTTCGAGTGATGAAATTCGTACTATTCCCACACTGTAAAAAAGCACGTAAAAATACATTCAAATAGTACGTGTAATTTTTACATTCAAAATTATAGTAAAAATACAGCAGTAAAAATTAAAAATGTGAATGTAAAATTTACACGTATTTGAATGTATTTTTACGTGCTTTTTTACAATGCAAAAGTTAATATGATTACTAAGCCACTTTTTACTCTACCAGTGTCTAGTTAAGATTCAAACACAGATAGTGAGTGAAATCACACTCCTAAGGTTGAGGCCGCCACTGCTAATATACAATGATGTGCAAAAGTCTATGCACATGTTAGATATTGCAGAAATCTATTAAATAATATACAATTAGAAGTTTTCTGAGTCAATAATAAAAATCTAAACTTATCTAAGATCTAATATGTTATGTCTCCCCCCCTCTCCAATAGCTGCAATCACACTAGGGATTCTTACATATGATTTTTCTACCAGATGGAATGGCGTTCTCGCGTATATTTTAAAATAATCAAGCGCATTTAATTTATCTTTATTTTTAACAAAATCACCGACACCATTCGCATAAATGCAACCCCAAACGTTTATTGAGCCCCCCCCCCCCACCATGTTTAATTGTTAAGTTTAGACAAGCAGATTTGTATGCTTCGTCGGATCTTCTACGAACATATCGCCTCCTTTCGGAACCAATTATTTAAAATCTGGACTCATCTGTCCACACATGATTCCAATCATTTGAAAACTGTAGAAAAATCAACTGATGTTCCCGTAGCATGGCAAAGATCTTCAGTCAATTCCCTGGATGCGTTCGGATTTTATTTCGTCAAGATTGAATTCGAAAATATTTTTCGTCGCCTTATTGAAGTTTTTCGAGTCTTCCAGCTTTTGTTTCTTTTTTGCAATTTTGTTATATTCACTTATTTTTAACACATTGAACCATTTTTGATGTTAAAACTTATTTTTAAATCAAATTAATTAACTGATTATTTTTTAAATAACTTTTTGAAAAACAAAAACTATAATTGTTTATGTCTATGACTAATTTATGACTGGTGTTTTTATGAGTTATGGGTTTAAACATACTAAAATTTTTATTTGTGATGATAGTATATTATTACTAAGATATCGTGATTTTGGGTATGTGGGAAGCAAATCAAACAGGTTATCAACTGCAAGCCGACGTTTCGGACAATTTATTCATCCATCCTCAGGGCTAAGAAAAAGAGGGAGCGTTACAACAAATTTACAAAGGTCCTCCGACACTCAACATACCAAACAGTGCTGATGACATGTGTTTGATGTTAACATCAACGCCAAGATTCGACATAAAATGGGGGAAAGATCTTTTTCTTAGCCCTGAGGATGGATGAATAAATTGTTCGAAACGTCGGCTTGCAGTTGATAACCTGTTTGATTTGCTTCCCACATACCCAAAATCACGTTACCTTAGTGACAATAGCGAGGAAGAAATTGGTTGTTATTCCAAATAGTATATTATTATAAAGGGGCGGTAAAGTTGATTTACGGTCTCGAGTTGCAATTTATTCGAAATAGTAAATCAACTACCGCCCGAGTTTTAGTAAGATATTTTGTTTACTACTAATTCAGATAATATGGTCGCTTCAATATGAACTCGGTGCGTTCTTTTTGTGGTTTTTTGAAAAGCGTGAAATTATCTACAAACTAAATTATAACCCTTTATTGTCTAAAATCATCGGCTTTCGAGTTATGGATCAAATTAAGTAAAGAATACTAAAAAACTTGAAAGTTTTATTCTTTGTTTTTCTTGCAAACTCGGTATCTTTTGAACTTGAAAATCATTTTACAAAAGAAAAAACCTTTCCTGATAGAAAATTTAACTGGCTACAATTTTAGTCTAGTAAACTTTTTTGAAAAACCAATCCATTTTACAGAGAAACTGAAATCACTTACGAATAATGTGTGCAATTTATCACAGAATTCATAGTTCGTGCTTGATAAAATCCGTATTCGGTTGACTCATTTCGTTAATGTGTTAACATTATTGTTTTAATAACATGTTATGAATACGAAAGACCTTTAATTTGTTATGTTTCGAATAATTTGTATTTGCGTTATGCAGTGTATTTCACTTAAAGCTCACATATTATTAATGTTCTAATTTCAGTTTTTCTTTGAAATGGATTGCTTTTTCAAAAAATGTTACTAAACAAAAATTGTTGCCCGTTAAATTTACCAACAGGAAGGGGTATTGTTTTGTAAAACATTTCGTTTAAAAGATAGACACCACAGGGTTTGCAAGCATATCTAAAAAGTACTTCTAATTTTAACGTTTTTATACTTAAGGGTCATTCACATCCACGTAACGTACGTTCCGGACATAGAATACGTAACGTAAGGAAAGTTGAAATGCATTGTTTCAAATGGCACCATTCACATTCGAAAAAACATGGGAGACATAACGTAACGTAACAAAAAGTTCGTTCAACTTCAACTTGTACGTTATGTTTTTTATGTTTGACCAATGGAGATGCTTACATTTTATTAGGCAACACCCCTTTTACTGTATTTTCAATTTTAAGGTTAAGTCACAAAAATTAATGCTGTCAAACTGTCAACCGATAGCCAATGCAAATACAGGTGCCCGTGCTTTTCGTTTCTATGGAAACATAGTAAAAACATAGTAAACTAAGTGGATGTGAATGGCAAATAAAAAACTACGTTTTCTACGTTACGTATTCTATGTCCGGAACGTACGTTACGTGGATGTGAATGACGCTATAATTTAATTCATAACTCGTAAACCATTAATTCTACAGAATAATAGTATGTTACACACCTAGTGGTTAAAGCAGGCCATTTAATCTCGCGTGCGGATTGCGAACACGCGGAGGTGGGGTCGCAAGCACAAGAGATTTAATGGCGCTTTAGCCACGAGTTGTGTATACTATTTTATGCAATCCTAATAACTACCGACAAAAAATAGCCGAAAAGAAAAATTGAAATAAACAGGTACAAATTAAATTATAAAAATTGAAGTGCAGTTAAAAAGCGCATTGCAAAAGATAAAAAAATTGTCTAATAATGTATCCCATTACAAATGATAACAGAGGTTGCTATGTAAACTTTGCTGACATGTACCGCCAACGCGTCTGCAATGAGATCACGCATACCTTTGAAGGAACTTATAAATAATGCTTTTGAATAATGCTAACGTAAAAAAATTATTAAAATTTTCAAACTATGAAATTTGCAGTCGTAGCAATGGGAAACCGACAAGATAAATAATACTAACGTAAGATAACCCAGCACGTTGAGATTGATGTGACAAAAAGTAAGTGGTAATATTTATGAGGGACTAAATTAAAATTTAGTCCCCCATGTTAAACGGTGCGGGACTAAATTAAAATTTAGTCCCGCACCGTTTAACGTGGGACTGAAGAAGGTCATTACGAACCGCAGAAGTAGTAGTAAAAGCACGATAAACACGCAAGGATTGCATAAAAGAGTATAACTCGATTTGTAAAAAATTAAGTGCTCTTTAAAAAAGTACTGAATGATTAATACTAAAAAATTAATAGTTTCGCTGATATGACTATTTTAAGATAAAAAAATTGTTTTAAAAAATCCTGATGGTTTAGATTTACTTAGACTAAATTTAGAAAATTGTCTTCTATGTCGGTCGCTAGGACACCTTATAATATATAAAGTTTTGGGTAATTCTAGTTTGTGAATCCCCGAATATTAGTTTTCATTTTACGCGATGAAAATATTTTTCAAGATTATGGGAAACACTTTTAATGTAGGTACATTTCGAAAAGTGTTGCTATTTTCTAATGATTGAAATCATTTGAATTTTATGTTTTCATGTGACCTCGAGAAAAGTCAAGGTTCACCTGAACTTGCTATTTAAAACCGTATTTTTAATTGACTTGATAGCAAGAACTAAAAAATATCTATTAAAACTATGCAAGGATTTGTCGTTATCACTATCTCGATTATGAATGACTGTTAACAAGATTTTTATATTACAAAACAAGTAAAAATACATACTATAAAATTTACTGAATAGAAGTGTTAATAAAAAACATTTAAAAACCTGATGTGACAACACATGACTTTCCCGTTTACAAAGTTCAATTACTTCGCCAATTTTGATTAGCTTGAATCATTCGTCTTGAAAAACAAATATTTTAATTTTCTCGCCCTTTTTCTGTAAAAATGGAGTTTTCAACCAAAATTGAATGGGGTTTTAGAACAGCTGCTTTTCAAACTACGATGTGAAATTTTAAGTCACAAAGGCGTGTTTTGCGGTTAAATCAAATCCGTAAACATGATAAAAATGCGAACACAAATTTTTCTCGCAATATACTAATGGAATCAAAGCTCATAATAATTCTACTTGGAATTTAAATAAATTATATTGTTGTAAAATAAATTATTATGTAGCTAAAGTATACACTTTGCATAATCCGGACATTAGGAATCGAAAATAAGAAATGAATGGAAAAAATTATCCGCCTGACACAGTACAAAATACGCACTCGACAGATTGCGATATTACTGAATCTGAATTATTCAATTTGTCGATCGCAATATATACTTATAGTAGTTCATTTCAAGCTAGACATTATTTCAATATTGTTATTGACAAAAATATTAAGAATTAGAAGAATATCAATAATAATTCAATAGTTAAAGAAATGAATTCTTTTTCATTGGTTGAGTAAGCGATCTAAAAAATCTACAATAGTAGACACAAAAAATCTGCAAGTAACCGTTATGAACCAGTAATTATTGTTTCAGGACCGTATCCGGCATAGTTATAAATCAAATAACAAGCAAATAATCAATAAAATCCAAGACCTAAATATATGACAGACTGTTTCAACCTTATTTTATAAATATTTTTTCATATAAAGCCAGTATATATCTGATGATGGCCAATAACACGATTGAAAAATTGGGTTTAAGGTTGAAACAGTCTGTCATATATTTAGGTCTTGGATTTTATTGATTATTTGCTTGTTATTTGATTTATAACTATGCCGGATACGGTCCTGAAACAATAATTACTGGTTCATAACGGTTACTTGCAGATTTTTTGTGTCTACTATTGTAGATTTTTTAGATCGCTTACTCAACCAATGAAAAAGAATTCATTTCTTTAACTATTGAATAATTTTCGGTCAACAAATTAATAAAATTTGAATTTTCGCAAATTCAAAATTTAAACCACGTAATCAATAATAATAATAGCACTGATTATAAAATAATAAAAGTGCTCCTGTGTCCCTGATGTGTAAAACACGTTCACGATGGAAATTTTCGAAAAATTGTCTTCGGTACTTTTTGTTTTCCACTTTTCCTACAAGTTACTATTCATCTTTTGAAACAGTCAAGAAGTTGTCCTGAAAATCTTTTTAAATTGAAACAATTTACATTTTACAAATTACAATGGTTTTCAAAGACTTAAAATAGACCTAATGTCCTATATACCTATATAGGACGACTCAAATAAGTCAAGGGTAACCTGCACCCCTACTTCAATGCTTTTCAAAATGCATTTTATTGCTTCACAATAGTGTCCTTTTTAATTGTACAAAGTTTTGCGACATTGATATTGTGAATTCGATATTAAATTTAGTGTGTGTTAGAAATTTGCTATTTTTGAAAATGGCAGAACAAGATCATCGAGTTGTGAAGGAAGTAATTTTATTCTTTTCTCTACAGTCGTAATAATTTTTTATTTTGGCTAATGTCCTTCTGGTTTTTTTGTTATCATAAATATAACAATTTTAAATTTCATTCTATGCCGTTTCAAACTCAGGTGACCTACATATGTATACATAGGTCATCAGGTCACAAATACCGACACAAATAATATTTAATCATTGGAATTGTTTTAGGGGATTTTCATTACATGAAGATCTAAACATGATTGAAGATTATAAAACTGAAGGAAATATAATTACTTCTTTTCTTTATTAAAAAATATTTTTATGCTTATTTCTCTTTTCTCGAAGTCACACAATCCTAGTTTTTATTAATAAAATTTAAAAATCATATGTGGACGCAATAGGCATATCCGGGTTAATTTAGTTTGAAATGGGGAACCCTTCAATGTGTTTCTAAACGCTTGACCAATGTTCCATCAAATTTTCTTTATAGAAAATGTAATTAGTTTATGTATTGATCTACTTAAAGAGTTGAATCAATAGCCAACGTCACTTTATCTTTAAGACCGTAAAAAATATGCATCATTAATAATTATGAACTTCTGTATGATTAAATTTTTGCTAAATCGGTATTTTTAGTGCAAATATAATTTATCTCATTAATATTGCATTAATTGAAATATTCTGACTAATAATATGTTGATTATCTATAGTTCAAAGTATTCTTTAGCAATTTTACATTGCATTTTTGTAAATACCGAGTACCCAGTAACACTTCCTGCAGATGTTTGCTTTGTACTCTAATTTTTCTTTTAGAAAAAAAATTTTCGTTTCCGTTTGTTTTTCATAAAATTTGAATTTGTCGATTATCATTTTGAATTATTTTGTTATTGGAACTCGTTATTACCTACCACTTATTGAAAAGTTACCTAACCAAAATATATTATGTTTACAATCTAAATATCTCATCAGATAAAAATTTTCATTTTTGATAAAAAAAAGTTAATGCATCATAGGTGCAAACACTTGACACAACAAAAACATGGTAATAATAATGTAAATACTTAATTAAAAAAAAATTGATTATACCCACTACGTAATAATTATGTAGTAGGATATCATTGTTTTCAAGTGAGCTAATATTTACTTGCACTGTAATAAATTGTTTTGACCTTGAGATGGTGTGAAAGCTGTCGTCTAAATTAAAATGTCAAGTTACCAATTGGGGAAATAATCCGTTTGGCCGTTTTTGTTTAAATTTAATTTGGTGCAGTAAAATAAGCTAAATTTACCCGTGGTCTCGAGGAGACCCCAGGTTCTCCTTTAATACTTGACAATTTACATTACAAAACGGTTTTGGTTAAAATCCGGCATCTTTCTGGTATAAGTTATAATGTGTCAACTTACCCCTGTAGCCAACTAGCCTCTGTCTCTTCTACGTTACGTTATCATAATGGCACTGCAGAGTACCAGGGCCTGGCCTGTACCAGCCGTTAGAAAATTTGGGACTGAATCCCTCATAGTACAGGCTGTGCAAGCATGTTCATTCCTGTGTATTCTATGTCATACTGAAAGTACAGCATCCTGTCTCTTCTACAACACAAATCTTTGTTTTTCGGCAATTAAAGAAAAATGCAAAAAAAACTAGAAAACTATTATAGAAAAATAAATTTATTGGCTAGTCGGGGAGAGTTACCTAATGTTGATCACCCCAAATAAAATTAAAAATTTCCTACTGCAAAGAGGAAGGTTTATATAGTATACTGTTAAAATTTCACATGCGAATGTATTATCAAAATTTTGCAAAAATCGAATTTGAAATTTTGGGGTTTGGATTCGAGACTCATCCGGCTGTGCGCATCGGAAAACCCAAGCCTGCGTTCCTCCGGAGCTCCGGCCGGTTTTTCATCGCCGGAGCCGCTACGCGGCAAAAGCTAAACATACTTGAAGGCGCCATCCTTCAAGAAAACCGGGATTCGAGTCATGTTCCCTGTAGGACGTGCGAGCAGCATCTGACGAAATTTTCTAAGTGTTAGGCTGGATTCACACTACATTGTACTGCACGTTTTTTGTTGTATTCGATTTTGAACGCACAATCAATGGGGTATTCATACGGTAAATTTTCATTCGTGTAAAAACGAATAGCCGCAGTTTTCACACGTCGATCAACCAGAGTAGACGTGATGGATCCACGCGTAGTTGTACTTTTATACTGGTATCGAAGACGCCAGCGGTTTCGCCGCCAACAAAGCAGAAGGTTTTGGGTGCATCCTATAAATCAAGAATCAGTGCGTAAGAAGACATTCGAAAAGTTATACGAAAAACTTAGAAACGATGAAAAAAAATTTTTCAATTACTTTCGGATGTCTATTGAAAGTTTTGAAAATTTATTAAATATACAAAATTTATCCCACAAAACGGGCTTTTGTTCGACTAAAGATATTAATAGTTCATTATCTATAGAAGATTACGCGCAATCTCTCCAACAGATGCTCAGGTACTAAAGCGTTGTTCAATTGCTTTTCGATAAAAAACGTATGACATCGTGCCGTGTGAAAGAGACAATTTAATACTATGCGCTACTGCAAACCGAATACGTTAAGGTTCATTCGATTTGCTTGACAAGTCCGGTGAGTATTCGTTAAACGTATTTAGCTGTATACGTTTTTTTGCAGTACAAAGGACGTGTGAACAGTTCTATGTACAATATATGCGCCACTGCGTATTCGTTAAAACGTATACTGCTAAAAAACGTGCAGTACAACGTAGTGTGAACCTAGCCTTAGGGTATACCATTCCACACGTACCGTCAACAGAATGACGACGCGCGGAATCTCATATGAGATTCCCGCGCGTCGGTCGGCTTTTACATGTTAAATTTGCTAACTTCAAAATCGATTTATGCAAAATTTTGATAATACATTCGCATGTAAAATTTTAACAGTACTTATACTATATAAACCTTCCTCTTTGCAATAGGAAATTTTTAATTTTATTAGGGGTGGTCAACATTAGGTTACTCTACCCGGCTAGTCAAAGTGATAGGGTGAGATCCTATCGCCTTTATCTGAAGTATGGAAGCGAGCGGTGGATTTGGGAGGGGTAATAGTAGAAAAAACAGTTTGTAACTCTTCTTCTTCATAGTGCCATATTTTCTTTAGGAGTTTTAGGAGTTGGCATACAACTTGACCAAAGCCAAGACGGCTAACTAGGGAAAGAAATTCAATGGGGAGGTTTCCTGACGATGTCTTCTCCATAGCCCATACAGATCGGTATTGAGCTTGAGATCACAACAGTATATCAGGCTATAAAACCGCAGTTTCGCTCGCTAGCTTGCCGTTTTATGCTTTACACTACACTGCTGCGTAACTTGAGGCAGGGTGGACATATTAAAAAAAAAAAAAAGAAAATATTAAGTAGTTAATAAATTTTTACCAGATTGTACCCAAAAGCAGCCACTGCAATTTTTGCACTTTTAAGAATTTCCTTGTACAAATCTTAGTTTTAATTAGCTATAAAAGTATAAATGTATTGTACCTACCAAGCTTTTAAGAAAGTTTGCTGTTTTTTTTCTAGGTTGCTATAGCCGATGTAGAAGAAGCTGCAAAAGATGCCGACGTTCTTATTTTTGTTGTACCTCACCAATTTATCAGAACTCTATGTTCAACACTGTTAGGAAAAATTAAACCTACTGCAATTGCGCTTTCTTTAATTAAGGTAAACTACTTGTACAATTTATTTTCTGAAACTCTTTTGTCTTCAGTTATGAAAATTTTTATAGGGATTTGATCAAGCTGCTGGTGGCGGTATCGACTTAATATCACACATCATTACCCGTAACTTAAAAATTCAATGTGCAGTTTTAATGGGGGCCAATCTTGCTGGTGAAGTAGCCGACGAAAAATTCTGTGAAACTACCATTGGTTGCCGCGATTCCAGATTGGCTCCACTTTTAAGAGACTTAATTCAAACCGACTACTTCAGGGTGGTAGTTGTGGATGATGAAGATGCCGTCGAAGTTTGTGGTGCTTTAAAGGTAAAACAACTTGTTTTGTTTTAATGAATTCCAGTTGTTTTAATCTACTTTTTTTGTAGAATATTGTGGCATGTGGAGCTGGTTTTGTTGATGGTTTAGGGCTTGGTGATAACACGAAAGCTGCGGTGATACGATTAGGTCTTATGGAAATGATCAAATTTGTTGACATTTATTATCCTGGCAGTAAACTTTCAACTTTCTTTGAAAGTTGTGGAGTTGCTGATTTAATTACAACTTGTTATGGAGGACGAAACAGAAGAGTTACTGAAGCTTTCGTAAAGACTGGTAAAACTATTAAGGAATTAGAAGATGAACTTTTGAATGGGCAAAAATTGCAAGGTCCATTTACTGCCGAAGAAGTTAACTTTATGTTGAAGAACAAAAATATGGAAGACAAGTAAGTTGTGATCAGAATTTGTATAAACTACTGAAAGAAAGTATTGAGGTAATCAATATTATCTTATATAAACATTTTTCTTTTAATATTTGAAAAGTATTTAAATGTTAGTAAAAATATTTAAATAGTTATTTAAATGGATAATTGAGAAAATATTGAAATTATTGTGTTTGTGATTTTTTAAATAGTCAATTAGATAATATTTAAATCTCATTATGTAATTGATTTTTAGTAGTATTTAAATACTATTTTAAATAAGAAATAATGCTGGATGATATTTAAATATTAAATAATTATTTTAAAATAAATAATGCCCAGTCCTAAATTATTGTATTAATGATTTTGTTTGTTAAGGTTTCCACTTTTTACTGCCATCCATCAAATTTGCATTGGTAAATTGGCACCATCCGAAATGATCAATTGTATTAAAAACCATCCAGAGCATATGTAAGTATTTTTATGATCTTAAATGCACGAATTTCTTGTTTATTGGGTAATCATTAATCTTAAATGTCTTTAAATTAGTTCAAGGTGATTTAAGTGGTAACATTTTATGCATTTCGTAGGGTTAAACCAACAAATGCTGAGTTAGATTTAGAAGAAGTGTAAGAAGTCTTCATCTTACAAAATTGATTGTTGTAGATATTTTTGTTAATTTAATTTTGTTTTACAGTTCTGCATTGCCTCCTAGCACTGAATCCTAGAAACACTATTTTGCAATTTGCTTATTCCACAATTAAACAATGACATTCGTATGCAGCCACTCATCTTTATTATTTTTTGCATTTATTGTTTCTTTTATATTTTGAATATCAGAATAGTGCATATTTTATTTATAACGCAAAATTGTTGCTTTAATTTTACATACAATTATATAATTTTCATATCGGTTGATGCACTTGGCACAGATACACAACATAATCTGAATTAGTTGTTAGCTATTTTTAAACATCAGGGTCTCTCGAGGAAACAACTTAAACTTTTAATTTGTTAATTATCCCAATCCCGCCTTAAAAATTACATCATAAAAGCGAAAAGGAAGTGGATAATTTTTTATGGAAAAAAGTCCCACCTTTAGTTTTTAATTTTTCTTGAAGTTTTCTCAGACCTGCTACAGCTTCTGGCACTTCCTTTGCTTTTAGATTTTATTTATAAATTGGACTGTTTTATTTTTTGCCAATACTTGTGTAACAAAATGATGTGCAACATAAATTTATTAATCTTAAATAGATCATTAATTTTAGTAAATGTGCCATTTGTTAGGATAATAAATTTGTTAGAAAAGATTAACTATAAAATATATTTCTTGTTGATGCCCTTATTCGTACTCACAATTTAAATTGCAAAACTTAAAATGTGAAAAACAGCTTGAATTAAATTTGGCTGTTTTGTTGAAATTTGTATTGCAATTAATTTTATGAGAAATTGATGAATTGGGATTTCTTCAGTCTATTATTCCGTTGATGTTAGTAAATTAATCTATATGATGTTATAGTAATTTTAGATTCTACGTAAAATATTAGAGTACTATCCCTAAAATTATTATTATACAATTTTTGCTCAATTTTAAACTTTAGTGAAAGGCATCATTATAATTTGTAATTTTATGTCAAATTTAGGTCACACAACAAAGAAAGATGTGTTGTAGGATAAATTACAAGTTTAAGTGCAATAAATAAATTAAAATTATTTTTCAGGTATATTCCCAGATCGATATCATTCCAATAATTGTTTTAAATTATGTAAAGAACTTGATCCTGTTTTGGGAACCAATCCTTGACGTCCTTCTTTCACAATCTCCCAAGTTATTCCTAAATTTTATGTAATTTTACTTGTCCTGTATTTTTTAATATAATTATATAATGTACCTTTTACTAATTTTATGTTTTTTGTAAAAACATGTACCATTTTTGGCTAAAATATATTTGTTATTGTTTGAAGTTTATTTAATTTTGGTATTGTCTCCTTAAATTCAAGTTTTTTTTTCTAAATTGTGAGTTTCACCTCTGGGGTATTTTAAATTTTTTTATGATTAATGTTTAACAAGTTTCTTTTGCATGCAGCACCTAATTATTAATTCAATTTGTTCTAGGAAAATGCCGGTAGTAGCCGTTCCAGGCCACTCCAAACTATAACTTCACGAATTTGTTGCTTGTTTTTGTTATTAATTGCATTTAATTCTCTTTAGCTTTAAGAATTAAATAGTTGACTGAGTGTAAAAACTTTATTTCATAGTGTTTGTATAATAATCCATGAAGTGTAAGTTGATTTTTCACGTTTTGATAATTACCTTTGTTATATAACTTTTTCTTACTAATAAATGTTTATTCAAAAATAATAACTTGGTTGTAAATTTTAATGTTAAACATTTTCAAATATGTTTCAGGGTAAAAACTCCGCCAGCTGTGGATGATGAATAAATATTATTCTCCTCATGCGATGGCAGTTGATTTGATAGAAGTTAAAAAATAGTAAAGAGTTCTTCATAAATATAATGAAATAGTACAATGTATTAAAAAATACTTAAAATCCTGTAAGCTACAGTAACAATAAGAAAATAGGAGAAAATTTGTATTGTCTTTTACTAAAAATATTTGGGCTTTCATATAGAAAATGACGCTCTGTATTATCCACTTAGTGGGCAGTATTTGGTTGCTTTGTAGCCATTTAGTTGCTGTTGCAAGCTGAGACCGTTCTTGATGTCCCAACTGCTATAATATGGGGTATGGGCATTCATAGGATTTTTTTAAAGGGGCCAAACTTAAAAATTATCTTTATTACAATCATTTTTATTTTAATTTGCACTTCAAATTCCACTCTTTGTTTTCAATTAAAACATTCTTGTATTACTTTCTTACTATTTTGCTTATTAAAACTGATAAAATTAAATTTTTGTATTATTTGTAAGGAAGTAAATAAATATAAATATTTAACATTAAAACTTCAGATTTTTAAGCTGTAAAACTAACTGATTCTAATTAAAAAATTTCAAATCCCCTATATGGAGTTCATGCACTAGGGAACTAATCAACAACAATGGTCTAATAATTCCAATACCTACGCTGTATCTCATAAACAATTGTAATTTTTAACTAAATAACTTATGTATATTTTTCCAACTATCCATCTATCAATAGATAAAAATTTTCATTCAAAATCAATCTATAACTAATCGTGGAATAAATTATAATTATAAAATTTTAATAAATTCCTATTAAAAATATTAAATAAAATTTAAAAAAAAATAAAAACCGACTTCAAAAAAATGCACTAAAAAGTAAAAAATAATTAGAAGTTATTAGAAGAAGATTTAACTGAAATTAGAAGTATATTTTTACAGTGCTGAGCATAACAATTAATGTATTACGTCAATAATATACAATTATTGTTATTTTTGGAGTCGGTGCCAGCCAAGGTTAACAAACGTGTATTAACGAAGTAGCGGAGTACCAATTTCTTAACGGCTTGGCTGGCACCGACTCCAAAAATAACAATAATTGTATAGTATTGACGTAATACATTAATTGTTATGCTCAGCACTGTAAAAATATACTTCTAATTTCAGTTAAATCTTCTTCTAATAACTTCTAATTATTTTTTACTTTTTAGTGCATTTTTTTGAAGTCGGTTTTTATTTAAAAAATTTTTTTTTTTTAATTTCTTGCTTTTTAGTGAATCTTGCGTTCCTTAACTGATTTATCGAAAGCGAATGTGGGTAGACCTACTAAACGCGCTGCCCATATGCGACAGCGCCGTTCAAATGAGACAAGCGAAGAAAGGGCGAAACGCCTATCTCAAAGTAGAAAATGCGGGCTTACAATCAATAAAAACCAAAGTACTCGACCGATTTTGATGAAATTTATATGGGACCAATCTGAAACTATATCCTTTCGAATTGTGAAAAAATTTTGAAAATCGGTTAATAAATGACGGAGTTATGAGGTAACAAACATTAAAAAAAAAATACAGCCGAATTGATAACCTCCTCCTTTTTTGAAGTCTGTTAAAAACAAAAAGAGATTAGATAAGATTGATAAAATTACGGGGTTCTTATTATAATAAATTAGAATAAATACAATGCACTCTTTCGTATATAAATTATGTATTTGTGACGCGATTTGGCATACAAACCGTCATATCACCCGACAAAATATATGTAGAATAAATTTAAAGTAGAATTTACCAGCATCAATTGTTATGGAAAAATTTTTATATAAATTTGAATAATTAAATTTAAACAGGAAAATGACGTAAAACAATAAATTGACAAGTGCTTTATCGGATGATCGCAGCTTGTATGTCGAAACGCGTCACAAATATACAAGTTATATACCAGAAGAGTGCATTTGATTTATTTTATTTATTAGATTTTTAGCAGGATGGTATGCTGCAAAATATGTTCCTCAACTTGGATTCGAACTCAGGCGTATTAGCTGCGAATACGCACGTTCAAACAACTGCGCTGCCACCAAGGCGATTACTTTATGTAGCGCGGAACTTTAATAATTCGTGACTAATTCTAGGACCGTTACAGTTTCACTGTTAAGTTCTTCTTCTTCAATGGCTCGACAACCCTTTGTGGGTTTTGACCGTTCGTAGGAACCTTCCTAATCCTTTTCGCGGCGTGGATTAATCCCCTGATTTACTTTTGGTTCTCTTTCACTATAATAACCTATGAGTTTTTGCCCTTTCCACAATCTCTCTCCACTCTTCTCTACTCTTTGCTGTCTTCTTCCATTCTTTTGCGCCAATAGTTCGAAGGTCTCTGCGCACATCCTCCAACCATGTTGCTCTAGGTCTTCCTCTACTTCTCCTTCCCATCAGTCTCCAGTCCATAACCACTTTAATTGCTCTTTCTTGCGGGCTTCTCATTACATGTCCCATCCATGCTATTCTCTGTGCTTTAACATGTTTCACAATGTCTCTGCCGTTCATCTTATCGAGGATTTCAAAGTTCATCAATCTCCTGTAATCATTCGTTTCGTTCTTTACCGGGCCCCACAGATCACTCTCAGAATCCTTAGTTCAAAAATACGCAGCTGCTCTTCGTCACTCATTCTCATACTACTAGTTTCCAGTCCATATGTTGTCACCGGTCTTATTAAAGTTTGATACATTCGTACTTTTGTGCTTCTGCTTATTTGCGGGCTTCTCAGCATGTTCTTGTTTGCATGGTATGTCCTGTACCCCGCCTGTATTCCGATTATTATCTCTTCCTCGCTGTTCACTGTCACTCCTATTGTTTTTCCTAGATAGTAAAATCTGTCTACTTCTTCGTAATTTTGTTCATCTACCTGCAGGCCTTGTTTGATGTTCTTGTTAACTCTTGCATACTTTAAGTACTTCGTCTTCTTCTCGTTAATCTGCAGTCCCACCTCTGCTGCTGCCTCTCTTAGTTCTCTTGTTGCTACTATGGTCTAAAAGAAACAGAGAAAGTCGAAATCGTCTAATATGGCCTCATCAGCAAAAATCGAAGAAAATGAAAAGAAACGTAGAAACAATCCTGAGACAGACGAAGAAGAAAGTCCCCACGAGTGGCCCGAAGAATGGCCCACATTTGAAGATGAAGAAAGTAATAGCTCGGACAACGAAAAACAAGAAGAAATTCGAAAGGAAGCAAAAAAGAAACCAAACAAAAACCAAAGGAAACGTGCCAGATTGGCGAAACAAGAAAAAGAAAAACATGAAAGACAAGTAACGAAAACGCTAAGTGAAAACAGTCACGAAACAAAGGAAAAAAATTATGAAACTGAAAAAACACAAAGTGAACAAAAAATGGAAATAGGCACAAAACTGCTCGAAGCATTGTCCGAAATCAGACAGGCAATACAAGAAAAAGAAGAACTTGGAATAGAAGAAACACCAAGTAAAAGCCATACGGAAGCAACAAAATGGGCGAAAGAAATACTTTCCAATGTATCGAACGCATCACATAAAGTAATGAAATTCATCAACCAAAGCAAAGAAAAACTCGAAGATAAGGAAAACGCACAAAAAAATGTTGAAGACATGAAAGAAAGCACCTTGAAACTTGTAGAATTTATACTGAAGGGCAATAACAACATACGAGGGACGGGTGAGCCTTCAGCCACCCCTCCCCCGTCCAAAGTAAACACAGCAGAGGCGGTCCCTGCCCCTGCCACCCCCGCGAACCTCCTCAAGGTCCGGGTACCCAAAGAAACAATTTCTTCCCCTCAGGAAGAGCCCAAAAAGCAGGACCCACCTAAGAAAGAATTGGCAGAGTACAACCCCCCGAACCTCTTCAAGGTCCGGGAACCCAAGGAAACAGATTCTTCCCCTAAGGAAGAACCCACGAAGTACAGCCCACCCAGGAGGTACCAAACAGCAATGAAGAGGGCTGCCATCAGCAGCCCCCGGAGCACGCGCAAGAAATATAAAGTGATTGTCTACCCTGGAGAGGGTAGCTCATTCCTGTCAGCGGAAAGCACAAGGGCCGCCCTGACTAGCATCAGAGCGGAAGATCTTGGAATAAAAGCAGATAGGCTCTATCTGACGAAAAACAAAAGTGTCGTGGTGGAATCCTCCCACCCCTCGGTCAAGAAACTAGTAGGCAGCACTCTACTAGCGGAGAACCAATTGATGGCACGGGAGCCTTCAGCTACCTGGCCATCAATTGCTATACAGATGGTAGACAAATCCGTCTCTAAGAATCAAATCATAGCGGAAATAGAAAGAAGTTTTCCCGAGGCGGTCAATATGGCCGGGAGTTCGTGGCTCAAAAGAGCCAATCCCGTACATACCAGAATAAGAACACACAACAAATGGATCCTAGAGCTTCACCCTCTGATCCATGAAGCAACAATCAAGGAAGGTAAATTCATAGTGGCTTGGAAAAGCTACCGAGTGCGGAACCACATCGGAATTGCCCGATGTTATAAATGCCAACGTTTTGGCCACACAGCCAAATTTTGCAAAGGAAATGAAACATGCGCCTTTTGCACCTCAACAGAACACGCTTCACGTGACTGTGTAGTGCAAAAGGAACTTGCTATGCATGTATGCGCCAACTGTGTCAGAGCGAAGCTCAGTGACAATAAGCACTCCACAGGATCAACCCTGTGTAAAGTATATAAGGACCGTCTTATGGCCCTTGCACAATCCATAGCAACCACTATTGACAACGAAAGAAATAACCGTGACCAATAAGATCTAATCCTAAAAACTAATAACCGTGATAAGAAATAAGGTTTGAGTGTACCCAAAAAAGTCAAATAACTATCGAAAATGAAAAATAGATTACAAATCAAGACATGAAAACCGATACTTACCAAACATTGATGAAATAAAAACGCCCACGCAATCCATTGTGGAAACCTGAAACAAACAAATCAGAAACCAACATATCAAAAATAGGCAGATTATATGTATGTAACAATATACCAAATGACACGCGGTTTGAAACCCGATTAAAAAAAAATTCATAAAAAACGACCAGAACTTGATAAAAACTCTAAGAATGATTTTATAATTGTGATGAAAACATGAACTCCCCGCCAATTTGCAGGGTCCATTTTATGATGAGGTTGGCAACAACCTCAAAATGTTTTTTATTTTATAAATAAATTAACTTCAATTGTTGCTACTATGAGATCCTTTCTTGTCCTGCTTATAATCGCCATGTCGTCTGTATATATGCTATAACTTGAATCGGTTTCGTGTTCAAGTTTCCTTGATCTTTTATCTTTCTGGTTACTGTTTCCAGGACTAGGTTGAATAGCACCGCCGACAAGGCGTCTCCCTGTCGTACTCCTTTACTTATATCGAAGATTTCCGTAAGGCCCTGTGACGTCTGAACCGTCGCGCATGTGTTTTTGAGTGTCATGGTTATCAATCTGATTAATTTTCTTGGGATTTCCAGCGTTTCTAGTCTTTCATACATTTTTACTCTTATGACAGTGTCGAACGCCTGCTTAAAGTCTACAAAAAGTATGTGCATGTGCATATCGAACTCATAGCTCTTCTCCAAAATATGGCTCATCGTGTGCAGGGCGTCGATCGTTGATCTACCAGGCCTAAATTCATTTTGGTAATCTCCTATTTCTTTTTAAGCATATGTTTCCAATCTCTGCTAAATGAGTATCGATACTATTTTATATGCAACGTTCAGGAGAGTGATTCCTCTGTAATTTCTAGTTTCTGTCTTATCGTCCTTTTTATGTATGGGCACAATCACCCCTTTACTCCACTCCTCGGGCATCTCTTCCATTTTTCATATGTTTACTATTATTTGGCCTAATCTTTGGTGCAGTTTAGCTCCTCCGTACTTGAGTACCTCCCCTATTATTCCATCGCATCCCGGCGCCTTTCCATTTTTCATCCTCTCAATTATTTTTCGTACTTCTGTGATTGTTGGTTCTTTCATTTCTTCACTATCTTCATGGTCTTCTATTTTAGTTTCTCTACTATTTGCATTCTCTTCTCCTAGTAGTTTACCAAAATAACCGCTCCATATGTTTTTCATCTTTTCGCTGTCGTATATAATATTTCCTTCTTCATTCTTGAGACCTCTGGCCTTAACTTCACTTTGTTTTTTTTGTTCCATTATCCAGTCTGTAGAATTTTTTAGCATTGTGGTTTCTGCTATTATTCTCAATCTCTTGCATCAGTCCTCCCATCCATGCTCGTTTCTTTCTCTTGCATATCTTATTTGCTTCTCTCCTCAGATCGCTATATTGATTGTAGTCCTCTTGTCTTTCGGATTGCAGCCATTTGTTTCTAGCTATATTCTTATTTTTCATCGCTTCCTGACACTCCTCGTCATACCACTTCTTCTTCTTTTTATTAGTCTTATAGCCAATTATTTCTTTCGTTACATTGTTTACTGTATTCCTTATATTTATCCACTCCTGGTTTATATCTTCCACCTCTTGGACTTCTTGGATTTTTTTGTTCATCTCTTCTTCTAGTTCTTTCTGTGTATTGGTTATACCTAGTTTCTCTTTGTCTCAATTCATTGTCTTCTCTACTCTTTCTTGCTTTTCTATTGATAGTCTTTGTTTTAGCTTCGCACATCCTTCACCTCTCTAAATTTACTCTTCTTTATCAATACGGGGTCTATCTGGTTACTCCTCTTTTTACCTGGGTGTATCCATGTCTCTTTATGCTTTCTCTTATGTTTATAATATATGCTGCTAATCTTCATTTCCATCGCGGCCGCAAAGTTACACAGCTTACTTCCATTTCTGTTTGTTTTATCGTGTAAAGTTTCCCTTCCTGCCACTTCCTTATTATACTCCTCTCTTCGCATTGAAATCGCCCAACACTATTGTGGTATCATACTTCTGTACCTTCTCGCTTATTGTTTGTAGCTCTTCGTAGAAAATCTCTTTCTTTTCCTCCTCCTCTGTTGGGGCATAATTAGTGGCGTGTTCTCTATGGAAGCTAGGGAAGCTAGGGAAGCTGTGCTTCCTTTATTTGCCTTGCCAAATTAAAAACAAAAATTACTTATTTATATAATTTAAAATTTTTTTTTATCAATTTAAATTCCTTTCTTTATTTGAATAAAAATTTGAAATTTACTGAAATATGTAGATATTTAAAAAAAGATATTTAGGATTTAAAATTGTTATTTCTTGCGAGAACTGTAACGAAACTGTCATTCCAAATTGCCTATTTATTGATAAAGCATATGAAATTAACCCTAAAATTATCCTGGGCCCAATTGCTTGAATTTCTCGGAGCGATCGCTGTCTGACGCTGCAAAAGAGGCTCGGCTTTCGTTAAAATTAGCCAGAAAGGAAGAAGAAGAGCAGTATATTAACCTAGAAGGCCAATTGTATGGTGCAGGTATTGCAGATTAGAGGAAAATAAAAAAATTTCATTCGATAATGCTATGTAAATCTTTAAAACGCTCTATCTAAAAATGACAATTTCTCAATTGGCCGGCAACATAACTTTGACAGATTTTAATAGATTTGCTTGATATTTTAACTGTAGCTATAAAATTACATTATTTAGGGAAGTACGTAGGGGTTTGGCGCTAAATTGTAAACTTTTCTTGTTATAAACAATTTTTCACGTAATTTTTGATCAAAAATAGAAATTTGAAATCAATCGTTCACTATTCTTACAAAAATCAATATTTTTTAATTTCGCTACGTACTTCTCTAGATAATCTTATATAGAACCGAAATTTTTTTTGTTCTTTGTTCAAGGTCAAAAATTGGGGGAGAATTCTTGCCGGCCGCGGAACGCTATTTGTAAAGAGAGGTTTCCTTTGCTGAAATTTGACGCTGCCATTTTGTAACAAAATTTTTAAAAAAGTTTATAAACTATTCTCTAAAATATGTACAATAAACCTCTTAAAACAGATTTTGTATAGCATTTACGGTTAGAGTGACCTATCCCTGGCAACTCGAATCAAAATTTCTTCTGCTTGCTACACACTAAAGAACACAGTTAATATAGCAAATTGTAAAAATATTTTTCGAGATTTTATTATCAAAATTTTGAAATAATCGAATTTGAACTTAGCAAATTTACATGTAAAATCTTAACGAGATTCCGCGCGTCACTCATTTTGTTGTCGGTACGCGTGGAATCAATGACCTTAACACTTAAGAGTATTTCGCACCGGACAATCCCACTAGTCGCCAATTCTGACTAGTTCCAAGTAGAAGCCACTCACTTCGAGGTCATCAATAGAAATTATAATTTCTTTCTTCGAATTAGGGACTCTACTATATCGGCAAACGTAAAAAATTTCTTTTTCTTCACATATCTCATATTCACAGTCACAGCCCAGGTTTCTAACCAGTCAGTCCGCCAAGCGCCAATTCCCAGAGACCCACCGGTCTCTACAACTTCCAATGTCATTAATGTATTCTTTCAGATGAAGGAGAAGGCCGGCCATGCCGGGATGCTCCATCAAATACATATCAGGTAAAGGTAAAGGTAAAGGTTTCGCACCGGCAGATGCAGCTCGTCTCTCGTACATGTAACATCGATTATTTTTTGTTTTTACGCAATTTTTTGGGGGTTTGAGTTCCCGGTTTTCTTGATGGTAGGCGCTTCAAGTATGTTTAGCTATCTGCTCCGCCCGGGCGGCTTGGGTTTTTCGATGCGCACAGTTATGGCCGGGCCGGAACCACCCTAAAAAGTAATTAGCACCATCAAAACCGGCCGCGGGGCAGAGCCCCGCAAGGCCTAGGTTTTCCCCATAGTTCTTTATGTTTATTTAGAGACCTAATTCTTAATATATTTTTGGTTCTGAAAAGAACCGATTTGCTCCTCCAATGCGACGTCAGTGAAATTATTCAACAGGAAAACTTTGCCTGATGTGTCGTAACATTGAGTAAAACCGATCTTCATGTGATCTTCCATACAAGGAACACCACATGAATTGGTCCAGGTGAGCAGGTAACAGGTTGGAGGACATCACACCCAGTCTACGGCAATACATTTTCAGGCAACTCCAGTAGCCCTCCACCTGATTTGTGCAAACCCCACTAATGGGGTCCACAAAATTACGGCTATGGTTTACCGTTTTATGGATGTAGGGTGACACGCCGCCGAGGGTGTTCAACCCAGAATAGCCCCTCCAGCAATCCGTCCAGATTTCAGTCCCAGGCGGTACATATAGTTGGATGAGCGTCTGCAGCGTGGTGGCATCCCTAGTTTCCACGTACTTAACGATGCCACGCTTTTCGGTGCAGCTGTACATTCCCAGCACCCACTTATGTGAGCGTATGGTAATCCTGCCGACACCATACTTCCGCCGGGTAATGACGCTCTCATCTATTTGTACCACCTGTCCTGGACCGCCAATTGCAAGATCCTCAGGGGTATTCTGGAGCTTCCAGGTGCAGATAGCTCGGAAATCTCCGTACAAACTGTACACAGATTGCCGGGTTAATCCGCACACTAAAGCAGTCACCCCCGCCCTCGAACCACACGACCACATCCATAAAACCTTAAACGCATCGCGCGGGTGGATGCGACGGCGCTCAAAAATTGTATTGCTGTTGAGGGGGTATGCTCTCCTGCAACCCGGGCACCTGAAGCAATGGTTCAGCCAGTACTCGTTGAAATGAACCACCCGACAAATACGTCTGCAATTGTTACTTGCGCAACGACGTACACGCGGAATTAAGCGAAAATCTTGTAAAAGTGCAACTATTTCACGGTCTTCGCAATTGAACAGTGATGCGACAACTTCGTCATTTATGTCAGCGTTATTTGCCATGTTGACCGGTCGACTACACGGAGCGAAATGGTGCTGCCGTACCACAGCAAGCAAGCATAATTCGCGGTCCTAAGCATTTGGAAGGCGAAGCCTTCCTTCAATCTGCTCCATCTCGTGTAGAAAAAGAACGGGCTGTGGTCAATTTTTTATTTTATTTATTTTATTTTTTTAATTTTTATTTTATTGTTTCAAATATCACACTACATACAGACCAATGGCCTAATTTCATGTAGATAAACATTATATTTACATTGTTAATTTTAAAAGAACTGCTATATTAGGCCATATACGAGAGGCCCTACGTGTATAAGTCCCCGAAATCACCCATTAGCTGGCATCTGATTAAATAGTTTTTTACAAATTTTCTTAAAACGAGTGAGATCGATGTCAAAGTCCACGTCCGAATTGAGAAGTAAATAATTAAAACTACGGCATGCGGTGTGCAATGGCGCATGGGTCATATAGAGTGTTCTAGCGAGAGGAACCTGCAACGTACTGGGAAGTCGGGCATTACAAGAGCGAGGTACTCTAACTTCTATCATAGAGATAATCTTTGGACAGTCGTACACTCCTTTAATTAATCTATGTATGAATGAAGCCGAAATAGATTCGCGCCTAGCACATAATTCTGGAACATTATATTTTATTCTAAGATTTCTGTTATGTATATCATAGGATGGATATACACCTGTTTCTAAATATTCCATGTATCTAATCAACCTATTCTGTACTCGCTCCAACGGCAATCTATCGATGACATGTGACGAGTTCCAAACTATGCTACAATATTCTAGTTTAGGACGAACAATGGCATAAAATAAAGCCTTCATAACCTCACCACTCTTAAACGTTTTTGTGGTCCTAATAATAAATCCTAATAGTTTTCTAGATTCAGCCACGACTCCCAAAATATGATCATGGAATGTCAGGTCTGAAGCAAACATTACTCCCAGGTCTCTTATTTGTGCTGGTCTATGCAATGTTGTATCATTCATTTTGTAACTCTGTTTTATTATTGTTACTGACTTTGAATAGCTAAGGGCCCTACATTTAGGTATACTAAATTCTAATTTGTTCGTTTTGCCCCACAACAAGACTCGATTGATATCTGACTGCAGCAATTCGCAATCCCAATTCGATTTTATTTGCCTATAGAATTTTAGATCATCCGCAAACAATAGGTAGTTAGAGTGATGAAAGCAACCGCCAATGTCATTTACGAATAACAGGAAAATTAACGGACCCAAATTACTGCCCTGCGGTACGCCAGAACTTGCGCTATAGTACCCCGATGTATAGCCATTGCAAGAAACCCTAAACGTTCTTCCCTTGAGGTACGAAGCAAACAACGGCAAAAGCGGCCCCAGACCGAAACTATAGAGCTTTTTCAGCAGCACGTCATGGTCTACCCGATCGAAGGCTTTTTTAAAATCTGTATAAATTGTGTCCACTTGAACTCCTTTGTCGAGGCTCTCATACACGTACTGCGTAAACAGAAACAAATTAGTCGCCGTTGATCTGCCAGGCAAAAAGCCATGTTGGTCCTCGTCCAATGATAGTTTTACGTGGTTGTAGATGCGGCTATGCAGGATCCGCTCGAACAGCTTGCTAGGAGCTGCCAAAATAGAGATTGGCCTATAATTCTCAAATTTAGTGCTATCTCCCGATTTAAATATAGGACATACTCTTGACGCTTTCCACAAGGTAGGGTAAGTATTTGTTTTTACAATAAGGTTATATATATTGTGTGTGCTGACGTAGCCTCACGTTGGGCTAGCCAAAAAGTGCTGTGCTGCCCCGGAGCTTTATTAGGCTTGCACTCTGTGTAGTTAATGTCTTGTACGAGTGTACGTAAATGTACCTCGTCAATAAAAATGATTGTAAAATTACTTGATAAATTGCAATAAAATAAACTTTCACCTCGGCTTTGACTATTTCGGAGAGCACTGACTTACCTAATCTCAAGTTGGGCCCTTTCCTTGACCAAGTTGTGTTACTGAAATATAAATTACTGGTCGTTGGAAAATAAGGTTGTAACAACAAATTATGCTCCGTTTTCAATGAAATCTTAATTTTATTATAAATTGTGCAAATAAAAATAAACTTGAATAGAAATTCTTAAGTTTACTGACAAAATCTTATTATTCTAATAACTGTAAACGAACTAACGCACGCGTATTTAAGTTTCCAAAAATTTTCACTAAATTTATTAAATAATTGTTAATGTGAAATTACCTTAGTCAATGTAGGGAATTTCTTGTCACCAGTTTCTAACAGCACACAATAGAATAGTTTTACTTGGTGGATGGCCTTCGGTTACTGATAATAAATACGGATAAATTCTTCTTGTATAGTGTCTAACCACGTTTTGTGCGTAACCAATTTTTCCAAAAATAAACACAATCACTTGATAAATTCAACCAAATTGACTTTTTTAATACGTAAGTATTTTTTTGCTTTAATGATATTTTCGCTTTTTGTACGATTTTAAATCAATTTTCTCCCTATTTGTTTAATTTTTAGCAGAGACGCTCAACTTTTACCACCATTCAAGAATCAACTTATTATTAATCAACAATCCATTGTTTTTCCATAGTTACCTGTCTTTTCAAGGCAAACCTGATTTTCCATTTATCGAAAATAAAGTCAATTTATTTGACGTAAAATTTCCAGGTTCGTACTTAGCCCAAAATAATTTGTAAAATTTTTAATAAAATTTTTATGTTTCAGATTAATTTGACGTATTAACATCTCCTGTGGTCTTCCAGTAAACTTTTGAAGAAAATGTTTTTCACATTTATGGTTCATTGAATATCGAGGCACTTTGACACGTAAAAATTTTGTTATCTTGATTTTATCGTTTTTCACACTCTTATAAACTAATATTATGAACAATTTTGATTTCAAATTACAATTCTTATTGTTATTTAGATTAATTTACAATTTTAACAAACCTTTTATAAACAAAATTAAAACGTTGCATTTTTAATTTATTTTGTCATCTCGTTCCGTGACCTCTCTTTATATAAATTCATGACGTTAAAACAATTCTTTGGTGTCAGATAAAACCTTTACGTTTGAGCCAATAAGTCTCGTGCTGCCTTTGTTGATAAATTACAACTTTGAATCAAAACGTAATCATTTCTATTGATGTGGTAGTGGTACATTGCAATATATTGGAGAGGTTCACTTACCCACTCTATGAGATTCTTCAGTAAATACGGTGGAAAGTTGTCTATTCCGCAAGCCCTCCCCGATTTCATCTCTTTTGCTGCTTGATATATTTCTTTTACAGTAATTTGTGGGAAGCATATACTGCCCTGCAACGGCAGGACATCCACCTCCTCTCTTTCAAACGTGACATTGTAGGTGCTAATACTGGTACTATATACCGATGAGAAATACGATGCAAACTTCTCAGCTTGGTTTTCAACTTTAATTTGAAAGTCGTTTTCATCCTTCATTAATAATGTTTTTTTAGTTGTACTTTTTTTTTGTATTGAGATAACTCTTATTAAGATAACTTTAATTTTGTAGAGTATTGAGAACTCGAAGCGGCATTGAAACCAGTCATCTTTATGATTGAGGAGCTGGGTGTTTGGGAAGTAGTTGGATTTGGATGGGTGGGATTTGGGATGATTAAAAGTTCCCTGAGGGGGAAAAGAGTGGTCGAACTTGCTCGAGAACAGGTGGTGGTCAGCTAAGCTGACCCGGTCACCTGTTTTGAGCTTCGAGAGAAACTTTACTTTTTTTGAATATCTGAAAAGAGTCTTCATAAAGGTGATTAGCTAAGTTTGAATTTTATAAGAATAAAATTAAAAGGAAGCAGTAGTCTATCTTACGTTGTTACCTTACAAATCGCAAACAAGGCACCTTCCGAACAAAATTAATGGGGTGACTAGCTCTAGCCGCGAAGGGGTGGGTCGATTGAAGTAGCAAAAGGGCTTGTGACGAAACGTCGCGATTTGATAGTCTCTCATCAACGATTGGGCGGTCCACAATCGTGATTCTGGATGTTGTCGCTAACAGGGGGGGGGGGGGGTAAATTTACACACGGGGTATTTACATGGGCGCCACGTGGACTTAAACCGGAGTTTATTCGAAGGGGATGAAAAATCACCCTTCCAAGCTGGTACACGACAGCTTTCTGATTAATCGCGTTGCCTCTCACACTGGTGACATCTCTTTGGATTACATTACCTTTATAGCTGATAGATTTTATCTTGACAAAAATAGCTAAACAAAACATACACATGACGACAATAAAACACATAAATAAATAATAAAGCAGATATAATAAAAACGAAATATGCAAGGACATTTGAAACTTTACAACAATTGTATAATCAAATTTACAACCACAAATGTTGAAAGACAAAATATTTACATTGATTTGAATAACAGAAAAGTTAACGATAAAAATATTTATGCTGAAATTTAAACAGCTCTTCACCGAAATGGAACAGGCTAACTGGTTTGATTTATTAAACCTCAAATATTACATAAAACACAAATTCAAAATATGACGTTACTTCAATAAACAATCTTAAAACATTGACAACACATGCGTGGTTACACCACGTCCAAATAAATACTAATACACAAAAAAAAGGGAATACGAAAGAGTGCGAATTCGTCTTACACGGTAGGACTGAAGGTTCTTTGAATATTTAATAATACTAAAAAGAATGCTTACGTAATATTTTACAGGTATGCTCCTATAGAGACGGTCTTCCAAGTAGATATGGTCCAGCGTGAGAATGCTATTTCGGTAGGCAAAAATCCTTTCCAAAACTCGAGATGACACACAAAGATTCGGGAGATCGGGGATGCTTCGATCATGGGTGTTCGTTAATAAACACGAAAGTGGAATGCTTCATAATTTTTAAAACTTGACTCGAGACGGTCCTGTCTGTTCGACTTTAAATTCGCGCAAACCGTACGTATTCTAGTTTCAATAGATTGTACCACGAAACAAACCAAAACGTAATTTACTCGAAAGTGTTCGATAAAATTTGTTTATGTTTAAACAAATCAAATTCAACTCGTTTATAATCGGCACGAAACATCTGGTTTAAAACCCGAAACTGATTTAAAATAATGTCAACATTAACGTGTTTCATTTACACTGCGAACTGATTCTTGAATTACGCCAGTAATATTTAATTTAAACAACGGAACGTTAATAAAAGCGTAAATAGTTACAAATGACGTCACCAATAGTTAATTTAAATAACTGATAATTCATAATAGTGTCCATTAAATGTTTACTTTAGAAACCCGGCAATGATTTAGATTAATGTTCAGGAAATATTTAATTCGAAACAATCGACAATTCATAACATATTTAAAAAGCGGCAGTACTTTAAGGTAATATTTAATTCGAAAATGATTTGAAATAATGTTTGTAAAATGTTTAAATTCGAAACAATCGACAATTTATAACAGCGTTCATTAATATTTAATTCAAAGCGACAAAAATAATTTTACAACAACGTCAAAATTAAACGACAAACTTGCCTGTGGTTCACAATCACTAGTTTAAAACGTATCTCAGACTCGATAAATTAATTTACTGTGGTAAATTTATTAACTCCGCTGTTAAAAGCGTTTACCCACTCGTCGGGCATAGTTTATTGTAGCACCTTTGGTGATCGTTGAATCTCTGATTTTTACATGCAGCTCGCTTATATGTCATTTCTCCCGAAAAATATGACCAGAAAATACAATCAGGGGAACTTAAGATTTCTCCTACGGCGGTATAATGACATGCTGATTGGTGGTAGTCTTTAAAAATTCGACCAATAACAAAGGATAGCATAATGCCGTCGAATTGCATTGACTCTGAATAGCGTGGATACGATTCCCACTTTTTGATCGACAAACTACAATATTTTGCTTTGCACGTTTCTGCATGTCTATTTTTTTGTTCGAAAATCAAGTCAATATCAGCCCATGCAGCTGCACTTTTTAACAGTTTTTGTTGCTTTTTATCAAGTAAAATTTCAACATAACTACGAAATAGCGTTGGAATCAACACATGTAACCATGTGGATCGCGATAAAATCGAGCAAACTAACAAGCCTGCATCGACATGTGCGACCACCTGCAAACGGTCTATATTATTCCACGTGAAAATGTCTAAACGCGGATAGCTCATACGTTTGTTATTGGATACAAATTAACGGCGTGAATATAAAACCATCAATCTATAATTTTAAAACGTATCGTCAGCATAAATTTTCGCCGAGAATCTTATGCTACGTTGAATTAATTTTACTCTTCCCTAACGTAAGTTAGTTGACATTCTTATACCTAGATCGGTAGTATCTTTTTGAACGATAAAATTTTAGCTAAGACTTGGATCGTATTTATTTTAATTTTAAAATAACTGACTTTATATTGACTTACCAATATTTGATTTTTAAACGTTACAAAGACGAAAATAATTTCTATTATTTTACCGACCATCCTACACAAAAATTCACATTGTACGCGAGCGTAAAATCCAGGTAACAACGTGAAGGCGCTAGTACGTTCCTCGACTGAAGGTCGAGTGCGTGATCTTTGATTGAAGCGGCGGTTGTCATTGGTCGACGGCCCTTATGGGTACGTTGGCCAATGGCAGGCTTGGGCGTTGGGTGAGAGCAATCCGGTGGTTTCATTGGTCCATTTACCCTTGGGTTCGTGGGCCAATGAGAAGCCGGTCTGCTGTGAAATCGCGTTGGAGCCAAAAGCAGCTGCTCCGGAGAATACGGTTTCGGAGGCGAAAGCGTGGTGAAACGTAATCCTTTCTCCCGTTCCTAATGAGGGAACGGCCCAGAGAAGAAAACGACTCACGCAGAAAGTAAAACCTTCTACTTTTATTTGCGTGGGGGCCTGATGGTAGGTATAAGCTAACTCGTTGTAGCGGTGAACGAGGGCAGTGAGTTCCACTCCGTGCAATGCTGAAAACAAAATGAGGGTACGCTTTCGTCGAAATAAAACAATAGTTAATTGACAAGTTTTAATGTAGCTAAAGCGACAAAGACAAAGCATACGTGGTTGTGACGTGCTTAAAATTGAAGGCACGTTAATTTTATTGACAAACGCCACGTCAAAGGTGTTCAAAAAACTGAGGCTACCAGAAGGGTACCCGCCAATGCAAAGGTTGGCTTCAATGACACAAATAATTTACCACCAAAAACAAACAAGAAAATATATGATACCTTACCAAGAGCTCCGGTAAGTTTACACAAATAAAGGTGACAGACGGCTTCTTGATTGAAAAGATGGTTGCAGATATTGACACTACAGATTCCCCTCTGAGATGCTCCGAGTACGGAAGGCACCGACGTGGTAACTCGTACAGCAGCTTGTGGCGGGATGAACAGATGATGGACCGACGCCCCTCAGAATTATGTGATGGAATGGTACACTTATAAAATCCAACGATATAATAATGATGATTGTCCAAAAAAATAATCAATCATCCAAATTGACAGCAAGTTGATTGTCAAAATATACACCAGTCCTTTTCACCACATCAAGTTGGTAATGCTGAGCGTTTATCGTACAATGGAAAAATGTGTGGTCGAACGAGATAAAAAAATATATAATCCAACACGGTTGAATTAGGTAAGACTGATATCGAATACGCTTAATTTCACTTATATCCGTTATTACGGTGAAAGTATAACACGCACGATATTTAAGGTACAAATGATCGAAAATCGAATCAAAATTATCTATTTTATACACTCGAAAACAAAATGTCGACCTTTCAGTTTGCTCGTCAAACCAGAATTAAAAATTCTCTAATGCGCATCTGATAACTTCTTGTCATATCAAGTTCGTTGTAAAAGGCTGTAGAAAGATGGCGCTTGATGTATGAATAAATTTAAATAAGTAGCGAAATGAGAAAAATTTTGTTATAGTGGATCGACGAACCTGTTAACAAATTTCTTTATTATTTAACACAAAAAATATAGAGAAATTGTACATCATCTTAGTTACAAAGTAGAAATGATCGAAATAATCAAAAATTAAAGTTAAAAATCAAAAAGTAATAAATGTCATCAATAGTTATAAAAATATAAGTCACTTTACAAGAGAAAATAAATTAAATTTAAGCAAAAATTGCAAATAACTGTTTTATGGATTCTGGTGATATTAAAACATGACATATTCACCGAGTCTTCTTTTGGTATGGCTTGGCATCTATGGTGAGTGAGACATCTTGAAATTTTGTATCACTTCATCTATCAGCCGTGGATCCAATTGGTTCCTAGTCATCGCTGCCAGGATGAATGCGAAAGCCTTCGGGGTGACTTCCGCGCGTTTGTCCGACTCCTCCTGGGTGGGTTGGGCTCTTTGTCCTCTGGGTGGTGCGGCTTTGGGGCCGCGACTGGTGCCCTCCGGGTTTCTTCTTGCGAACGGTTGCTCGCCATGTGGTCTTCTTTGTCCTGGACGAGGACCTGGATTTGGTGGCTGCCGATTGGCGCGCCAGGCGCCTCTTGGTGGTGGCCTCGGTTGCGGAAAGCGTCTGCAACCTCGGTAGTTCGCTGGATGGTCTCCTTTGCAGTTGGCACAGGTTGCCTTCACATCTCGCGGCCTTTGGCATTCCGCTGTCAGGTGCGCTCCCACGCACTTGACACACTTCGGCCCGGCGCGACAACATCTTTGAGCGTGCCCGAATCCTTGGCACCTGTAGCACTGGCTGAATCCTAACTTCTTGTATGGCTTTTCGACTTGGATTGAAATGCCGATGATTTTGTCCAATGTGAAGATCTTTCTGGAGTCTTCTGTCCTCGAGAGGGTGACCATAAGGAAGGGGAGAGGCTTCTTCCCCTTCTTCATCCTACCCGCTGAGATGGCGTGTATTCCTTCCCCTTGAATTGCTTTCAGAATTTCCACCGCGTCGATGTCCTTCGGAATCCCGCGTATGACAACTTTGATAGGTTTATCGTCTCGAAATTGGTGGAAGTAATATCCTCCTTCGCTGGGAATCAAGGTGTCGTCGAGTACCTCGATGATCGCGCCGTGATCTTGGATCGTTGCAGGTGTAACAAACCGCCCATTCATTTCATTCATAATTACGATACAAATATTAAGTTTGTATAACCAACTTCCGACATGAGTAATTTGTCGTATTAAACTACCAGAAGGCACACTTAGAATGCCCTACTAGTATAAAGAATAGAATTATAAAAATAATTTAGGTAAAGAATTTTAAACACCCTGTACATTGATTTAACTAATAAACGTTTTGGCGTTCATTTAAAAATAGGGTGCAAACACCTGCTAGCACAACCAATCCGGCACGGCACGAAGGGTTGTTAGTTAAATCAATGCAGCTGGTAAGAAATTCCACACTTGTTGATAAATCCACACGTGAAAGGAAATGATACATTTTTATGGATATACCGCCAAAAGATTCGTTTAAAGAAATATTCAAATTCTGCATAAGGCGTGATCCCAACTTAATGCCTCATTTACTTTAACGATGTTAGGAATTAGGTTTTTAAATTAAGAAATACAAAATCTGTGGGAAAACTACACAATTTACATGCGAATCAGTCACACACGTGCAGGGAAGTAAGTTTTGAGAGATCCAATTAATAAGACAACCCTCTTCTAAAGTTAAGGGAAAAAGCACACACGCAATTGGTCAAAGAATTCAAATCGAAGGCGTAATATTAATATTCAGAAACGGGGACAAGTTTATAAAATACCCCGGGAGCGAATCGAAAAGGGATTGTGGTAGTAACACGTTTCGCGCTTTGATTGTTCCATTCAGTAACCCCAACCGGGTGAATTTAATTCAAGAGTTAACCGAAAACTCGACAAATCGGCCAAAATAAATTCAAGTACAAATTCTCCAAGTTAAGTGAAAACAGTCAATTAGATCAATTATTAGTATTTTATAGTTCGGATTTCGAGAGCGCGAGTTAATAATTATTTACGGTGTTCCATAATATAATATCAATTTTTGGTGTCATTAAATTAATCATTGAACGAACCGAGTTGTAGTTAAAAAAATAATAAGTGAAACCACTTGGGATTACCAAAAGGGTCTAATATTTCAAAACTTACCACCCCGGAGCACAGGATTCTTGTAATAAATAGGTATTGTGACATTTCGTTAAATTAATACTTGTAACCTTTCTTTTTTAATTGTATCTTGTATGTAGATTTCTATTACTCTATAATTTAAAATAATCAATTTATACCAACTGGTAGTGTTTATGAGTTAATTGTGTACTTTGATAAATTCTTGTAGAATATCAAATTCTGTTCAATATACGAAATTATAACAATTTAAATCTTTAATTGGTCGTTACTCCAACGATCGACTCTAATTAGTAAAGTGTAGTTATTTCTCTGGGTTTTCCTACGACTCCAAAACAATAGAAGAGTCACGTTACCTTAAACATCAGACAACAACGTCCGCTTTAAGAGGTTTCTTAATCTACCTCAGTAATTAACCGCACCAAGGTGGTTAGTACCAGAATTCAAAGATTAAGTGGTGGCAGCTATAATCATTCAGGATCGAAAATTAAATAAAACCCCCTTTTTTTGGAATATTAATTTTTCAAATAACGCTACCCCGTTTTATTACACAGGGGAGATTGCTAACCCTCCGGCTGCGTTACGAACCGTGTACCGGATCCCTTTCCTGGCCATCTTTTTGTTCAGGATTAACCATTTGGCGGTGTCCTTAAGAACAATAGGTGGGATCTTGGTCTTCTTTGGGTGTTGTGGGTTGGGATCCACAATTCCGACGGGCTCCGTGCTGCCTTGGACTAATGCTGGCTCCGCTGCTACCTGGAGGTGGTGGTCTGGACCCTGGGTTACATTCGGGGCGCTGCGTGAACGGCTACCATCCTTTTCACTTTCGGGCAGTGTTACGACTGTGGTCTTCACGGTTTATTTATTTTAAAATTTCAGAATGTAGAATCAGGGTGTGCATCGCATTTGTTTTTAAAAAGTGTATTTTGTGAATAAAGTACTTAAATTTTGGGGCAGTTGGGACCAAAAGATATTAATTTTGTCCAGATTTGTCATGCATGTGTTTTCAAGTTAAAAATATCGTTATTCACAAAATTTACTTAAATGTTAGTCAATGTAAAAATATTCAGTTTCAAGTTTAAATGGCATTTTGGGATTAGCTTACGTTAAAACGCCGCCACTTGACCAGCTGCATTTTCACACATGTGCGGTGAAACAAAGAAACGGCCCTTCTGGAAGGGCGTATTACGATGTAATGCTCCATATATTTCTAAAGTAAAAATACGGTGTACAGCGCCTAGAGACCCAAAATTTATAGTAGCCGGAGATATTCAAAGAAACTTCGGTCAGTTTTGTAAAACTTAAACATATGGTCAACGAATAAGGAAGTGATTTCTTTGTCGAATAGAGAGGCGATTATGTTTGTCCCCTAATTTAAAATGTAATATGTAAGGGTAGGGGACGGAAAATTAGGCAGTGCAGGTCGAACCAAGACAACGCGGACATGATGATATTCATGCCACTGTGCTGATTATTAGGTCGAGTAAATTAGGAAATTTTGGTTAAGTTTTGGAACAAATTTAGGAAAATTACAGTGCAAATTTGGTGTGATCAATAATTAATTAAATAAAAATATTGATTATTCTGCAAAAGTTCGTATACGTTTTATGAGTTCAAATAAGAAAAAGAAAACAATAAATAATTCGTATTTAAATTAAATACAAATACGAAAACCTTCGAGAATTCTCTTGAACAAAAACAATCTACCTTTGAAGTAAAATAATCCAAGTTAATAAACTATCGAATGGTTGAGTTCGTAAATTTTAAATAAAATAAATTAATCTATAATTGGGGATTCACCAAGCCTAAAAGTGCTACGACAAAGAGGTCATTTTCCACGACAGGACCAGCTCCAGCATCTGTTTCGATTTGGCCGTGTTCAGGGAAATTAGGTGTTGTTTGTTAAGTGATGATAAGGGCAATTAGGTGTTGTTTATTAAGTGATGATAAGGGCAATTAGGTGTTGTTTGTTACGTTAAACTAGGGTAAGCTGATAGTTTTTAAGGTATAATTTTGTTCATTTTGTATAATTTGTTTTGTTTTAAGGTATAATTTTGTATATGGTAGCATTAGGTTCATTTGTAAAATTTGGATTCTTTTTGGTGTATCGATCCCGGACTTTGAGGTCCTGGAAAGTTGTTATTCCAGGATGGCCCACATTTGAAGATGAAGCAAATAATAGCTCGGACAACGAAAAACAAGAAGAAACCCAAAAGAAAGCAAAAAAGAAACCGAACAAAAACCAAAGAAAACGTGCCAGACTGGCAAAACAAGAAGAAGAAAAAAAACGAAAGACAAGTAACGAAAACGATAAGTAAAAACAGTAACGAAACAAAGAAAAAAAACTATGGAACCGAAAAAACACAGAGTGAAGAACAAATGGAAACATCCACAAAGATAACTGAAACAAGGTCCAAAATTCAACAGATGATACAAGAAAATAAAGAAAAACATGGAACAGAAGAAAGAGAAACACCAAATAAAGATAATTTGGAAATAACAAAATGGGCAAAAAAAAATATTTTCCAACGCATCCAATGCCGCGCATGAAATAATGAAATTCATTATCTTAGGTAAAAAAGAACTCGACGATAAGGAGAATGCATACAAAAACTTAGAAGATATGAAAGAGAGCACCTCTAAACTTTTACTATTCATACTGGCGGGCAATAACAACATACGAGGAACGGATGAGCCTTCAGCCACCCCTCCCCCGTCCAAAGCAAATACAGCAGAGGCGGTCCCTGCCCCTGCCACCCCCGCGAACCTCCTCAAGGTCCGGGTACCCAAAGAAACAAATTCTTCCCCTCAGGAAGAACCCAAAAAACAGGACCCACCTAAGAAAGAATTGGCAGAGTCCAACCCCCCGAACCTCTTCAAGGTCCGGGAATCCAAGAAAACAGTTTCTTCCCCTCAGGAAGAACCCACGAAGCACAGCCCACCTAGAAGGTACCCAACATCAATAAAGAGGGCTGCCATCAGCAACCCCCGGAGTACGCGCAAAAAATATAAAGTGGTTGTCTACCCTGGAGAGGGTAGTTCATTTCAGACAGCGGAAAGCACAAGGGCCGCCCTGACTAGCATCAGAGCGGAAAATCTTGGCATAAAAGCAGATAGGCTCTATCTGACAAAAAACAAAAGTGTGGTGGTGGAATCCTCCCACCCTTCGGTCAAAAAACTAGTAGGCAGCACTCTGCTAGCAGAAAACCAATTAATGGCCCGGGAGCCTTCAGCAACCTGGCCATCAATTGCTATACAGATGGTAAACAAATCCGTCTCGAAGAGCCAAATCATAGTGGAAATAGAAAGAAGTTTTCCCGAGGCAGTCAATATGGCCGGGATTTCGTGGCTCAAAAGAGCCAATCCCGTACATACCAAAGGAAGAACATACAACAAATGGATCCTAGAGGTTCACCCTCTGATCCATGAAGCAGCAGTCAAGAAGGGTAAATTCATAGTGGCTTGGAAAAGCTACCGTGTGCGGAACCACATCGGAATTGCCCGATGTTATAAATGCCAACGTTTTGGCCACACAGCCAAATTTTGCAAAGGAACTGAAACATGCGCCTTTTGCACCTCAACAGAACACGCTTCACGTGACTGTGTGGTGCAAGAGGAGCCTACTATGCATGTATGCGCCAACTGTGTCAGAGCGAAGCTCAGTGACAACAAGCACTCCACAGGATCAGCCCTGTGTAAAGTGTATAAGGCCCGTCTTGGGGCCCTTGCACAATCCATAGCAACCACTATAGAAAACATTAGAAATAACCGTGACCAAATTAGACCTAATCCTAAAAACTAATAACCGTGACAAGAAATAAGGTCTGAGTGTACCCTGAAAAGCCAAATAACTATCGAAGTGAAAATAGACTACAAATCAAGACAAGAAAACCGATACTTACCAAACAGTGATGAAATAAAAACGCCCACGCAATCCAGTGTTGAAACCTGAAACAAACAAATAAGAAACCAATATATCAAAAAATAGGCAGATTAAATGTATGTAACAATATACCAAATGACACGCGGTTTGAAACCCGATTAAAAAAAAAAAAATTCATACCAGAGAATACCCTGAACCAGCAATTAATTTTTTGAAATTTATATTTATTTTTTTTATGACAACATGAAATCTCCGCCTATTTGCGGATTAAGTGTGATTGGCAATGCTAATCTGTTATTTTATTCTATATAATAAAACAAACTTCAATTGAGGTAAGATGTTCTATTGTCACCGTAAAAAAGCTAGCCAAGGGATTTTACAGTAAGTAAAGTAAAAATTAATCGGGTGAAAGTAACAATTTGGCGCCCAAGTGTGAAGCGAGTTTAAGTAGCTTTAGAAAGCCGAAAAGACACAAGAAATGTACTTATAGAAATTTCAGCTAATTTAGTAATATAAGGTGTATCGTAAACTGCAGGTGTAAATGGAAACAGATCAAAAGTTAGGGTGAGGGAGAAAATTTTAAAGAATTCATAAGGTATACATTTTTTAATAAATATGGACCCAAGTCATTTAAAAATTGATGAAACTAGGTACGAGTTATCAATTCGGGGTGTTACGCCTAAAAAGACACTCATTTCTATGAGAATTCAGTTAAGAATCCTTCTTGAAAATGAATTAAATGAACCACGTACATTTGTAGTATCCAAATTAAATTTCAATACTTCAGTTTCGGAAATTAATGCGACTATTGAGGATCTTTTAGGAATTTTAGAAAATAGGCTAAATGAGGATCAAATTTTGGTAATTGAAACTAGGTTAAATCATTTAAATAATAGAGTAAAATCACTGTCAGACGAAGAAGATGAAGCTAAAGAATTAATTATAGAAGGGTTTTGGACACAACTTCAAATTATTAACAGTTTATTTAGCAATAAAAAGAAAGAAAAGTATTGTAGCTTGAGAAATAATAACACATCGGTAATTGAAAACAATAAAAGCATACCAATTTATAAATGGGGAATTAGGTTTGAGGGTTATGAAGACAAAGAAAATGTTTTGGTATTTTTAGAAAAAATTGAGGGTTTACGCGAAGCGCGACGAGCGACAGAAGAACACCTTTTTACGTCAGCATTCGACTTATTTTCAGGTTCGGCGGTACATTGGTACCGCAACATTAAAGATAAAATTAATTCGTGGTCCGAATTAGTTAAATGTTTAAAACGGGATTTTCTCCCGCGTGATTACCAACTTTCATTACAGGATGAAATAAGGAAACGGATACAAGCCCCCAATGAAAATATTTTTACTTTTGTGTTATCAGTAGAATCACTTTGTAGGCGTCGGGATGTTAAAATGTCCGAAGGAGACATTATTGCACAAGTAATACGGAACCTCAACCCTTTTTATGCCGAAAGGCTTGCGCTACAATCTTTCGCGTCGCTAGAGTCCTTAAAGGATAGTTGTCGATCTCTTCATGAATTGAAGTTGAGATTAGAAAGTTACAGTACGGTGAATACAAAACCCCGTCGTGTTTTCGCTAATACAAGTAATGCAGTAGAGTATGCTTCGAGTCCGGCAGTTTCGCGGGAAAATAGTCAATATTTTACACCCAATGATGATTTTAATAATTTAAGAACAAAAAATATTCGGTCAATTAATGCGGCAGCGCCAAGTGCAAACTTTATTAGGCCAGTAGAGAATAATAAGTTATCAACTAAAGATTACATTTGTTGGAATTGTGGAAATGAAGGGCACAATTTTAGTTCATGCGGGTTAAGGCAAAACACAATATTCTGTTATCGTTGTGGTACGAAAGATGTAATAAAGGCTAATTGTCCTAATTGTTCACAAAAAACGTCCCAACTCAATTCAATTCGAACGGAAAACGAAAATTTGGTTGCCAATCAGGACGCCGGCAATCAAGATATGGCAAGTCGTCCTTTGGAAAAACAAATGGAAAATTTAAACATCCAACGACACGTAACGTTCAGATTGGGAAACGGTGGCCGCGGAAAAGGTCGAGGAGTATCAAATTACCTCCCTCGTACCCCTTCAAAAGAATAAATTCTTTTTTCAATAAAGCCGCGTGGGCTGACTGGTTGGTAAGAGTGCGCAACTTTCATCAACAACCCCAATTTGCGGCTCCCATAATGATAAAAAGACCTCATGATAATCGACCCCACCTTGAGATTAATATAGATAAAAAGACAATTACGGCATTATTGGATACAGGGGCTATGAATTCGATCATAGGAAAACAGGGTTTAAAATTATTAAATCCCGATAAATATGGAAAGATTCAATTTAGTACGGTTAAGGAAATTAAAGTCGCTAATGGAGGGTATAGTAAGGTATGTGGTACGTTACCATTAAAAATTCGTTTAGGTGGGATAGAACGAACTATTACTTTTCTAGTAGTTCCAAATTTAGCATACGAATTTTTATTAGGATCCGATTTTTGCGACAAATTTCAGCTGTCTTTGCATTTCAGTAATTTTTCTTGGAATACTGCGCAGCAAAAAGAAATTGCTACAAGCGAAGGAATATCAAGCGCTATTATGTTGACTCGGTCACAGCAAAATCAATTAAATACAATAATTGATAAATTTAAAACTTTAGCCACCCACGAAATGGGGTGTGTCAAAAATGTTAGTCACGTGATCGATACAGGAAATGCGGCCCCAATTAAGCAGCGTCAATACCCTTTGAGCCCTTATATGCAGGTTAGGCTTCACGCGGAAATTGACCAAATGTTGAAGGACAAAGTCATCGTGGAAAGCAATTCTCCGTGGTGCAGCCCAATTTTAATGATCACCAAGAAGAATGGTGAAATACGAACATGTTTCGATGGACGTAAATTAAATGCGGTTACGGTAAAGGACTCATATCCATTACCTCGAACGGATTGCATCCTTAACCGGTTATGAAATGCGAAATTTCTGTCTTCCATTGATTTACGTAAAGCCTTTTGGCAAATACCGTTAGAAAAGTCCTCGCAGCCAAAAACGGCTTTTTGTGTACCAAATAAGGGCTTGTTTCATTATTTAGTTACTCCATTTGGGCTCAGTAACTCCCCTCAAACTTTGCAAAGGGCCATGGAACAGACCCTCGGTTCAGTTTTACATAAGGAAGAAGCTTTTGTGTACCTCGATGATATCATCGTTGCATCACCAACTTTTGAGGAACATATTAGTACTCTGACGACTATTTATGAACGCTTAGGTCAGGCAGGGTTTAAAGTTAACCTTGACAAGTGTCAATTTTGTTGCAAATCGCTAACATTTTTAGGTTTCATCGTAGATGAATTAGGTCTCCGTACAGATCCGGATAAGGTTGAGGCTATTCAAAGATTTAAGACGCCTAAGACAACCACCGAAGTAAAGCGATTAATAGGGTTAGTCAGTTACTATCGAGTCTTTCTGACAAATTTATCAACCGTGTCGTCGCCAATAACGGCTTTAATTAAAAATAAGAAAAAGGGGCAAACCGTTCAGTGGACCCCTGAGGCAGAAGAGGCATTTAAGGAAATTAAAAAATTAATTACGGTTGCACCCATATTAATAAGTCCAGATTTTACGAAAAAATTTTATGTACAGACCGATGCATCCCTCGTGGGGGTGGGGGGGTCCTTTTCCAAGAACAGGGGGGACTTGAACATCCGGTGGCATATGCAAGTAGAGCATTAACGACCGCAGAACAAAAATATTCGGCATCGGAACGCGAATTAATCGCTATAATTTTTGCAATTAACAAATTTAGGGGATATATAGAAGGGACCAGTTTTGTAGTAATTTCGGATTGTTCTTGCTTGCAATTTTTGAATCGTTTTAAGAACCCGACCGGCCGCCTCTCGAGATGGGCAATGCAATTGGCACAATATGATTTTGAAGTTAAGCACCGACCAGGAAAGTTGAATATTGTCCCCGACATCTTGTCTCGCGATATTGCATCACTTAATGTTATCGATACCCTCATTCCCGATATGTGGTATACGAATATGTTAGAATCCGTTGGACACAATCCCGACGAATATTTTAATTTTAGGATTGAGAACGATATTTTGTATAAATTCATTCCCGATGACCTACCCATCAAATCCAATGTACCGGAATGGAAGTTAGTCATACCTACGGCAAACCGCCAGGAAATTTTAAGGAGATGTCATGATGATGCTACATCGGCACATTTCGGAGTAAACAAAACTTTATCCCGAATTTCAGATCTATATTATTGGCCAAAAATGGCACGCGACGTAAAAAGATACGTGGAAAATTGTCGCGTTTGCGGTTCTCAAAAGAGCTCGAATCAAGCTCGTCCGGGATTAATGGGACAATATAAAAATATATCGTTTCCATTTCAACTAATTTCTGTTGATTTATTAGGACCACTTCCCCGATCAAAAAAAGGCAATCAGCACCTCTTAGTAGTAACGGATTGGTTTTCTAAATTTGTATTGGTTCACCCAATGGCTAAAGCCACAGCAGCTGGAGTTGCTAAATTCATGGAAAACCAAGTATTTTTAATTTTTGGAATACCCCAAATTATTTTGTGTGATAACGGCGTACAGTTCACGTCTAAGGAATTTAAACAATTAATTGAACGTTATCAGGTTCAGAAAATTTGGTTTAACGCGAGGTATCACCCTCAGGTCAATCCGACCGAGCGTGTTAATAGGGTTTTAGTTGCAGCAATTTCATCATACATTAAGGAGGATCACACGCGGTGGGATGAGAAGATCCATCAGATCGCTCAGGCCATTCGAACTGCTAAACATGATGTTAGCAAATTTACGCCCTCTTATTTGGTTTTTAATCGGTATGTTCCCATATCCGGCTCGTTCTTCGGTAATGCTCCCAATGCAAATGAAATTATTCAAATTGAGCAAAAATTAATTAATAATGAGGATCAAGAAGCCCTTCCGGATTTATATAAACAAGTTAGAAAAAATCTAAAACGTTCGTATGAAATTAGTAAAAAACGGTATGATTTAAGAAAGCGTCCTCTTTCTTTTCAGGTGAATGAACAAGTTTGGAAACGTAATGTAGTCCAGTCCGATAAGCTTAACAAATTTGCTGCTAAGCTTGCGCCGAAATTTTTGTGTAAAATTATTAGGAAAATAGGAACATTATCTTACGAACTTCTTAATGAAAAGGGACAGAATGTCGGAATTTGGCACATAAAGGATTTAAAACCTTTTAAGGGTACCGCTATTGATTTTGAAGATTAAAGTTATAATATCATAATCATTAATTTAATTTCCAATTTTATTCAGTTTATCGTCTTAAGGTAATATTGTTGTTAAATGTATCCAGTTTTGTAATGCTTCTCTTTGTTGATGGATCCATAACGTTGGATTCTTTCTTTCGTAAATAGCGCTGTTTGCGATAGTAAAGGAACCAATCAGGCCAGTTACTAGTTTGGTATTCGAACCTTGAACAATTTAACTCATTATTGCAGTAAGTTTGGTTATATTTTTTTGTTTTGGTAATGATGTGGATAACCACATTTGGTAATAATTAGTTTTGGAAAAATAAGTTCAACCGTCTTCAGTTCGTTAGGTATTGTTTAGGAATTAACTAGGGTATTACGGAAATTTAGGTTTTATTAACGCAATTTTCTTCTTGTTCGATTAATTATTGAAGTCCGGATTAATCAATTTTGTGGTAGGGTTTTATGATCTTCAATCATATTGTAGTATATGTTGAGGATAATTTATGTGGTAAAACTTCAAATGAGGACATAATTTAAAATTTAAACGATTATAACTCTGATTCGAAGGTAATTTGGTTTCGAATTTGGAATAATTTCTTCGGATTAAATAAAGTTTCAGGTAAAAGGAATTATATAGTTGAGGTTTTGGGAAACTGTTAGGAATTTGTCATTTAGTCAGGATTAGGTAACCAATAATTAATGAGGTAAGTCATGAACTTTTCAGTTCAATGACCTTAGGATAGGTTAGGAATCTTTCATTTAGTTAGGATTCGGTAACCAATTGAGGTAAGTCATGAACTTTTCAGTTCAATGACCTTAGGATATGTTAGGATTTTCGTGACACTTGACCAGGCTGGTAAGTAAATCGCGAATTTTTAAAAAAGAATTCTGTTTACAGAAAGAAATTTTTATACAATCTGTTAATGTGGGGTCATCAAAGTAACCCAAAAGAATATTAAGCAAAATTTTGCGGAATCATTATTAAGAATGATTACTTCGCGTAGCGAGTCAAGTAATTTGTTTTGACCAGGCTATGTTTGTCGGTCCAAATTTAAGTTGGACTTGTAAATATGATTAGTATTTGTTCTTGTTCATGATCAAACGCGGATCTACGTCTAATTTTCTCATTTACCAACTGCGTTGTTTCTAATTTGCGAAATGCATCGACAGTACTTGGAAAATTCGTTTGTTTTTTGTGCGAGATCTTGATTTTTTTTAATATTTTTACTTAGATTTTAGAACTTGTAAATTTCATTTTTTTTGTTGAGCTTGAATTGAACCTTGAAACTTTGCTTTGTTTCCTTGTGTCGAGCATTCTAGATGGGTGACCCGGATCCTATCCAAGAACGATTCTCGGAAAAAGTTCAGTTCCTTGGTAAGATTTTCGTCAATCACTCTAATTTTAAGTTAACGTTATATTATGTAAATTTGATTCGTTATTTCAAAATCTTCGCGATTTCGGAATTTTAAGCCACGTTCAATATTAATGAACAACCCAACTCTCCGTGAAAGCTTTTTAGCCGTCCCTATGTTATTGTTCTCCGCGCAAGCATTTTTTGTTGACATTTAAGTATTTTGTTCTTTCCCTCCTTGTAAAACCTAGTCTTTAGGTAGTCTTTTTAATTTTCTCCTCCGTGTAAACTCAAAGTTGTCGTTTTTTGGTGGTACACTCTGGTAAACACCTTGGTGTTATCACATATTTATTCTACCCCGCGAAGCATTAATGCTAATTAATAATTTTTGGGCTTGTAAATATGATTGCCCTCCTTGACTTTACGGTTTCTTGTTTTTACCGGAAGTCAAAATAAGAAAACAAGTGGCGTCCAATAATAAAATTTCCCCTTTAGATGACCCTAAGAGCATAATTTGAATTTTTTGATAGGGTTACAGTCTCCCGTCCTGAGTACGACGTTAAAACTGCATCTATCTTCTGTAATTAGCACAGTAGTACATTTGAATATTTAGTCTATGCATTATTTGAGTGTTTAGGTTACGCTTTGTTGCGTTTAGGTTACGCTTGGTTGCGTTTAGGTTACGCTTTGTTGCGTTCAGGGTACGCTTTGTTGCGTTCAGGTTACGCATATTAAAAATGGTAACGTATTAGTTACGTATTAGTTACCGTTACTATAACGGAATAGGTAACGTATTCTTGCACTACAGTATGCATTCACGCGTTGAGGTTACCCCTTTCAAAAGGAGTGAAGTGTCTGAAGACTGTTCTTATAATTAATTTTTCGGTTTGTTAATTGTATGATTTGGTTTTAATTATTTTTACTTTAGTTTAGAATTTTACTTTTAGACTTTTCGATTTTGGCATTTTATTGTACATAATTCAACACTTATTTGGTCCTCAGATTTTAGGCTCATTCTCGCTTAGTTTAAAGTTAATCTAAGTCTTGTTGCGTACGTATCGGTTATGCATTCATTTCAATTTTAAGGTTAGGAACAACAATTAATAATATCCAGTGGGAACTCGATTTTGATATTATTTTTATATTTTTACAACTTTAATGTGTTTAATCTTCGAACTTAATATATTTTTTTTGGGTTGAAGCGTCTCTATTCGGAAGAACGTCAGTTTGTCAGTAATACCGCAAGGAGGTAGTCAATTTACTCACCCCTTATGAGGGTGACTTTGAAATTTTTTTGGAAATATATGGAACAAAATTATTTTGTATGTAGAAGTAATTAATATTTGGGAATTTTGTTATGAGAGTGTAGTACTTTCACTCATTTTTTTTATTGTTTTTTTTTATTAAGGATAAGGGATGTGTTACGACTGTGGTCTTCACGGTTTATTTATTTTAAAATTTCAGAATGTAGAATCAGGGTGTGCATCGCATTTGTTTTTAAAAAGTGTATTTTGTGAATAAAGTACTTAAATTTTGGGGCAGTTGGGACCAAAAGATATTAATTTTGTCCAGATTTGTCATGCATGTGTTTTCAAGTTAAAAATATCGTTATTCACAAAATTTACTTAAATGTTAGTCAATGTAAAAATATTCAGTTTCAAGTTTAAATAGCATTTTGGGATTAGCTTACGTTAAAACGCCGCCACTTGACCAGCTGCATTTTCACACATGTGCGGTGAAACAAAGAAACGGCCCTTCTGGAAGGGCGTATTACGATGTAATGCTCCATATATTTCTAAAGTAAAAATACGGTGTACAGCGCCTAGAGACCCAAAATTTATAGTAGCCGGAGATATTCAAAGAAACTTCGGTCAGTTTTGTAAAACTTAAACATATGGTCAACGAATAAGGAAGTGATTTCTTTGTCGAATAGAGAGGCGATTATGTTTGTCCCCTAATTTAAAATGTAATATGTAAGGGTAGGGGACGGAAAATTAGGCAGTGCAGGTCGAACCAAGACAACGCGGACATGATGATATTCATGCCACTGTGCTGATTATTAGGTCGAGTAAATTAGGAAATTTTGGTTAAGTTTTGGAACAAATTTAGGAAAATTACAGTGCAAATTTGGTGTGATCAATAATTAATTAAATAAAAATATTGATTATTCTGCAAAAGTTCGTATACGTTTTATGAGTTCAAATAAGAAAAAGAAAACAATAAATAATTCGTATTTAAATTAAATACAAATACGAAAACCTTCGAGAATTCTCTTGAACAAAAACAATCTACCTTTGAAGTAAAATAATCCAAGTTAATAAACTATCGAATGGTTGAGTTCGTAAATTTTAAATAAAATAAATTAATCTATAATTGGGGATTCACCAAGCCTAAAAGTGCTACGACAAAGAGGTCATTTTCCACGACAGGACCAGCTCCAGCATCTGTTTCGATTTGGCCGTGTTCAGGGAAATTAGGTGTTGTTTGTTAAGTGATGATAAGGGCAATTAGGTGTTGTTTATTAAGTGATGATAAGGGCAATTAGGTGTTGTTTGTTACGTTAAACTAGGGTAAGCTGATAGTTTTTAAGGTATAATTTTGTTCATTTTGTATAATTTGTTTTGTTTTAAGGTATAATTTTGTATATGGTAGCATTAGGTTCATTTGTAAAATTTGGATTCTTTTTGGTGTATCGATCCCGGACTTTGAGGTCCTGGAAAGTTGTTATTAGATTAAATTAAATATTTTTATTCACATTCTCGTGTTTTCTTGTGTCTTGGAAGTTAGTACAAATCTACTGCCTGCACCTGAGGTAAGATGTTCTATTGTCACCGTAAAAAAGCTAGCCAAGGGATTTTACAGTAAGTAAAGTAAAAATTAATCGGGTGAAAGTAACAGCAGTTCCATCTCGACTTCCGGCTCGCTTTGTGCCGGCGTTGGCGTCCTTGGTCGTTCATTTCGCCTGTCGTGTGTGGAGGCCTCGGACATGGTGGTGCAGTTTGTGGTGATTGATGCGTGGGATGAGGCGGAGGTGTCCCTTCTCGGCCTCTTGTCCCTGTGCACGTGGTCTTCGGTTTCTGATTTTTCCTTTTCGTCCTCTTTTCTTGTTTTTCTTCTAATCTTCTTCAGTCGCTTTCGCTCCTTTTTGATTTCCTCCTGATTGATTTCTATATGTTGCAATGTCATGTGTTCGGCCATGAATTGTTCCATTGTGAGTCTTTCATCCTCTGTATATATTATTTTACTTAGGTAATCGGCGTAGGCGATAAATGCCTTGTTTCTCATCTCAGGTGTGTCTACTTTTTCAGCTGTGGGGTGGTCTGCCATTATTTAACCTCAAAATCGCTGGGTCGGAAATAACGGTAAAACACGTCCGTGCTGTTCAACGTCTCACTCCAACTCACTCGGTGCTGCCGTACCCAAATCCCCACTTATATTTATAACTTATGTGGTAGGCGTGGCCTATTCGATCATTTCAATGCTAATTTTATGTACTTTTAAAAATTCGATTTTGGGGTTGTTTTTCAACGGTTCTCGAAAATTATTTTTTCTATAGACTAAAATAAGCCTGTTCTTTAGTGTGTAGCTAAAGAAATTTTTTTTCAGCTTACCGGGGATGCAAAACTCGACCCGCATTTACTATAACGCCATAAAAAAATTGTTAAAATTATGCTGTTTTTGTTTCTTCTAGAGTGTCATTACCCCTGAAATAAAATGAGCGATAGCAATTTAATGTAGCTTTCAGGTAGCGATATTTTAATACCCTGCACTCAAACAAGAGAGATAGTATGCGAAAAACGAACAGAACAAATTGTCGGTAATCGAAAACTTACAGTTTATCACGTGATAAATAAATTATTTTTGAATACGTATAGTACCGCCAGCGTCACCAATGTATTTCCTGTAACTAAGAAGTAGTTTCCTGGTACTATGAAGAAAGAGTCCCCCTCCACTTTCCGCAGCGCGCTCTTAAATAGCCAATTTACAGCAAAAATGTTTGTTGGGATGAAAACAAGACATTTTTCAATTTTTAAGAACACCCTGTGTAAAATAAATTTAGTATTATTTTTGAAAATTTATTATCATACTTAAACCTAATTTCATCTAAACACTCGCAATTCTATAGACAATTTACTAAGAAATCCATTATTAAAATCACTGGCAGATATCTTTTTACCAGGAATTCCAATTTTTTCTACATTTACCCAATTACCATCGGCACATTGTACACGCAGCACTTTGTCACTTTTATTATATGTTACAAAACCTGGTACAACAGTTGTAGAAGTCTCTGAGTAATCACTGTGACTTATCTCGTAAAGTTTAACAGGAACATCATTAAATTTTGTAGTCAATTGTAAAAATCCAGCTAATGCTCGATCTAAATTATAAATGCTATTTGAAGACATTTGACTCCAATTAACTACAGACATTTTTGAATCAATTTTTGGTGCTGAAAACAAACAGTAAAAATTCAGTTAAATCAACTACAATATTTACTACCTAACGTCACACCCTCTGCAGGTTGTGGAATTGCATTCGCAATATTTTCACTTAAATTCCCAAGCGTTGAGACTAACGTTTTTGATCCGAGCCTAGCCAAAATATTATACAGTTCCGGCATTTTCATGTGAGGTGGTATTTCGACCGATTCTTGTTTTACTATTTCTCCTATATCAAATTTCCCTGCTTTAACTCTCATTATAGTAACTCCCGTTGTCAAATCTCCCCTAGCAATAGCATGAACGATCGGTGCAGCACCTCTCCATCGAGGTAACAAACTGGCATGTACATTTAACATACCACTAAAATAAAAACAGCTCCATAAGCGGTTCACCCAAACGTATATTTTACATACAAATGAAAGCTGTCTATTATTTTTGCAGGAATTAAGTGGCCGAATGAAACCACAAGTCCGATGTGAAACTGTTCACAATTAAACCCTCCGTTGGTAAAATCATGCACAACCAAGTCTTCAGCTAGTGCATACTGTTCGACAGGATTTTTTTTGTTTTTCATCGACGTAACCACCTCTAAATTGCTTAACAAGTTTCCCACTTTTCTAAAAAGTTACAAGTGATAACTAAAACTGTTTTAGCTTACTTTTTTTGTTAAACTTACTGTTCGATCCTTAATGCTTTCAAACTTTCCAGCGAAAATTGGTCGTTCCCAAAAAATAAAACTTTCCATGGTGGTTTTAATTCAAGTCGATTGCAATATTTACGATAATTATGAAAAATCACATTTGAATGATTTAAAAGAGACTTTATTGTGATGAATTTAAATATCATTTCCAAAATAAGAAATTGAGGTTAAACTTTTAAAATGCGGTAGTACCAACCTAAGCCAACATAAAACAAAACATATTAATAACCATAATAAAAAATTTTTAATTTTGTAGCAATTTCTGGCCTATAATAATTGTCAAAAATATTCGTAGTGTTGTTAACCAATATTAATTAATCTGGTAATAAAAGCGTATGAGATCTTGACCAGTTGCTGCGAATTAGTAAGTGCAGTATTACATAACCTTATTTTGTTTTTACATAAAAATTCTAGTTTTTCTATGAAATGGCAGTATCCGAAGAAAAGTTATCGAACAATGCGGAAAAACAGAATAAGGAACCGTTTAGAGGTAGAGAAAAGAAAGAGAAACCGATGACGAAAGTTATAGTGCGTCGTTTACCACCGAGTCTGGGATTGGAAGCATTTGTGAACCATGTTTCGCCGTTGCCCGATCATGATTACATTTACGTTGTAAAAGGGGACACGTCGCTTGGAGAGAACGCGTTCGCACGTGCCTACATTAATTTTGTAAATTTCTCTGATATTTTTCTATTTAAAGAGAAGTTTGATAATTATGTGTTCGTGGATCATAAGGGTCACGAGTATCCAGCTGTTGTGGAGTTTTCGTCGTTCCAAAAAATACCGAGGAAGCGTAAACCTCGTTCGGATGCTAAATCGGGTATAATTACTTCGGATCCTTATTACTTGGAGTTTTTGGAATCTTTAAAAGAAGTTCCTGCAACGTCTGAAGAAAAACCTGAGTATTCGTATCAATTTGCCGATAAGGTGGAAGTGGCGAGTACGCCTTTGTTGGATTTTGTTAAACAGAAGCGTATGGATAGGCAAAGGGTAAGAGAAGAAAGGCGCGATGAACGTAAAAAGAAGGAATTGGAGAGGAAGAAGTTTCGTGATGACGAGTATCGAAGGAAGATTGAAAGCAAAGTGGCTAGTAAACCGTTTAAAGTTGTTTCTAATCCACGTAAAGTTGAAGTTTCTGATAGTATAAAGGAAGATCCTAACGAAGCCGGTGTTGCGAAAGTTGATACTGAAGTTAAGGAAAATGTGACCACAGAAAAGAAAGACAATATTGTTTTTCCTTTGAAGAAGGAAACAAAGTATGAAGATAAAAGCTTTTATAAAGGAAAGCCAAGATTTGAGAAGAAGAATGATTTTAAAAATAACAGAAAGGATGATTTTAAAGAGAAGGAGTTCAGAAATCGTAGGTTCGATGATTACAAAAAAGAAATCGATAATACACCTAGGAGAGCTAAGAAATATAGCGAAAAAAGAGAAGAGCGTAGGAATGAAGCTAGGAAAGCAGAACAAAAACGGATTGAAGAAATTTCAGATAATGTAAATAACGAAGTTGAACCTAAAAGAGAGGAAAGTAAAAATTATAATGGTGAAAGTAATGCAAAATCTTCTGGAAAAGCCGAAGTCGTTAATAAAATGGAAAGTAAAGTAGAAGATGGTTTGAAAGAAGAAAGCTATGACGATAAAGATAAACTTAGAGATAACGATCCACGTTCGAACCGTAGGATTAAGAATAAAGATAGACCGACTATGGCTATTTATCAACCTGGAATGCGATCACGAAGGCGACCTGTTGAAGATATAGGTAAAGGTGGGTGAAATGGTAATGTAAATATCATACATCAGTAATTATTCATAATTTCAGATTAACAGATAACTTGAATGTCTATTAGGGCACCATTTCTGAAAGAATGTAAAATTAAAACGAGATCTACTGGAGGTAAGAAATTCTATAATTAAGAAAGTTATCGGTGTATGAAATTATTTGAAAATTGTCCTACCTACGATAGACATCTTGAATGTCCAAAATGTTGAGGATTTGAAATATTTGGATATTTTTTTATTGCAACTTGAATGTTGTTCTGGTCTGCATAACGATATGTATGAAAACTCTAATTTTTTTTATTCATAATTTGTGTATTGTATTGTAAGGGAAGCTAATTTTATTAAGGGTGTACTGGAAATGCTGTAACTTTTTTTATTTACATTTAAAAATATTTTATATTGTTTTAATACCAATGGTTAATTAATAATAAAATATAATTAAAAGATTATGAATTTCCTGTCCTTATCTTTTATTCCTATGCTATGCCTATGTAATGATCTTAATTTTCTTTATTGATTTATTAAATCAATGGTTACACTGGAAGACTTTTTTTTGCATAAGTTGAGATTAGTTATTTCCATGGTAAGGTAGAAGCTTACAAAAACCAAAGATAGAAAAATATGTGAACAGCATTTTATGCTTGTCCTTTTTACACAGGAAGATGATCATTTACAAAAACATTCATATTGATCCCAACAAACATTTTAGCTGTAAAACTTTATATTTCCATTGTATAATATGTAAATATGAGGAAGACAAAAGGAAACCACATTACATTCCTAAGAATAATCAAAAAAGGAAAAAATTACTGATCATGGAGATCAGATACTAAGATCCTGGAGGAGGAGTGAGGCTCATCAAGTAAGACCCCCATACAGAGGCAACAACAAAACGCGCGAAAAATAGATACATCACAAATAAGAATAAGTACCTAGAATGTATCAAGCTAGAAAGACCCACAATGCAATAAATGAAAAAACTGAAAATAGAAATTATGGAAATAAGTGATGGCCAGGCACTGGAGAATATCTTCTTCTTTTTTACTTTCCTTATGGAACATAGCCCCCTCATTTGAAGTCTTTTTTCGATCCATTTGTGAGGTGGATTATTCCTGTATCAATACTTACAGTTTCTTGTGTGATATCGCCCCTTCTACCACGTTTTTCCATTCTTTTCGATATCGCATTTTTCCTTCCAATTGTCTATACTCATGCGGGAAGAATTACCTAATTACCGCCACCCCAAATCATTTCAAAATTTTTTATAGCAAAACGAACCTTATTAGAGTGTACTGTAAAAATTTCGCCCGAGAAAGTATAGTCAAAATTTTGAGAAAAATCAATTTGAAAAAAGCTAAATTAACATGTAAATCGCAAGTTTAGGCCACGCCCATAACCGAGGTTAAAAATATAACGCACGCTCGCACTGTCGGGAGCGTATTTGTGAGTCGACTCCCGTGCGTATAACATCGCCAAATTGAATTAAAAAAACGGTTCTTTTCAGAACCACAAATATTTTAAGAATAAGGTCTCTAAAAATAAACATAAAAAACTAGCGGCCGGTTTTGATGGTGCAAATTACTTTTTAGGGTAGATCCGGCCCGGCCAGAATTGTGCGCATCAAAAAACCTACCCTACGCCCCTCCGGGGCTCCGGGCGGTTTTTCAATCGCGTACGCCGCTCCGCGGCAGAGCTAAACATACGAGAAGGCGGCAACCGAGATCTTAACCCCCAAAAAATCGCGTAAAAACAAAATATAATCGATGTTACATGTAGGAGAGACGAGCTGCATCTGCCGGGGCGAAATACTCTAATGCCCGTACTAATAGTCGAGAATTGATTCTAGAATTAATTCTGGTTTCATCAATTCTAGAATCGACTAACAATCCTGACACTACTAATAGTCGAGGATTCGGGTAGTTTCGGTAAAGCCGTCAATTAATTCTAGAATTGTTAATATTTCAGTGATTTCTAGTTATATTTGGTAGCACTCAAGTTTAGTTGGTTAAAATATTATACTTCAGGTTAACGACCGTTGTTTTGTATTAATTTATATTAATAATATTATAACCTAACCTTAAACAGTTGATAATATGCATGCGTCAAATGTCAAGCAACGACTCCGGGATCGTTCAAATAAACCAGGCTAACCGGTAGATCATAGAAACAATTCTCGAATCGTGTCGAAGGCGGAGTTATAGCGACTATTAGTAGCAACTTCAAACAATTCTAGAATTAATTCCGGAATCGAGATCAATTCTCGACTATTAGTACGGGCATTAGTGTTAGGGTCATTCATTACGCACGGACCGTCCACAGAATGAGCGACGCGCGGGAATCTCATTAATTTTACCACAGAATCTCGTTAATTTTGCTAACTTCAAAATCGATTTACTCAAAATTTTGATAATACTTTCTCAGAATTTTTTTGTAGTAGGGGCCTATATAAACCTTCATCTTTCCATTAGGAAAGTTACAAGTTAGTTCGTAGTGGCGGTAGTTATGACTAGGGGTGCGCGATTATGAAATTTCATAATCGATTGTCGATTATAAAAAATAATCGAGTTTTTTCGATTAATCGATTATTGAAATAATCGATTATGAGTAGGGTGCGCATACGCATATAATCGATTAATCGATCACCGTAATTCGAATAATCGATTAATTCGGTCGTTCTAATTGCTGTTGGGGTTGGGATTACGTTTAAGTTTAAAAAGTTGTATTTATTAAAACAAGATATTATGCTTATATAGAATAAACCTGTTACCAATAAAAAATTTACAGCCTTATGCATAGTCGTATACTAGTGGCCACTAACTTTTAGTAGCTACTAATTAGACATTTTAAGAGTAGGTATGTACCTATTCCAAGGCACATAATATATTTTTTTAAATTGTTGATTTTATTTTTGCATTTTACATTATAATTAAAGAGCAAAATATTGATCTTTAGGTATCTTTCGATGCGGAAGAAAAATCTCTTTCGATTGGTATCATTTAGTTTTATATCCAAATGAATAATTAAATTACCAAATAAATAATAGTAAACGTCAGAATTAGTATAATTTACTAAAATGACAGTACTAACTTTTTAATTTAAAAAAACCATGGATACCTACATATTATTAGTGGCTACTAACTAGTAGCCACTAAAGTACGACTATGCATAAGGCTGAAAGTATTCAATAATGGATTATTTTCCACAATCGATTATTTTCAAAATCGATTATTTTCACAATCGATTATTTCTATAATCGATTATAACGTATGAGTCTAAAGTAGCTGGACAAATTTCAATCGCATCAAATCATTAGTTATAATCTAGCAATCCTTTTATTTTTTTTACTGTACCTTCTTTCATTTGTTTAATGTCAATTGAAGTAGTTTAGTTTGAATTGTCAATATGAAAGTGTGCGAACAGAATTTTTTGCGTAAACGCGTTTTCAAAATGCTTGGCCAGCAAAATAAAAGTCATGTTTTACATCATTTTATAAATGAAGGCTTCAGTCGAAGTACCATTTATTCGATAATTTCGAGATGTAATAACAATATTGATCCTGAAAATAAAAAAAAAACCGGAAGAAAATCAATTCTAAAAAAATCTCGGCTAAGTTCCTTGAAGAAAGCTGCTGAAAACAAAATTGGAGTGAGTACTCGCATACTATCCAGAAAATTTAAAGTTTCACAAACTACAATTTGCCGAAATTTGAAAAAATTAAATGTGAAAAGGTATAAGAGAAACGTTAAACCAAAATATACCGATAAACAATTAGTGAAAATACCCGGAAAGTGCCGTCTTCTGAGACAACATTTTTTATCAGGCGATACAGTGATCATTATGGACGATGAAAGTACTTCACTTTTGCGAACAGTTGTGATGTTACAAATAAAGGATTTTATACCACCGATAAAAATACAGTTCCTGATAATGTAAAGTTCATAAGAAAATCAAAATTCGAACCAAAAGTGTTAGCGTGGTGTGCGATATCAGTTAAAGGCATATCAAATTTTTTTATTCAAACCCAAGTTGGTATTGCTGTTAACACAGACACTTATATAAAAAATTGTTTACCAAAAATGGTTAATTTTGTAAAAAGAAACCATAAAAATGATAAAATCATCTTTTGGCCAGATCTGGCATCTTGCCATTATGCAAAAAAACCTTAAATTGGTTAGAAGGTCAAAATATACCGTTTGTGCCAAAATATGCGAATCCCCCAAATATTCCGGCAGCTCGTCCGATTGAAACTTTCTGGTCAATTTTATCGCAATTAGTTTATAAGAATGGTTGGGAAGCAACATCAGCCGAACAATTGAAAAAACGAATTATGTCCTGTGCCAAAAAAATTGATCTGAAAATGCTCCGGCATATGATTGAAGGTGTTAAAAGAAAAGTGCGAACAATTGAAGAAAATGGACCATTATGTTTTTAAAGTTTTTTTTTTTGTGTTCCCAATATATTGTGCTTTATTAATAACTAGCTGGCACGGGCGGCATCCGCCGCCCTTAGCCATCTAGACCCAGAATAGATCCGAGTAGGCCATAGTTGTTCGGCCTTCGGCCTCACAGGGGGAGGATCATAATAGATCCGCGAAGGCCATAGTTGTTCGGCCTTCGGCCTCACAGAGAGAGGACCATGATAGATCCGCGAAGGCCATAGTTGTTCGGCCTTCGGCCTCACAGGGGGAAGACCATAATAGATCGGTGAAGGCCATAGTTGTTCGGCCTTCGGCCTCACAGACCGGACCATAATAGATCCGTGAAGACCATAGTTGTTCGGCCTCCGGCCTCACAGACCGGACCATAATAGATCCGTGAAGGCCATAGTTGTTCGGCCTTCGGCCTCACAGACCGGACCATAATAGATCCGTGAAGGCCATAGTTGTTCGGCCTTCGGCCTCACAGACCGGACCATAATAGATCCGTGAAGGTCAAAGTTGTTCGGAATTCGGCCTCACAGACCGGACCATAATAGATCCGTGAAGGCCATAGTTGTTCGGCCTTCGGCCTCACAGACCGGACCATAATAGATCCGTGAAGGCCATAGTTGTTTGGCCTTCGGCATCACAGACCGGACCATAATAGATCCGTGAAGGTCAAAGTTGTTCGGTCTTCGGCCTCACAGACCGGACCATAATAGATCCGTGAAGGCCATAGTTGTTCGGCCTTCGGCCTCACAGACCGGACCATAATAGATTCGTGACGGCCATAGTTGTTCGGCCTTCGGCCTCACAGACCGGACCATAATAGATCCATGAAGGCCATAGTTGTTCGGCCTTCGGCCTCACAGACCGAACCATAAAATAGATCCGTGAAGGCCAAAGTTGTTCGGCCTTCGGCCTCACAGAGCGGACAATAATAAATCCGTGAAGGCCATAGTTGTTCGGCCTTCAACTGTCATCTGTCATCCGTCATCCGAGTTGTTCGGCCTTCGGCCTCACAGACCGGACCATAATAGATCCGTGAAGGCCATAGTTGTTCGGCCTTCGGCCTCACAGACCGGACCATAATAGATCCGTGAAGGCCATAGTTGTTCGGCCTTCGGCATCACAGCCCGGACCATAATAGATCCGTGAAGGTCAAAGTTGTTCGGTCTTCGGCCTCACAGACCGGACCATAATAGATCCGTGAAGGCCATAGTTGTTCGGCCTTCGGCCTCACAGACCGGACCATAATAGATTCGTGACGGCCATAGTTGTTCGGCCTTCGGCCTCACAGACCGGACCATAATAGATCCATGAAGGCCATAGTTGTTCGGCCTTCGGCCTCACAGACCGAACCATAAAATAGATCCGTGAAGGTCAAAGTTGTTCGGCCTCACAGAGCGGACAATAATAGATCCGTGAAGGCCATAGTTGTTCGGCCTTCAACTGTCAGCTGTCATCCGTCATCTGTCATACATACATACATACATACATAATCTTCACGTAAAGTTACATCTTCATGTAAAGTTAAATCTTCCGCAAAGAGGTGGATCTTCCACGTTCTGCGACCTATATAAAGTGCTCCGGTCTTATTCGCGGCATTCAGATTAATTTGTTAGTGGTTTTTTGTTAATGGTTTGCATTTTTCACATTTTTCGAATTAAAGCCGCCCTCCCCGCCATCTGTTGACAGTATTTTGAATCACTGACTGTGCGTCAGATTAATTATCTGACAAATTAAATATTCTTATGTCAAAGTTGTGCCCCCTATTCTCGAGCCGCTACTGACTATATGTCAATGTCATTTAGATAAAAATATTGTGCAACGCCACTGAGTATATGTCAATGTCATTTTTAAGGTTAACATTCTTAATGTCAAAGTCGCTGACAGTACGTCAGATTAATTATTTGACAAATTAAATTTTTTGTCAAACTTGTGATTTGATTTATCGAAAAAAGCGAATAACTTTTTTCCCCGAGCGTATTTCTTCTCCATTTATGCACGAATAGTTGCGCCTGGAGCTACAAAATAACTGTGCAAAATTTGGTTGAGATCGGTCCAAGGGTCTAGGAACGTATAGCGAACACGCAAGCAAACAGATCTTCTCTTTTATATATTTAGATTAATTAATTTTAAATTTTCTATAACCAACTTTTTTTTATTATCGTTTGAATTCTGACCAGCTACTTTAGACTCATACGTTATGCGCACCCATAGTTATGACACTCTCACCGCTCATGCTTTCCAGATCCTGCTTCACTTCATCGATCCATCTAGATTTAGGTCTTCCTCTGGTTCTGTCATTATTTGGTTTTCATTTCGTTAAAGCTCTTGTAGGCATTTTCAAATCCTTCCTTATCACATGACCCAGCCATCTTAACCCAGATATGCCTATGGCGATGGCATCCACATATGAGTTTTTAAATTTTTTTAATAAAAACTAGCATTGTGTGACTAATGCCCGTTTTGACCAACTTTTCCTTAAAAATTACCTACCAAGGAATTCTTAGCGCTAAGTATTCCATAAAAAATACTTAGGAAAATTTGCATTTCACCAACATAAGAGTTTCTTAACTAGGAGTTACCTTGGTAGGTTATTCCTTACAGCGGACAAATGAGCTAATTACGGTTCATCTGAGCTAATCCTATAATCTGATAGGGACAAACTAGTAGCTGCAAAGCTAGAATTTGAAAAAGAAATGAATTAATGAAGGAGGAATGTATCCATGCGAAAGAAATACATGCACTGAAAAAACGAAAATTATTGCAAGAAATTGAAATAAATGAATTAATAATAACGAAACTGAAAGATAACAATGCGAATCCTGTAGAGCTGGCAGCTGCACTTGCCAGAAATTTAACAAGTAACGACCATGGTAATAATAATTAAGAATAATTTTGATATTTGATCAATAAAGCGTTATAAATAAAACATAAATTGTTGATATCTTAAATTTATTGATTCTTAATCCAAAACATGATAAAACTAATTATTTTACGATAATTAAGAAACCATAAAAACACAACAAAGTTAAAGTTGATTAAAGTAACAAAATAATTTGCCCGTTGTTTAATGGTTCTGGGGTGTACAACTTCAACATCTGATGAATCGTCAAATCTTTCTAATATATCCAAAAATCTAATAGCACCCATGGTGAGAGAACTGGTAAAATTCGACTAATATTTTGTGGAATAGAATAAAACACGACTATTTTGAAAATTACCTTCTTATACACAATTTGTCAAATAATATATTTTGATGTTGGTGATACAATTAATAAATTCATTCCTAAAGGAATGTCATTTCAAAACAAAAATCAAAAAGTAACCTTTTCGTAACGTTTTTAGAAAAATTTATTATTTCTTAATATAAAAAAAAAATCTAATTATTTTACGATAATAATATAAGGTTGATTAACTTGTATCTTTCTATCCACCATATCTTTCAGTAATTTGAAGTTTTGAAGCAGAAAACACTAATTTATAACCTATAATATAACCCCTAAGGAATACTTAACACTTTAGGGATCGGTAAATCGGATCCCTAAGGTTAAGGATTTCTTCACGCTGTTATGGAACTCTTAGCACTTGGTGAAAACCAAATGTGTCATAAGAGTTTCTTAACTCCAAGTTAGGGAACTCTTAACGTTAGGAATTTGTTGGTGAAAACGGGCATAAGAGAAGAAAGAAATAAGTAAACACAAAAAGTAAAAAAAATTGTTTTTGCAAAATTTAACAACAAATTTAAAATTTCTTAATAAAAAAAGAGGAAATTATCTTTCTTTCAGCTTTATCATATTTAATCATGTTGAGAGCTTCATGTAATGAAAATCCCCTAAAACAATTCCAATGATGAAGTATTATTTGTAGCAGTATTTGTGTCTGATGAGGTCTTCTGAGTTTGAAACGCCACAGAATTAAATTCAAAACTGTTATATTTATTATTTTGACATTGAATGATAGTACAATAACCAGAAGGACAATGACCAAAATAAAAAATTTTATGACTATAGAGAAAAGAATAAAACTACTTTCCTCACAACTAGATGATCTTGTTCTGCCATTTTCAAAAATAGTCAATTTCTAACACACATAAAATATCGAATTCACAATATCAGTGTCGCACAACTTTGGACAATTAAAGAGGACACTATAGTGAAGCAACAAAATCCATTTTGAAAAGCATAGAAGTAGGGGTGCATAGAACATAGAATAAGTTACCCTTAACTTATTTGATGCGTCCTATAGGACATTAGGCATATCTGGGTTATCTCTGCGACTTAACGAACTACACAATATCTTTGTTTCTAATTTCTTTGATTAACTCGTTATTCCTTCTCACTCTAATAACCCCCATCACTGATCTTCTTTGGTCCCAGTATTGTTCTCAGAATCCTCTCAAATATTCTGAGTTTTTCCTCCTCTCCATTTATCATGCTTAGCACATCTGTCGAATATGTCACTACCAGTCTTACATACTAATATCGTGGGCTTACAAGCAAAAAGCACTAAGTCAAAAATTTAGTTTTTTTGTTTTAAGTGCTCGTGGATATAAATTTTGATGACCTTCGCACTGCAAGAACACACCAAGTCATATCTTATGTAGAATGTGAAATATAGCAATGTCAGAAAGCACTAAAGTAGTTGATAATTATTAATATTTTAAAATGCATGCAAACTTTTAACTTCAGATACTCAAAACTTTCATTTTTGACTTAGTGCTTTTTGCTTGTAAGCCCACGATATATTCTCATTTGGGTTGTGCTTATTTTTTGATCTTGTAGTAATTTTTTGTTCGCATAGTACGCTCGTTTAGCCTCTTCTTCTTCTTCTTCTTCCGGCTTTCTATTCCTAGGGGAATCTCGCCACATTTTTCAATGTTTTCAAATCAAATTTTTTTTTGTTGGAGGCGGGGATTAGTCCCCGTGTACTTTTCCTTACTTCATATCATTTTTCATATCCTCTTATCAGTTTTCGCATTCTCTACGACCATTCTCCATACTTATCTGTTTACTATCCCATTTCTCCAGTCATTCACATTCATTCGTCTCAGATCCTCAATCGTGTCCTCTCGCCATCTTTTCCTAGGTCTTCCCCTCGGTCTGTCCACGTCAGGATTCCATTTCATTACCCTTACTATCGCCCTCTCCTCCTGTGCCCTCTCCACATGACCCATCCATCCCAATCTCAACGCTTTCACATGTCTGACTATATCAGCTTCTTGTATTTCACTTGCTAGCTCTTTATTTGTTCTTCGGTATTGCTCCTCATTCACCTTCACAGGGCCCAGGATCCTTCTCAATACCTTTCTATTAAGTACTCTAAGTTTCTCTTCTTCCGCATTTGTCAAGCAGAGTAGTTCAATTCCATATGTTACCACAGGTCTTATCAATGTTTTATAAAAATCTTGATCTTTGTGTTCTTTCTTAAGTTCTTGTTTTTCAATAGGTTCTGGTTACCGTGATAAGCTCTATTTCCTACCATTATTCTATCTTTAACTATTTCTCCTTTCTCATTATTGTCGTTTATCTATTTACGTATACGTAAATAGATAAATACGTATTCCAAGGTATTTGAATTTTCTCATTTCCTCAAATTCGTAGTCCAAGATTCTTGCCACTTTTAGTTCTCTTTTCTTTTTTCTGTTGCACCTCATGATTTTAGTTTTATTTTCATTCACTAATAATCCTGCTTTGCGGGCTTCTCGTTCAATATTTTTGAAGGCTTCTACTAGTGCTCGATGTGTTCTTGCTATGATAACCACGTCATAGGCATATGCTACTATCTGCACTTCGTTATTCATTATTGTTCCATTGCAGTTTGCTCTTCTTATTATTCCTTCCAATACAATGTTAAACAAGGTGGACCACAGGGCGTCCCCTTGTCTCACTCCACTGTTAAATTCAAACTCTTCTGTTTTGCCTACTCTTGTTCTCACTATTGCAGTCGTTCTGTTCAGTGTCATCTGTATTAAACGTATCAGCTTTCTTGGAATTTTCCATTTTTCCATTTCTTCCTTCATTATGACTCTTCTTTTTACTCGATCGAAAGCCTGTCTGAAATCGACAAATAATGCCTCAAGGTCTATGTCTCACTTTTCCATACCTTTAATATCAGGTCATATATCTTTCTCATTACATCTTCATTTCCGCTTTTTATCAGTTCTGTGTTTATATTATCGGTTCCTGGTGCTTTATTATTTTTCATTTTTGCTACTGTCTCAAGAAATTCTTGGTAGTTTGGTTCATTTTCCATTTCAAATTCCTCATCCTCTTCTGTTATCTCATGTTCGATTTCTCTTCTTTCTTCTGTATTTGGCTCGATATTATTTTAGTTTATTATTATTTTAGTAATTAAAGAATTACAGAAATATAAGAATTACACTTTGTGTTCTTTCCATCTATTTTTTATTTCATGTTTTTCGTATCTTATCTCTCCATTCTTGTCTCTCAATCCTCTTACTTCACTTTGTACCTTTATCCTTGCTTTTTTATCTTTTTATACAACTCTCTTGGATTTCTGTGGTTTTCTTCAATCTCTTTCATTTCGTTGTCTATCCATTGTATTTTCTTTTTTTCTGCATAGTTTGACTGTATGTCTTGCTTTTTCTTTGTATTCTTCCCTATCTGTTTCGTTCTGCGTTTTCATCCATTTGATTCTTGCTCTTCTCTTCAATTCTATCTCTTCCCTGCATTCTTCATCAAACCATTCTTTTTTCCTACTTCTCTCCTCGTTTCCCAATGTTATCTTCGCTGTTCTTATTATGCTCTCTCTTATGTTTCTCCATTCTTCATTTACATCGTCACTTCGTTCTTTGTTGTTTATTTGTTCTTTCAGTTCTTACTTATATTTTCGCTGGTACTGCTCGTTTTTCAGTTTCTCAATTGCCATTTTTTCATTTGTTGTTTCTTTCTTCGTCCAGTTTTTTCTTGTTTTGGTATTGATTATTTCCATTATTACCAAGTTATGATCCGTATCTGCGCTTGTACCTCTGTACGATCTTGCGTCGCATATCTTAAAAGTTTTTCTTTTGGACACCATTATATTATGGTCTATTTGGTTTCCTCTATTTTTACCTGGTATCATCCATGTCTCCTTATGTTCAGTTTTATATCTAAAGTCTGTTGTTATTATTCTCATATTACACATCTCTGCTAGGTTACTCATCCTTTCTCCGTTCTCGTTCGTTTCTTCGTGTATTGTGTTTTACCTGTCGCATTTTTGACATATTCCTCTCTTCCTATCTGCGCATTAAAGTCACCCAATATGACGCTTCGACAACATATGCGGAAGTGAGATTTAAGTTTAAAGAAAAATTTGAACCATAAGTGATGCTGTACGTGATGGTTATGTCAAAAAAGGTATTTCTAAGCCATGGTTTAAACCGAGCGGTATTGCAGTTAACCAGCAAGTGTACCAGGAGGAATGTTTGCAAACAAATTTGATTCCATTTTTAAAGGAAAATTATTCTGATAATGACTACATATTTTAGCCTGATAAACATCATCGCATTATGCAAAAAACATTGCAATTCCTTGACGCTAACAAGATACCATTTATACATAAAGAAAAGAATCTCATCGACGGCCTTAATGCCGCCCAATTGAAGTTTTTTTTGGAAATTTGAACTTAGCTGTGTACAACAATAATTGGAAGGCTAAAAAATAGAAGAACACGTCAATAAAATTCATTTATAACTAAGAAATTATGAAATTGTATTACAAAAAATCTGTACGGAAGGCTTTTAGAGGCATATCTACTTCATTACGCCCTGTTGCGGATACGAGTCCTATTGAGAAAGTTCATTAATTTTTATTTAAAGTATTTTATGTTTGTTAGAGACAATGAAAATCATACAATAGCCGACCCTGATCAGTATCTGGAGATACTGACAAAGAAACAAAAACTGTTTTATTCTACCAGGTATATCTCCACAACTATGACAGAATTTCATTTAGTATGTATTTTTTTATCTTGCTCATACGTTGTTGTCGTAGGATGCACAAGAAACGCTTAAATATCGAAAAAGTAAAATCTTGAAAAACATCATTCAAAAATGGGTCAACAATGATCAACTATGAAAGCTTACAGCTAAGGCCCTAATAGGACTAGGAATTTCTTCTATGCCACTTTTGCGTCAGATGAATGGGGTAAAAGACTACTTCGGAAACTAAGACCTACCTTTCGTTGAGCAAAAATCGAGAAAGATTGGGATTCTATAAAGTAAAAATATTGTTTTTCTCTTTCAGCATTGGTTTTCATATCTTATGTAGCTTACTAGGTTAAAGGTTCTGTTTTTTATTGTTGTGGCAGAAATCATTAATACAGGAGAGACTGGTGGTTTTGAGTACCCTCCGAAACATGGAGACGGTCAAGAAATGTTTGGACTGTCCGGGGTCGAACCAAGGAGCCTTGCATTAGCAGGATCCTTTTACTAACTTCCAGGGCATTACCTTCGTCACACATAAAATTTTATAGTTTAATTTCGCTAATACCTATTTTGTGCATTGGATGCACAAGAACATACAAATCAGCAAACTTTGTGATTTTTAGAACCTTATTTAGCTAAATCATTATTAATAACCCTATATTTTCTTTATAATAATTTAATAATTGTATTGTATATGCATTTGGCACCAGTCTGACTGACGATTTTAAACTGGCTATTCAAAAAGCCCGTAGTGCCAAATACTCAGTCGGAATGCTTAAATATGTCCCTGTTCCGGTCCAAACCTGATACCGTAAACTTAGAGGTTCTCTTCCAATCCCAAAGGGTAAACTAAAGGGTTTAAGCATTTAAATAAAGAAATCGCATTTTGGAGTTATTTTCACGTAGAGGTACCTAATAGCACTAATAGCTAGACTACTTTTGATAAGATAGTTCCACGCATAGTTTGATCGACGACTTAAAAAAATATATTTGTCTTAAGAGTAGGGTATATGAATTTCCCCATTTTTTTAATTAATATTATTATATCTTGCAACTTAAAATTTTTGCAAAATGGCAGGTGCCTTTCCAAATAACTATAAAAATATTGCGGCTGCTTCCTGTGTTAAAAATTATAAACATAGTAACAACAATAATTAAAAATCATTACTTTGATTAGAGATTAACTTAATTATGGCTTAATCATAGATAAAACTTTAATTATACTTAGTTCGTGAAACTGGTTAAAAATGGTATAAATTATTAAACTGTGCATTGTAAAGGCAGCATTCTAAGTTATCCTAAAATAATTGAAGTTTTGCATAAATTGCGTTATTATTAGCATAGGTTATTATTTATTCTTTAATAATAGTTTATCGTATTAGTAATTTGTGATATTACTAGCTTTGATAATATAGCAGTTTATTAGTATAGTATTATATTTGATTATATTATAGAAACGTATTATATAATATAATATAATCAAAGTTATTACGTATATAGTTTTGGAAATACCTGGCGTACTTTAATTAAAAAAATTATAACAGCCACTAAAATGGAAGGCATAAAAATCGCATGCAATAACAATGTTAAAAATGTTGTAACATTTTGCAAATAAATTATGTACAAGAATTAGCTAATATAGTGCTCTTAAACAAATTTTATTAATTTCAAATAATTAAATCATTCTAATATAAGTATGGTATATTAGTACTACAAAATTAACCATGATACAATCATTATACACTTGTATTTTGGTCGCAAGAGATAAACATGATCAATTAAAATTCAACATCATGTGTAAACGGATAATGTGGAAGATCTTTAAGTTCATCTGCAGGAACAGATCTCCAGTTGATATTCAGAGCGTCAATCTTGCTTACGTCTTCTTCAGCCAAAGTGAAGTCAAATACATCAAGATTTTGTTGAATGCGATTTTTATTTGAAGATTTGGGTATAGGTACCGTTCCAATATTAATTAAATAACGTAAAATGATTTGAGGCGTAGATTTGCCATATTTATCAGCAATCGCCGCCAGTGTCTCATCGTTAAGACTAGCAGCATCTCCTGGTTTGGCCCACGGTCTTGCCGGTGATCCAAAAGGACTGTATGCAGTTATTGCAATATCCCTTTCTTTACAAAATGCAATCAACTTTTTTTGATTCAAATATGGAGTAACTTCGATCTATAAAAATATTAAGTAAGTAATTAAAAAAACAGTAGATTAAAATATTTTGATTACCTGATTTACAACCGGTTTTATGGTGGCAGCACTCAAAACTCTTTCGATTTGTTTGCTATTAAAGTTTGATAGTCCAATTCCTTTAGTTAAACCCAATTTGACGCAGTCTTCCATACCCTTCCATGTCTCGATGTAATCGTAATCAAATTTTGCTGTAGCGCAAAATGGCACTGTGGCATTTGCAAAATTAAATTCTCTCTCAGATTTTTCGGCAACTGGCCAATGTATTAAATATTGGTCGATATAATCAAGTCCAAAATTTTTCAATGACTGTTTACATGTTGGTATAACTTGTTCACGTTCGTGAAAAGTGTTCCAAAGTTTGGTAACAATAAAAAGATCTTCACGTTTCACAGTACCGTCGGTTATTTTTTCACGAATTCCAACCCCTATTTCTTTCTCGTTGCCATATAACATTGCACAATCAAAATGGCGATATCCAATGTCGATGGCATATTTAACGGCTTCTTCTACTTCTCCAGGTTTGCTCTAAGTAATAAAATTAACAATAACTAAAAATTAAATTATTGGGTGATGCTAATAAAAATTAAATTAGTTAGCTACCAGCATTTTACTAATCTGAAATTACGATAACATATTTTTTTTACATTATATACCTAAATGAAAATTGGGGTGTTCGGTTCAGTATCTATTTAAAAATAGAATATTCTTTCAACAGCTGTGTGGCCGTGTCTTCAGAATTACGACTAAATGAAAATATAGTATGTAGTTACATTATAAATTTCAAGTAATTTGACTGGTTGACGTTTCTCAGACAATCTGCTCAGACGCTTTACTTTGGTACACCAAAAAACATTTATACCGACTGTATAAGAAAATATGAATTGGAAACTTCATGCATAACCTCAACCGCTATGTGCATTATGACAATGCACGGCAAAAGATATAATATAAGGGTCTCCTAAAGGAACATCTATAACCACCGCAAAGAATTCTGTATAATGATTTCCTAAGAAAGAAAAGTCACCTCAGGCAAAATTAAACAATGATATAAAATTGGAATACTGATAATGTTACAATGACTTTGTAGTATTCGAAAAGTCCCTTTGCCAAATGATTCCCACCAAATTTAATCCACATCAAGTTCTGTGACCTTCTGATTAATTTTCAAATTTAGATACCAATTTTATTATTAATTGAATAATACAATTTTGTAATTTAAGCTTGTTATTATTTACAATAGCACTATCAGTTCTGGTATGTTTACGATATGTATACATTAATATTTTTTGTCATATGTGAATGAATTTAATTATGTACCAGGTACAAATCAAATAACAAATATTTTATTATGTACTACTTATTAGTATACGTAATTCGTTCAATCCTAAACATTGATTCATTATCAAATAGTGCATCGTAACATAACAAATGACTAATTCACTGCTATTATTGGTGCATACTTTTTATCTATATTTAAAATTTTTAATACAATTGAATTGGATTTAACTTTAAAAAATATGAAATTACAATACGAACTTGGCCATAACAAATCTCACGGGACCTGAAAATATGCCCGCTTATTAAATAACCAAGTTTTCCCTAGATAATCCCATTATTCCTCATTTTAACATCAAACCTTTATTCTTTCTTGTAACAGTATAAATTATGATAACAGTAAGTTAAGGAAGAAAAAATATTGTTCCTTTTGATCGAACGGTACTTTCTTTAACATAACATGTCAATTTTATGTATTTCTTATTCAATCACGAGCTATTTTTTACGAAAGAAAATTAAAAGATAAACTCGCAAACTTATTTGCAACTTTACGTCAAAATTTACCGATATTTGATTATTTAACGATTACAATATGGGGCTACAAAATGATTACATATTTATTCAAGATAATGATCTGAAGCATAAAGCTTATATAACCGGACGTGGATTCTTTTTACAGCACGCTAAAATATTTGGAAATTTCTCCTCAAAGCTCAGGCAATTATCATGTTGAACATTTTTTATGCGATCACTTTGACAAAAAAATTAGGGCAAGACAAATTAGAATTAAAAATGATTCAAATACTGTTCTTAAGAAGTGTAGCAACCACCCCGAATATCTCAGACAAAATCAATTAGTTTTATTATTATTGCTTACACTTTAACCTTAATTAGTCTAGATACGCCTCTAGGATATTATTTAACCACTCGAACTGTCACAAAATATTACTTAAAATTTTTCTTATCTTTATGGGAATCATGCAATTCTCGCCTTAATGAATCTTTAAAGACAGTTAAATAATTAAAAACATTAGCAAATCATCAATTAATATATTTAGAATCAATAAATTAACAAATAAAAATTAATAACCAATGTAATTGCATGAATTAACGCAAATTAAGAAAGCCAATCACGGAAAGATTAAATTAAAATAGACTAATGTTTATCTTCAAGTAAATGCATTAGGACAAGCGATGACAGATGTATTGGTCTTAAGATGTTATTTTTAGTGCACAAATTGATTTTCTCACCAAAAATGAAATTAACTTGATAAACAAATCTGAGTTCGGGTCAAAATTATGACCCCAGTACCCTTTTTCACACGAAATTATCCCACACCCCCGGGGTGGAAGTCTTATAAATACTGCTTCAGATTTGGTTGATCCGGTAGTTTTTTCTCGATTTTAGCTCGCCAACATAGTCACGCCAGTTAAATTTTTGAAGTGTTACAACTAAAATATCTTGTGTCCATCTCCAACAATAGGTAAGAAAATCGATCTTATTTCAAATTTTGTATTGTTTAATTAAATCTTGTCAACCACATATTATTGTCCAAATTAATTTCAATCTTATTTTATATGTTCATGTATTTCCTTCTTTTTTTGTTGTTGGTTCAGTTTTAAATAAACCCCATTAAAATTATTCATGTGTTTAATTTGGTAATCGAGTTAATTCCCCGATTAATCGATCACGACTACCGAGTTTTGATTGTTTCTCATATTAAATAAATAAAAAAATAATTTGCTGGCAGCGATATCAATTTCAATAATTAACCGCGGGTTTCTACAGAAGAATGGGATAAAATCCCGTCTGCAGTGATACGAAATTTAGTAGAATCTGTGCCTAAATATTTAAGGGCAATTATAAAGGCTAAAGACAATCCTACTAAATATTAAAAACTTCTTTAACTGCGTGTTTGAATTTTTTAAGTTGGGATGTCGAATACTTTAGAAGTATTTATGAATGTGTTTATTTCGTATTTTATTTTTTAAGCGAACGTGTTTGAAATTTTTTAAATAGAATAAATTAAATCATAAACAGATATGTTTATAGTTTCTAACTGTTGCATTTTTTATTTTTTAAATTGCGTGTAATCTAGAAAAGTTATATTGTTTTTTATTAATTCAAAATATGTTAGGTAACGAATACTTGACACTCACTGCATATAAAAAATGCACATAAAAACTGTATATAAAAATAATTCATGTAAAAAACACAAAAACCGTAAAACTGACTGTGTATAACAACTATACAACGAAAGAAAATTAATAATTTAACGTCCAAATATAAAATATAATTTTCTTTTATAGACACACCTGGATTTTATATGTAAGGTATTTTATACAAATTTTATAAATTTTGTGTTTTTCAAAAATTCAAAATTTAAACTATTTACAACTTTCGTTTTAATAATAATTGAACTCAGTCCTTTCTTGAAGTTCAAAAAACAGTTTCGTTTTTTGGCTGTAATTTCAAACGATTCATATGCAGGGACGTGCCCATGGGGGGGATGGGGGGCAGCTTCCCCCCCAATATTTTAGAAAGTTGGCAAAATCACCCAAAAGTTGGTGAAGTTGGCAAAAGCCAATGTAAAAATTTTATCAACTCAAAAAAATTTCAAGTAATAAAAAAATAATATGCCTATTTTCTGCAACTGTACTGTACATACCAACTGTACAAAATAAAGTGTTTAGTTATATTTTGTAACTATTTTAGTTACACAATGTTACTAATTTTGAAATAATTAAATAATGCGTAAAAGTTTTGCTTAGTTGCTGAAACCAACATTCAATGTAAAATGTAATAATAAATTTTAATTTAAGTACAGTAGACCTCCAATTATCCGAATCAATTGGGACCGGACCCCATTCGGATAATCAAAAATTCGGATAATTGGATTTTTTCCGAAGAAAGGGTATACTGTATGGATTTTTAATTAATTAAATCAAAAAGCACACAAAGTCATTGCTTGCTGAACATTTCAGTCAAAGTAAGCTGTTTGACTGTCCGTTTTCGGGCAGCCAAGTCGTGTAGCCATGTCGTGTATCCGCCTGACAGTGAGAAGTTGCATGTGGTCACACTCGGGCTGACGCAAAATCATTATTTTGCGAATCGCAGTACGTTTTCGTCTTAAATTTTTTTTCTGAAAGCGATTAGGATAATCAGCGATTCGGATAATTGGAGTTCTACTGTATTCATAATTATTTTATTTAGGGCCGCGATTATAAAGGACAAATATTTGTCCTTAAAGTTGTAAGATTCCTCAAAAATTGCTTTACTACAACACGGTTTTGCTATAAATATAAATTTTTAAACAACAAAACACGTGTTTGCAGGGCCGGGCTGGCCTGAAAATATTGAATATTTATTAAAATAAATAGTTTTTATTTTTTTTTAAGTTTAAGAATTTTTAATAGGGATTAATAGGAAAAATTATATTTTATTATTTATAAAATGATCTATTTTTTATGTCCCAATTTATACCCAATGTATTATTTACAAAAAGTTGGCAATTTTTAATTGATTCAGTTGGCAAATTGAGGATTGCTGCCCCCTGAAAAAAGTGATTGTAGGTAAAATAGTCTAAATCAAAATAGTCTACGGTAAATTAGTCTAGGTAAAAAAGTCTATGGAAAAAAAGTCTACGGGTAAAAAAGTCTAGGTAAAATGGCCTAGGTAAAATGGTCTAGGTAAAAAAGTCTATGGAAAAATGGCCTACGGCAAAATTCAAGGAAAGATTCCGGTGAGAATGGGCAAAATAATATTTAGCCGGTTATTTGCATATTTTACCCAAAATTTAGTGATATGATGCATATTTTCGCTATATATTTACAATATTTAATATGTACCATGGACATGTGTACCATGCAGGCCCAACAAGAGGGGGGGGTAGATAATGATTACCACCGGGCCCGGAGTTTCTGAGGAGGCCAGGAGTTTCTGAGAACGCCCGGATTTCAACCGAAATCCTGAAATCTGGGAAAAGTTACAACAAACATGCATCTACCCCCGGGCCCCGATTTTCTCTCGACGGCCCTGTTACCATGTATTGCAAAAACTCCTTTATAATTTAATGAATTTAAATTTAACGATTTCTATATTTCTAAAGAAAGTCTTTCCAAGTCTAAAACTCTATTACTCTCCAGAATCAAGGTCTGGATTCTCGCTTGTATTTTCGTGTCAGAATGATATCACTGCATCATCATTATACTCGTATGATGTGTATATCATAGTATGTAAGCGGTGTAATCGCAACTTTTTATTAAAAAGTTATCCAAGGAATCTTTCCTTGAATTTTGCCGTAGACCATTTTACCTATACTTTTTTACCTAGACCATTTTACCTAGACTATTTTACCTAGACTTTATTACCCGTAGACTTTTTTTCCGTAGACCTTTTTACCTGGACCAATTTACCGTAGACTATTTTGATTTAGACTATTCTACCGTTGCATACGATTCAAAGATAAATAATTAATGGAAAAAGAATCCATGGTAAAATAATCTATTCTATAGTATAAATTTCGAGCAGTAGTTTAATTAATAAAATATGTATATCACAAAAAACTTCAAAATTTATATAAAATGTCGCGTTCAAAATGAAATTTTTCGTGGGTTTTTTACCGCAGATTTTTCTCATTGTCAATTTTATCGGTATTCGGTATAAAGGCAATAAATTCTTAATTTTAGATTACTTCTCGATGTTATTTAACAATAATTATCAGAGAATAAAAACAAGAAAAAAATGGAGACCGCTTGACCTTCAAAACCTCAAAAAATTTGCCTAATACAGCGATTTTTCATTTTCTATTTATTTCAACGGATGGCTTTTGAGTCTTTTCAGGCTTTTGAGTGGCGAAATAAATAATAACAAATATGTATTGCGAATATGTGTATCAAATGGAAGGAAGGATGATCGAAATCTTTTTATAAAATATTGGTTTAAAATTGTTGATTTCTCGATATTTGAATTGTAAAGGATTTTTGATATTTTATATAAATTGAAGCGAATCTTTTTTATTTCAAGAATTCGCGCTCGTCCTTTTGGTCAACAAACATTTACTAGATTTAATGTGAAAAGTTTTAAATTGTGAATAAAATTATTAAGGAGAAGGGTGTTTTAAATGAAGCATAATAATTAATTTAATGAAGAATTGAAAATTGGTTAATGAGCTACGGTAGAACTGAAAAAACAGCAGTAGAAAATTAATTAAGAAGATAAAAGAATATTATGTAAAGTTTAAATTGTAAAACCAAAAATTCAAAAATAATAGTAAAATTAATGGATCGGCGAGTGAAGTTCACCTGGACGTGATAGCCAAAAAGATGTTAAACAACGGTCCTACGATATAAACTAAATTTAACATTGAAATTAAATTGATTTTAAGAAAATATAGAAATAATCATTTAGTGGAGGCCCCAAAAAAAAACGTCACAGGGGGGTCAGAAATTTGAAGCTAAATAGTTGACACAAAGATTGGTTGTATTTGGCAATGAAATACCTTTATCCACCCTTATAGATTTAATAATTTAGTTTTGGTTCAAGAATGTATGAATTTGTACTAATTTAGTTAAAATTAGTTTATATTTTGAATAATATTAGTAGGTATACTACATAATATTACCTATTTTATTTTTTAAAACTGATTTATATTTTAAATATCGAGTAAGCCACCCATTACAATCACAAAAATACATTTGAGATAATTAGAAAATATGTAAATTCTCTGATCTCGAGTTTTTTACATTTATAAATGTCCAATTAAAAATTCTTATTACGCACCTAACAAATAACAATGAATAAATTATGATGCTTCGTAAATTTTAATCTTTTTGAAAAATTAGTGTGGTATCAAAATTATTTAAAAAATTTTAAATACTACTTACTTGCCAAGTTCCTAGTCCCAAAACAGGAAACTTTTGTCCATTATTAAGTGTTATTACCGGAGCTGCCATTGCTGATCGACTGCTACAACACCTAATGTAAACTAAAATTACTTAATTAATACTACTGATAAATATTATTTCAACCTCCTACCAAGTTTATTAGTTGGTACAATATGGTAAATATGAATTCGACTATAGATTATTTTAATAGGTTTAGAAGTTTAGATAGATCACACACTTATCATGTTGATATTGATAAACGTATCTGCACGTAATATCGAAATTTTAATTTGTTTTTCAAAATTTGGAGCACCAACAATTTTTAGTGGATTTTTAAATTATTATGGAAGGAACAAGATTTTAATGTTCGTCCTCTGGTGCCCCGTGGGACGAAAAGTTTCAAACACCAAAATTGATTTATATGGAAAATTTTGAACACGTTTGATTCTATTAGGTGCTATTAGGATGAAATATTAATCATTTATTGATCTAGAACTTCCCCTAAAATATTTTTTCGTTTGAACGCAAGCCCTACCGTGAATAGGGGAAAGACGGGAAGAAAATTTTATTCGTCATTGTAACCTGTTACAACAAAAACATCTTCATTTTCTCATTTTAAATACTTTTATTACTAAATAAAATTATTTTAATATATTATACAAACAGGAAGAAATGATGAGCACTGTCGACGTTAATTTTGCCTACCCGACTGTATCACCACTGTGCCTCATTTCCGAAGGTCGTAGAGTTGTTTTTCGTTCGTTCGTAGGTAGCAGTAGCATCGTTTTTATTTATTTTCTTTCAGTTGCGCTAAGTTTATGTGTCGTGATGTTGTGTTAGTTAAAACCTGTTTTTGTTTTTATCGTTTGTAATATCCTTAAAACTTTTTCAATTCGACTAATTAACATTACTTGGTTAAGTTACTTTAATTTTTCAAATGGTGTGGAAATTAATTTGATTTAATATTGGGGTAAGTATATATAATAAATTTTATAAAATAATTATAGTGTAAAGAGCATTTACGTTTAAATTATAAAATTGCTTTCAATTATACATAATTATTAATTAATTATATGGTGACAGAAATTATGCTCAAATTTGTATTTCATTACTTGAAGGCCTAAAATGTAGGTATATACAGGGTTACTAGAAATAGAAATGAATTCGAATGATTAAAAAAGGTCTTTAAACGAAACTTATTTTCATTGTTTTCAAAATTAGGATGTCACAAATTTAAAGGTCATATTATATTTATTAAAGTTTAATTTTGTGTTTCTTATTTTTGTTATTATTTTTAGAATGAATGCTGTGAAAATAACGATAATTCTTATTTATTATTATTTTATTAGCTACAGATAATTACTTATTATGTTTTTATTAGCTTTAATTGATTCATAATAATAGACAGTTACAATAATATATTGTACGATGCGATGCGATGTTATATTTGAATATACGAGGACCCATCAAAAAGCATCTTCACAATGAAATAGTAGTACTACTACTGTTCCTTATGTATACTTACTAAAATTGCACGTGGTGTCTGGAGTAGACGTCAAATCTTGACGTATCCAGATATAATTGGTATACAAAAAATTTAAAGTAACAAATTAAATATTCGCTATTCCAATTAAACATAAATTTCCATTCCTAAATTTAAGATTATGATGCTTTTTCGATGATTAACATACGAGGTGTTAATTGCTTTTTTTATGTATTTATCACAATAAGCAAAGTTTTCTATATTCTAATTCATTCACTCGTCTTGTAGTAATATTTTGAAATGATTTGTAAAAGGTAGTAAAAGGCTCGGTAAAAGGTAAAGTCACCATTGATGAAAAGTCGTCATTAAAATTTTCTAAATTATTTTTAAACATTTCCGTGAAATATTAATGTTTTATTAATTATATTACCAAGAATGTTGCTTCGTTTTGGTTAAATATACTGCTTAAATTAAAACGAATGACAAAATAATACAAAATTTAAATCTTATTAAATCGTAGGTATACAAGGTCTTGCTAAAATGTCTGCTCTTAACTTTGAAGATAAGTTCCTTATCAAAATACACATAATATGTTATTGTTTTTAATATAGATTTTCAATCCATATAATATTAGGGGCCTTTTTTTTGAAAGTGGGCACCAAAAATTTTTTTTCGATAGTATTTTAAAACTCGACCAATTTTACAGAAATATATTGTCAATTCACACAAATCCACACTCCAAGTTTTCCATAATTCAACGAAAGGAATTAAAACTATAAGGGTAAAGTGACCGTCCACATAAATTAACTTATAGAGATTAGAAGTGCATTTTAAGAAAAGTTAAGGAAGACCAATGAATTAGTGCGCCTAAATTACAAACTCAAGAGTTACACGAACTAGGGAAGAGTGTGTATGTGGATACAATCCGTAAGGTTTTTAAAAAAGAAGGGATAATGGCCGGGTGGCTAGAAAAAAGCAATTTGTAAGTGAAGTAAAGTTAATAGGAAGAAACCTCTAATTTACGCCAAAGAGTATCTACAAAAAGTCGAATCATGGTGTGACGTAAAGCCAATGAAGAGCTTTCCTAAAAATTTACGCGGTACGATTAAGCATGGACTTGGAAATGTCCTTGTTTGGGGTTGTATTTCCATTTAGGGGATGGGAAAATTAGTTGTGATCGAGGGCATTATGGACCGTTTTAAATATTTGCAGCTGCATCATGACAATTTGTTACAAAGTGCGGCCCAAATGGGAATTCAAAACCCTTTTAAATATCGATCCCAAACAAATCCCGTTTAGTACAGGAGTTTCTTTTATATAATGCCCCAAAGTGTTACATCTGCCCCCTCAGTTACCCGATCTTAATCCTATAGAAAATCTATGGGATGAATTAGAACGTAGGATACACGAACCACTCCTATAAATAACAAACAAGAATTGATTCGACGTTTACAAGATGAACGAGCTCTTATAAACGAAGACTATTGAAAAAAAAATTTGTAACATGCCCAATCGATTCAGAGATGTTATAAAACAAAATGGATATATTACCACCAAATATTAATTTTTTCAATTTCCCTAAACTACCGTGCTAATTTATATAGTTTCCGAAGACGTTTTCTGACGTAATTTAATTAGAATTGCAACTATACAATGATTAAACCTTTAAAATTTCTGTTTAAACTTCTTTATGTTTATTGGTGAAACTGCTGTTTTCTTCCCAAATTTCTTCAAAAAATCGAACTACATTGAAGTTATTGCAATTTTTATTATATATCTCAGGACTTTTTCAAGTAACTATATCAGACTACAATAAACGAAATGTCCGGTTTGACTCCGGACAGAATAAGAACTTTGTTCTGACTGCTCCTCCTCGCAAAGCAATGGCAAATCATAGAGGTAACCCGCCATTAAAGCCCGCGTCTCGAAATGAAGTGTATTACACTTTCCGTGGTTCATAGCCCACGTTAAACAAATACTTAACTCCTCTAGGTACATATGTGAAAATACTCCAAAAGAGTAGAGTTTCTGTAGAGAGGCAAAACGACAAAATAAAAAGAGAGAGAGACAAAAAATGTACTCGAGACTTTCCAAGAACTCCTTTAACTTCTTTTTTCCAAAACTACCCAATAGTACTTCCAAGAAATGCCATAAACTTTTATAAAACTATAAGATAATGTTGTGGGACAATTTATGTATCAGACAGAGGATTCAGACTTCCGACTTTCCAATTGGCAGTCAAACGAATTTTATCAACAACAACAAAAAATTAGTATTGATAACAAACCACGAAAGAAATGACATGAATTCTAAATATTTTGAGATACCCAGTCAACATCCAAGTTTTGTTATCCAAGTTTTGTTTCGATTGACGTAAAACGACTCCACCGCATCATTTGCTGAGTTAGAATTCAAAATGCAACTGCGATCAAAGTCCTATGTGACTAATCTAATGAGAACCTCGAAGTAAGTTTCATATTTCATAATAATAATAAATTGTGATATACAAATTTTATGTGATGCGTCGTAAGCATAATATCGTGGTAAGCAAACACTGTCTGGCACATTTTGCAAGAAGAGATTCAACTGAGGGTCTGCTTATTTCTGGCATGAAGAGTAATTATTGAGATTCTTGATTGAAAATTTGATACTTATATAAAATTTTCAAAGATTTCCACAAACTTTTAAAGATTGTCACAAGACTATCAAAAATGCGCCGACATCGACAGAATAACATTTGGGATTTCAAGAATAACATGGAGCTTCCAGGACCTTACAAAGAATGCCAAGAGGGTTCCGAAAAACACCATGAACTTCAAAACATTAATTTGTACACTCGACTTCCTCAGTCAGTATAATTTAATTACGTCAATAATAATAATAATAATAATAACGTCAATAAGCAGACTGACTATGGCTACATCAACGCTGGATATAAGAATTTACTGAGAAGTTTTTTAAGGAAGATTGAAGACTGATCCATATTGATGCTCTGGTTTTACCACTCTTGTCCTTGTTGGGTTATTTTGCTCGTGTTTTTCACTAGTGTTCTGTTCGCCGACTACTACATCACTCATGTATTGTGTTCCTGTTGTTATTTGTATTTTTGTTTTAATATTTTAATATTTTGCATTTATATACATACTGTTGAGTTTTGTCGGTTGGTTCTCACACCCCTGTTTCTTAGCCTGATACAATTAATTTTTATTAGGGTTTCTATTAGCTTAGTTCGGAGGAAGATAGTTAGTTGGGCTGTCACGCATTTTTGTCAATACCATGTATATATTATTTGTACCTGTTATCAACTTGTAGGTTGATAACCTGATTATATTTTTCTGTGTTAACGTTTCATAGTGTATTTGACAAGATTTGTGTTATTCATTGATGTGACTTTTTAGCCAATTTTTATTATCTTACATGTTTTACAATTTTTTATATCGTTGACGAGGTTGTATGTGTTGCCCGAATGACCGTGTTATTTTCTTCCAACGAATTATATTTCGCTAAAACAGTTTTTTACCATCCTAACTGATAGGTGAGTGTGAGAATACAAAATTGTTAACGTTTTTTTGACTTATTGTTTTTTCCCATTTTAGTCCTGATGATGGCTACTAGTAAATAGGCCGAAACGTCGACCGACAGTTAATTTTTGTTTTATTGCGATCCAATATCCTGATATTCCCTACTCTCAATATTGCATTGGACGAGATTTTGTATTCTAATTTAATTACTATGTAAGAAAATGCAATAGCAGACAAATTAAACTCGTGTTTGTCGGGTTTCCGATTATTTGCATACGAAGATTTTACCTTGCATAATCATAAAATATTAGCTCCATACATAAATATGCTTAGATCGTACATTAGCCGAATAATCTATAAAAGCTGGTTCACACTATGCAACTTCTCACGTGACAAGTCATATGACTTCTCATATGACTACGATTTTTACGTTCAGACTATATTATGATTTTATGTATTATTGAAGTCATAGCTAAAGTCATAAGCAAATAATAGCAAAATAATAAGTGATTTTCAGAATAGAACCGTGTCTATTTTGCTATGACTTCTTGTATGATATTTTTGAATAAACCGCTTTTTTTAAGATTTTAACATTATATGGTTGGTGTTTTTAATATTATGGTTAGTAATTCAGATTTGTTTATTCCGTTTATTCTATTTATTAAAATTAATTTGATAATTAAAATTTATTTTTTAAATTTTGAAAATTTCAAATTCTTTGAAAATTTATTATTATGGTAAAACGGGTCTTAGTATTATTTAATTGTTATTTTATTTAATTTCTGTTAATCAAAAAATTATTAAAATTAATTTGATAATTAAAATTTATTTTTTAAATTTTAATTTTAAATTTTGAAAATTTCAAATTCTTTGAAAATTTATTATTATGGTAAAACGGGTCTTAGTATTATTTAATTGTTATTTTATTTAATTTCTGTTAATCAAAAAATTAGTTTTATAAAAATATTACAATTGATTTTTTAGTATGAATGGACTAAAGAAAGCTTACAACAGCTGATAAGTTGTTATGAGCAGTATCCCTGTTTGTATGACCCAAAAAACAAATTTTATAGCAATAAGCATGCTAGAAACGATGATCAACCACACACTAGAGACTACAAACTGCTATAAACTTAGGTTAATTACAACATTTTTGACATTAGACAGTATTGTGACAGTTTAAATCATACGAAAAGTCATAAGCAATATTGTATAGTGTGAACTTAAAAGTTGTTGGTCATGTGATATTAGCGTTTCTTATGATTTTAGATATGATTTTTCTTATGATCAAGTCACATGAGAAGTTGCATAGTGTGAACCAGCTTTTACACAACATTCTAGTTTCCAATATCACGAATTTCTAGAAGTTCGATTCCGGTTTTAGGTCAAATTAAGATATTAAAATGGTTTTAAGTGAATGCAAGTTGAGGAACATATTTTTCAGCATACCATCGTGCTAAACCGGTATACCATTGATATGGTATGGTATCAATGGTATACCGGTATAAAACCTACGTTGGTGTTACATGGGTGTTTTTTACGTTTCTTTGTATTGAATAAGGCGAATACATTGAAGCCTAAGTGGGTACCTGCGCTCCACATCTCCAAAGTCAAACTACGCTTTTCGGGGTTCAGATTCGGGTTCTATTATAGACCTCTCCTCGAGAGAGCTGGGTTTTGGACGTAGGGTCATAGCTTCAAATCCGAGTGGCTACCAAATTATTTGTGCCGTGGTTCTGATTCAATGTGCTGTAGGTGCTAGTTTGCGTTGTCAGTAAGGAACAATAATTACTGATTTGTAATCGGTCTGATGTATTGGTATATGGTAAATGTATTTTAATGTATTTTAATTTGTAAATTGTAGGGTTTAGGATAAACTCTTTGATTTATTATCCGTGGAAAGTTATTATTATTTCGTAGAAGAAAAATTAGTAAACATGCAAAGTTGCTTTTAAAAGTTACTCATCAATACAGAGTAACCATAATAATTTGACAATGTCACAACTGATAAGTATGTAGGTATGTATCTATTGTTATTCTATCAAAATAATATTTATGAATTCGATTTGATTTGTTGACAAATACTTACTCCTTAATTATACTCGTATTATTAATTTCTGATACATACTTGTAGCTCAAAAAATATACGAATGGATCGAATGTGAAATCTTTGATACATCTACATACATAGTTGGATTGAAAATTTTGAGTTAATTCATTTATACCCTTAACATTGTTTTAAACTAATTATTAATTATTGTATTGCAACTCTCAGAAAGAGTAATGAATAATAATTGGATGATAAAACATTTTACTTCTTCCCTGCAATAATAATTAGTGTAGGTTGTACATAATTGGGAATTTTGCGTATCGTTTAAATTCGATTACATTATTTAATTGACTAAATTTTAACTTGTTATAATTTATCAAATAATTCAATTTTGACTTGCCTACTTTAATTTTCTAACCCAGCAGTTCTCAACCAGTACTACGCGAATCATAGATAGCCTTTTGGATGATTTTCAAAGAGAATTATATATCTTATATTAAAATAATTACATATATCTGTATTATTTTGACTACTGTCTCTGTTTGTCAGATTCTATTTAACTTTTTGTTCAGACAACGAAGCTGAAACAATGGCTAGAGTTTTCAAAAATTCCAGACAAGTTGAATCATTTGGATTTTAACTTCATTAATGTAGTTTTTCGCCCAAGGGGATGCCATCTCCCGAAATTATGTACAAATCTGCTAGAAGATGTGTTCAAAACTAGATTGGGAGAAAAAAGGATTAAACATAAATGGAGAATACTCGTCACACTTGAGGTTTACGGATGATATTATAGTCATGACGGATAATATGAAGGAACTACAAACCATGTGTTCGACCCTTTTAATTTTTCATTTTAATAGGTTGACGGCTGCCGAAATCTTCTTCACTGTATATTTGACGAAGAACCAGTTGTGAATACTTTTGTTATCAATAAAGAATATAAATAACTTGATTAATTAACAAACTCTTTATTAAAAACATTATTAACGTTTATTTATAACTGAACAACTCAGTTGCAAAGAGTTCAACCTTTTAGATTGGTGCCTTTACGGATACTTGATATAAACTGAAGGATACCGCATATTCTGTGTCCTTTTATACAATATAAAACTAATAAAATTTACATTAACATTTACAAATTCCAAGTTTTGGTATTTTTCCCATGACGATGAGCGGGCCATCTAGAAAGAAGACAGGATAATAAATGGAGCAGCAAGATCGCCGAATGGAGACCAATAACTAGGAAGAGAAACAGTGGATAGGACTGACAGCGAATAGAGCAGAATGGAAGCAGTTAGGCAGTGGCGTAGCTAGCATGGGTGACACCCGGGGCGGATTTCATGGGTGTCACCCCTGCCTAGGCTTATGACCTATTTTTTAGAGGTTGCACCCAGGGAAAAAACTATGAGGCCAACACAAGTAACCAATAGGATTTACCATTTTGCCAATTTGCCATAGGCGGTTTGCTCGTTCGAAAGGTGTCACCTCTAAAAAAACAAAAAAGGTCACTCGTTTCTGTTTTTAAAAACCAAGAAACGAGGTAATTTTAGTCAGGAAATTTAAATAATTTGGGGTTGGGTGTCACACACCCGGGGCGGTCCGCCCCCACCGCCCCTCCCTAGCTACGCCACTGAGTTAGGGGAGGCGTTTGTCCAAAGATGGAACACTTTGATAATCATTTTGAATTATTTGTGTTTTGTAGAGAATTTAATGTTCTGCAATTTGGGCCTAATATTTGTTTCCTTAAAAATGATAATAAGAAAAAAACCACGCTGGGAAACTAAAATTCCCAATTATTACCTGCTTAATATGATGCGGATATTTTTTATCAAGGGTGATGGTATGGAAAAATTTGGATATATTTTAGAAGGTACGCCGAACCGAAAAGGTTGAAAATTGCGGTTCTTGTTCTAACCAATTAATTTGTGAAATATAGAGATAGATATTTATTAACTGAACAGGACAATATAAAATTTTCTACAAAGAAGCCAGACATCTTTCGTGGTCCAGCTCAGAGTAAACGAAATTCTACAAACGATATTTGGCAGTCTTAACATACCTATCTATTTTTTTTTTTTTTGGAAAACACAATGAGCATCACTGATGAAATCATGGTTTAGAGTACTTATTCAGCATATTCCACACTATTCTTCCAAACAACTTTGAAAACACTAATATTAGACGATAGATCTTTTTTTATGTACAAGTATAATAACGTTGTTGACCTTTATGTCGGGAAAAACACCCAATGAATAAATTAATTTATAATAGCATACAATAACATAATTTGTATGGTTTTGGTGAAACTTTATTATTAGGGTGTATAATATCAGGCTTCGTTCAATATAGAAAGTTCATATTTCAAGTTTCTCGAGGAAACACCAGCCCAACGCGACAATAACAATCGTAATAATTATCAGAATTTCTGCCTACATCAATTGCGAAATATTTTGGTGTACCTGAACAGTAATTGTATTAGGGAAAGTGTAGGCGTTTCTTTCAATAAGTTATTCCGTAAATACTTGAATTATCTAACGATAGTGAAACTATAAAGAAATACATTTTATTGTAGTGTAAAGGACAGTGACAGTATTTTAATTTTTACGTCACTTGGTTTCTATTATTGCGTTAATTAAACTTAATTTTCATAGTAAAAGGGGAAACGTTTCATGGTTTAGAACCAATTTGTAGAAAATTTGACCCCCAAAAATGTTTATACATCAATTTAACATCACGTTGTTAAGATGGAAATAAAAGTGAGGGCAGTTTAGTCAAGTTCCGAAAATATTATTGATTTTGATGAAGTTGTATACTGGAGTTGCGAGTGGATAAAAGTCGAATAATATTTTACACCCCAAATCTTATGAATTTTTGATGATGAAAACTGGGACTTGTTCTTTTTATATAAGCCAATTCTTTTTATATGACGAAAAAGTAAATTTATATTTTAAATTGTTTTGGGCATCCTATCAATTTTATGTTTAAATGGGTACAAATTTCTTAACCTTTAACGTTTTAAATGTTATTGAAGCGCGAAAGAACTAACCACAAAAGCAGCTTAAATTATTTTGAATTTTAAATGGGTGTTTATTTGTTATTTTGGAGCTGCATTCTTTCTTTACTACTAACACAGGTGGACGTGTACCACAAGACTACCTTGAGTTTTGTTCATGGGCGGTGTCATTCATTTACAGCTACCTACTCAAAGATTACCTACTATTGAAGGACTTCCAACAGGACGAATGCACTTCTTAGTTGCAAGGTTGCAAGTGTATTTAGAATTGAATTAGATTAATTTATTATAAATTATAATACACATCAGATACAGTGGCGTAACCAGAACCTCCTCATTTGGCTACGTTACTGATCATATACTAGTTTTTTTCGTATTTTGGCACATTCGGTGTTGCTGTTCAGTTTCCAAGTTTCACGTTTGTTCATAGTTTCACAAATATTAGTTTGAACAACTTATAAGATGTTAAAGGCATACAAGTCATTCATTGTTTTCGTGTTTTCATACTTACTTGAGATATTAAATGGGTTTATGCACAATTGCATTATGTGACGCAAAGCTACGTTCTGCATTGGCGATTTGATGTGTTGGGCCAATCAGAATCATGGAATATGGTTTGCGTCACCAAGTGCAAGCAATAAAATTTAAATATGTTGGAAAACAAAAGAATTTGAAAATTTCTGATTTCTACTAAAATCAAATTAAGTTAATCTGTGGGGATTGCATTGTAATATTAATTAATATATTTTACTTTTTTAATTATATGCAATTAATAATAATTACATATCCTTTTTTAAATAATCCTATTAAGCATTTGCTTATCAGACAGATATTTCACATACCAGTAGATTTTTGAATTTCCATAACAAACTTATAATACAAGAAAGCTTTCACTGTATATCCGAATTTCACGCACCAATCAAAAGCTCTTCGAATGTTGCAAAAGTATACTTAATAATGTAAGCTATATTATTTATATACCATTTTGACTGGAACACAAAACATATCTGCCCCCTCACCCTAAATCCTGCTTATATCACCAAAAGTCATACTGATTTTTGCTACAGTATATCTGATGTTCTGTTTAAAATCGTTAACATTTTTGAATTGTTCTTCCATGCATGCAGATTTAAATCATAATTGTATCATACAGGAAGTGTATGGTCTAACAGCAAAACATTTTTCCAATGGCCGTATTAATTGTTTTTGGAGAAAGATAAAATTCTACTTCCATTTATAGAAGCACTGGCATACTTTCAATTCCTTTTTCTAATTCGAGAAATTGGAAAATTTTAATAAAGGAGTTATTCTAGCAGTACCTACCCTCGTGGGAGTTTATTTGAATACAAATATGATGCGGATGTTAACTTTTCGGTTTCACCAATAACACTTTTTACGCAACGTTGGACATTTTAACATGTGTAATATTTGTAGTATTACCTCCTAACGAAATAATAAACTTCTGTGAAATTTTAATGTTTTGGTTATGTGAATGCGACCATTTTATTTATTATTTATTCGAGTAATTAAAAATTTCGTCAAGTAATTAAAAAGTTTGTTTAGTTTTTTTTTGAGTGCTATTATATGCGAGATAAAATTTATTTTCAGCATAGAATAAATTTGATAACTACAGACGGACGATATTATTAAGCGTTGTTGACCTCAATTATTTCATTCCAAATAACACTTCAATTATAATTAAATTATAGTATGCTAAAGCGCAAACAAAGTAAGATTTCTGGAACTTGCAATCGTATTTGCCAGGATAATTTTCTCACGGCGCAAAAGGGTAGGATATAAATAGTAGTAGTAAAATAAAAACATAAGATATTTAAAAGCTGATGTGAATGCCCGTATATTCCATTACGAAAATGGTTTCATCAAGGTACTTCAACAAAGCCAAGAGTTTGATTGTTAGCAAATGCTTTATGTACACATATGTACAGGACAAGTGGGTGGAATAATAAAAAAATTTACTACTATTTTCAATAATTGCAATTTACCCACATTCAGAACGTCACGTCAGAACCAAAGAAAATTGCTTTTGAATGTAAATTGGATTTTTCAGAACATGAACTATTAGTATTTGCAAGATTTCAAATCACTTTTTTAACGTTGAATATTTTTATATTAATTAAATTTTGAGATGTGAGTTGTTGAATGTTTATTTGTATCGACACTACTTGACTTGTCCTCTGAAAGCGGGAAATTGTGCATCTCTTATCATGCTTTTAAAGTATTAAAGGAAATAGGATGTTGAATATACGTATGCAGTGATTTGCCTCTTCATTTAAAATGACTCATCCGTTATTTTCATTTACATATCAAAATAAACAATTCGCGCATACAGAAGCTGTTGTAATGATGATAATTTTAAAATCAAACCAATTATTTCAGAATTGGCGTTTTAATAAATTAATGGAATGCATTCTAATTATGACTGGAAGCTATCTTGTTTTCTTAGACTTTGTAAATTATTGGTATAATACTCATTCAATAAACGATTTGAATCATAGTTCATAAAATTTTGAGATTTAGCTTGTAGATAATTGTCAATGAATTTAACGAAACATTAACGAGTTTATCTAGAAATAGCGTAAAATTCTTGTTAGCACTTATGGGGCTATAAATCGAGCATTAAATTTTATTTAATTTTTATCATTAGGGTGGGGGGGATTTAAAGTCTGTACAATCCAGACTTTGTGGTTACAACCTTTTTAAATAATCTGTGGAAGTTCCTATTAATGCAACAGAGAGGTCTTTGCCATTTTACACAGATACGATTGAAGGTTTTTTGAGGTTACAAAAGTTAGTTGGAATTTACTATTTCAGTTATTTTTTTGTAAGAAATGTTTGAGGTTTGCCTCGCATCAATTTAAACCACAAAGCTCATGTTTGTCGTCATTAATTATATTGAACAAGGGCACGTGCACATATGTACATATTTTGTAATTACTGTTTTTTTCAATTTGTTAAAAAATTAGAAAATGAATTAAAATTTTTTGATGGCCTGAATTTGTTGAACAAAATTTCATATTTTGAAAGTTTGGTTAATGAAGCAGTTGGTATTTTAACGCCACATTGTTTTATGTCATCACATGCAAAAATTATCACCCATTTATTTATTACAAGTACAGATGGTTTGTTTAAAAAAATTTGTTGTAATAAATTTTAGACATACTAAATTTGGTGAGTCAGTGTTGCAAACCACATCCTGTAATAAGCATTTTAGGAAAATGAATATAAAATGATTTATTTTTACGGAGATTAATTTGATGATCATCTCGTAGGATTTAAATAAAATCACCTATTTTTTCTATCTCAAATTTGAGCTATATTGTGAAAAGGATGTCTCCATTTTAAATCACGTTCGTTGATACCAAAATTGTACCACTCTGCGATGGGGCTATCCCAGTGCATTTCATATTTCCTTATCACGAAAACTCTTCTAAAGTGCATTGTTTATTTTAAAAATTATATTTAATGATGTCAGATGATGACTCGTAGTTTGATGATTAATAATAATAATCTTATTTGAATGCACGAATTTACCTCGTATAAGGAGAGAAAGTTTTTCTTTTATTGCATTTCTCGTGTTGAAGGTATCGATATAACCTTTATTATTTACTTTCATTAGATAACAAGATAATATTACAAATTTCCTCGTTTAGTTCATATTATTTATCCTTTCAATTTTGCAATTACTGTAAATGATGGTACTACCGTACTACCTGTTCTACGTCAATGAACTTGTTGACACGAACAATTATTATTAATATTTATTATAACTGCGAATGTCTTGCCAAAAGTCATTTATTACCCCTAGAAGCAATAACTGTAACTGGAATTAACCAATAAATGTTTAAAAGGTATTTCTATTGGTACCCATTGACTAATTAATTAATAGTTTTTTTAATGTAAATTATTTGTGTAAAATCTTCGAGACATACATATAATATAAAAAGTTTGTGAGAAACCTTGAATTTGATTTAAACCATTGCTTGAACGTTAACTTAAATCTATTCGAGCGCGTCTTTTGTATACATACTATTTAAGTTGATTTCTTAAAAATTAGTACGTATGTCCTTAATTCATAATATTTGTAGAAAATCACTCGCGATAATATTTATAAATCAGTTTATTCATCAGTTAATTATCTTTTTAATTTTGCTTAGTTACAGCTGCATAGCAGTTTATGGTATGAATAATTATTGTATACAAAATTTAAATAATTCAGTTCTGCCTATCTTTTGAAAACTTCGATATTATTATTTATTCTAATTATCATAGTTATTTTGCATTCTTAATAAATCAAGTGTTCGCTTTCGTCATTTAATTGAAATGTAAATTCTGGGTGCTGTTTTAATTTCTTATTAAGAATTGAAGGTAATTAATTTTAGAAAAAGGTGTAATCTAAAATTTCTGTAATACGTAGTAATTGGTGTTAGTTACTTTTTAAAATTTCATTGCTAATTTGTATTTACCATGTTCAAATATGATAAGATTATAATAATGGCTGTTCCCTTTGATACACTTTCTCTAATTTGCGTATATTATGTACATATTTGATAATTGAAATTTTTTGTTGTGCAATTTGGAGCTTTTATATGAATTGCCGTACCGATAAATAAAAACATATTCAAGTGGTAAAAACAGCTGCAAAAAGAAGGATGAAAGTTGTACTATTGGAACAACACAGCTATTATAAATTACTGAAATATGCAAAAATAGAAGTCTTTGAAGAAGCAGTGGTTCTTGATTAAAACATCTTCCGGTTTGCATCTGGTTATATTATTTGATGGTTAAAACAAATAATTCTATTTCGGTTAAGTTGTCATGATCTTTCCAGTAATTTTCATCCTATATTGATACAAACTCTTAAAATTATTATTTATTAAATAAAGATAAATTTATTATAATTAGGCGATGTAGAAAAACTCTCGCTTTTGTGCAATAATCGGGTGGTTTTAAAATTTTGAATAAATTAATTAAAAATTATATTTTTTGTAATGTAACACTAATCAACATAATTGCTGTTTATTCGGCTAATTATCAAATAAAGTTTTTCTTGTAAGAAAGTTATCGTAAAATGTTGGTTTCATTGTTTCCGATAATTTTGATTTATAATTACAAATTAGTGAAAATTTGATACCTACCATCTTTTGGAGCAAATACTTCATGCTTTTACTCCATTTCTATTCATCATAAATCACAAAATATCATTTATAATAATTGGGTATGTACCTCGTTAAAATTATATCTTTTAAAAGTAATACCATAGAAATTAGTTGATAATTAAATGTTTATATTTTTCTAAGAATCATTACGTAAATGAAATGATTCAACTTTATTAAATACTATACATCGGTATTAGTGGATGGACGAATTGTTGTAATTAATGCAAATTTTTTGTTTATTTTTATATACAAATTCTTTAATTATAAAGACGTATTCATATTAGTAACTACTGCTATGTAAATATTCGAATAATTATAATTTATAGATATGTATAAATGTATTACTTTAGGAAGTTATTTTAATTTACATTTTTATTGTTACCATTTATTTCTCAAGTTGCTTCCTTACATGCTTTTTAATTTTTTTGTTAATATAAAACATCAAATATATTTATTTTCGTTGATTTTGACAACTTTTTAATATATACATAGCTTTCACACATTTTAATGCATAATAATTAGTACCATTTTATAATAGTTGCTTCCGCTTTTTTTTAATGGAGATTTATTATATTATTAACTTAACTAAACCATGCGGGTTAACTTTATGTCCAATAATGTATACAAAAATACATTGAAAACGTTTGGTTATTTTCTATTATTTAACCCTTTCAGCTCTGAATTTTTAATACTCGTACTCCAATAAAAAAAATTTCAAAAACATTGTCCCAGGAGCAAATTTTCAACGAGTTGTTGTTCAGGCATTTTCAATAGGAAAATTGTCACCGAGAAACATCAAATAAAATGCCACCGGAGGGACGAAAGGGTTCATTTGTGTTAGGGCCATTCTTGTTTATAATAATATTATGCTTTTAATACTGAGAGGGTTTTAACTCTTGAGTCATTAACTGGTAGTATTTATACGTAAATTTATTAAATAAATGTTGATGAAAAATGTTAAATAGATTAGGAAGTAAACTTGACCACAAGAGGAATTTGATTTACTGAATCAAACAATTAAATAGCAGAGAGAGTATGACAACTTAACCGCAATTAGATGTCATGGTCTGCTATAACAAAGGAAATGCACAGATATATGAAATTATCTCGCCATTCTAATTAAGTTATTGATGTACTAATCGACAAAAGTTATGGTCTTATTGGTTCAAAAATTATATAAAATTGAAGTAGTAGTAATTATATTTTGTTAACAATAGGTAATATTGACCAAGTTCTAGTTAGGTAAAAATTTCATTTCCTGTTCTTGGAACTTGACGTCAAACGAATTATTTTATATATTACTCATTAATTGCAATAATATGTAGACTATCTGATTTCTTTTCTTCAAGTTAATTCTGTTTTTGGTATTACATGCTTTTATGGAAAAATACCAGAATACCTATTCGATATTCCATAATATACTGTACATAATATAATGCGTGATACTATATTATGTGATACAAAGAAAAATCTCATGAAAACTGATAATAGACCTGCACATTTAAGAAATGTTATAATCTACGCATGCGTTAAAGACGCGGCAATTTGAACAGTTCGGACAACTGCAGTTGCTGGTTATCGTAAACGCGTGCAAATTATGGCGTCTTCCTTACCGTTTGTATGTGTTATTTTAGATGAAAGTGAAGTTCTCGGTGCAGCTTTACCTTGTGTAACACTCTGTTGTTCAATTAAAAAGGTGGTTGCACTGCAGAGGGCTAACAACTTCTGGAAAAAGGGCAGATTTAATTGCAAAGTGAGCGAAGTCTTATTTTGATTCAATCGGTTTTTGCTTAAGTACATAAATTTTTTTTAGAGTGAAAGAACATTTGTTGGGAGGGACGAAAATTACTCCTACCATCGATGGTGGCTTTTGGCATGATCAAAAAAGACTAAAAACTAAGCGAGAAGTATGTTTAAATTTGCTGTTTTTTGTTTAAAACCCCGTTCTCCCCATAAATGGTTGGAAAGCGTTTACTGGAAGCGAAATTCCAAAAAAATTTAATTATGTAATTAAATTATTTTTGCCAAAGCTACTGTACATAGTACGTCCTATCGGGACAATATTAACTTTCGGGTAATGGTCGTTCTTGATCAAAATGGACGCGTTGCCGATTCAACATGTGAATGTGCAGCTTTCTCAATGGGAAGGTATGTAATCATGTGGCAGGAGTGCTCTTTGCGCCAGAAGATTACACCATTCTTTTTGGTTATTCTGCGATAGCATGCACTAGCAAGCTATGCGAGTGGAAATAGGGGAGTGGGACAACAATAGCCAGTCGACAGTATTCGGACAAAGTTGACCCTTCAATAAAAGTTAAATTTAACCCTGTGCCAAATAACCACGAACCACAAGAGATCACCAACAGCTTGTTGTACCAGTGCCAGAGTTATGAAAAATCAACAATGTGGGAGCTGCTTCTAGAATTTAAATACGAGGATTATGAAATTGTGAGTACTAGAGCAGAAGAATTGAAGTTAAATGTCCAGAAAATCTTCGATTTAACTTCACCACCCCAGGTGAAATACTAAGTAGCTTTGGGAAAGAAATGAATTGGTAATCACTAGAGTTTTTACGGCTATCACTTTTGCAGTTTCCAAAAACACAGTTTTTGTTCGCTCCTTTTTCACCAGGTTTTCTAGGTCTACCGCCAAGGTTTTTGTTATTCATTGATAAAAACAACACTAAAAACTTCGTTTTATGTACATTTTAATGGTGACAGATTCAAAGTTTGTCCGAACTAACGCCCCTTTTTTTCGCGCCTGCGTCAATAGACTATCCTTAAATGTGCAGGTCTATGAAGTGTGAGATGCGATAGTTGAACAGGAAAATTACATATTTGATTGTTTATCATTTTTTAATTAGTTTTATCTATAGTAATATTAGATAAACTATATATTCTTATTTTTGTTTATATCCAATTGTTATTAATATAATGTATAGTACTATAATCTTTTTATTATAGACTGCGTAGTTACAGGTCTTATCACAACTTGACTGTTTTGCCAAGTTGTGCTATCAGCTCTGTAGTATATGCGAATTATAAATATTTAAAGCGGGGAAGTCCAGGGTAAAGATAAAAATACTGCGCCATTCGGCAAATTTTAAAGTTTTATATCTAAAATCAAGAAATGTGACATTATTAAATATAGTAATTTGACAAACATAAAAAAGTTAAAATGATCGTTAATTTCCACCAATCTTAGTTTTGATTCATTACTGAATCCTTGTTTTCAGTTGACGGAATGTTGCTATGGATAAATCAGAATTTTTTCATACTTGCCCACACCAAGGTTTAAATGTTGTGGAAACTACCTATTACATTATATTTAAATTTTAATAACATTCTGGAAATAAATGACATTAAGCACGTATTACGAATTAAATATTAAAAGCAAACTAAAACCTGCCTCCTGGCTGGGTTATGTTTTGACGATATTCAGTCCAACTATGTATTCAAAATGTTAAATATAACGTGCCCGTTACGTCAATTTTATCCAACTTGTTATGTTATTTATTAAATTCTTACTACGTATCTGATAACTAAACGTCTTAACGTTATCGATAAAAGGTAAAACATTACAATCATTTAATAAATAACATAACAAATTGGATAACCTTGACTTAACTTAATAATTAGTCAAAATTATTAGAAGTGACAGAACGCGTCTGTAGTAGCTCCCAGAACTTTGCTAATTTAAAGGTTTATAATGCAAGAAAAACATTCTAAAAACATCTAGAAGTACTATTTGGAAGGCGGGGAAGACGATTGAATGAGATTAAAAGTGGAATTTGGAATGAGATTAAAAGTAGAATTTGGAGATGTGTTGAAAAATTGACTTTGACACTTGGAAATTTTAATTTGGATTTTTGGATTTTTGGATTGTTTTGGCCTAATTATGATAGGCAATGGTTGAAAATCAGCTGAAAATGTTAAACTTTTGCCTTTTAAGCAATATTTATTACTTGTTTGTATATATATGTATTGCTTAATAAACATTATCTCTCTCTCTCTCTCTCTCTCTCTCTTAACGGGCACGTTATATTTAACATTTTGGATACATAGTTGGACTGATTGTCTAGAAAGAATTCCTTTCTTATTCTAGTTTAAACCAAATGTTTTGATACAGTGCCGCATTAAGATGGTCCCTTTATAATACTGGAATAAATTCTCAAATAGCGTGGGATTGCCGTTTGCACAGGGCCGAATAAAATGCAGTAGCGGCTCGTGAATTCTCCCAATGGGAGGGCACAAAATTTAAATAAAAAGGAAATATAAATTTGCTTATTTCTTACAAAATAATTTAATTCCAAAAAGCTTTCTTTTATACTATTATTTTTATTGTTTTTATATTTTATAAAATTGTTTTTATATTTCGATAATTTTTTTTATTTTACAATTCAATACACAGATTAAAGTAAATTATACATAAAAATGAACTTTTTTGACATAATATGGGAGCACGGTAAAAATTGAATAATTAATTAAATATTAATTTAGGTGGAAATATTGATAAAAACACTTTCAATAATTTTACTCTAAATAAAACTCCATTATTTCTAGTGGCCTCAAAAAAAATGATTATGCATTGATTTTATGAGATTTTGTAACTCCAGAATGGTGAAACTTGCCCAAATTTCCTGAATGCACTGCTTCAACTCTGCAATCGCATTAAACTGCCTCCCATTGACATAAAACTGTACGTGCCATGATCCCCCACATAGGTTCTCTATCGGGTTGAGATCTGGACTAACAGAAGGCCAAGGTAAAACCTGTATATTCTTTGTTCAGATATTGGATATCAGGGGACGTGTTAAAGAAAAACTACGTTTTGAATCGACTAGTTTCGACCCTCTATCGGGGTCATTTTCAAGACTGTAATAAGAAAAATGTACATAAGCAAGTGAAAAATACAATATGAATTTAAAAATATGTCACCTCTCAAAACTCTCTTGAAACTAGTCGATTCAAAACGTAGTTTTTCTTTAACACGTCCCCTGATATCCAATATCTGAACAAATCATATTTTTGGGACAATATCTTTTCTTAACTGTATATTCTTGCTTTGAAATCAGGTTTTAATTGCTTTCGAAGCACGAATAGCCGCATTATTCTGCTGAAAATATCCGATTGTCTCCACCAATGGCTTCAGCACAAGTTAGCAACGAATGATCTAACAACTTGATGTACAGTAGAACTCCAATTATCCGAACTCCGACTATCCGAATTTCGGATTATCCGAATCGCCTTCGGAAAAAAAAATTTAAGACGGAAACGTACTGTGATTTGCAAAATAATGATTTTGGTCAGCCCGTGTGTGACCACATGCAACTTCTCACTATCAAGCGGATACGCGACTTGGCTGCCCGGATTATCCGAATGGGGTCCGGTCCCAATTGATTTGGATAATTGGAGTTCTACGTACTTTTTGGTATCCATTCTTGTTGAAATCCAGCTTAAAGGAAACGTTCCGTTCCAACCAAAAGCACCCCAGATAATAACCGTCCCTCCACTAAAGTTTCTGCTAAATCCAAAATGCTGTTCCTTTTGCAAATCGTGCCAATAAAACTGTACACCATCGGGGCCATCTAAATTGAACTTTTTCTCATCACTAAAAATGATGTTTTGTTATTCGTCGGTCCAATGAAAATAATGTTTTGAAAATTTTAACCTTGCTTCTTTATGGCGAGATTTAAGTGATGGCTGTTTTAACCTTTTTCTCCATTTTACCTCCGTCGAAATATGTAAAATTTTCCGTATTCTCCGTGTTGTGGTTGGAACATTCAGCTCTGCTTTAATTTGAGTACTTATTATACTTCTCCAGTGTTAGCCAATTGAATAATCTGGTTTTTAAGCCGTTTCTCTTTCGTTGTTTTTCATGAAAAGCACCCAAATTAATAAAATTGTCGATCACGCTGGGAAATCGACCTAATTTGTTGGCAATTTGCCGATTGGAAAGGCTCATTTCTTTACAAGCAGTGATTTTAGCTCTATCTTCTGGTTAACCTGGTTAAATAATGTTAGGATATGAGTTGATTTCGGACGGATCATAGCCATGATGGTTACCAACATCGGGAACGGATTATAACTATCAGTCGCTATCAGATGAAGAATAGAACCAAATTGATTGTTGAGTGTTCGTGTTAAAACTGGAAGGTCGTGAAGTCCGCGATTCCAACCCAGAATTTTGTATCGATATTTCTAAGTAGGTAGTTTGACTTATTCTTAGATAATGTTGTTGCAACAAAAGTGTTCTTTTTATAATGGATCTTTGGGACATCCCATAGACACAACATGTCGATATTATTTTCACTTTCACATGAAAACGTGAAATGAAAATTGTGCGAAAGTAGAAATTCCCATTTTTGTTTCAGCGACAATAATGTAACACGTGCGGTCTTGCGATTCATATAATAAAATTTTTATTTAAATTGTTGACCCATAATTATTAAAAAATATGTAATAGAAAGCATTGTTTTAGTACCATTAAAAGATGCCGTTTCACTTGAAATCCGCATAAGGAAGTGAATTACACGCTTGTTTGAACTACTTTATTTGATTGCAAAATGATATTTAATAGACGATAAGTGCACATTGAGTTTAATCATATCTATTTTGGGATGGAGGAGCCCTTAGTTTTGATCTATTTGATCAAAAATTCTTTTAATAATTTTAAAAATTCGTGATAAGTAACATTTTTCTTCCAGTTCACATGTTAAAAAATTAAGTACATTATCTTTGTGATATGTGGAATATAAATGTATAACTTATTTAATATTAATGCTTTGAAGATAAGATAATAGAGATAACTTTTATCTTAATTCATATATTTATGATTTGTATTTGTTCAAAATTTTTTTATTTACACAAGTAGCATTGTTTTCTTTTATTTGATAAATTTAATTTGTCTGGTATAATATTAAAAATCCAGGAATATTGTTATTGCTAGAATACGATATGAGCACCAAGTATTGTTTTGATCATAAAAAATATAAATGTTAAGTCAGGCAGAGATTGTGCCAAATCTAAATATCCTATGCGAACGACGCAAACCTACACAAAACTACATATTATTAAATGTAGTTTTGTTAGATATAATATCTGTCGTGGTTTAGATTCCACGTTAGAGTATTCGATTAGTCTATTTGTATGTCTATTGGTACTTGAAAAACCCAAACAAACTAAATATTAAATATTTGGCATGAACTCACTTTTCTTGAAATAAAAATAAATTCATGAGAAAATGTTTGCAAATAAGCAAGTACAATTTTTTTATATACAGATACGAAAACTTCTCATTAGAAAGAAGTTAAATATGATTTTTATTTGTAAAATTTGAAACCAAAGAAAACGAGATTAATAAAATTAACAATAATTATTATTATGATTCATTAGTGCAGATTATTGTTGACTTTTAATTTTCTTATCCTTAACCTTAGACCATTTTTTTAATTTAGAATTGATCAATTTAGAATTATCAAAATAAAATTTATTTTTAATATGTTAAATACGTACTATGTACCTATTAATAGTACTTTCATAGCCGAGTATACACCTATCTTACAATCGATGTTATTTTAATAATGTACTTTGTGTTATCAAAAATAATATTTCCCAAATTACTCTGAATATACATTATACATATAAAAATATCTGGAAAATCGCAGCAATTGTTTTCCAAGTAGCTTTTAGTAAGATAAAACAAATCGAATTCTCGAGTTCTGTTTTTTTCATCAAAAATTGTTGATTAATCGGAATTGATGGAAAATAATTTCTGTAAACATTTATAATATCCACTTATGCCTTACGTTTCTTACCTTCCCATACAATACTTACTTCACCTCTAGTCATACTGTCTATCGAAATGGAATAAAAATTAATGTCTCGTATCTAATCGACATAGAACATTTAGCCATGTTTTAAACCGGAAAGAAAACCGTCTATATCAAAAATAATAAAATATTTTATTTATGTATTCATGCATTTTACCATTATTTTCTTATGCTTTCTGCAGCCAATTACTTCTATTTGCAAAGAAATTGAAAAGATGCACCTAACGTTTTTCACCCAAACAGTTTTCCAAATTTCTTACTTTAAAATGTAAAATGAATGATTTTTAAATTAATTTACATCACTTTCTAAAAAACCAATTGTATTATATTTTTTTTGAATATTTGCCCATCGACCTATTGTTGTATTGGTAATCAGAAACTAAGTGATTAGTAATGTAAAAGTATTCGTCATTCTATGGAATGTATTATACCAAAGTAATACTAATGTCTTTATTTTTCAGATGAACTTTGTTTATAACTTTATCGCCATCGCCTGCGACAATAGGAAGTCAATATAAAATGTAAATTATGGAATCAACGTGGAATTGAAATATAGAAATATTAAATTTACACCAAACATGGCTCTGGGTTTAGCGTTAACTATTTTTGGAATCTTACATTTAGGAATAACAGGGTCACATGGATTACAAGGACCTAATATCTGCGTAAGACAAGAAACGTAAGTTGAATTTTTTTTTAAATTGGTAGTATTTAGTAACCGAGGTGTGCCTAAGTAAACTGCACAATTTATTGTTCATTTATTTTAAATGCATACATTTACATGACTTTGTGAATAGTAAAATTTTGTATATTACCTTGTTATCTTTTTAACGAGTTAATTACACTTGTTATTTTTAAGTTTCGTGGAAAAACATTTCGACTTTGAATTGTGTATTCAAAAATATATTACAATTTTAAACCATTGTTGTTAGCGAAGTGAGCCCACACAGTTAAATTTTTAAATGCATTCATGAAGATTGCTTATGTACTTGGTAACCTAGAATTCATAGCGAAACGATTAAATAAAGGAGTACTGCTTTTCAACTTAAAACGACATTAAAATCATTCAATCAAGGCATTTCATTTTAATTTCCAATATATAGGGTGACTTATACTTATTTCTTTCGTAACGTCCATAATAGTAAATAAATTATAGAATAAAATAAGTTATAAATTGCACATTGTAATATTAGTGCGGAAAGGCGTTCATTACAAAAGGATTATGAAAGTTTATTAATATTTAGTATGTACTCGTATTATGCAAAAATTACAAGGATGGTTTACCCAAACTATAAAAAACCTTTTATAATTATTAAAGAAAATTGAGTGATAAATTTAAATATGAAAAATATCATAATTATCTATAGTATGTTTTAAAATTGGATAATAGAATCGTTATCGCACTGGAATGCTTTCTATTGGCGAAAACTTTTTTAGATAATAGTAATTATAAAATTAGTTAAAAAATGTTTATATATTGCTGTGTGCTGACGTAGCCTCCCGTTGGGCTAGCCAAAATTGCTGTGTGCTTACGTAAGGCCTTTAAGAGACCCACACTTTATGATACAAAATTGTTATGAATACCCTCGCTAATAGGGTTAAAGGTTCTTATCGTTAAGGTTTTATATGGGTGTACGTAATTGTACCCCGTCAATGGAAAAGTATGTGAAATTTTGTAAACACAATTTAATGAAATAAGGTGCCTCAGCTTAGCTCTTTCGTAGTGCATGTACCTTACCTTGTGCAGGGTGGATTCGCTCCGTTACCAATGCTGTAAATGAAATTTATGGTGCGGAACAGGTCTAAATAAATATCCTTCGTTACAAAGTAATTAATGTTTTATTAAGCACACAAATGAAAATAAATATTTGGTTAAATCAAAAAGTTCTATTATTAAATCTATTATATAAAAATTTCTGAACGCAAAATGATGCAAAACACGTGTCGTACGAAGTCCGGAGATTTCACTTAAGTTTATAAAGATTTTATTGCAATGTACACGGTACCTTATTAAATCCAGGAATATTTCTGTTATTTGAATTGGAGATGGTACAATTGCGCGTCAAAGACACTCCAAGGGTTCATTTACCATCAGAAACTTCCAGCTACAGTTTGTTGACCTCGTTTTGTGTTGGAGTTAATTTTCTTTTATAATATTTGCAATCCGTTACGATTTTCACCTTATTTGTGGTTTTTCGTAGGTAAGTAACTATTTTGTTTAATTATGCACTTATATTTCGTAATTTCACTATTTATTTTCACTGTAATATCAATTTTATTAGGACGATTCTAAATTCGCCACTTTGCACGTGCGAATATCCACACCAACCTTTTATCGACTGTTTCATTAATTTTCTTTACGAAGTTCAACGCAATCCTGATCTTTGCATAAACGTATTTTATTGGTCGATCAAAAATCAATATTATTTGCAGTTTCATAGTACAGGTATGGACTAAGCCCATTGTGGTTTGTTGAAATTTTATAAGTAAAATTTTCTATTTTTAGATTTGATTGTGTTCTTCTCAAGTGTTTCGTGGTTGGACAAATAAAGATGCTGGATATGAAATTTCCATACGCAGTTCATTAAGTTGTGACATGCCGAACTCACGTAACGATTTAACAAACTTATTTTTAAATTTAACGCTAACATGGATTTTTACATTTATCAATTAATTAACACATTTCTAACTTTTAAAATACCTTTCTTATTACTAACAATCTTTCATTTACTATTAATTAACATTTTTAACAAAACAAATATTAAAATGATGCATTTCAAATTTATTTTATTCACACCTGTTTTATGTCCCGTTTTCAACGAATCATTTGACTTTAAGTTAACTTCCTTGGTATCGGATGAAGTTTTTCTGATTACTTTGATAAGTTACATGCTTTTATTCATAACAAAACTTTTGCTGAAATTTAAATGACGTACTTCCATTGACGTGGTATCTCGATACCGCAATATGTTTTCTAATTTCACTATTAAGACCGCTATAATAACATTCGGTATGATTGGGCCGCCTTGTATATAATTCGTAGTCTTCTAATAATAACAATAAATTAAAAATTACACCTAATGACAATCGGCAGCAATATACAATTCGTATCTAGTTTCTAATTCTATTTAAACAAAATTTTGAAATCGGAAATCTTTTAATTTTATGAACCGTTCCATAACCGTTACAGAACATTTAAACTGACACTTGACTCGACTCGTAACATCACGAAAAGAAGCTTAAAAAGTAATGACAAACTTTGTTGTAGTTTTTTAGTGTTTCAATTTATTGTAGTTCATCCATCACGATATTTTTTTCCTTTTTGAGTAGAATTTTATTTTCCTTATATTTCTCCTTTGTTAGTAAATTGATAAAAAATCTGATGTGGCCATCGACATGCCTTTCCGAAAAAGTGTAAATTATATTAATTTTATTTTTTAACAAGATTTTTAGGGCCATCTGGGGTAAATATGAAATACACAAAAATTTGGGTAAAAGTGAAACAAGCATGTAATTAATTAACAAATTAATTTATCAAAAAATTGTGAATGTCATTATTTCATTGATAGTTTAATTAAATAGATACAAAAATCTGAAATATTAGTTCTCAAATTTGCACTGTCTACGAAGTGTTTTCACAAACGGTGTAAAAATGTGCAAAATAAATTTCAGTTTTATTAGTATAACCTTGTATAACTTTGTTTATATCTACAAAATAAATTGCAGCATCAGTTTAATATTAATTTTTCACATAACAAATAGACAAATTGTAAATGATGTCCTTTTAGTTATTTTTTTTTGTTAATTTTATTTTTTTAATTGTATTTGTAAATTTTCCCATGTCTGTTGAAACGCAGTTTTTATTTTTTCTTTTTCAATTGATATGTAATTATACAAATATTTATGCATAATTGTCAAGATAACGAAAAACTGCATGGGATAGTAAAATTAGAATATTTAATTTGTATTTCTAAGTGCCCTAAAAATTGAAAGTTTTATATTTTGTAGCATATTTACCCCAGATGACCCTACACTGAGAGAAAAGAACTGTATGGTCAAACGATAAACGATTCAATCAACAAATTTTTTGCATCACGGGTGGCGAATGCAAAACGTGCATTAAACTAGTGCAAAAAAAATGTTAACTTTTTTGCATTATTTTAATATGAGGAGTATTTCCTTGGACGTTCTCGTTTTTTTAATTGAATCAAAATTTACTCGACTAAAGCTATAGGTTACGTTAATCTAACTTACCAAAAACTTTGATTCAACGTTGTACTTGTCGAAATAACCAAATAGGTGTGTTGTATCAACCAATTTTTTACATTTAATTAATCAATTAACTCGATTGTTTGAATCATTTTAGGTTTTTGATTTAACTTACGATGGTATTAAAGCGTAATGTTGAAAATGTTAACTGAATGCATTTTCAATGTTGAACCAACAAAATAGGTGCACTGTATTAACAGTTGTATGCATTGTATCAATCAATTGATAGTTTCACCGAAACACTTTAGGTCATTGAATTAACTAACCTAAGGCCCAGTTGTTCAGTTTCGGGTAATTTTTTAACCTGGGTTATTTTCCATAGAAATGATTGTTTCAAGAATTGTTGCCATGGAAAATAATTCAGGTTAAAAGATAACCTAATACTGAACAACTGGGCCTTAGTGTTAATTAGACATATGGGAAATACTTCTTAATAAATGTTCACGTAAATTTTGTCTGTCCGCACTATAAAGAAATCTATTCAGTATTAAGAGCACATTAAGAGTTTCTGTAGTAGGGGAAAGGTTTGTAATTTGACCACCCTTAGCATTTTTGCTCATAACTCATCTTCAAATTGAAATTGTTTGGATTCCTTTACACCATTGGAAAGAAGAGGTCTTTAGCTAAAATTTTGCTAAAGATACTTATTAGATTACTCAAAAAACAAAAGAGTTATGACCATTCTCCCGAAGAGTCGAAAATTGGAAATTTTAATTTTTGGCATGTAAGTTGACCACCCCCTAAAAAGTTGCTGAAAAGTCAAAAAATTTAACTGAAACCAACTGATATACAAAATCGATGATCTTTTATTGAGTTTTAAGTACAAAAGTTAAAAAAAAATAAAAAAACATAAAAAGATGAATTAATTAATCATCATCACTTGATGATGATGATGCCTTCTTCTTACGCTTGACTGTTGTGGCAGCTTTTTTTGCTGCTTTTTTGCGCTTCTCAGCAGCAAACTCCTTCTTCGCTTTTGCAGCCTCTCGCCTTTGTTGTTGCAGCTTCATAGCGGCTTGATTTTCCGGCGAAGTTAAGATGGTGGTTTTCTTTCGCTTTGGGCCTCGATTGCACAATGGGATTCTTATGGTATTTCAAGGGGATTCCCTTATGCTTGGGTTACATTTGCGTCTAACGTTGTGTTTAACGTGCATTATGTAGTAAGCGGCGCTTATTAAGTAAAACATCTTTGGTAAAACAAATATTTAAATGCTTGCTTTACTTAATAAGCGCCGCATACTACATAATGCACGTTAAGCACAACGTTAGACGCAATTGTAGCCCAATCATTAAGTCGAAAACGAGGCGATAAATTGAAAAAATGTATACCTATAAACAAAAATGAAGACAATGAAATTATCTACAAAAAATGTCTGAAAAGTATTTTTGTAAACCCGATTTTTATGTCATCAAGAGTTTTCAAAAAGTACAATTTACATTTCTAACATAGGGGTGTGCGAAACTTTATGTGAGTCACTGTATTATTTAAAGAAATCAAAAATCAGTAAAATTCAGCCATTGGACGCATACCCTGCATGTTACTGTATTTACGCAGTACGCTTTGTATGGCAACAAAGAAAATGTATACTTATACAGTTGCTGGTGATGTTTATAATAAAAATCGAAAACTACTATATCACTTACGTTACTCACAAAAGGATTCGCACCCTATAATAAATTTCAATAAATCGTTTGTATCTTAATTATTTATTAAAAAAAATAGTTAGTTATAATTATATTTAACAAAGTGATTCTTTTAATTTGTACAATTTAAAAAAAAAATCATAAAATTTGCATGGTAACAGAAATAATGAACATTAAACCAATTAATACGCTAATTTCATGTTACAAAAGGATTCGCACGTATTATAAAAATTATTAAAAAATACAATATTTTACAAAATTTAAAAATAATTTAATATTTTGTTGATGTTCCAATCGTTTAGGCATGTTGCAAATAATTTTTTTTAAATAATCGACGCTTATTAAGTCCCATTCTTCTTGTAGTCTTTTTTTTAACTCTTCTTTAGTATGTATCGGAGTTTCCCGAATTTTACGATCTAGATGGTCCCATAGATTTTCTATGGGATTCAAGTCTGGTGATTGGGGAGGGGGTTGTAATACTTTTGGGCACTTGTATAACAGATATTCTTGCACTACACGTGATTTATGTTTAGGGTCGTTATCTTGGTAAAATTTAAAAGTATCGACGATCACCATTTTATAGGCACTTTGCAGTAAGTTAGATTTTAAAATGTCTAAATATTTATACTTATTTATTATTTCTTCAATAAACACTAGTGTACCTACCCCTTTAGTTGAAATAGAAGCCCAAACAATTACACTTCCGAATCCGTGTTTTACAGTGCCTTGTAAATTTTTCGGTTGCAGCTCCGTATTTGGTTTCCTCCATACCATGGTGCGTCCATCGGAGCCAAAAATATTGTATTTGCTCTCATCCGCAAAAATTACATCATCCCACCACGTTACATCTTTACATTTAAATTCTTTAGCGAAATTAATACGTTTCTTCCTGTTGATTTCACTAATATACGGCTTTTTTCTAGCTATGCGACCGTGATAATTATTTTCTTGTAGTACCCGTCGAATTGTTTGTGGATTAACTTTCTTTCCCATTTCTTGTAACACTTCAGTGGTTATTTTCGGGGCACTCAATCGAGGGTTTTTCTGTATTTTTCGGACAATTTGCATTCGTTCTCTTTCTGTAAATTTTCGTGGGCGGCCTGTTATTGGTTTGTTTTCGATCCTATCTTCACGTTTATAGCGTTTTATGATGTCTGCTACTGTGCTTTTGCTTAAATTTAAGATATTTCCTATTTGGCTGTATGATTTTCCCTTTTCATAATTATAAATTACCAGTTGTCTGATATCAAAACTAGTAGTTTTACCTTTACGCCCCATTTTAGTAAAAATTATAAATTTTTATGTACATAAACTGTTACACGTTACTTAATAACTGCATTATGAATCATATTGCTTGCAAACAATGCACATAATCTATATTACAATTCTTAGAAAATGAATGCAATCCTGCAACTTTGTTAAAGGTGTGAATCCTTTTGTAACATGAAATTTGCGTATTAATTGTTTTAATGTTCATTATTTCTGTTACCATGCAAATTTTATGATTTTTTTTTAAATTGTACAAATTAAAAGAATCACTTTGTTAAATATAATTATAACTAACTATTTTTTTTAATAAATAATTAAGATACAAACGATTTATTGAAATTTATTATAGGGTGCGAATCCTTTTGTGAGTAACTGTACCTCTGAAAATATTTAAATATTCCTCCAAGTTATTAACTTTTAAAAAATTAATAACTACACTATCCATTTTGTAAACACTTTTGAAAACACTCTTTAAGCCAAGACTGCATACATGAACTGCAATGGTTCTAACAATAAACTTGCATAATCGACAATAATTATTGCTACATAATAAAAAAATGCATAAAAGCGTAGGTAGCATAATATTTTTCAAGCTTTTTTTATGTTTAGTTATTCGATTAAAATTCTTGCTTTAATCAAATTTTGCGTTAAAATGACATACTAAATTGTTGCAGCAAGACAAAATAATAGTTTCGTTCAAGAATTTCATTGGTTTTCTTCCAATCAAACTATTTTGTTAATTCAACAATAATATCGTAGAAGCTTATTCGAACCCATTAGAAACATTAAATCAACTAATTTTTATTTAACAAAAATAATGTATTGAAACAACATTTTTGAATTTCTTGTAATAACTCAAAATGGTTTCATTCAACGAAATTTTGATTAATTCAACAAGAAAAAATTCAACATTTAAGTTTCGTTCAATTTACCAACTTTTTTCTCTCGGTGTACATATAATTTCAACAGTAAACTTAAGAAAAATTTTATTCTAAACTCATAGAACAAAAAATGTAGGAAATTTCATAGCGATAATTTTTGCTCTTTAATATTTTTACGTACTAGTATTTAGTTTTGTTTCGAAGTTATGATGCATTATGCTATAACAGCTTCAAGTAAACCCCCCCTTTTCTTTAGACGTTTTCAATTATTTTCATCTGGCTTCCTGCCACGGCAGATAAAAGCTTAAATTCAAAATTTGGAATGATTTGATTGCTTCGTTTAGACGCTATAGTGTTCACAGACTTACACACATTTACATTCAGATATCCTTCCAAAAACGGTCAAAATGAATTCAGGGAACCTCATAACATGAAAATCTGTCAAAAAATTGGTTGGTCAAATTTTGCCTGAATACAGTGTAGTCTCTATAACGTGAACGTCCCATAACGTGAACACCTGATTTGATTTTGTACCTATTCCAAAACGTGAACGCAAAAGTTATCATATACTCGAAAACGTGAATAATGTTGTCAATACGAATTTAAAACTGCATACAACTCGTATTATTATATTATTCTTATGTTTTTGTACCAAACTAACCAAATTGTTTAGCTTTAGAAAATAAAATAAAACTTTTAACGGATGGTAAAAAATGGTTTTGGAGTGACTTATTTATCAAAAAAATAAGGAGTTGCCAACCCAACAAACATTTTAGCTGTAAATTGGCTATTAACGAGCTATTAGTATGCTTTTGCTTTTAAATAGCCATTTTACAGCTAAAATGTTTGTTGGGAAGTCAATTGTGTGTAGTATTTAAAATAAACAGTTGAAGATTACCTCCAGAGATGCTGAAACATATGCCGGCCCAGGAAAAGGAAAATCAGTGAGGTCAGAATTTTCCAGGATGGAAAAAGCATTATATAAATGGTTTTTGCAACAACGAGAAAAATGCTCCTATAAGTGGTAACATATCAAAACAAAAAGCCAAATATTTTCATGATAAATTGCAAGAAAATCAATATAATTAGTACGTTCTCTGCTGGTTCAGGTTGCTTGCAAAAATTCAAGAAATGGTATGGCATAAGATTTTTAACAATATTATTAGGTGAAAAATTATCTTCGCAGCCAGAGCTAGTTTTTCCATTATTACATAAACTTGTCAGTACAATTGAAGAGCTAAATAAAAGAACGGATAACATTCTTAACATCTACAAACGCAACCGGATTACATAAATTGAAACCTTTAATCATAGGGAAATCAAGAAAACCACGATGCTTCAAAAATTTTCAAATTGCTGTGCACTACAAAAACTCAAGTCTGCATGGATGACATCATTAATTTTTAAGGAATGGTTTAATGAAATATTAATTTGTTTCGGTAAGATCACCTAACCTTTCGTCTGCATAATATTAAAATTTCAAAAAACTTTTAGGTGAGAACATTTTTCTTCTCTTTGTTTTTCTTCTTTCTTATTTGTTTTTATATTCCATTTCATAAACGTAAATGTTAATTTAGCTATTTTTTACGTATTTTCAAACTATGTACCTTTTAAAAAATCACATCAAATTTATTATCTACATATCCAGAAACGTGAACTCCTCGAAAACGTGAGAACGCTATGCAGTAATTAGTTCACGTTATCGCGACTCTACATTAGGTTTGTTTCATCGCGAACAAATTGAATAGTTCTAGAACTACCGATTCTAGTTCAGAATGTTCTAATACGCATGCGTTCGCAATAACTACTTTAGAACTACTATGAACTAGTAGTAAGAAAAATGTTTGATGAAACAGTTTTAAGAACTGAAAGCAACAAAATTCCTAATTTATATTACAGTTAATGAAAATACCCAACTTACCTTGCACTTCGTCCATTTTAAAATAATATTTTGGCTTTATAAGATTATTTAACAATGTTTATGTAGGTTTTATTATAAGAATATTAATTTAACCGCACGTAAGGTTATCTCAGCTTATGTTAACAAATTTTGTATGCACTATTGGCGGCAAATACACGTATTCGTACGAGTGCGTCTTCAGTCGGGATATTATGGGCGGTCGCCTTTTCGAGTAACTACTAGTTCTTTCTGGTTCTTGCTTCTGAACAAGTACTGATTTGAACCGTTCTGAACTGTACTAGAACTCACAATTAGGCTGATGAAACAGCGGACTAGTAGTTCATATTTTAACGTTTGATGAAACAGATTTTAGTTAAAGCGCATGCGCATAGCTCTAGAACTAACGAAAACTCGTCGATGAAACAAACCTATTACTTTCATTATCTAGGAGCTCGGAAAGTAATAAAAAAATTTTATTTAAAATGTGGATATCTTACAAAAAAGTATTCAAAATTGAATATCTATTATTGTCTTTAATTTATGCTAAATAAATTTTTAAAAATGGGGTGAGGGGGTTTGAAACTACCAAGGTTGAATAATAAACGAATAAACCAAGGTTTATTCGTAAACCTAATATTATTATTAATTTATGTTTTTATGCCATTAGATTGTGTTTGTAAAAAGTAAATATGTACTGTTTTTTACCGAATAATTGTTCTAAATTGTTCATTTACGTTTGAATCACACGCATTGCGAAGTTATTCGAGAAAACTTTTTGGAGGAGATGTAGAAACGACAGCCCTTTCCCATCACGAATTTTTTTAATAAAATTGGTGTTAATCATGTGAGCTTCAATGAACTTCTATCTTCTTCGCTTGAACTTGAATTTACGAACTTCTATACAACACCACGAGCCGCCGCTGGTTTTAAGGATTGAGAAATCCTAAATATTTTTGATCAACATCTCTCTTAGCAAGTAATTAATTAAATAATTCTATTAAAGTGCTTTAGTTGAACCACTTCTGCCTAAAATTCGAAATTACAAAATAAAGTTAAAATTTTTTTTAAAACCTGGAAAAGTTACATGGAAATTGGACACGGGCGAACTTTTAACTGAAGAGGGACTTTCAGAGGGTAATTTATTTCTTTCCATTTGGTAATAATAATTGTGAGTTTCTGGAAAAATTGTCCAATTGTAGCACTTATTCTATTTAGTTATTTGCATATGGCAACAACGCTGAAATTTTAAGCACTACTTACTCGGACCCATACAACACTAAAATCTAGTGGATATCCAGAAGCTAGTGGTTATCCACTAGATATCCATTAGTTATTGAGTGATGTGTGGGGAGATGTTACCATTTTATAATTTCAAAATCTTTACAGCCCTCTAACTTTTCTACCACTAAAACATCAAAGGTTCAAACGAAGGGAATAAAAATTCATTGAAGTTCAAACGATTGACACCAATTTTACAGAAAAATTCGTCATTGGGTGGGGGGGGGCTGTCATTTCTACAGGCCGCCCCAAAAGTTTTCGCGAAGCTCATTGAAGCTCAAATGTTTGACAAAAATTTCATTACAAAATTCGCGATGGGTAGGGGGGAGCAGCGAATTGTATCTGACGGACATCGATTAAAAATTCTAGTCCCAAAATAGGCAATTAAGCACATATCACACGTTCTACATTTACTATTACATGCGTTGGCTGCAGTTTACAATCTGATACAAGTTAACTATTATGGCAACCGAATGATTTTTCCCGTATATAAAATTGAAGATCCCGCAAAATATGACAATTTAAATTTGGGTTAATAAACTCGCACCGTCCACCAATCATGAATTTATATGGAATCCCATCATTTTTGACGTCACATACGTTGACAAAGCTCAATGACTACTGTCGAACGGTGACAGGTTTTCGGGTATCTCCCTGCGCTTCGCAGTAAGTACCTGTTACCTCCAATAAGCGGCCTTTACACGAGGACAGTAACGTGTACAAGTTACTAAAAGCCAGTACTGGAAGCCAGTAATTTCGATGATAGTTGTGATTACATGGAGACAGTAACTTGTACAAGTTACTAAAACCCAGTACTGGATCTTAGTACTGTCTTCGTGTAATCATGTATTTTAGTACTGGCTTCCAGTGTTGGAGGACAGTACAGTGAATAGACAACAATAGACGGAGTTCTACGTGATCTTCCTGATAAACGAAACTTGACAGGTTATCCATAACCGTTTGGATACAGAATAGGGTTTAAATAACTGTAAAATGTGTGATCCATGTGGGTTCAGCTTAAACCTAGCTGCAAGTGTAATAATGACTCAACATTTGCATTGATTTATCGGTACATTTCAAAGCAATCGAATTTTATTTATTTTGTTGATTTAAAATTATGCACCAATTGAATTGATTTAAAAATTCTTATATGAATTCTTGTAACAAAGGAATGACGACTGAAGAATCGGAATGTTGTTGTGCGATTTGAAAACTTATAAATAAACATTTTTAGATAATACTTGAAAATCCTGTGAATCAACAAAAATTTGTAGGAAAAAAATAGTATTGCACAAATACTTGTGGAAAGACTATAAAAGACCACCGCATAAAATTTAATTTGTTTTTACGTGAGAGATTTTTATAGTCATTATAATTTTTATTAGTTATTCAACTTATGATGTATTAAATGCGGTAGCTAACAGATTCCAATGTTTGCAAAAACTTGCAATGCAGAGCAATGATGCTCATCCTGGAATTCGGAATAATCTTAAATTGAGTTCAAAATTTTGAATTGGCAACTACTACCAATGTATAGTTAATCCAACAATTTTTCGAATTTGTCCACCGAGACCATTACATCGTCGAAATTGGGAAGATATTTTGATAGGAAACAGAAAGACCATGCCACAAAGAACTTAGAGTTTTCCAATATAAGAAGCAGGAGCTTCGGAAAAGCAAAATAAAGTGACGGCTTTGAGGGTCCTTCAACAAACATAAATATTTATGAGGGGTCCATGGCAAAGAAAAGTATATCTCTTATAAAAAAATATACAATAATATATTGATCAAGCTATGAGGGCTGTTTATATACATAGGAGCCTTTTATAATTTGGAATGAATCTTTCGCGTTATACGGGTTGACTGTATTCTGAAAACACGGTTGATCGTTCGCTCAGGAAGCACAATATAAATATCTTCATTTCTTATTGATTTATAATTTTTGTCATTATGCTCATCCAATAAAAAGTGGAAATCAAAATTTGGAGATCACAATTGACATTAATTGTTGCCGGCCGTTATTTTCAATAGGAAGTAGTACATAATAAATTAAGTGCATTAAACCGTTCCAGTGCACTTACGACAAGGCAACTGAGCAAGTTAACGGTTTCTTTGTTGTTTTTATTATTTCAAGAAATCGACTCATTTATAAAAATGTAACTAGCAATCTAATACACTTCGTCTTGAATAAAGGGGGACAATTTGTCAATTTAATATTTAAATTGCATCGGATTTTTATTTAATTTACTTTTTCATGCAGTTGCAATTTTGTAGGTTACTTCAAATTTGCTATGCAGGTTAAATTCACCTACGAATATTTAGAATTATATACCCACACTGAAATCTAACAAGTACATGTTTGCTGACCTGCTTTTTGAACCTGTCTGTGATGTTATAATAAGTCTGATTTTCTTTTGAACATTGCATCATTTACTAGCTTTATATTCTGCTGATGCAGTTTCCATTTTATTTAATGGAAAACCCATTTGTTTAGTTATTAATTAAACAAAGACATTTATAACAAAGTAACAATCATACCTGGAATTCCATGAATATTTGCAAATGCGATTCTATAATCGATTTTATTATTTCTAAAAAACGATATATTTTCTTTACAATAGTAATGTGGTCACAGCGGTGCTGGCCTACTTTCTTTGTTGTGAATCTTTAGATTATTTAACTTTATTTAGTTAGGTATACCAAGAGTGAGTGGAAATTATCGACCTATTTACCTAATTAAAAAGAATATAGTGACTATCAAAATCGGTTTTTAGGTACTAGGTACATATAGAAATTTGATAAAATCATTTTCCTGCTTTCTATGGTATCTAGGACAATTTTGCCGTTCATGTTTCATCTCATAGGCTAAATCTCGTAATTCCTTCCAAACTTGCAAGCCAAATTTTTCCAAACTTGAAAAACCAATGAATTGCATATTTCAACTTGCGTAAAGCAATAATCCACTATTATTTTTATTGTGAGAAATTCTGTGCGGTTGGTTGCAGATTCAGTTTTTTTAAGTACTATTGTGTGGAAATAACTCGGAAATACTACAATATTTTTTTGGTTGAACTCTTTCATCGGAAAGAGCCCCTAAGTTTTCATTTAATTGCCGACAACGAACCCAAAAATTATGAATTGACCGTTTCCTATGCATTCAATGTTGAAAATGGGTATTGGCAAAATTAAACTGCGTAAAACTGTAAGCTAAAGCTAAAAAATTCTTCTAGCTTCTATAGTTTTCGAGAATACAACCTTGTTTTTATCGAGCTTTGGTCAAAATAAAGTAGTTTTCAGATTTTGATGTAGATTTTTTTTACACCTGTCTATTTGATACGCAGATAAGTGAAACCAGTCTCAAATATTTGTATAGGCAACCTTTCAAAGTGGGCTTTCAAAGTTGACCGCTTTTTACCTTTTCTGTTATTCTTTACATTTCTGCAAATAGCTCAATTTCAGTGCAACTGAAGTGGAAATTGGATGTAACTTAGAGTAAAAAGAAAAATTTTACAAGTAAAACTAAATAGTTTGGAATGTTGTAACCCCAATAGTTTTGGAGATATGGCTTTCTAAAAAATCCAAATGTACATTAAAGTTTAAGTGAAAATTGTTAAATTTTTTCTGGAAGTTCTATGAATAGAAGTTAATAAAATTTAAGGAGGATTTAATTCTACGCAATTTTCACAAAAAAAAGTTTTTGTTCATCTGGGCTTATCTCCAAAACTACTAGGGCTAGAACAACATTTTTAGCAGGATTCCCACTCGTATGAAAAACCTGGAAAAATCAGCGAATTTTTGATTTGAAAAAATTTGGTCCAGGAATTTTTCGTTTTTAGTGCAAAACCAAAGAAATTAAAACTTGTCAGGAAAATATTTTAACATCAAATTTGAAATTTTTATGTTGGTATTGTGCGGGTACGTATTGTGCATACCGCAGTGGTTTGGTGTGAACGCTGGTTGAGTTACGGTGCGGAAATTGCGGATTTCACGAAATTTCTTAGCACGGCCCTCATCAACGCTCTGTGGATGAGTTGGGTTGTAAATTAAATGAGAATGAAGGAGTCATGGGCCTACACAGCCTGTTGAGCTGAATTATGGATTGTATTTGCTATATATTGTGACCTACTCTGGTCAGTGATTTTTTGTTTTCAGATTTACTAAAGAAGTCGGGGAAATTTTAGCCAGGGAAAAGTAGGGGAATTTGCTTTCAAAACTTCAGTGGAAACCCTGTTGAAATGTTATCGGCGGGGGGGGGGGGGGGGGTTGCGACCTAAAAATCTTTCAATTCATTTTTTTAACGTTCATTACCTTTTATTTAGTATTTCCATTTTTTCCATTCAAAATTAAATTTTTGATATGTGCATGTTCTTCACTAAAAATCACCGTGAAAGCTTGTAATTGTAATTTTTAATTATTAATGAATTCCACTTTAATTTTCTTTATTTGTAAACAAGTAATTTGATTTCCATTTCCCAATCAAATTCAACTTTTTAGATCAAATTTCGCTGTTGTATAATATTTTCAATTGAGATATTAGGTACAATTTTTGTTATTTAGACTGGACTCATTAAATGTCTCAAGCCCAGTTTACAATCTAAAGTTTCCAAAAGTTACAATTTAAAATTTTACATAATATTTCAAAAAAGCAAAATACACGGAAAATACAAATCGATCATTTTGCCGCTTTAAAAATGAAAGCGCATAAAGTCTACACTTCTTTCCAACTCTTCTATGATTTAATCTTCTTATTAGGTATCCATAACTTAGCAAGGTGGCTGGTTTCTCTCTAACCTTCATCCTCAGTAATGCATACACTTCGATTTCCATTTTTTCTCATAAATGAAATTTTTTTACTTGGTTTCCTTAAATATGTACTTCTATTTCATCCCTAATTTTTCATTCCTTCTGTTATTCTTATTAAATAACCAAAGTAATCCATTTTAATTTTTTGATTTGTTCTGGAAGCCAAATTACATTATTTTAAACTTTCTATTTTCTTGCTTGCTTTTATTATTTTCAAAAAAAATTTAATTTACTTAAAAACCAAATTTTGTTTTTCATATTTTTCCATTACACCTTCCCACTCGTATGAAAAACCTAGAAAATTCAAAACTTTTCAATTTTGGTTAACGAAATAAAAGAGAAATAAAAAAATAAAACTTTGGTCAGGGAAATACTTTAATATTAGTTTTTAAATTTAGAAATTTTGTTGTTGGTATTTTGGACTAAGCTACCCCGGTTAGTGCATTTTTGTTTTCCAATTTACTGAAAAATCAGGGAATTTTAAAGTTTTAGTCGGGGAAAACCTGGAAAAGTCAGGGAATTTTTAGGAAGTCCGGGGAACGACTAATTCAATTTAAGTTTTGGGATCTTCTTCGGCAACTTATAGACTATTTTCTGATTCAAAATTAAAGGGTTTAATAGGAAAATGAAACGCATTTCTAAGTTGTTGCAAGACAAACCCCTTGACATAAAGACCGCACTACATGGTTTTACCAGGAATACCTAAATGCCGGAACCTTTTTCTAATATAGACGTTAAACTGGAGGAGGAGGAAGAAAGTATGTTGCAGAGAAAGAAGCTATGTTCAGAAGTGGATGATATAAAGCCGAAGATGATGATTTTTATTATCAATCATTTCATTACCGTTATTATTTCCTCATTATCTCTTTATTTCATCTATAACGCAGTTGTTTGCAACTATAATAACCTCTATTATTATGCATTATAACTTTTAAAGAACCATAACTCATCAGAGGTGGTAGTGATGTCTCTCGCCAATGTTGCACACATTTGCCTGTACACAAATTGTTGAAACTTTTAGAACTATACTGAAAGGCCCACTTCATGTTGGACAGACTAGCAAATTTTTTGCTTAAGCAAATATTATTTGCAATAGTGACATGCTTTTATTAAATACCTCCTATGTCACCACAGCAGTGACTTGACGTTATAGCTGGTTTAGTATGTAGAACGGTCTTGCATATTATGGGACTTCACTAAGTTTCTTAGCTCAGCCTTTCGGAGGATAGAAACTCTTGGTGATTGCAATAGTTTGTGTATTTTAAATGACTCAACGCAAATAAATATATTGCATATTATAAGAGATAAAGATGTGGTTAAACGACGTTATTTCACAATAAAGAAGCGAATGAACTGATATAAAACAAACTTTGAAACACTTTCAAGGTCTTCGACAAAATTTATGATTAATAACAAATTAATAAAGAAGTTCTAAGCGAAAAGTTTGAAACTTGTTTTTTGCTTATAGTTCCTGAACCAGGCGAATTTTTAAAATTTTTCTGGCCAGTATATTAGGTTTCTATATCGCAAAAAACTCATCCAGGGCCGTATATAAGGGTTGAGAGGTTCACCACAAATATCAGGAATTGATATTGTAAAACCTCCGACTTATCGTCAGTCCTTAGGTATGGCCCTGCCACTTATAACAGAACACCCTGTTTATAACACCGTGACCTGGCTGTAAAAGTTAGAACTCATAGCTATAAAAGTTGTTAAATATCTATGAAATTAGTACATTTTTCAATTTATTACTACACAAGTTTTGTAACATTAAGTGGAATGTTATGCAACACAATAATTTCCATAACATGACTTTTAATATGATCAATTTATTGCTCGACTCTTGAAATTTTCATTCTTCATTTCTTGTTAAATTATTTAATTGCAATATTTATTTCGATACTTTGTGTATTCATCAAATAATACAATTTAATTATTTTAATTAGGTACCAACAGGAAACCCTTTATTAGTTTTTATGTAAAAATAACATATAATTATTGTTTATTAAAACTTTAGACACTTTTATTGAGAGTCATTTAATTGTTTATTAGATATACAACAACTGTAAGGATTTCTGAATCACAACCATATCAAGAACGGGAATACGTATGGTGTTTAAATTTTCCACCAAGATGTTCAAAGTATAAAATTAAGTTTAAAACAATTTATAAAACTCAAAAGTTAGTAAAAACGAGACCAGTAGAGGACTGCTGTAAAGGATACGCTAAAAGTAGTTCCGAAGACCGATGTGTTCCTATTTGTTCAGAAGACTGTTTACACGGAACTTGTGTAGCTCCTGATACGTGTAAATGTGAAACTGGTTATGGTGGACCAACTTGTTATATTTGTAAGTCGAATGATTTTTATCGAACTGCTGGACAGTCAATATTCAATTGATTTTTTTTAGCATGTCCTAATCGTTTGTGGGGTCCTGATTGTCAACACAATTGTTCGTGCCAAAATAACTCTACTTGTGATCCATTTAATGGAAAATGTTATTGCTCACGTGGTTGGATTGGTGAATATTGTCAAAATAAGTGCAGTGTGGGAAGATACGGCCAAGAGTGTATTGAAAAATGTAGATGTGCAAATGGCGACTGCGATCATGTGTCAGGAGAGTGCCATTGTAAACCTGGCTGGATGGGAGCACTGTGAGTTATAAATATTTTTCTGGGATAATTGTTATGTATAACAAACATTTTATCAGTTGTGAAGATGCTTGTCCAAACGGAAAACATGGTTCAGAATGCAAATCCGAATGTAGGTGTCAAAACGGTGGAACATGCGATCCTGAATCAGGACAATGCTTCTGCCGATCTGGATGGATAGGACCTGTTTGTGCTAACAGATGCTCGTTTGGTTTTTGGGGAAACAACTGTAGTAAAACATGCGATTGTTATAATGGAGCTTCTTGTCATCATGTTTCTGGCGAATGTGAATGCCAACCTGGTTTTACAGGTGATAGAGTAAGTTTTCTCGATGTGTTCTTCAGATTGGTTACAATAAATTTTTTTAGTGTTTGGATATTTGTCCAGAAGGAACTTATGGTAATAATTGCTCACATAAATGTACTTGTGAAAATGGAGCTAGGTGTTCTAACGTGGACGGTAAATGTATTTGTGCTAAAGGATGGAAGGGTGGCAATTGTACTGAAAGAACTTGTCCTGATACTTTATGGGGCGAATTTTGTCAAAATACCTGTGACTGTAATTCCGACAATACGGAAATGTAAGAAAAACTTCAATTTCTTTATCATTTATTTAATTTAATATAATTTTACAGTTGCCATTCCTGGACAGGCGAATGTATTTGTAAAGCAGGGTGGAATAGTAAAGATTGCTCCAGACAATGTCGCATTTTGACGTATGGAAAAGGCTGCTTTGGAACTTGTGATTGCAAAAATAACGCACAGTGTTCCCCAGTTGATGGAACCTGTATTTGTGCCAAAGGATTTAAAGGCATCGATTGTAGCGAAACTTGCCCGCTAGGAAGTTATGGTGAAGAGTGTGCTCAAAAATGCGAATGTACAAAATTCGATATATTTTATTATGTGATATTAATTTTTGAACCTTTCAGGTAAAAATGGTGCAACTTGTTCAGGCGAAACAGGCGAATGTTTCTGTACTGCAGGTTGGGAAGGACAATATTGTGATAGACCTTGTAATGGTGCAGCATTTGGTATTCATTGTGGACAAAAATGTGATTGTAGAAACGGAGCTGCCTGTAACCCACAAAATGGTATGTACAGTTTTGATTAACATGATGTTATTCAGCATGATTTTTTTTGTTTTCGTTGTTGTGAAGTTGTGTTGCATGATTTTATCAGGTTCTTGTACGTGCGGACCCGGATTTACGGGAGAAATTTGCGATCAGAGTTGTACAACTGGTTCATTTGGGCACAATTGCCAGCAGGTTTGTCAGTGTGACGAAAATAATTCTGATGGATGTGATCCTGTAACTGGAAAATGTCGCTGTAAATCTACATGGAAAGGTATTTTTTCTTGAAATATTTTTTGTTTCGGTGTGCTCCTTATAATTGAAGGGATTGAATGAACAAGGCTGTACCCCACATTTTTATGAAAATCATTTATATACAAGCCTATAAAGACCAAATTTTGATTTTATTTAAGTGTGGTATGGGCTCTTGTTCCGCCATGTCTTATAATTGGTATGTTTTTAATACTTATAAAATCTTTAGGAGTGACATGTGAAACTGTTTGTCCACCTGGTAAATTTGGACCAAGTTGCAAGCAAGATTGCAATTGCAAAAACAACAGTTCTTGTGATCCTCGAACTGGGCAATGCGTTTGTGCTCGTGGATGGCAAGGATCTAACTGTAACTATCCATGTAATACAGGATATTATGGTCTTGGTTGCAAAGAAATTTGTCCAGTGGCATCTGGTTTGTAAAATCAATAATTGATTTGCTTTGAAACGCTTATGATTATTTTTCCAGATAACATAACTTGTGACCATATAACTGGTGATTATATTTGCCAACCTGGGTATATTGGCTTAACCTGTGAACATCCTTGTCCAGCAGGCTCATTTGGAAAAAATTGCCAAGAAACGTGCAATTGTAAAAATGGTGGCGATTGTCATCATGTTACAGGTAAAAATGAATGAGTTCTATTAGATTTTATGTTACAGCTGGTATTTTTTAGGAGAGTGCCATTGTTTACCAGGTTGGATGGGCAAAAATTGTTTCACTCCTTGCCCTCAAGGTACGTTTGGATACAACTGTACTCAACATTGCAAGTGCTTAAATAATGGAACATGTAGAGGAAACGATGGCGTTTGTCACTGTAGGCCAGGTTGGACTGGAACCCAGTGCAATGAAAGTAAGGAAGATTGGTTTGTTCTTTTATGTTTATTAAATCTTTTTTTTTTAAGTTTGTCCAGAAGGTTATTATGGAGACCATTGTATGAAACCATGTGAGTGCAAAAACGACAACTTTTTGTGCCATCCAGTGGAGGGATGCATTTGTCGACATGGATTATATGGTGAAAATTGCGATACTAATTTACGAGCTCTTAGTACACAAGAACAAGAAAGTAGTTATGGAAGTATTGTTGCTGGTGTGATGGTAGCACTCATGCTGGTAGGCGTTATTGTAACTTTATGGTTTTACTACAGGAGACGGGTTCAAAACCTCAAAACGCAAATAATTCATGTTCAGTACATAGCTGATGCTCAATCATTATCACCAGGTATGTTTTCATATTTTGCTGTTAATATTAAGTTAATTGGAAATTATTTTCAGACCGAAATCATTTTGACAATCCAACTTATTCTTACCAAGGAAAGCCACAAAAAGAAGATGATGTTGGACTGCTGAACAATACAACACATATTAGAAATAATTTGGGCAAACAAAACAACACCAATTTAGAAAGACAAAGACTTGGCCTTCCTGGGTGTTCAACTGATGATGATTTGAAAGGTAACATTTGGAATTCTTTTATTCAAATTTTTTTATTTGTTATTTCAGGAGGAGCTTATAGCTGCAATGGCGAATTGAATTCATTAAAAAATCGTGATGCAGATGCAACTAACCCAAATATTTATCACAGTATTGAACATGTCTATGACGAAATTAAACAAAAAGATGCCAAAGATTTTGGTAAGTTGATTTACTTTTATGAACTTTGGGATATAATTAAATTATTATATTAATTTTATTTCTATTAATTGCGAAATTAAATTTATTTCATACTTAAATATACTTTGGTACTTTCAAGTGAAATTGAAATTATGAATTAATTTATCCTTCATTTATTGATATCAGCAATTTTGGTAACATTCAATGGTCCTTATCACTGGGTAATCCTTATCACTATGAGGTGCGGGACTTTTTTTATTTAACTAAATAGTTTGAATTTTCCCTGTTTTATTTTTAAATTTGTCTACTAAAATGTTTTATTTCTATTATCTTTATTTTATTATATTTTAATATTTATAATCCCGATTTCTATTTTTATCTTTTGATTGCTGTTTCTTTCTTCCAAATAATGTTGAATTTTCCTTTTACCTTCTACATAATATATAAAATAACTAGTGAACATTATTTTCATTTTAACAATTCTTGGACAGGCAGCAGCATAGTCAAAAATCAAGTAAAGGCAAAGAGAAATAATAACTAAGGATTTTTTCTTCTATTTTCTACTGGTTTATGTTTTAACAGTATGTCAATTCCTATTATTAATTTTCTGTTAGTAGAATTGCATTGCTGTTTCAGTGACCTACATAATTATCTAATACATTTTTTTATATTTAGAATTTTTTAATTAAATTTTCATAGCACTTTAATCACCTTTTGCATGCAAATGCACTCACAAATATATTTGTTATCTTGCATGTTTACGTGGTTACTTTTGGTTAGTCTTAAAATTTTAGAGGTCAATAGTTTTGTCATAGGAAAAGCTTGTATAAAAAATCTTCTGGACTTGGCCCCCATTTGCCAAGAGAAGAGATTAATTTTTTGTTGAAGCTTACATACATTAATTGTTTCAAATTAATCCTTATGGGGGTTCATAGGATTTTTTCCAAGGGCGATAAACTCAAAATTAAATTTACATATTGTGTTATGTATGCATATCACTTTTTCAAAAGTTGGGAGGGGGCAACTTCCTCCATTGACCCCCATTAAGGATGCTCATGCTTAATCTTCTTTTGGTGATGTCTTCACATGGATATAAATATTTGAATGCATGAATGATTTTTATGTGACAATGATGAAATGACAGTGATGTACTTTATTACTGGTAATTTTAGAATTGGAATACGATCATTTGGACTACACAAGACCAATTACCACAATAAAACCACATTATCAACGAATGGCAAATGGACTAGGATCTCAAGATAATCCTAATGTAACACAAAATGAGACTGATGATGTGTAATTTTACAGCAATATTAATTTACAAGGACTTTCATTGATCCCAACTTATTTATTTTTTCTATTCTAGCATAGTTTTATTTATCGGATATACGTTTGACTTACAATGTAAGTTTTGCTCGTTAAAAAAAATAAATGGAATTATCGTGAACATTTTATCGCGAAATACTTTACAGTTTTATAATAGCATCTATTAAATTGATTTGAATGTTGTTTTGGTGTACCTATTTATAAATAGTTTAGCCAACAAAAATTTCAAGTACAAAAACTGCTCAAGTTGCCTTGTCTTCCCAAAATGTGTATCATTTTAAAAAACCATTGACTGTTTTACATTACAAGTTATTTTGTGAAAAACAATTTTACATGATTATTATATTATGCCACTTTGCGATGTAATTTCCTCGAATTTATCAGTAGAAATTTCGTAGTAGGTAATTTAATTTTTCTGTACATTTAATTTTAATATTGTTGGTGTATGTGAGCAATAATTAATTTTAATGATAATTATGTTTTGTACATTATTATTAGCGGTAAAATTTTTTAACTTTTCATATTTTAAAAGTCACTGGTTGAAGCAGCATATCACTTAAAAATTTTTTTGTAAATAATTCATTATATTGATTGTGAATAATTTTACCAATTTTTATTGTAATGAAAATTTATTAGTATTAGTGGTGTGATTAATTATTTTTATTATTAAACTGTGTTTTTAATGTTGTAATGACTTGAAATTAGTTTATTACGTGAACTGTGAATCTAGTTGTGGTACGAGTGCAAATTTATTGTGTATGAAATTAATTTTAAACGAAAATTAAAATTTTTATGATTTAATTTCTGTGATAAGTTTATTTTAATGTTTATTTTTAAAATATATACATATATAGGAAACTTATTAAATGTACCCTACATACTTTTATCAAATAAATAAGTAAATTGCGAAAATTACTTGTAAATCAAACACTAAAATATTGAATCCTAATGAAAAAATTTTAATTCTGTTTTTTCCCACTGCATCTATTTTTATGACTTGTTCCGGTTTTAACTTGCAAACGGTGGTATCAAAATGCGTTTTGGTAAGTGTATTTCCTTATTATTTATAGTGACAATAGTGGATAATAGGTAAGTACTTATTACAAAAATTATGTTATTTTAAATCTAACATATTATTTGATCTATTTCGAGTATTATTTAAAGTTGAACTTACTTTGGAAGGTAAAAATGTGAAACTTTCATCATTTGCAAACCTGTGCGAATAAGTACCAAACCTTGAGGATCTTTTAAACAAAAGACGCAACGTTAGAAGTTTTCCCTCAAAAACTGTAAAGATAGGGTAACAAGCTGTACTTCCCTTTTTTGTAGAGTATAAAATTATATACAAAAAGTACTCGTATCTCAACAACTTTTATCAAAAGTTTAGACCCTCAGACTTAAAACTGAGATTCAAAACTTAATATTATGAATATTGACAAACTACTAGCCATCAAAACTTTAAGTTGTAATAAATATAAGGGAGTGAATGGCTCATTCCTACACGTTATATTATGTTGTCAAATAACTTCCTTATTGTTTTTTGGAACAGATTGTAAATTAATGTAAATTTGAAGTTAACAAAAAAAAAGTTAGTTGTTTAGCTTGCATACGCCATTCGGGTCCAGCTAACGCTCAATTTCGATGTTTCTCTGATCTCTGTGATTTATAATGGCAATAAAAGTTCCCAAAAAAAATTACACATCTTGCTAGGACCTTCAAGAATACTTTACATGATGCAACTGATTTAAAATTTTTTTTTGTTTACCTTGTAGCCAGCGCCGTAGCAAGCTCTTCTGGCGCCTGAGGCAAATTTGAATATATGCGCCCCCCTCCCAAAAGATTCTTATCATTTCGCGGTGCTGACTTGGAGTAATGAAAACAAATGGATGCTTGCTTATCAGGAACTCATTTAGGACCAAGGGGTTTGGGGGTATGGAATACCCCCCAGGTACACTTAATTTATTGCGAAAGAAAAACTTTCACTTTTTACGTCCCTCGTCGGTATTAATATCGCCTGATCGGATTACAAACGAAAACTGCAAAAGATCTAACGAAAAATAATAAATTTTGATGGTTCTGAATAATGGCAAGTGTACCTGGGGGGTATTCCATACCCCCCGGTCATGTGATATCGATTTTTATCGTTAGGAACTTCTGAAGATCTTATATAAAATACGCATAGTATGTCAGAATCGCCGTTTCCATGGTAACGTAACGCAATACCCCCTTCCTGAATATGAAGATTATTTTTATCGGTAAGAATTTTCCTTTTCTATTTAAATATATTTGAATAACTGTCTCGATGATAATGTGATATTTTTGCCGGTTACCCAGTCAGTTAAAGGGAAATGTAGAAGAACGCGGGGGTTGCAATCAACTATCCTAAAATCCCCCGCCTCCCCCTAGTCATTGCACCAAAATTGAAGAGCGGAAAATTCCCTACAAAACGAGTTTTTAGAATTTCCGTCAGATCTGAAGTAAATCCTGAAACCTCGTTTTGCTTTGTTCACCATCGATGGTGAAGTTTAAATGTACGAAATTTTTATTCAGAATAAGAACTATTCAAAACTTTTTTCAATTGTTTTCTCTGGATTTTCTTTTTATTTCATAAATACTTAGTATGATGTAGGCAAATTTTGTTAATCTGTTTTACGGAGAATTTTGTACTCTTCAATTTTGATTTATGATAATTTTCACTAAAAATGAAAGTAAGCGAAAAGTAATGAAAATGAGAGTAATGCCTCGATTACACAGAGCGACTTTAGACGCTGGCGAATTTAGACGCAGCGACTAAATTCGCTCTGTGTAATAGACCTAGACGCTTACACGCCGCGTCTTGAACAGACGCTGTTCGCTCGCTTTTAAAGTTGACAGCCGGGCTACTTTAGACGCTACACGCTAGCGTTTTTACACTCCGGCGTCTAAAGTCGCTCTGTGTAATCGACATGAGAGTGTAAAAACGCTATTGTGCTAGCGACTAGTGACTACTGTGGTTGTAACTTGCAAGATGTCAAATGCGCGATTGCAACTACGAGACTAGCGAGTTTAGACGCTGTGTGTAATCGGACAGGTCGCTACACGCTCAGTCGCTGGCGACTTTAGACGCCAGCGTCTAGCGTCTAAAGTCGCTCTGTGTAATCGAGGCGTAAGTAAGCGAATTATAGACGAAAAACTACTGTAGAGGATTAAAATCCCCATTTGGGGAAAAGACTAGCGGGGAATTTTAGGCGATGCTGCAAATAAAATCGTGGTCAAATTTTGGAATTCAGTCAAATTTGAATATGCCCCCCCCCCAAAGATTCTTATCTTTTTGAAAATTTTAGACTATTATTTATTGGGTTTTGTCAAGGTTTAGCGCCCCCATTGCGATGGCGCCTGAGGCAAAGCCTCGGTCGCCTCACCGTTGCTACGGCTCTGCTTGTAGCATTTTAACAACAACATTTGACTTTTCGGAGTTATTTTAATTTTTTCTGTTTTAAAGTCGTAGTATTATTTATTTTGCACAAATTTCATTGCATGCACCATTTTGTAGACGAAATTCACAACAAAAAAGGGCACTCCGTTTTTTTATCGCAAGGACGCAGGTTTTATTATTGGCACGTGGATTCAATGTTGTGCATGTGCTATTAACGCTTATTTTACTCTAAAACAAATAACTGCATAAATGTGATCAAATACATTTATGCGAACTTGTTCCTGCAAGTGATGTCAAATTGCCAACAAATTATAAAGGAAAAATAATACCAAAAATACACGAAATGAAATGTTAACTATTTTAATAACATAGGCAGCGCCATCTAGTACCAACCAACCACCCAGCGAAGCATGACCACCATGGCAGTTCGAGTGCTAGCGTGCAACTGAGCGGTCTTGCGTGACTAATGTGAAATTATTCATTTATACTATATAATTTTATTATTCTTAGGTGAGCGAATGGCTGAAATGCTAGCGTGTTCGCTTTCAAGCCAATATTCACGGGTTCAAATCCTGTGAGGTGCTATCTATAGAAGAAATTTTCGCTCACCAAATGTCTATCTGCTGGCCCCAGATAAAATTATTTATGGCTACTGATGGAGTAGGCGGTGTAAAAATCGTCTATTCCCGTGGTTCGGAATCCACGTTAAGCTGTAGGTCCTCTGTGCTTGTCACACATTTTCAACACGCAACGAGCAGAGACAGGGGGAGGTATCGGGAAAATGTCGCAAGACGTTCATAACCGGATATACAATACAATATTTTATTATTCTTGTGTTAATCTTGACAACATTAAATCGTTATTCAATAATTGCGTTTTATTACTATCGATTTAACAGGAAGTTATTTCGTTATGGGTCCAGAACCCTAATGGTGACTGCGATATTGAAATTAAAGCTAAACATACTTGAAGGCGCCATCCATCAAGAAAACCGGGATAAAAAAATCGGGATCATAGAAATCCTGGATTTAGCATTTAAAAGTACAGTTGCAGTATGCCGCAGTTCCCTTTTACGTTTAACCCCCAAAAAATCGCTTAAAAAAAATAAAGACAAAACAGTAACCTTTCATCGATGTTACAGGTAATCTGCCGCTCCGTAAATCGCTAAGTTTTAGAGTATATCAACTCACACGGACCGACGATAGAATGGGCGAGATTCCACAAATTTTATTCATGCGCGTCGGTGAATGTGTAAAATTAACGATTTTTAAAGTAATTTTTTTCATATTAAAATGCCCTCATCCAAGAATTTTATTATTTAATATCACTCTATAAACCTTAAACTTTACCATAGTTAATAGGAAAAAGTTAATTTCGAAGGGCTCATTAGGGGTCTTTACCCGTTATATCACTATCAAAAGGTCCGCCAAAATGACTAGGAATTAGGATGGATTATACAACTTTTGAAGTCTGAGGAGGTATGGACGTACAATATCTTAAATCATGAGCGCCATTTTGTATCGAGGGAAAATAGCAGTTTCCATATCTGCAGAAAAACCGTATTTACTGAAGGATGTGTGACAGGCCCGTAGCCAGGGGGCAGAGGCGTAGCTAAGGGGGGCAGGGGGGTACATATGTCCCTGGGCGCCACAGCTTAGGGGGCGCCAAAATGAGGATCGATTTAAACTAACTTTTGTATTTTAATTTTATAAAAATGAATGTATTTTAAAACGTGAGATGTTAAACGAAAAATTAAAAATCTTGAATGTTCAAAAAATTAGTGACATTACAACCCTAGTCTGTAATCTGTATACACGCGATAGTCACGTGACTGCTAAAGAAAATCCAGGTTCAGTTTCTTATTTATCACCGGAAGTACAAAACGAATTTATCCACATACTTGCATCGACTGTAAAAAATCAACTTTTGAGTAAAATCAGGAAAAATAAGTACTACGGTATCTTACTTGACTCAACACCTGATTGATCACATCTAGAACAGTTTTCTCAAGTCATCAGATTTGTGGATATCGATTTTCAAACAAAAAAAGTAACCATCAAAGAAGCTTTCTTAGGTTTTATTCAGATACATTCTAAAGACGCAGCAAGCCTTGAAAAAGTCATCGTAGAAAATTTGGAATCTGATAACATCCCTCTAGCCGACTGTCGGTCCCAATGTTTTGATAATGCTGCTGTTATGACTGGGCATATATCTGGTCTTCAACAGCGAATATGTGCCAGAAACCACAGAGCATTATTCGTCAACTGTGACAACCACAGCTTAAACTTAGCAGGAGTACACTCAGCTAAACAGGATCCTGTTGTTATCTCGTTTTTTGGAACAGTTGAAAGCACATACTTGTTTTTTCTCGCTCAACAACTCGCTGGGAAGAATTAAAAAGAGCTATGCCGAAAACAGTGAAGAGAGAGTCTGAATCTTGCTGGAGTGCACGATCAGAAGCTATTAAAGCTATTCATGAAGGACTAGGTGAACTAGTTGGGCTGTTAGAAAAATTATCAGACGATGAAACTATGACTCCTGACACCAGAAGTGAAGCAGAAACGTTACTGGCAGGAGTATTAAACTTTAACTTTCTCGTTTTGTTATTTTTCTGGAACACCGTACTTGGAAAAATTTGTAACGGTTTAAAATTTGCCGCCGGGTTCTTTGGGTTTTGGAACCAGTGACCGTTGGTACGAGTGAGGGAAATGCGTAGGAGTCGGTACGAGAGACTTGACTGGATACGTTTGCTCGAGTAAGAGGTGATTTTGTGTGTGTTGTGCAAAAATTTTGTGAAGCCGGATTTTGGAGAAGAATTGGTTAGTTAATACCATCCAGTAGCGAACTGGGATTATCTTCTCGAATCCGTAGGATTGGGAAGCTCATTTTTTTTTTGATTATTTTACCGGGAGCTCTCATCCGCCTTTATGGGATTCGAAGCTGAACAAATTTTGCATATGCCGCAGATCAACGAAATTTGAGGTATCCTTTTTGGTTGGTAATTTGTTGTAATAATTATTATTGGTTTTTATATTAAGCCATATTAAGCTCGATGGCGTATTTTTTTTTCTTGGCCTTTTTAATGTGTTTTATTTTTTTATTTATGTGTAACATCTTGGTATTCTTTTTTTCGTTCTGCATTTTTACTTCCAGAATGGTTGCAATTGATAGATAAGTGGCAGATTACAACTTTCTGCACTGCGTGATAAAGTTGCAATCATTATCGCACTTTCGCATATTGTGGATAATGATACCAATGTATAAGTGTTATGTTTGATAAGCGTAGTAATGACTACTTTATTTATTTTATTACGTTTGGTTAATTAAACTTTACTTGTGTATTATTTCCTATGGTTTACATCGAGCGAACTGGTAAAATGTATTAGCAGGAAGATTCCAATTTGATCGACGGAGGTTCAAATTTCATATTTGAAATTTAGTGTCGATACTTTTTAGGCACGGTTATCGTGTCGACACGATAACCGTTAATACGGCTCTGTCACATAGCGAGTTTTGATTGCGTTTTTAAGTAGCGAAATCATCGAAATTTTTTGATTAAAGTGTTGAGGAGTGAAAGGATAAGGTGTGTAAAGGCGATCCAGAACAAATTCTTGATTTTGAATTGGAAAACAGGTAAAACTTTGATTTGCTTCGTTTCAAATTTGAAAGGTTAGAAGAGATAAGAAAAAGTAGATTGGGTTGCATATATTTTCATAAACTGAATAATTGAGTAATTTTACAACAACTTGGAAAAGAGAAGAATAGGTTTATCATTTCCGAAGGGTGGACCTGGATGGTAGACTTATACCGCGATTGACAATCTGTACAGTTCCAACCGGCTTACGTGAGCGGGGTTTGCATTAGCACTAATAGTTTTCAAACCAAGTTGGAAAATATAAACAGTTATCAGTTGTAAACAAAGACAATACCAGTGGCGTATCAAAAGTAGAAAAGGTGCATATTACATAAATGAGTGGTAGAGAAAATTATAAGAAACGAAATAGGGAAGAAGAATCACCAACAGAAAAAAATCTTTTGTTCAAACAAAGTAAATTAACAGCAAGATCCCCACCGGAAAAACAAATAGTACCGGATATTAAAGACGGCGAAATGGAAGAAATATTGGAGAAAATAACGAAGATGACGAGGGAAATCAGAGAAGAGATTAAGTCTGGAAACGAGAAGATGCTTGAAGCCTGGAAAGAACAATTCATGGTGGAAATTAACCAAGTGAAGGCAGAGACAAAACAAACTAGAGAAGAAATGATACTGCTACGCGATGAATTTCAAAAAAAAAAGCTTGAATGGAGGGAAGAAAGGAACCAATTGGAAAAACGTCTGAATGAAGTAGAGAACAGAGCACACCAAGGGGAAAAAGAAAAGAGAAGAAATAATGTGGTAATAACGGGAGTACAAATGATGGCTACTGAATCAGAAGGTAAAATAAAGGAGATGAAAAACTTAATAAAGAAAGAGATCGAGGTGGACCTAAAGATAAAGAAAATGTACACAATAAGGCAAAATATGTGGGTGGTCGAATTGGATAATTTCGAAAATAAAATAGAATTGATTAGAAACAAATGGAAAATGAGAGGGAAAGAAGTATATATAAACGATGATCTGACAGTAAAAGAAAGGAAGATCCAAAGTGAAATAAGAAGAGTGGCCAAGGAAGAAAAGGAAAAAGGAAGAAAAACTGGAGTGGGTTATAAGAAGATGTGGCTCGATGGTAAGCAATATTTCTGGAACGAAGAAATAGGAGGCCTTCAAGAGAAGCAGGAACATCCTCCAGGGTCAAAAAACTGAGGAGGTCAAAATCGATGGGAATTTATAAGACAATTGGGCGTGGAAATGGAAATGAGAAGATTAACGAAAAAATGTTTATGTGTACTTGGAATGTAAGGGGAATTTTTGTAGCGGCTGCAATGAAACAGCTAATAAATGTAATAAAAAAGTATAATGTTGATTTATTGGCACTACAAGAGACGAAACTGAAAAACAATGAAATTATGGATATAGAGGGGTATACCCTTTTTAAGAGTGGGGGAGAAGACAGAAGATTAGGTACAGGATTCATGGTGAGCCACAGAATGAGATCAATGGTGTTGGGATTTACAGCGATATCAGATAGAATATGTTGGATAAGACTACGGGGTACCTATAGGAAAATAAGTGTAATCAACGTACATGCGCACACGGAAGAGAAGGATACTGTTGTAAAAGAAAAATTTTATGAAGAAATACAAAGCATATATGCAAGTATTCCAAGGTATGATCTGAAAATAATAGTTGGAGATTGGAATGCAAAAATAGGGCAAGAACTAGTATACCAACCAACAATAGGTAAATACAGTTTACACAAAGAAACGAATGATAACGGCAGATTTTTAATAGATTTTGCAATAGAGCAAAATATGAAAATTAAGAGCACACATTTCCAACACAAAGATATTTACAAAGGTACATGGATAAGTCCAGATGGAAAAACCATAAACCAAATAGACCATATTCTGGTGGAGGAATGCAAACAGAATTGCATAAGAGATATAAGAACGTATAGAGGTGCAGATATAGACTCAGACCATTTTATGGTAGGAATAAAGATACATCAAGTACTGCCAAGTTCTACGAAGGTAAAGAAGAACGATAAAAATAGAGTCAAGAAGATCCAGTTTACAAATGAAGACGAGATGATAAAATATCGTACAGGAATAGAAGAAGAACTAAACACGACTGCGAGTAATATGTACCAAACTATAGAAGAGACCGCGACAACAGTAGAAGAGTGTATAAAAAAAGTAGTAGGAAGACAACGTATGGTACAGCAAAAAAGAGATCAAGAATGGTTTGACTCGGATTGCAGAGAAGAGGTGAAGAAAAGAGAAGAGACTAGAATGAAGATGTTGAGAAGCAAAACATCCGAAGATAAACAAAGACACGAACAACAACGTAAAAAATGTCTAAGAATATGTAGAGAAAAGAAAAGGAAATACCGTATAAATAAACTGGAAGAGATTGAAGAGAAATATTCAAACAGGGAAATAAGAAATTTTTATCAAGGAATAAAAAGAACAGCACTGGGTTACCAAGCAAAAACGGTGTTCTGTAAAGATGAAAAAGGAAACCTGATCGGAACTAAAGAGAGAGTAACTGAAAGATGGGCTAAATATTTTCAGCAACTATTGAATAGACAGCAGAGTGAGGTCACAACAGAACAGCATGAAGAGCGAAGCGAAGGGGTAGAAAACACCATTAATGACATGCCAAACAAAGAAGAAGTCCACCTAATAATAAAGAACATGAAAAACAACAGAAGTCCAGGAGAGGATGGGATACAGGTGGAAATGATTAAGTATGGAGGAGAGAAGTTGCTGGAAATGATAGTCCAATTAATACAAGAAATATGGATCAAGGAGAAAATGCCAAGATCATGGAGCCAAGCACTGATATGTCCAATCTACAAGAAAGGTGAAAAAACAATCTGCGACAACTATCGAGGTATCGCCCTATTGAATGTCATGTATAAGATACTCGCAGGATGTATCAAGAATAGATTAAGAGAGCAATCAGAGTCGATCATAGGAGAATATCAGAGTGGCTTCAGGAAAGATAGATCGGTAACAGACCAAATATATACGCTGCGAGAGATACAGATGACAAGTCACGAATTCAAACTGAATACGCATCTACTATTTTTGGATTTTAAGCAGGCATATGACAGTATACAGAGAGAGAAACTGTATCAAGCTATGTATGAACTCAAAATATCAGCAAAATTGATAAGACTTACAAAGATGACACTGAATAAAACAGAAAATAAAGTGAGAGTTAATGGAATGCTGTCTGATGGGTTTGAGGTGCGTACAGGTCTGAGACAGGGAGACCCACTGTCGGCACTTTTGTTCAATTTGGCCCTAGAAGTAACTGTACGCAAAGCTAAGATCAATAGAGAAGGTACAATTTACAACCGACTACACCAGTGCTTGGCGTTTGCTGATGACTTGGTGATACTAACGAGAACAAGGAAAGAAATTCTGGATGTTACAAAAAGATTGTTAAACACAGCCCTAGAGATAGGGCTAGTAGTCAATGAAGCGAAGACAAAGTATATGGTGTGGGAAGATAAAAACATGATAGATAATAACTTTGTGAGTTTGCAGCTGACAGAAGACACAGTGTTGAGATTTGAGGAAGTCAAAGAATTTAAGTATCTTGGGACTATGATAACAAAAAGTCCAGGAAGCAATAACGAAATAAAGGCTAGAATATCAGCGGGTACCAGAAGCGCATTTTCATTGAAATCAGTGTTATCCAGCAAGAACTTGTCAAAAACAGTGAAAGTGGAAGTGTATCGAACAATAATAAGACCGACAGTGACATATGGGTGCGAGGTATGGATATTAAGAAAGAAGGACCAAGAAATGTTACATGTGTGGGAAAGAAAGATTTTGAGAAGGATTTTTGGAGGGAAGCTTATAGATGGAATCTGGGAGAGAAGAACCAATCAAGAGATTTATGAGTTGTATGGTCAACCAAATATTGTTGGAGTGATAAAGGCACAGAGACTTAGATGGTTGGGACATTTAGTAAGAATGGATGTTAAGAGAACTCCCTATAAGGTATGGAAAGCTGAGGTGGGAGGATTGAGAAGAAGAGGAAGACCAATGAACCAATGGAAAACCGAAATGAAAGAAGATTTGAGACAGATGAATATTGAAAGATGGGAAAGTTTGGCAATGAATAGAAAGAAATGGGCTAGAATAGCCTTTCAAGCCATGAGCCTACTAGGCTCGTAGTGCTGTGTAATATATAAAATACTTTTTTTGTGTTTAATTATGATTTTATATTTTTATTTTATAAAGGCTTCGATGTGTGACCTACTTATATACAGAGTGCGGCATTGCGCCGGGGTCGCTGCTATTTGGTTTGGTCGTCGGAGGCTCGGTGGTTACCTTAGTGGGATTGTACCTAGTATATGACCATTCGAGTGTTCCGTCGATTGATTGTGGGGGTGGTGATTCTGAGTGTCAATGTGGTCGCTACTGTGCCGTTCTGGTCGGCTCCTGTAGTGGGCTACTGTTGTTGCGTTCCACTGGCGCAATACTAACACCATAAGCATCGACTTTATCATTAAGCCTTTAAGCAATGACCACCGTATTGTTTATTTTTATGTTTATTTTTATTTTATTGTTAAGTTTATTTTGTGTGCGTAAGATATTTGCGCTTTATATTTGAGTAATTACTATTTTCGTTTACAAAAATTCTTCGTTGTTCAAAATTTTCCGTATGCCCTGGACTCATTGCTGGTTTTTGTTTAATTAATTATCTTCCAAGCTAGCCGGCAAGATTTACAAAGATAGCTCGTGATTTCTCGATTTCCCCTTTAATCGAGTTGTCTAATCTTTCATAACGACGTCTTCCTTTTTAACTGAAATCGAGTGGCGCCTATTCCATCTTTTTTTTCCTTCGTCGTTTTAATTAACACCCCTTTGGTTAGAAATTAAGGTAACACCAATTATTAACGCTAAAGTTCGTGAGGAATTTTAGGCGTTGCAAATTGACCGCGTTCAGAAAAGGTTACAGGATCCAAATATGAATTTTAAGGAAACAGCATCTGATCTTGAATCGCTGGAGCAAGAACTTGTCAGAAGTCGTGATAATTTAAGTCAGATTGCAGTAGAAAATGCAAAAATAAGATGCACAACTTGGGGAATCGAGGTCGATAGAAGAATTAGACGACGTAGAAGGATGCCAGGAGAACTAGCAAGAGATGCAGGACTATCTGCAGAACAAGAAATCGCACGTATATTAAAAAGCGTAATTGATAGACTTCAACAAGAAATATCAGTACGGTTTTTACGTTTAAAAAACCTTAATACCAAATTTGGATTTCTGCTAGACGTAAGAAGTCTTCTGGCTGAGACAAACATCGATTCACTTCATCAAAATTGTTTAGATTTTGGAAATTTCTACGACACCGACGTCAATGGTCACGAATTGTTCACAGAAATCGGAGACTACAAAATGCTGCTCAATACCCGGACTGAAATTCTACCAGAAACTCCTTTAGACCTACTTGGTTTTATTGTATCATATGGAGATGACGTGTTTCCCAATATGCGTATTTCACTGCAAATTCTTATAACAATTGCTGTTTCAATTGCAAGTTGTGAGCGGTCTTTCAGCAAACTAAAGCTTATTTTATCATATTTACGTGCTTCAATGGGACAAGATCGTCTGAGTAATCTTGCACTCCTTAGCATCGAAAGACAAACCCTTAATTCTATTAATTTTGACAACGTAATTGATGCGTTTGCGACAGTCAAATCGAGGAAGATCACTTTATAGTAGAATTCCAATTCATATATACTACACATACACACTCACGGACCAGTACAATAAATATGTATAGAATTTAGTTTTTATTAGTATTTAGTAATTTTAATAATTAATTAGGATTTATTTTAGTATTTTAGTGTTTATTAAATAAATTGTTTCAATCCTTAAAAAGAATTTTTAGTTTTTATTCTATTTACGAGTATGAACCATATATTATGGAACGCCGATTTGGTAAAAACTAAAGTCCTATTATCCCATTACAATTTAATTGTATTAAGAAAAAATTGAATTGCAATGGGATAATAGGACTTTAGTTTTTACCAAATCGGCGTTCCATAATATAAACTGAAAATAACAATTTTTTTGGGGACTCCGGCCCCAGTGAGTCTCCAGACTCTCGATACGAGAAGGGGCGCAGATTTTGTATCTTGTCCCCGGGCGCAAATTAGCCTAGCTACGCCGCTGCAGGGGGGGGGCACCTGGGAGCACGTGCCCCCCCCCCCCGAAATGTTCAAAAGAAACAAAAATTTTGAAAGTAAAACATTTGAATTTCTAAAATAAAGTAGGTATATTTTGGAAAAAGTTTTCTTCCAAATTTATTTGGCGTAATTCATTGTTATTTACCTTGCCGGCTTATGGGCCGACCCTGCTTATCCCTTTTTGCCTGAAAGCCATGGAATTAATTTAATACAAAAACCACGATACACTTACAACGGTATGCTTATTATTTTGCTCAAACACGTTTATTACTGCGCATTACGTCACGTGCGAACTAAATTACGAACGATCGTGTACGAACGTGGTACGAACCGTACTCGTGAACTCGTATTGTTTGTTTTTCACTTTTTCTGTCTTCTGTCGAATTCAAATTTTTTGAAATTATTCGAATTTGTGAAAATTGAAAATTCTATTATTAAATTCGAAAATGCCGGGTTGTGCAGTTGCGAAATGTGGTAATAATAATAAAACGACAAAAGGGACGAAAATAAATACTTCCGATTTCCACAAATTGAAGACATTTCTAAAAAATGGATTGTTGCATGTCATCGTGAGGATAAAATAAACCTAGAAAATGGTATGTTGTTTTATGAAACAAAAATTTTCGAAAACCGTTGAAAAACAACCCCAAAATCGACTTTCTAAAAGTAGGGAAAATGAGCATCGAATACGCCGCGGCTCCCCAGGTAGACGCGGGGAAATGCATCACACGTTCCCTTCGAATCGAGTGAAATTTTTTCGCTCCGATTTGAATTTTTCTTTGAAATTCGGATAGGTGGGGGTGTGATTAGTAGATATTAATAATAAATATTTAAAAAAAAATGGAAAATAACCGGTATATTTGCGCAAAAGCGCAAGATGGTTGGCATCACAATTCCAATTCGCACGTGACGTCAGACAACCTGCGTATGAGCATACCGTTGTAAGTGTATCGTGACAAAACCATGTAACGGTAAACATAATAGCTGTTATGAATAAAGTATAAACTTTATTTATAGAATTTCCCGCATAATCAACGAAGTTTTTCGTGACACATTGTATGCGAAGCATTGTAAAATTATTAATTATAAAATTTTCGGCAAATAATGCGATAAAAAGTAAAATATTGAAAAAATTTGTTTCTAATAAAAAGTTCCCGGAAGGGGAACCCCCGAAAATTTTACTTTTAAAATATTTGTAATAAAGTAGTTTAATATATAAATAAATAAAATTTGTAATAAAAAGGGGAACCTTCTTTACAAGTACCCCCCCCCCAAATGAAATCCTGGCTACGGGCCTGATGTGTGAGTTTTTTTAGATCTTCACGTAGTACAGTCAATAGGTACTTTTCCTTCTTCCTTTTACTCCAATGAGGGTTTTGGTGACCCATCTCTTTCAATGCATGTGTTTGCGTTCAAATTATTTCCACCTACTTCTTTAACATGGGCTCCGAACCACGGGAAGTGTGATACACTTCATTTCGAGACGGGCACTCATGGCGGTTTACTTCGGTGGTTTGCCATTGCCTGCCGAGGAGAGACGGTCAGAATAAAGTTCTTACCCTTCCCGGATTTGCACCGAGCGTTTCGAATTAGCAGTAGACGCACTTAACTGCCCAAACTACGACCGCCTATGGGTACTTTTACCTTACATTAAATTAAGGAGATCTGAATTTTGGCAGGGTTATGTAGAATCCTAAATGATTTCCTGAGTTTTCGACCTCGGCGTGCTATCGATCATCATGGAAAATTGGCGGCCAAAATCGGATGTTTTGCAATATCTCCATGTTATGATAATTCTTTTGAAGCCGCAATTGAAAGACGCGTTACGGTAAATCGTGATAACGAAGTTGATGGTCGAATGCATGTAAATCAAATGTCATATGAGGAATAAGCATCTCATTCCAGTGCAAAAACCTTACTAAATGATTTGAGTATCGGTTCATCCAGTTCTCCACAAGCGGGACATAGTCCGCCCTCAAATTCCACAATCTCTTAAGGTGTCGTCCAAACTCACCATGTCTGGTCAAGATTGGGGCTATTTCGAAGTTTATTTTGTTCCCTGTGTAAGTGTCGATTCGTGGGATGAATTCATGGATGATGCGTCCAACCACCGCTTCGGCCCATTTTTGTTGCCAATTTTATATTGGCAACCAGACAACAGCAAAATCCATATCACGATAGGAGCTTTGCCTCCGTGAGTTTATCGTCGATTCTATGTGTATGTACATCTTGCTTCCTAATCCACGGTGGGGACTATCGCCTCCTGGTAGATCCTTCGCATAGAATCATAGGTGTCCAGGTTCCAAGTTCCTTTCGCCATTCGATGCAGAGATTGCACTAACGTTGGGGCTTTACCACACATATGTATTTCATTTGTGGTTGTATGAAGAGATCTGCATATAAAAGAATTCCTGAATTTTTAATTTCCTTTGTGACTTAGTGTTTTTGCCGTTCAAGTCGTAGTTGTGCGCGCTCTTTTGGGTATAGATACATGATCTTCGTTTCCGACAGAGCCAATTTCATGCACTTACACCACCTGTTGAAGTTGTCTAAGCATTTATTTTTCCTGTTTCCCTGCTAATCTGAACCACTTGGCAGGGGAGTATTAATTATGCAAGTGGATACATAAAAATTAACAAATGGAAACAAAATGTAACAATAATAAATTAATAATAAATTATTACTTAATAATTACTATTAACGAAATGGCATAAATTACAAGATGAATTTATGACAATATGGGTCGACAAATACAACATTATTAGTTACAATATTTATATTTCGAAAACACCTTTTATATCGAATAGTTTTGCCAACCCAGAGGAGCAAGTCGTAATAACACGCCCAAATTCACTAGGATAGGACGATCCGAGAAAGAATAGATGACAGGAATGGAAATAGAAATATAGAAAAGTTATAGAAAATTTAACGTTAAAAGATTTATGGGAAGAAATTGTAATTTTTATAAATTTAGAAAGAGAAGAGGTCAAATGTTTATATTTGATGAGTGAAAGGAAATTAAAAGTGTCAACGTCGTGCTGTTCACAACACAGGGTGTATACCTGCCGGGAAAAAATAAACTTCGGGCAGTAAGTCAATAAACGTTGAAACATCTGGTTGCTTCTGGAATCGCCTGGGCATACGTTAGTAGGACTGATCTTGAACCTCTAAAGATAAGCCCGGACAAACGAATGTCCTGTCAAAAACTGCGTTAGCTCAAACACGAGGTCTCATAATGTTCTCGGTAATTATTCAAATAAAAAGATTTATCAAAAAGCAGTATTGCTTACGTCACGAGGGTCGGTCAGTTTTCCACAGGTAAGAGATTTCACTTTCTGTGAATAAATGATTCGTGAGAAATATCGATATACGACAAGAGCTGCAAATCTGGAAGCTTAAAGCTTAGCTTGAACCAAATCCAATGTATATGATTAAAAATTAAGGGATTATGAAATAAATAACGGGGTGTGGTCTATGCATTAGAATGCTAATAATTTCATGCGTTGCATGATCCATTTATGAATGACATTTCGAAGATGTTTGTGATATTAATTTATTAATATCAACACATCTCCGAATTTCTAGTTGCCCAAAGAAATGCATCCAGTCGACATGTCATCATTAGCATTCATGTGTTGTATTGTGATGTAAAGGTGATTGATGATAAAATAGATGCGTTTAAGTTCATGAAGGGAAAAGACAAGATGATATTCGTATAAGGTCTTAGAGTCCGGGTTAGGTGAATGTTCACCATCCATAAGCTATTCTTTCCCGGAGTTTGCCTTTCATCATCTTGTGTATAGTACAAGTGGAAGAGGTAGAATAGTGTTTGGTGTCCAAATTTGTATTGTTTCTACAATAAGAAGTAGTAGTAGTTTACGGGTCTTAATTTAAATGAACAGTCAGTGTATGCCAATTCCTCGACGTGTATGCCACTTATGATGTCGTGGTCCACACATTCTAGCCCGAAAGCCCTCAAACTGTAGTGTTATGTAGTTTAAGGCTTAGCTTAAAGATTTTTTTTGGAGGAGTATATTGACTGCTAATTGTACGAATAAAACTAATTAACAGATAATAACATTAGTATATTGAAATAAATGGGGGTGAAGATAATATAAAGATTGAATGGAGTGTGAGTGGACGGATTAATAATATAATAAAATAATAAATAACGGTAAATAACAACAATGAGCAGCACGATTGGAATGTCGGCAAAAACTAATTGGGTAAACTGTAACAGTAATAAGAAATATAAAATATGTCTCTTGCGAGACAAATTGGCACAAATTGTATTTTCGGTAGTAAATAAATTAGAAATTGGAACAGTACCATAACACAAAACAATAATAAAAATGATGATGGAATTTTTTTTTTAAGAATTCCGAAAGAAATTTTGCAAAATTTGGCTTTTGGTGTGAATGCTATAGCTTGAGTTTTCGGGGCGCTAAATGTTAGTTTAACACCTGCGCCTCACTCACCACCACCCTCGCCATTGTCATTAATTTGATGTAGTTGGTAGCTGAAAGTTAGAATTCTCCACAGAAACGTACTTATATTGAACATACTGTGGTAGCCCATTTGTGGATTTCTGGGTATTTGTTGGATCTGGAATAATATTTTTTTAATAAAGATTTTAATCAGAAAGACTCGCATTTTCCAATTATTTCCATGCAGACCCATTTTTTGCTTGAGTTTCTTCTTGGCTGAACCAATTTTCTATATTTCAGGGGTATGAACCGTATAAAAATATTTTTATGAATTTTCCTACATTTAAAAAGATTGTTTTATTGTAGATTTGTACCTAGTAGAGGTATAAGGAAAATAATAATAAAACAATTTTTGCATTAATATACTTATATTGAAAACAATCAACATAACTCATTCAGTCAATCATTTAATTTATATCTGAAAACATGCTCGTACTCGTTATTGTAAATAATTACACACTAATTGAAGTACAATAGATAAGTACAAAAATATTTATATAACTATACATTTTACATTTACATTAACTTAACTAATTTTAAGTTTAAATGACTTACAGATTTTTGTGGTAATTGTGTTTAGTGTAAACAGGGTTTCAATAATTACACTAATTATGAATAATATATAGCTCTGCGTGTATAAATATTAACGTTTCATATAGGTACATTAAATTAAGTGCTCTTATGTCGCGCAGAAGAGGACCCAATTTATACTATTTTACATTTTAAGGTACAAAACGTTTTTTGTGTTAAGGCACAGAATTTTACAGATAAATAAATTAATAAATATCGAGAAAACTACGTAAGTGGAGTTAAAAGAAAATTCTATTAAGTATTTAAATTATTTTGATCATACAGTATTTACAATGTTTTTCCGGTATACTAAAGATTTCATGAGAATTTTCATTCATTTTCTTTATACACTATGTCCATTTTACTATTTGAGCATTTCACTATTACTTGACCAGATTTAAAATAATATGTTCAATTTATTGTCCTTCACTATCACTGTCACTCTTATCTAAAAATTAAGAAAAATATATTAAAAACATTTCTGACTTCCTTTTCTTTCTTTTTAGGAAAAATTTTAAATTTACCTTTTTTTCCAGTATACGCGTGCCTTTTCAATCTATCATATAAATCATCTTTGGTACCATAGATGCTAGCATTTGATCTAGCTAAACTATTCATTTTCCCATTCATTCCATTAGCCCCATTAACCCCGTTGTGAAGACCTTCTTTCATATACGTTTCGTTATAAAAGTTAGGCATTTCCCAACCATCTTCCTCATCGTCATAATAATGCGCGTATGTTGAATGATGACTAGGCGCTATACTTTCAGCATACGGTGTTGGTGCTCCATAATAGAAGTTAACTTGCGAACCATTTTGATCCGTCGCTGGCGTTAATAATTTCTTGGGTTCCTTTCTGTGATTAGCTCTATAAAGTAGTCGATTAGCTTCTGGGAATATTAAAAATCCCAAAAAACTTACCTTGCACAAATCATCCAAATCAACAAAACAATGAAAATTATGAGAATTACAGTTGCTGCAATTCCTCCAGCAATGTAAGCAAATTCGGATTTTTCCGCGCAATGTTTTCCAGTAAAACTACCAACACATCTACAAGATGGTAACCCACGAACATCTTTCACACAAGTACCCTCATTTTCGCAGTAGTTATCACACACATCATTACAAACTTTTCCGGTTCCGTTAAAACCAGGCTTACATTCACATTTGAAGTCACCTGTTTCCCGTATCAACAAACAGTATGCGTTTGCATCGCAATGCATTTCAGGTCCATTCATGTCACAAGGATTTGTACATTCCTTTTTACTTGTCTGAAAAATGCAATTGTTAGGAACACATTTTACCGAGTTTAATTAAATCTTACTGCTGCAGTTCCTTTGATGGTACTGGTATTTGGTGGACAAACTATACATGTTGTTTGCTGTTGGTCTGGTTGGTAGGTTCCCTTTTTGCATGGTATACAACTGTTTAGGGTGCCATTTAAGTACGATCCTAAGTCAAAATAAAATTACAACCTTACAACTTTAAGACAATCAATTGTTTATATACCTGGTGTGCAAACTGGTAGCGAACATTCTTCGATAGTAGTTCCTCCTGATTTGGGTGTCGTCCTTCCTAATGGACAACTCTGGCATACCGGTTGTACTCCTTGTAATCTATATGTACCTCGTGGACATTGTTCGCATCTACCATCTAGAGCAAGTTGCATACCACTTCCACATTCATCTCGGCACTCTTTAACAGACACGGCTTCACCTGTGCGTGTTGTTTTACCAAGTCCGCAGATTTTACAGGAGAAGGAGCCTTCGTCAGATTGATAGAAACCATAACCACAGCTTCGGCATAGTCCTGCATCAGGATCGAAATATTTTCCGGCTGGGCAGCGTTCTGTAAGTTTTTATTATTTTTAGTTTGAGACTTTTTGTATTTATAACGTAAATACCTTTGCAGTCGGCTGCACTTCTTGCTCCAACACCAATCGTGACTCCAGGTCGTCCCGCTATGATAGGACAAGAAGAGCATTGCATCTGGCCAGTTTCACTTTGGTAAGTACCCAATGGACATGGGATACATGCTTGCGTTTTTTTGTCATAATATGTTCCAACAGCACAAGGAACTGTTGAATAGAGAAATTAATGTTATTGCAATTTTGCAAAAATTCAATAGCTTTACCGCAATCTGGTGCCATAACAACTTGACCAAGAGGACAAGCATAATCTGATTCTAATTCTAAAGATGATGGATCTGGTACAGTATTTGGTAGAATTTGTTGTACGTCAAATTGATCATCTTCCAAAATCAGTTTTTCTAATAAACGTTTTACGTATGAACGTTCATTTGTATTTGAGTTGGTAACTGGATCACTGAAAGATTGTAATGTTTGTATGCTGAAGCTTTGGGTAGGTAATTAAAACATGCAAGACACAAAACTAATTCTTACTTAATTGCTGGGAATGAAATTTCTACGTTGTACGTGTCACTTGTCTGTTGGCGTCCTTGGCGTGCAGGTCTACAATACATTAAAACATGCTCACTACACATTCACTATTCTATATCAATATAGACTAGGCATGCAAGTTAGTTACATAAACTAGAGCTAAATGTATTTCAGGATGAGAGGTATGTAAGGAAAAGGAATAGGAATAGAGGTAATCATCATCATCATCAAACAGCCCTTCATTATGTCCACTGCTCAACAGGCCTATACTTGAAATGTTATGTTGAAAGAGATGTAACAATAATCATAAATGGGAAAAAATGAGCGAGGAAAAACTAATTGCTATAATGTTAGATAGAGTTGATTGTTTACTGTATTCTTTAAATAGCTAATATTTTTATATCAAACTCATTTCAACTAATACTCAAATTACTATAATTTTTTTAATCATCAAAATTTTCTAAATACCTTTCTACTGGAACCTGAACGTCTACAACATAGGTTTCGTCATTATTTTCATTCGTAGAAACTTGTCTCGTTTGTCTACCAGTTCTATGATCACATTTAACCTCAATATTCAGATCTTTACATTCTCGAGTACCTTCAAACGAGAAGGAACAGAAATTCCAATCTCTGTTGAGAGAATTAACGGAATTTCGTACTCTTTGTTTGAGCACACTTTGGCCAGCTTCGTTACAAAGCACAGAAGTTGGGAAGAGCATGTTGATTTTGAATACTCTTTGAGCAGGTTTGGCCGCTAAAAATAATTTTGTTAACAAAAAATTGATTAGTTTATATACACTTTATACCTGAACAAGCAGGGTAAACCATTGGAAGATTGGGATTTTTAGTTGGTCTCCAAAATCCTTCTGCTCCGCACGTATAAAATTTAGGAACTTCCTGAGAAAATCGTAAACCTTGATTGCAAGAGATTTCGCAAACTTTAAATTGTCCACCCGCGCCCCAATCTTTGCAAGTTTGGACGCCACCAACAGGATCCACCAATTCGGGACAAAATTCGGCTACAATGTGAAATTGTTAGATTTAATCGGTTTTAGTATAGTCAACTTACTTAAAAGAGAAACTTTGAAGTTACATGTTGCTGTATTTCCTGCAGCGTCATACGCTACGTATGCAATTTGATAAATTCCCCAAAGAAGCGTTTGACCTGGACGATGGCCGCTCTTCTCTTGAACTTTAACAATTCCTACATTATCACTAAAATGAGGTTCGTCCCACGAAACGATAGCAGAACCATTTTTAGATATAACCCATAGATCTCCAGGGCAATATTCAACTTTTGGTGGAACCTAAGAAAGAGAGGATTATTAAATTGTCACTTGAACATGATTTAATTATTTTTATTACCTTATCAACCGATAATTCTTGACATTTATTTCCTGTATATCCGGCAGGACAACTTCTTTGTCCACAATGTGAAGGTACAATTCGTTCAACTCCTCCAAGAATGTCATCATAACCGGCCCACGTCAGAATTAATCCGCGATGTAATACAGGTTCGGTTCGACAATCACGTACTTGTTTTTGGATTTCGGTTGTCACATCTAAAGCTCTGTTCCAAATTTGAACTTTTGTTAAATGACCTTGGAAGCCTGATTCCGTGTAAGTGTTCAAACTTTCAGAACGTGGTTTACCTAACGTAACCCAAGAGCTAAAAACACAAAAATTATGAATTACTTTTTTCTTTCTTCCAGAAAAGGATTACTCACTATTCGGGTAGTTTTTTGCCGCCTCCATATCCTTCAATTTTACTTGCTATAAGACCTTCTGTGATAAGTTTAAGCTGTCCACCATTTTCTCCATCCCAAACAATTGCAATGTGATGCCACTGACCATCGTTGATCGTGGTATATTCTCTATAGCCCAAATAAACATCTTGTAGTTCAGGGAACAAAGATATTTGAACACCATTAGAATGTGCTTGAACCATAATACGACTGTCGGTTGCAACATGTTTGGATCTGAAAGTATCTTATCAAATTAATTGCCTTTTTTCATTTTTTTAATTCTTACGAAACGCTGTAGAGGGTGAAGAAAATTCCATTTTCATCTTTCTGTGAGAACTGAATCCACATTGCTATTGTAAGACTAGATTTGCTTCCACTGTAAAATGGAATAATTTGAGAGGCTGAACTGCGTGTTTCGTCGCTGAAGTACAAGTCGTAGTCGACAGATATTGCTAAAAAATTAAAATTTAATAATTTTCGAAGTTTTTATTTTGAAAAAAGTACTTTTTCGACAATCTTCTCCAGTTAAATTAAATGGACATTGACAATAGTATTTATCAATTAAGTCAATGCAAGTAGCACTTGGTGGACACGAATTTTCTTTGCAATCCATAATGTCTTCTTCACAATATTTTCCGACATAACCAGGAGCACAAATACATTTGAAACCTACACCATCGTCTGAGCAAGTTGCTCCATTTTTACACGCACCCATTGCACAAGCATCATATTCGTATTGACATCCAATGCCTGTGAAACTCGATGGACAAGAACAATTTAAACCAGATCCAAAATCTTGACATTTTCCTCCGTGCATGCAAGGATTACCGATGCAACGTTCAGGTGCAGTTTCGCATTGTTTTCCGTCGGTACCAGATGGACACCTAATTTGATAAATTGTTTAAACAATTTAAAGAGAAAGCTTAAAATGTACTTACACGCAGAAATAATCCAAGAAGAGATTAATACATTTTGCATCATTTTGGCAAGGTCTATTTTGACATGTTCCAATGTCATATTCACAATTATCGCCCGTCCATCCTGGAGGACAGACACATCTGTACGTTCCTACTTCATCTTTGCATGTTCCTCCATTTGAACAAGGTTGTGAATCGCAATCATCAATATTTTCCTATAAGTTTTGGTTTTATAAATTTGACAAATTGTTGATTATAGTGAAAGATTTTTACCTCGCATAATGAACCGGTGTAACCTTCTCTACATGTGCACACGAATTTATTGTCCAAGTCGAGACATTTTTCTGTACCGATAGGATTGCAAGGATCATTTAAACATTCGTCAATTTCAGCTTCGCATTGAAGTCCAACATATCCAGGTCTGCATTTACAAAGGAATCCGTCGATTTGATCAATACATGTAGCACCATTTTGACACGGTTCTGAAGAACAATAGTCTATTGTGTGTTGGCATCGTTTTCCAGTAAAACCAGGTTCACATTTACAACTGAAATCGTCTACTAAATCAATACATTGTCCATCATTTTCACATGGATCTTCTAGACACTCGTTAATGTTTGTTTCACAACTTTCACCTAAAAAAATAATTTGAACTCATTCGATTAATTTATTCGCGTCAGTTATTTACCAGCCCAGCCAGGGGTGCAGACACATTGATGATAGAACAACTTGTCAGCGCATATACCATTTCTGCAAGGACTTTTTCCACATAGATCTATTTTTTGGTCACATCGTTTACCCGTAAAACCGGATGGACAACTGCAGCTAAAATCTGCCACTAAATCTGTACAATTTGCCCCCAACAAGCATGGCCTTTCTGCGCAATCGTCTGTATTTATCTCACAATGTCGTCCTTCCCAACCTGGTAAACAATCGCACATAAATCTTCCTTGTTGAAGTGCAACACATGAAGCTCCATTATTGCATGGATTTCCATTGGCGGTACATGGATCGATCTAAAGTGTAACGTAAGATTAAAGTTGTTGGCAAATAGTCAAGTTTGGGACTTACAGTAATATCGCAATCGATTCCTGTATATCCAGAGCGACACAAACATGTGTGGTTGTTATATTCAGGTTCGTCTTTACACATCGCACGCTCGGGACAAGTATTGATTTTACAGTCAGACCTTTCCTCTTGACAATTTATTCCTGAATATCCTGGAGCACATTGACATCTGTATCCTTGAGGTAGATCAATACACGTGGCTGCATTGTAACATGGTTGAGATGAACATTCGTCAATATCAATTTCACATCTTCTTCCAGAGAATCCGGCAGGGCAGAAACATTCGATATCGTGAGCTATAAAAAAATTATTAATTTTTGGACGAAATTTGCTGAACAGAAATTACCAAGAGGAACACATAAACCACCATGCTGGCAGGAATTTTCTGAACATTGAATGGCTCTGCATTCTTCTCTACCTGTAGATCCAGGTCCATCTGTTATCATATTTCCGTTGCATTCGTGACATGTTGTTTGTCCAAGCGTTTGTTGATAGAAGTTCTTAGGACACATCGAACATGGAGATAAACCGGTTGGCGAGTAAAATCCAGGATTACATTTTGGTCTACATAAATCACTTCTAAAAGCAGCTGGTTGGAATGTGAATGTGTTGGCAGGACAAGCTTGGCAATCTTTGAAGCCACTGACTGGTGGTTCACCGGTAAAACTATTTCGAGGGCATTCCAAACATGGAACCAAACCCGTTGGCGAGTATGTACCATAACCACAAACCGGAACGCAATCGTTTATACTCTTCGATCCTTCTTCTCTTGTATAGGTTCCACTTGGACAGCGCAAACAAGATCCTTGTCGGTCGACGTTTTGATAGAAGCCTTTTGGACAGTATGTACACTCCTTTTGGTTTTCTCCGGCAAATGTTCCAGCAGGACAATGTACTGAAGATCATACAACAAATTAATACATTTTTAGGATTAAGAAGAATTTTACTTACAGCAACGAGGTACGTCGTTTGTATCCATATTTAAAACTTCGCCAATATTGCAAGTGAAACCTCTAGTGATGCTCGACTTTCTGGCTTTTAATGGTGGGCATTGGTTTCCAATTGCTTGAATGCTCAACAAAGGTTCAATAACAATGCTAGTGTATGGAACTGACAAGTCAAAAATGAGTTTTAACGTAGAACCACACAAATCATACAGCTGAGGTGACCGAACTGCTGGTTCTATAGCAACTTTGAAATCAATTGATATGACGTTTTCTTCAATAAGGGTTGGAATGGCCTTAATAAATGATACATTCATATTAACGTTTACTGCAGAACAACGTTGTGAAAGTATTTGATTTAGATTTTCGTAGTGTTGCGAAACTAATTCCGTGTATTGGTTGAGGCAGGCTCTTGCAACGGCTCCGTTTGCGCGGTAATCAATTGTAGCAGTTACGTGATAATCTGCCTGTTCGGTATCTAAAAAAGAAAAACAGTGTTAAATGTGCCTTCATTATTACTTTTAACGCGTACTTTCTGAAACGCAGTCAGGAACAACCGCTGTCGGTTTCCACGTCGTTTTTGAGTTGCAAGAAAATGTTTTGACCGGCTCTCCATCGGTGAATCTAAAACCAGGATTACAAGTTGCTATGCATTCAAGACCTTTGCTATCGCTAGGAAGACAATTTATAGCTCCATTCACCGGAGGACTTAACTCCCAATCCACACAAGGGGTTGGTTGTATCAAAACCTACAACGTTCGCATTAGTTTTATAATAACAGGACTAAAACCAAAAATTTTACTTGAAAATGACATGTAGCCTTATTTCCGTATTTATCTGCAGCTGTTACGGTAACATTTTCAAAGGAACCCACTGGAATTGTAGCTTTATCGGGTTTGAAGGTGAGGTGAACTTCACCAGAAGTATCGGAAGTGTTTATTCTTCTTCTGGTTTCATTAAAATTGACCGTGTAGCTCTCTTGTTGATCCACTAATTCGATAACATAACTTTGGGGACAGCTCAAAAGAGGTGGTGTGTCATCTAAAACAATTGAGAAATTGAGTAAAAGAAATTCGTAATATTGAGAAATGGAATTTACCAGGTACGGTAATATTAATTTCGCAAATTGCGACATTTCCATCGTAATCGAATGCGACGTATTTAACCACAAGATCTTCGAAAACATTCAAAGGAGTGTGAAAATTTTGAGGTTTTACTTCCAATCGAGCAATGCTGCCAGAATTATCTACAGCTGTTGGTTCCGTGAAGTTTACAGGTAATATACCTCCATTTACATCTTTCCTAACTACGATTGGTTGCAATGGACAATTTTGGAATACCGGAGTTTCGTTATCTAAAAAAGACAAAATGTTTAATTCGGTAAATATTGGAAAGCTTCGTTAATTTTTACTTACCAACGCATGGAGAATATCCGTAATCGTAACCTAACAAAGGTTCCACATCTGGTTCATCACAGCCCATCAATTCGAATTTCAAGCATGCGTTATCCATGTAACTTACAATTCCTAAAATCACGTACCTTGCTTGGACGTATTTTGGTAAAGAGATCATTGCTAACTCCCCATAATTACCAGGATCCCTCATCGTTAAATTGAAATTTGGGAAATATACGACGTAATTTTCATTATCGGCTTGCTTATAGAAAAATCTTATTTCTGTAGGTCTTCCAACGATATCGTTGGTAACAACGCCTTTCACGAGAATTGCTTTGACTCGGTAAATTTTGCCGAGATCGACACTAACATACGTAAATGCTTCTTGTTTGCCACACCAACCAGTTACAGAATTCAATCGAACGTTCCTAGCTTCATAATTGGGTCTTTCACTAGTAGCGTTAATAGCAGAATCAGGAATTCGACCAGAAGCAAGTCCTAAAGGCTTTACAACTTTACATTCGGGTTCCCTGATGCAAGTAATTGGACGTGGATTAATGAGGATATAACCTGGCCTATTACATGCAAAACTGATGTCAGATCCTTGTTCGTAACTGCGCGAAATTTGATAACCGTCACTTGGTCGGCCTGGATCGTCACACACAGGTCCTTCACATCTCAAGTCTCCAAAGTCCCAAACTCCGTTAGCTTGACAACGAACGATATTATCATTTTTACTGCTTTGACCAGCTAATTTAAAGGTGTCTTGACATCCGAAATAAAAGGATGATTGGTATTTGGTATCCACATGCTGACCATATTTAGCTCCAGGAGTGGGTTGTGGTATTCCGCAGTCTATTCTAGGACAAGTGGGTTGTACTCCACTTAACCAATAATCAGGCAAACCCTAAGAATAAAAATGTGTAAAACTTGATATAACATAAATTGTTACGGTAACTTACAGGTTTTGGATCGTAAACACATTGTCTGTATCCAGATGTCATAGTTTTGCGTAGGTAACGTCCACTACTACTACATGTTAAAGTTACATTTTCTCTAAATGGTACCAAAACACTTGATTCATCAGCACGCAAAACGGCTAAACCTTCACTTTTAACATCAGGTAAAGAAACACATTGGGCATCTGAAAATTTATAATTAATTATTATCGAATTAATAATAAAGAGAACGTAACCTACAGCGACATTCGGGCATAGTTCCATTCCAAACACCAGTTGACGTACAAAGTAAAGAGGAAGATCCAGACATGATATAACCAAAATTGCATTGGAATTTGACTAATTCCCCAAAATGATATTTGTCCTTGGTGGATAATATAAGTCCATTTTCAAGTTTGCTAAATCCAGGACACATTACAGGAACACACGATTTATTTACTTGGTAGGTATCTCCATCCCTAAGTCCATTTTCAGACGATTCAATGTTGTAACCCGACGTACCGTTGCTATTGTACAATTCGAAACCAACATTACAATTACAAGAGTAATCTCCAGGACTATTTACACATTTTTGATCACAACCGCCATTATTTGTGGAACATTCATTTACATCGGTACAATCCAATCTAGAACAGCCCATAATTTCAAGTTTTAAACAAGGAGCTCCAACATAGTCTTGAATTTTAAATCGAACATATTGTGCTTCAATTGGAGACGGTAAATTAAGAACAGATAAGGTGGGTTCCAAGATTCTAAATTCTACCGCAGATCCATCTGGATTTCTGTAATCTTTGAACACATCTGTAAGATCATCGGAATATTGTAACCGAACTGCCGATGTGAAGGCTACGTTTCCGTCAGGTCGCGAAACACTCACTGTTCGAAAACCTCTAATAATCATGGGTGCCTTCAAATCTACTAGGACCCAATTTGATCCAGGTTCAATTGTGTTTCCGCACCATCCACTTCCGCTATTTAAACGAACCATCTAAAGTAAGAAACAATGTAAGTTGTTATTCTCGAACATTTAATGTCAATACTTACTCCTTTGGTGTGACCTTTCTCGCTACTAGAAACCGTGATAGCTTCTTCAGGTATTCCTCCATTTATAAGTCCTAAATCGCCAACTGGTCTGCATTCGAGAGTCGGATTGAAACCTTTCTTACATTTACAGGAAAACGAACCAGGAGTATTGATGCATTCAGTAGAAACAGCATCACATTGACTAGTTATACACTCATTTATGTCTGAAAGCAAAGTGATTAAGGAATCACTTTACGAGAAATGCAAGTTTATCATACCTTCACATCTTGGCGGAAGAGTAAACTCTTGGTTTTCACCACATTTAATTATATTATTGCCTATCAGTTTATATCCCCGATAGCACTGTGCTCGCGCTTCATCATTAAAAAGGTACGATCTTGTCGTATCAGTGATAAATCCGTTTTTGATAGTTGGAAACACTGCACATTTAGCTCCTAAAGACAAAAAGAAATGGAATTAGAGGATTGTTATAAAATTTGCAAGTTTTACTTACTTGAACATGTTGGAACTTCTCCAGACCAGGTGCCATTGCTCATACATAAAATTACAGGATGTCCGGTGCGAATGTATCCTGGTTCGCATTCGTAACGAATTATGGTACCATAACTTCTTCCCAAACCATTCAGAATTGTTACATTTGCATGTGGAACATCAGGTAAAGAACCGCATTGAGATGCTGTAATCATTTAAATATCACCATTAAAAGTCCTTTGGATAACATAATCACATACCAAGACAAGAAGGTTTTTTCTCCCATCGTCCATCAGATAAACAAGAAATTCTTTCGATTGGTTTGGCTGTTGGAAAAGCAAATCCTGCATAACACTGATACATAGCCTGTCCCCGATAAGTCACATTTGTGGATCCAATTGAAAATCCATTATCTATTTGTGGTACAGGTCCACAATAAACTTCCTGACAATTTGGAATGTAAGTTATCGACCAGTTTCCTCCAGGTAAACATTGTGTAGTTATTCTGGGACGACCTGTGGCAAATTCTTGGCCAATTGGACAACTGAATGTGATAATTGTTTCAAAGGCGGTATCCCGACTGGATGCTATAGCTCCCGTACCGGGTTGTAAAGGAGGGCAATCTAAAATATCAAAAAGGGATAAATCGTTATCTTTAGATATGATAATTTAAATACCTGCAGAGAAAGTTGCGCTCCATCCTTTGTTGTTATGAAGAGCATCTGTGGTAAATCGAACCAACATTTCACCACTTGAAGCGGTTAAAGTAATTTTGGGTTTTGAACTAGCAGTAAACCCGTTGCTGGAATGCAGTCTTAATCCACTGGTTGTCGATCCATCGTAAACCTGAACATAATCAGATTTATCTACGTCAAAACTGTTAAAGTTCAACGATAGAGGTCCGTTGGTTGGATTTTTGATTTTGTACAAACATTCTTGATTATTTGGATAGTTAGTTAGACCATATGCTGGCGATAAAAGTGTTCCGTTTCTAGCAATTATTGTTGCTCTACAACCTTGCGTGTATCTAATTCTAAATCCTTGTTTAGAATCTCCAAGACTGGTCTTAAAATACAAGTACAGTTGATGTCCAGTGGAGATTATAACTCGTGGGTTTTCATCTAAAGTACCAGTTAATGTAGCAATCGATTGACTCTTAGGTGAATCGCCATCACGAATTGAAATGTAGTCTTTACCTTTATTTAAATCTAAAGCATCAACCTAAAATTTGGTAAATTAAATTTAAAACGAAATTGGGGGAATATAATGAATTACCTCTAGAGTTATTATTTTACCAGGTTGCGCATTTATTATGTATAAGCATTCCAGACCTCCGGGATATTGGGTGGGAAAACCGGGCGAACTTAAGACTTGACCCTGCGGTGCCGCTCTTAAAATCCCACCACAAGATTGAGGTTCTGTTTTCCAGGAAGCGCTAAAATGTCAATTCGTTAGTTGTGAAATTTTTTAGATAAAAACTTTTCCTACCGAAAACCTTTCCTTTCTACAGATGCATCTGTACTAAATTTAATAATCATAAAATTAGATGCAGACACAAATGACCGGTTAGTTAAATCTTGTTTCCCAGAGAGAGTTGCTAAATTTACAGACGCTTCTTCGGTTCGTCCTCCCACGAAAATTTGAACCGTGTCGAAAGTTTTTTCGGTTTCGAACTCCTGGAATTGAAGGAGGATGTTGTGACCTTGCGGTCCTTCGAGTGTCCATTTGCAATTTGTGAGTGGTGAATATTTATGAGGATAGTAAGGACTTTCGACTACATCTCCACTGCTGGCCATGTAAAAGTTGCAATTTGATGGGCAGTCGATTTCGTCCGATGCATCTCCACAGTCGTCTTGTTTATCACATCGAAATGCTTGATTGACGCAATTGCCGTTAGAGCAATGGAATGACCCGGCTGGACATGCTTTGGTTTTGCACATAAACGGTAATAGGCTTTCACATGTTGATAATTCCCAGGATTGTGAATCATCATTGATTCCAACATCGACACATTCTCCGGCATGAGGATTTGGTTGCTTCAACGACCAAAAACCTGCATAATTTACATAGGTGTTTTAGAGAATCCTTTGGAATTACCGAAAGAAAAGTGTTACCTGAGTACTGCGAAACTAATGTTCCTGCAGCTGATTCCAATGTATTAGTTTTGAGATCATCTAATGAAGCTAAACCTAACCAATAATTGTTTTTATATCCTCGTCGTTCTAATGGCACAGAGTTTGTAGCAATTGGAGATGTCAAGTTATTTTCTATATAACTTTCTACGACCATCAAGTCACTTCCATATCTGTAAGATAAAATAGGTTAATGCATGTTTGAGTTCCAATTAAAATCACTTTTGCGTTTTATTTCCGAAACAAAAGTCGTGAATAACCAGATAAAAAAATCAATTCACTATAATTTTTGACCACTGTGTATAACCTTAAATAATTATTAACAGGCGTTAATTTATTTAAACGATAAAGTCATCAGTAATATTTCGTATTTCTCAATTTAAAAAGTGCATAATAGATGCCAATACGATATGGTTTTTATTACTTTCTCAAAAGTAAAAATTTCAGATTGTATGCAGAAAAAGTAGGTTATAAGAGACAAGAATCGATTGCTAATTCATTTTCAGTTTTTATGTTACTGTAACGGTGGTTTTAACCAAGTAATATTATTTTAATTAGGTAATTTAATGATGCAGTAACCGACTGAAAATTTTTTTTGACCGTGTTAGGAGGAATTTAAATAAGAAATATGCACATTTTTTTTATATTAATATTGGAAGTTGTTAGGGAACTGCAGATGCCAATTTTATAATTTTCCGCACAACTGATTATGCACGGGTCAAAAGAATTTCATTGCCAGTTTGTTTAAATCATAGTGCCGTAGGCGAATTTTTGAAAACTACAAAATGCGAAAAGAATTACAGAAATTTCAACGCCTATTGACCTATCTTGGGATGATTCGAGCAGCCTAATAAATATTTATGCAGTAATTAAGAAGTAATTTACCGTTTTTAAAGTACTTTAAAGTTACTAGTCTATTTAGTATATTAACAATAATTATATTGTTTATATTAATGTTTATTGAGCATTCACAATTAGTTACTGTTATATATAGAACATATTTTACCAGGGTAATTGTATTGGGCTGTCAGGTATGATATATTGAAGTTGTAATTGCTTATCAATTATAATTTTCTAATCTCTGAATAAATACTTAATTATATAACATTTACTTCTTATTGTAGCACTTTAAGATTACGTATGAGTTATTATTATTATGATATATACTCGTGTTATTAAAAGAGCGATCGTTTGATTAAGTGGTTTATGATAGCACATAATGCATCATACCATCAACGGATGGGCTCATAAATAAAAATTTTTGGATATCGCAAAGTGTAAAATATAAGAAAGTTATAAGGCTTTGCCAATATAACAGCGATAAAATTTTTAATTCATTCGGGTTTACACGAAATTCAGTTTGAAAGTTACAGATGTTAGATGTGACTTTTTATTTGAAAAAGTAAAATTTTTTCTATTTTAAGTGTAAAAGTTGTTTGTTGCCCGTTTCGTTCATTCATAAATATAAAAAGAGAATGGAGAGGGTTAGAAAATTTATCGTCTCCTAGAAAAATTTAATTAGTTATAAATAATTATTTAATATATACAGTTTTAGTGATCTAGATTTTTAAGTTAGCAGTAATTACTTTATGTAAATATTATGTGCATAATTTTTCCTGAAGAATATGTGCCAATAGGAAATGGGAAAATTAAAAGACCTTGTTAAAATAATTTTGAATGCAATATGTAAATGATTGAATACAAAATTGATTATTAACTTTACAATGCCATTTACATTCATTTAATGGTTTAGATTTCGATATGCACGAAAATTAAATAAATTTAGTATTCCGCAATTGTAGTTAGAAATTCGACTATGGTTTTGAGTAGTAAGATGGAAATTTGTATGCATTTTGCATGTTCATTAAAATTGCAAACCAAGTTCAATATCAATTTACAAGTTTGTCCCAGATTATTTAAGTATTTTTTATGGTCAATTGGTCGACTTAAAGTAATTGTTTAATTACACCAACCTTTTACACAGTTCCGCTGCTTTTTCCCAAGAATGTCTGATATTGAAGAATTTGTAACAATTAAGTTCTCTGAGTTCCCATCCTGGAAAAAAAATAATTATAATAATACAGACATAATAATTATTGTTTGGAAGACATTTTGTTATTACATAAATTTAATTAGATTACAAGAAGCTTTCTAACTAATCTTAAGTATTGAAGTAATATCAACAACAAAAAGCTTAAGTACCTTATCTTGTTTTTGGTGGGAAATTTAAGATAATTTTTGGCAAACCAATTTACTCTTATCTGACTTCAATGGTATTTTGGATGTCATAAAATAACGAAAACTAAAAATCATCGAAATCGGTCGAAAATCGTGAAACTTTGATTTTCTCACATTATTTCTAAACGGTAAAACAATTGATTTGTAGTAATTATTGATGCCATTATTAGCTCGAAGCTAGTAAACTGAGCATCACCTTTATCATTTACCTATGATGCGTCTTTACAAGGTGCGCCAGAACAGTTTGTCTAGAAAGCGCATATTTGAAATATCAATAATTCCAATGGATTTACATCATTCAATTATTTTAATTTATTACTATTGCATGTGAGTACTATGCATAATTACTGTTTTTCTTATTGATAAAATAACTCCAGTGTAACGGAGTGGCATAGTGGAAAACTCATATCATATGATGGTGGATTCGAATTCCTCATTCCTGCTGTCTGACCTCAGTATCATTATTTGAATTTATACCTACATATTATTTTCTATAGAAATAATTGATAGTTCATCATTAACAATAGCTTTTTGTTTTTTTTTATTACTATATATTCATTTTTGATCATGATAAATATTCGGTTGTACTCGACTAAAAACGATAAAATTGGTTATGGGCAATTAGCACAGATTACGATCGAATAAAAGAACCCATTTGTACTGTAATAATTTAATTTTCTTATTAAACGATTTTTTTAAATTTTTAAAATAAAGTAAAGTGGAACTTTTATTTTGGTACAATACATTTGCTTTTTATTTTGTAAACATAACGGGTTTACTTACGATCAAGCTCATCTCATGTGGAATTTATGTCACAGGCCTTCTTAATGAGTAACCTACTTTAATTTCTATTGTGCAAGAATTTGTATTAATTATATAATTTTTTTATTGGGCGAACGTTTATTTCAAGAATTTTTATAAAATGGTAATTAATATGAGAGAAAGTAATTGATTATAATAATTATTGTCTGTCCTACCCAAATCAAAAATGTAATTACCAAACATTATTTGTTTTTTATTTTGACGGATTTAGTCAATAGTGATGAAATAGACGAAGTGGAAGAGGGCAAAATTCTAGCAGAAGCAAAAATGTAGTTAGATCTTTAGACCAAAAACAAGTCGAAATAGAAAGTTAGGATGAGAGGAATATTTCGAGAAATTAAAGATATTAGAATTCGATTTAAAACAGGAAATCCAAGAACTGAAAATAGGAAATGAATAAAAGAATAAAACGTTGGAGAAAAAATCTGCAATAATAGAGTAGAAAAATTAGAAAAGTCTTTGGAAAGCAATCTACGATTGTAGATGCAATTAGTGAAAGCGTACAAAGAACTAACAGGTTGTAAATCACAGTTGCAAAGTGTCATGGGCTTGGAATCAACAAAAATGAGCAGGAAAAGATGACTAGAAGATTTTTAGCTACAACCATTTAACGTTGGAAGAAAAGACGTATCCTGGGAGAAATAAGAGTTAGATCAGTAATATGGAACGTGATGAATATTTTTAGGTAGCAGGTGACCTAAAGAGATACTAATAAAAATATATGTATAAAAGATAGCAGTTATACCAAAACTGGGATCAATAAAATGAAATAATTTTATGCAGTTTGGGATCACTAATAGGAATAGACTTCAAAGCAGAAGATCTCAGAGAAGAATAGAAGAAGAAGAAGAATAAAATAAAGGAATAATTTTTAAGTTGTTTTAAAATGTGGATAAGTTGTTTATAATTTTTACGTTTTTTTATGAAAACTGTTTTAAAATCCTTGTTTAAAACTAAGTACTAATGCAATTTCTACATGCCACATTTTCACTGCACTCATTATTTCCATCAATCTACAAAGATAATCGAATTTGATATCTTGACTTTTTCTATTTACCTACTTGATAAGTGCTTTGATGGTCGAAATAATGAAGATCTGTTATCGTGGACATCTTTACGAAAAGAAAAGTAGTCAATTAAAGAAGAAATTTAACTGAAATTGCAATTTATTGCTTAGGACTTGGCATCAGTAGGATTGGCTACCCTGACCCCGGTAATGTAACATAAATGTAAACAGTTACTTTATTTTATTTGTTTATATGTATATAACGTACTTACGTACTAAGTGTAAAATTGTAACAGAAAATTTGCATTTTTTATTGGTTTTAGAACGGAAAGCCGTGGTTTTCAGTGTATATTAACGGTGCATTTAAAAGCTTTTTTATTTGGCGCAATTTGCGTGTTAAACGCTCACTCGATGTAAGATAATGAAATTGTAACAAATTAAAGTTAATTTAAAATTTTAATTCTGACTAAAAATAATTACACGTTGAACTACGATATTACACACATAATATTACTTAATTATTTTTTTTTATTAGGTGTTATTTTATTTTTACATTTTTATTAAGTGTATCGTTCCTAACTCCAAAACTGGGTAAGCCAGTTTATAAAGGTAACTTTTAGCTGCACCTTCAAGCTACTTATTCTAGTTGAAATTAGTAGCTACACTTTATTTTCTTCCTTTTTGATTTGAGTACAAATAAATTGCTTATGTTAAAAACATATAAAATTTAAAAACAAAGTTTAATTAAATATTCTGATGTGGGATTCGAACCCACCACTGTTCTTTATAATATCTATACATTTCAACTGTGCCACTTCGCTGAGTTAATTATTATTAACCTTGCAAACTATAAATTTATTTTTATATTATTAATTATTACACTATAATTTAAAATGATAAATTTTATTCAAATTTGTCCATAACATATTTGCAAATCCTTTTAACATATTTTCAAATATTTCGTTGGTTACAAAGAATTATTTCAAGAATGCGTGTTATTTTTTATTTCTTATAATGATATTAATTTATTATTTTTATTAATAGATACATAAATAACTTCTTTATTTAAATTTTTTGGTTTTTTATTGTAAAATTTTTGGCTGGTTATGTAATTATGAAACTTACAAGGTTCACCCAAAATGGAAACACTATCAATTGTTGTAGGATATTTGCCTCTGGTATTCACTGATAAATTATTCAAGTTGTTTCAACTCTTCTTAATTTCTTTTTGTCTTTATTAATGAATCACCATTAATAGATAATCAAGTTATATCACTAGAATAATACGTGTAAATTATCTTCAAGGATAATATAATTGTGCACCTTTAACATTTTACGTTAAGTTGAATTTTATTTATGGGATAATCAAGGTGGTTCTATGATACTAAAGTACGAGCATTATGATTATTATGATCGTCACCTTGATCTAACACTATAAAAGATAATTGAAAAAATTATCCTAAATATACCAAAAATTTGACTTGTGGTTAAAATTTGCATTTAACCTTGTACATCAACCAGGATCAATTTTATGCTATCGCTATCAGCGTCACGCCAAAGCATTTAAAGTAGGCGTTAATTTGTCTTCATTATTCAAGCGTGAAAATGCAGACAATGCATCTCAGGTGATTGGCTCTTAACCAGAAGTAAAATAGCTTGTTTTATCTTCCCCTTCTGGAAGTTTAGGCACAATTAGTGTCAAAATTAATTCATTTTATTTGTTTACCCGATACCCAGTTCCTCTTTCTTTCTCGATATACGAGTATAGTGATCGCATCACTATTTTAGCCGATGATTTTGGGAAACAACACCCAGCTACCACCCCATAATTATATAAACATAATTTATAGATCTACAATACTGAATTTTTTTAAGTGTTGCACCCTAGTATATTCATTTTAGAAGAAAGTAAGGATGATGCATAGTAATTATTTTAATTCTAGTACTCGAGAAAGTAAAGCAGAATAAAAAATTATTACATGGAAATTCGTGACTTGGTATTTACACCACGTGAGACAGTTACAACCGAAGGAACGTTCAATAATAGAAGCTTCTTTTCTAAACGAATTCATTTCTGCATTTTGTTAAAAAAATTAATTATTTAATAACTTAAATTGCAAGATAATTAGATATTTTGTAAAATTAATGACCGAAACTTCTCAAGCACGGAAGGAGTTCTTTTTTTAATTTAAAATCACTTTATATTAAAGGAAGATCGAGGATAGATCGGCTATCAAGGTCTTACAGAATTTTTTACTTAAATTCAATTTCAATAATATAAAAAAATTGTTATGAGGAAATGTGTTTCCCCCTAATTCACTACACCACAACTCTTTCCACGCTCAGGAAAGCTTTAACCTAGCCCGTGAAAATTTGTAACAAAGTATTGAAATTTGTGAATCTATAAATATTTTTATTATTAATTATGTATATTATGCCTATGTAGAATTAACATTGTCTTGTTATGTATTATCTAAAAGGTCACATCCTCATGGACAGCGACTTTCACTGTACGAATTCTTACAGATTCATTATACGAATCCATTGCTGGAGGGTCGAAAAGTTTTCATAACGTTTTATATCAAATACAATTAGAAGAAATTTGTTTAATTATGTGTTACCGCATACGAGTACAATTTAAATAAATTATTAAAAATTTCTCAGAGTCTGATTGTTGCAAATAATAAAGCCGACTACAATATGTTACAATGGAAAGTTTAAATTTTAATACTTTAAATTTAATAATAATTTCATTGAAAGATAAATCTCTTCAAATGACATCAGAGGTTTTCACGTTGAGAAGACTCCATACAGCGTTGCTTTCAAAAATGAAATTCACAGTTGTAATAACTTCTTAACAAATGCATAACTCATTAATGTATAGAAAAATATTATTCAACATCAAGACTTATGTTAGGTCAGTAAAAATATGAAAAATAATTCTTTGGCAGACAATATGACTATAGTAACCACTAGGGAAATGTAACTAATGGGTGATTTCCCATTGATCACGTCAACTCAGGTGGCTCAATCAGGCAAAGAATTTCATTGCATTCTTAAATGTTCACAGTTTTTATTGTTTTTATTGTACGCGTACTAGGTTTCCCACATGGCGGTTTCTCACCTCTTCCTTAATATACAACTCTGAAAAGCGTCCCTTGACATTAAATAAAATTTTTTTTAAGAGTTGAATAAAGGACTCGCCTCGACTATTGCAACTTCTGGTCCTTCTTATTATTTCACTGTTTTTCTCAAATAGAGCATCCTAATCTAAGGTTTTGTTGTCTTTTGAGAAATTTTAAATAGTCGTTCCAGTTCCTAATGGAGACAGAGTTTTCTTCATTATGCACTTTAAGCGAACCGCAGATAAAAGTGACGTTGGAATTTTCTAGGCTCTGAATTCCTTTCCAGCACTGATTAAAGATTTTAAATGTACTGCTTACCAGAATAATCAGGTCGGATATAACGAGGTTTCTGGTTGAAGCACTGTTGCATATAATTTTTCTAGAGTAAAAGTCAATTTTGCCCTTGAATTTTGTTAGCATACTACAATAATTGCAATTCCCGTTCCAGCATCGTCTTAACGGTTTTAGAGAAACTAAAAGAAGTGTTACAATTCTGAAAATTAATAAATAATTCTTTTAAATTTATGGATTTTAAAGATTATGACAATGAATTATTAAATCTTACAAGCGTTTGCTATTCGATGAGCGTGGGTAAACCAAGGTTCAACATTTTGTATTGATGAAGTAACCAAAGGAGTGCCATTTTGTTAAAAAGGTTATTGTCGTTGATTCAAGTGTGTTTATACAAGAAAGCATTTCACAAAAAGCATTCCTGGAATAAATTTTTGAAACAAGTCTCTTAGCTACTCAATATAAAAAAAAATTTTCTCCATCTGCATGTGGCATTTTCAAAATAAATTTCCTTTGTTTCACGATGGTACATGCCGTTTATTTTATGCTAATTAATATTATTTGTAATCAATTATTATAAAAACGTGAATCATCATGACTTTTGCAATGATTCGAGTAGGAAGTCCGTTGGGTATATTGTTTTCCTAAAAACAATTCTTTTTTTGATTTTCATTCTTCTTACTTTGGATATACATATATAAATGATATGCTCGACGCGTATTGCTTATTTATGCGGTTTATGACCACTCCTAAATACTTGTACAAAATTACTGTATTTATTTTACTTTTTAATCGCACCGTATTCCAAGTTTCTCCATGCATTGAATTACTATTCAAGGCAAACTAAGACATACCACACTAGGAAGTAAAACTTGAATTATTTCCAAGATGTAATACAGCACTTGGTTTTGGATTTCACATTTTTTCATATATAATTGTTTTATTATAATAATAAAACAATAATTTCTAACAATTATTACTTGTAATCTATATAACTAAATTTAAAAAAATAAGCCATGAATGAATTGTATACCTGGTGCACGCCTTATATTGACTATGGAATTTATTGTACAAGAAGTTTTACAGTTCTGATTCGATTGAAACCGTTAAGAAAAATAAATTTCAGGAACAACAAAAAAATATATAGATATTTTTCAAGATTTTCTAAAGCCGATCAAGCCCTATTGCTCCATTGTAAACAAATCGTTGATTTTGTGAGTAAGTGAGGGAATATGGCTTAAAAAATATATGGTATATTTCGTTTTAACCCAACGGAGGTAAAGATATTCTTATCTTTAGTTTAGTTTTGTTTTAAATATCAGTTTCTAAATTTATTATTTTGAATTAAGAGGGAATTTTATTATTCGTGTTGGTATGCTGAAGTTTTCTCTCCTAGATCCAACACATTTGGAATAAAAAAGCAGAAAAGTGTTAATTGGTGAAAGAAGAAAGATGGTATTAGATAAGAAATTTAATTAACGTAGATTTTAACGTAGAACTTAATATTTTATAATTATTAAATCAGCAGAATGCAAGATCGAATCAGTTTAACAATTTAAAATGGCAACCCCCAAGAATTATTGGAGGAATCACAGCAATACGTAGATGGCTAATGGTATCGGCCTTGCTCAACGAGAGCATTTGATAGCTCCTGGATATAATAGTAATGTTGTATAATAGCAATTTGTATTAAGAAATTTTTCTGTAAGGAACTCCTTAATTACGACTTATGCAATTAAAATTCCTCGATTGGTTCAGTTTAATCAATCACTCATTTTTTTTATAATTAAGTGAGAGATAACTCTTAGCTCATTTATACATAATCACATAGAGAAATACTATCAAAATTCATCATAGTTTAAATTTATCTGTGTGTGTCTGTATGCTAAAATTCATCTGCTGAGTCAATGATCTGCCTCCCTCAGGGTGGCTTTAAGGCCGCACAACCAAGGCAACCACGTACTAAGTAGATGGCTAAGAGTTTCCGAAAAACTGCGCATGCCAGGGAGTATTAAACAAGTTAAATTGGGGCGTGACGGCGATCATGGCCTGATAATTAACGCGATCAATTGCTAACAACTCGACTCTGGGATTGAACATAAAAATTTGACCGTCTCCGTGCTTCGGAGGGCACGCAAAGCCGTCGGTCCCCCCGTATTAATGATTTTCCTTCATAACAATAAAAAACAGGGTACATGTATGTACATCGAGGGCCAGTTTAGCAAACTACCTAAGATGTAAAAACCAATTATGCTCACAGAATTAATTTGAAAAAATTGATATGAATCTCTGATTAAAACGATTATTTGTTTAATTCTTAGTTTTCAAGTTTTCCAGATACTCTTAGGTTGTTTATTTTCACCAAAAGCTAATACAATATGTAAGCAGAAATGCTGTACATTTTTGCATCAATGTTTCTCAAAGACGATTTCCTCAGTGAAAATATGTAAGGTGGAAATCATTTCGGGAAATTTTAAACAATTATTCATATTAGAAAATTTTTACAATTCAGAGTCGAACGGATTACTATCAATTTGACATTTCAGAAGAGCAAGCAAAACTGTATAACTTTTCCCATTGCAATTTTAAAATTCTCAAAAAATTAGTTATACCTAGATATTTAAAGGCTATTTAGATTAAAATTTTAAAATTACTAAAAAGGTATGAAGGCCAGTAAATAAGTGTTTTATTGCGTAAAAAAATGGCGCAAGCTGGAATAAATTTTATTATCATTATTAGAACCTCTAAAAGACGTACTAATTTTGCACTCTTTAGCAATTCCGAATTTGGCCACCATAGAAAAATACACGCAAAGAATAGCATTTTTTAGAATATTGCATTTTAAACCAAAATATCGAGTTATAGAAATTAAAGTAGCATAATTTATTAAGAAAAAAGATTTTATACGTTTTTGTGGTTAATCGAACGGTTACGAAGTTGCAGCCATTAGATCGCGTTGATATGTATTTAAAATTCTTTATTTAATAATATCATTAATGAATATTCCGTGGATTCTAAAATATGTACAATAGCCATTCTAACCGATTTAGCAATCTCGAATTTGTCCGCAAAAAACATTTTTACGAATATTCGTGAATAAAATATGTCGGTTTGGATGCATTTGAGAGCAAAATGTTAAGTTATTGAAAATAAAGTACTATGTAGATTAAATTATCTAAAGGTTTTGTTCATATTAATTAATCGGTTATGGAGTTACAGCTAACAAATCTATCAAATAATATTATGATTATTATTAAAATATTTTGGGGCACACAGTTCAATGGTAAATATATACCACATGCTATAATGGTGGTTGTAACTCCCTAACCGATCGATTAACAAGATAAAATATAAGATCTTTTCTATAGATAATTTAGTCTACTTTATTTTGAAATGCTTGATATTTTGCTCTAAAGTTTACCCAAATCATTGCCCAAATCGAGATATTAATCACAAACTATTCATAAAAATGTCATTCTTCGCGGTTCTAATAAAGATAATAAAAATTATTCAGGCCGGTCGTCATGTTTTTACGCAATGACAGCTCATTACAATCAAATTGCTGTAAAATAACTACTCAATATGCTTCGTCTCATAAATACATTATTACTGGAATTACAGTGACTATATGCCAATATTGTATTATGAGTAATGTTTAATAGCCTAGGAACTCGATATCTCTTCAATAATATTGACAATAAACATTTCGCAATATCATTTCACGTCTAGGGAGGGGGGGGCTAATTCGCACCGTTTTCAAAACCGTTTACTGTATATCACTGTCGGAAGTTGCTAGTCCCTCCATGTCTCGCCCCTTGCTCTTCTTTTCATAGTCACTCACTATCTGACCTTTGTAGGTAAATTGCGGAGGGTCAAGTTTGATGTAAATATAAATTTGTTAAAATGACTTAAAGACATGCATTGTATTTATTTTAGAACCCGCGGAATATTAATGAATGGCGTTATTCAACAAAGAATTTTAAATATGTACTGCACGATCTAATAGATGTAACTCCGTAATCACTCAATTAACCAGAAAAAAGTATAAGATCATTTCTTTAGATATTTAGCTAGACAATTTGCTCTAAAATGTACTCAACCCAAGATATTCGCGTGGTTTTCCTCTATATGGCACCGAAATCCAGGGTCGCTAGAGGGTGGAAAATAAGAACGTCTTTTTAGACGTCATAATTAAAGCTATTCCAGCTTGCCCTCATTTATTTACGCAATAATCCTTTAAAAATGCGCTGTCGACAGGCCCAATGGCAGAAGTTACACAGTATTTTTGCTTTCATAAAAAGTTACATTTTCAGTCTTGTTCTCATTTCACAAATAATTCACAGGCCCCAAGTACCAATAGGAGATAGCATATAGTTTGGAATAACATAACAAAATCCGCAATTAAAGGGAAGAAGAATTTACTACCGAAATTATAAAAAGGTAGGCAAGTTGGCAGAATTCGAGTTTTTTATTCCAAGTTTTACTATTAAAAATACATCAAATCTCGATAAAGTTGGAATTTACGAATTTTTTTTACTTTTGTTATTCCAATTACCCATACTTTTATTAATAAGCTAATTTAAGCATTAAAAATGATTCTATGGTAAACGTGAAAGCGTGAATTATGAAGAAGAAAAGTATTAAATATAACAATAAATAATTTTATGCCAGGTAAAAATTGATTTGGTGTATTTTTAAGTGGAAAAGTATAGTTAATTAATAACATAAGTATAAAAGCAATATTAAAAGTTCGAAGAGTTCTGGTAAATTAAAATACAATAAAAGTGATGTATGTAGGTTACCTTTACACCAGGAAGATTTTCGAGGCGAAATAGATTGCAATAATTATAAACTACGCAGTTAATATTAAATTTAAAATTAATCATATCCGTATTTTAGAATTAGATTAAAATTCCTAAATTTTTCTGAAAAATACTTTAATGCATATTTTAGTGACTCTAAAATACAGATATGGTACTGTCAAGTTTCACCACATAAAGCACTCAACCGTTGATGATAAAAAATAATCAATTCTTATTAAATTATATGCTACGGTAATTTGTTAACACCGGTGCTAGTGATAGGATTTATTTTACTCCACTTAATATAGATAATTTAATTAAACAATCTAACATAAAATATGGTGATTTAAAATTGTCATGCAATACAATTAAAACAAATTCTAGAGCAAGTAGTGCAGAAAAGCTAAGAAAATTGTGCTATGCAATACATTAGCGTTAATTTATAAGCATTCGGCTAACTTCAACTATACGCAGGTTTCGTCAACGGATTAATAAATACCGTTAATAAAGTACGGTATTTGATGGTCATCAAGTAATTAACTTGCAAGGTAACTCAATGAATTATTAATTTAACAATAAAGAAGCAGCAAACTTATCACTTCTTGACGTCACAGCTTAAATAATATGCCCAAAATTTTATTCGAACTTACCATTCGGACATGTGAATAAACTTTGTGGTTCCTGAAACAAAAAAAATTTAATTAATTCAAAATGTTTAACAAATAGTATTATAAACTACAAATGAAAAGAAAGTGATGAAACAAGGTTCGACTAGATAAGATTTTAATCACACAAAGACATGAAAAGGAAACAAGAAACAATTAACAACAAGTTACAAGAACTCAACATGGAAATTAAAAAAAAGGATTCAATTTAATCGATTTTTTGTTCTCAGTTATCTAAGGTTAAATTTATAAATTAAAGCTTTCACGTATAAAAAATTTCTTTAATGCTCGCCGTTGACATAATAATAAAAAGCCATTATATTTATTAGCAAATTATATGCATTGAATGAAATTTGTAAAATATGGGACATATTCGTTTAGATAAATTTAACGCGATTGAGACTTTCGACCTACTTGAAGACTTGTTAAAATTTACAACCTACATTAAAATTTTACAATACTTTCATAATTTTAAATGCATGGAGTGAATTTATGTGGGCATCGGTTTTCAATAAATTATGTAAATATATTCAATGCTAAATATTTAATCAAATAATCTGTAGCGAACAAATATGTGACTTACTTTCTATGCATTTTTATTATATTTTTATTGACAATGATTAAGTGATAATTTGTATACGGGTACATAACTGAAAGTTTTTAAGTTTGGAAACCGAATTTATTCATACGAGCTGGATTTTTAAGGTGTGTAAATTTTCCTCATAATTTTTAAATAAACACTCGAGACCCCACGAGTGGCTCATGATCTTACAGCTTCTAATAAATTGCTAATTAAGTTGCAACTGCAAGTATGCAATGTTGTTTACATAGCAAAAGTTAATGTTCTAATTCCAATGAGAACTTCTGTCTACGGTACCCATTGTTACTAAATTAAGTGTAATACATAATTGCTTACATGATCCATCTTCACTATGATGTGAATGAGTATATGTTACGAGCTCAATTACTTCAATTTCATAAATCGTAACATTCTCTAATTAAAATTAATCAATTGAAATGAAACATTTATGCAGTTATGTAATGCACATGGAAGTCGATTTATAAATTATTATGCTATACTTTGCATAGCTGCTAGCTGTGCCAACTTAAATCTAATTACTTTGTGTTAGTTAAGGTATAGCATGCTTTTATTAATTTGTTCCCATTAAAACGCTACAAATAGGTAAAAAATGTTAAAATTATTATTTACACTGGAAGTCATTCTTGTAAATAAACTTATGGCACATGAAATAATAGAATGCCTTTTTAGGACGTATTTAAATTTTGTAATACAGTATAATTTATTCATTCTTCTTCAGTCACTTTTGAAGTTATTAGAATATAATAAGTAGAGTGAAAATATTATATGAAAATATGCAATTTTAATTTTTAAAGTTTTCTTACTCCACTTAAAGATTTTGTAGTAAATATTGGCTTTTGGTGTGATCCCTGGTTTTCTAAGGTCGCGATTTATAGTAATTCAGTCTGAAATGTTCAATAAAGCCCTGACGAATTTTTTAAATCAAATTTATAGAACTGAAGATTATTTACTTAAATTATTTAAAAAAATTCAGAAGCTTAGTAGTCATGAATAAAATTTAAATTAATTTTACAGATTTGTTCCTGATTTTCAGATGTAATTTTCACGAGCTAATAATTTGTATTATACTCGTATTTAATTGAAACCCCCGAAAATAACCAAAACATTTGAGTTACTAAAAATAATGTGAATGCGGAAAAATTATATTTTTAGTGTCGATTGCATTTATAATTAAAAATAGAAACTTTAACAATTACCCAAACAGCAATAAATAATTCGCGCTTTAATTGGGTAACTTGGGACTGTCACACTGGATTAATTATGATTTACTCAGGTGAACTTATTAGTAGCACAATGCAGTTAAGGAAAACTTTTCAGTTGTATCAGACATAATGTATTAATTATGATTTTGTATTGCACAATTCTCATGTTGATTTTATAATTTGGTGGTAGCAAGGTGATTATACTGAAAGTGAATCTCAGCTAAACAGGAAAACACCTATGAAAATGATTTATTACAAAAGATACACATACATAGTAAACTCACGGATTTAAGAGTTATTATGCCTTAATATTTACATATATGAAAATCATCTATAAAACTAAACTGGCTAAATGTAAAATAAGAACAAAAAGGTACTTCTAAACTGAAATCGGAGCATACTAAGCCTGTTTTATAAAAAGAAAGGATTTAACGATTTTTTTAAAATTTGTTACCAATTTGTTCCGCGCTTGCAGATAAATATTTGGACAATGGTCATTGTAATTGGTTAATAGCCGAATACGAATTGTTTACTTTGAGAATTGTAACGTTTGATTTTCCCATAATATAGGTACTATCACTATTAATCGAGATATTGGACAAGGTATACAACTCAAACAATTGTGTAAAATGATAGACGTAAACAGATTTTCAGCATTCAATTTTCCCTTCAAAATCGAGCGTTCAGGAATTTCAATTTTTGTGTTTGGTTAATCAACTTCTTTGGGCGGTAGCCTCAAAATTCGATAATCCTCGTGGTTTTGCATAACACCTTTAATTACCATGCAGCATTATTAAATTGGTAATGAAGTTCACGTGTTGGCTTTAAATTGGATCCTTCGACGAATCAATCCAAATGTAACTATTGATTGTGATATATTTAAGGTCACATATTAGACAAGGGCTCTTGATAAGGAATACATTTGTTGGTTCTATGAAGAACTAATAATTCTGCTGGTGTTTGTAGAAAACAAATGTTTCTTTAGAGATTCCGTTAGCCAAGCATGCAGGTTTTCGATGTGAAGAAGACAAATTTTAGCAACCTTCATAGAAGATCAATTTTTACCTTTGAGAAAAATGTTATCCCCATCATCTGCTTCACGCTTTAGGCCTGTTCCAACTCGAGTCGCTATCTTGTAAAAGGTCTTCCCACATCTCGTTTTCCCTTGAGCTTGTAATGTAGTAATTTTCTTGGTATTCTTGGTATTCAAAGTATTGAACTCTTCTCTTATACTTTCGTTCCGAATTCTGTTAACTCTTGTACAGCTTTACACGAATCGTAAGAATATCATTTCTGCTGTTTAGATTCTTGATTTGTCTCTGGTTGATAATGTTCACAATTCGCAACCCAACAGCAGCGTTGACACAGCCGTTGTGTTGTAGAATTTCGTTGGTATTTCTCGCTTTGCTTAATTATGTATTAATCTCTTTATGGTGTTACACATTATCTGGAAGAGGTTTAATTTGTTGCTTAGATCGATTTCTCCACAGTAGTTCAAAAGTAGAAATTTAATATGCAGCCGAAATCACTAAGCGGATATGAATGTGACTAGCATTGAACTGCGGGTGAATGAGAGAAAATAAAATACATGATTGTGCTGTAAGAGAAAAACCTGGAACCACTCTGCAATTTTCGTGTAGAAGATGTTGGAAATGTCTGCAATTTGTTCAATTTTCTACACATTTTAAGATTACTTCTAATTTTATTTGCAAATGTGTAATTTTTGCAATTTTAGTGTACACATTTTTCCTTTGCTACTTTTGACTACTTCAGTAAGTTTTCTTAAATTTTTTATTTTCTATACAGTTGTACAAGTTGTAAAAAATTTAAAGATTTTGCTTTTTTTTTAATTTGTACTGGAGTTTTCTTGTTTGAACTTAATTTTCTTTTTTGGCGGGGTTTTTCTTATTTCATTTAAGTTGTTTGAAACTGTAGAATTGCCACCTTGGAAATAAATTTGGCATCATTAAATTTAACTATCGATCCAGTCACTGGGTTGACGTGGAAATAACTCGAAAATGCGACATTTTCCTTGTACTCTTTAGATTGGAAGGTTCCAAAAATCACAAACTCATGAGTTGGCCGTTTCGTATGCATCCAAATATCCAATGCCCAAAATAGGTATTAAAATACAGCTCACTATAAAACCCCTTTTTTTCACTTTTACAAAAAAAAACGTTTTTCTTAGTCTTGTAAACGGTTATAGACCATTTTTATATTCGTTCTGACGTAAAACTGGTTAAACTGCACAAAATTCACTGTAAATCTCTATTCATAGAAAAGTCCAGTCCAAGAAATCTTTTCAAAAATAAATTAAAAGTTCACAAATTTTACTTCTTTCTGAAGTACTTCGTCAATTTTTATGGCTACTAAACAACCAATTATAAAAATTAAGCATGCATAATAAATTATTGTGTAATTAATGATTATAGGGTTTTCAAAAATGTTCAGCTCTAAGCACATGCCTAAAATGCTTTATGGAAAATACACCTCTGAGTTTAACGTGGGCCGAATATTTTTTCTGAAAGCTAAATTGTTCAGCAAGAGGTTCATAAGTCTTTACTTTATATAAAATTTTGTGGAAGTGTTTTAGTTCCATATTTTTTGGTTATCCTAAAACATAGATATGATGAAAAGAAATTTGAATAAATAATAATTTAATTTGCGCTGAAAAATAGTTTAGATTAAAAAGGTAAAAAAGAGCTCAGTTATATCGATGAAAACTTGCAGTAGATTTGCACAGCAGAAATGTGCGTTGGCAAACCTTTTCTGGCAAGCGCAAGGGGACCTACTGTTCAAGGTGGGTTACGAATCATGGTAAGTATCATTTCATTTTCAGAAGGATTTACTAGGCAGATTACACCCTGAAATTTCGATGTCGTATAAGTTTATTGTCTGCTATTCTTACAATCACATTAAAATTTTTAGGGTTGTTTGTAATTTTTGCAAATATCTTACAAATTTTGCAATTTTGGTGTACTACCATTTTCCTTCATTGGAAAACATACATTATTTGCAGTCGATACAACCGAGTTTTCGGTACCTTTCTTGTCATTCATAGATGAATCATGATTATACGTACATACAAATTAGGATAGCTTTCTTGGTACCTATAGTTTTTCTGTTATCATAGTCCTGGTCAAAGCTCTCGATGGCATTATGTATCTGCAAATACCCTAGGTTCTGTATTTTTGGTGATAAAGTCGAGCTGTCCTCAATTCTATAGAACGTTCCTTGACAGTAAGACAGTCTATTTGTTTCTCTTTAATATACCTAGTATAGAATCTCAATCGCTACACTAAACCATTTTGATGCTTAGGTCACAAAAATAATCAATCGACTAACCACGATAAAACGGTAATTTATCTTATAATGTGATAGCGTGTCGTATAATATTGTGGTGCACGGAGGTGTGTGACTTCCGAATCCCACTATTTTGTTCTAATATGGGAAATCATAAAGGCTGCGGTTGTCTGAGTGATGCGTGGTGATCCATAGCGAATGGATGACTGAATGACTGTTGACAGACAACGTCGACGACATTCAGTCGTGCACAGTCAACCATCAATGTTTCAAAACTAAACCAAAATTTGTTTATACCAATACTACCTAAAAGTATTAAAATGCAAATTGTAATTTCCGGCAGGCAAAAGAGGAAGATGAAAATAGAAAGATGGAAAATTCTGTAAATAGTCGGATATAACAAAAAACCTTAAAGTTCAAGGTGGGGACCGGCTGATCAGAGTCTACGATTTGATTGGAACCTGCTGGTGGTCCCTAAAAACCAAAAACGTCGTACTAACTAATACGTTGTATTATTGGACCCTGTCTCGATAATTTAAACATAATTACTATAAAAATAGAATGTAAGGGCACCAAAAACCATACTGAAATATGAAATGGTTAAGACAAATGCAATTGTAAGATGTTGAAAGCTATACCGAATAAACCGGATTTCCAATTTGAACAGAAAGTGCTCAAATCTCAATAGAGACCATGTAAGAAAGATAGAAAGAACGATAATAATTATTAAGGAAATAACGATATTGATAATGAAAAACCCATTATCTTGTAGTTTTTATAAACGTCGGAGAATGTAAAAAATCGTTTTAGCGGAAGAATAAAGTAGAATATCGATAGCATCGCATGCACGATGATGTAGTTAATTTAATTTCTATTTAATTTTCAGTAGCTTTTGTGTGTACCGCTTTCTTTTGGTGTCAGTCCCACTTTCAGTTTTTCTGAATATTGTTAGTTTGTCCAGTAACAGAGCCATTTTTAAAATTTGACAAGAAGTGATTTCGTATTATTACAATGCTCCGATTATGAACTAAATAAATAAAGACTTACCTCTGAATTTATTATCCTAAAGCAGCCAATAATGGCGACCACAAGGGTCGCCTTTAATCGTATCAGCATTCCACCTGAAAATTAAAGAAACAAGTTTTAATATTAAAAACAACAAATTACTTAATTTAATTAATTTTATTTTAATGGAACGAAATTTTACGCATTCTTAAATTAACAAAAAATTTCAAATGTAGAGTCGTTAATGACCTTTTAATGGGCCTAAAAATAATGTGACATAATATATTATTGTGTTTCTTACAGACACATAAGGCAATAATTAAGTGGCATTTTAAATAAGGTACACGAGCGTATTCTTGGCTTCACGAATACTTTCAAACTTTACAAAATTGCATGATAAATGATTAACTTTCCAGTCATTTTTGCAGTTTAAAAGTAAATTAATACTCTACTTTAGGTGAGTTAATACGCCCCTGCTGGCAATTACCCCGATTTTTAACTCAAATTTAAATTTTTATGTTGAATTAATTTTATTCGTTTACGGAACATAAGTAATTTTATTTATTCTTATTTTGTTGTACGATGGAATGAACCTACATTTAATTTAATAAAATATGCTATATCCAGTTAGCGCACGTTAAGCCGGTTTATATTGTGCATCAAAGGAATTTTAATATTAAATTGCCTATCGTATAAGTAGAATACATTTTATGTGGAATATTATTTGCATAAAGACTAATTATTTAAGTACAAGTAATTAATTATTTTCTAATTAATGGCTTGCGATAATTTCTCCTTAAAGATGTTAAAAATAAGTACCATCGATTTGCACTATTTTTTATTTAAACGGAATAATCAAGACTATATAATAAAATAATTTAACGCACTTCCACTCCTAGGAACAGTAACGGTTATGAAATGAATAAATTTTCATATAATTTTGATAATAAATATTAAACACCAGGTATAATAGAAAAAAGGAAATATTGGGTATGGCGGACACAATAAAACTACAAAAATGTTATTTTGCCGACGTTTCGAAAGATATATTCTTTCATCTTCAGAGCTAGAAGAAAAACAACACATAATATCGACGGCAATCTCAAAAAAAACAACGTAATCCTACCTCCATAACAAAATCTAAAGTTGTAGCTATAATTGGAAATACAAATGTATGATGGCCCGGTAAATAATAACGGTACTCAAGCAAGTCAATAATACAACATAAAATAACCATATAAACTATAAAAAACAATAACATATGAATATATAAATCACTTCTAAAATAACAATTAAAACACAACGTTATTCGCATAAAACTATTGTACAAGTGCACAGATAACCACGCCACTTGATAACATTCGACCAATCACAAATTGTTGAAAAATACCGCCGAAAACCATCAATACAAACGTAAGCAAAATCCTTCCAACTGAGAGACTCGAAATTAGACAACCAAATAAAAAACCACGCAAATTATGGAGGCACTAGTCAAAAAAACCCAAAAACAGATCATAGGAAACCGCAATACACACAACAAAAAATCATCAGTTTCCACCGGATGCAGATTTAGTTTTTCCTTTATATCGTTTTAATATTGTGCGGAAACTTTCACCGATCTGATAAAAATCGCATTGCTTATTTAAGTTATCCCAGGTTTATACCAGGTATAATCTTCACCGTTTCGTAATTAAACTATAGATAGGTAAGCAATTTTAAGTTGAATTGCAATCACATAATCTGGTTTTCAGTGCATATTCACATGGTTTTACGTAGTTAATTGTGCGAAAAAAAGCAATTATTACAAAATTTTGTTATTGTAACAAACCAATTCTATAATGTAATATTGTAAACCGCAACACTTTCTTTTAGTACAAATCGAAACCAACAGAATTATGAATTGAATCGATAAAAATAACTAATACAAATGAATTTTATCTTTAATGAATTTAATTATATCATTTAAATAAGGTAATTTTATTTAAAATACTAAATAAATCAGTCAAAATAACGGAGTTGTGGTTAACCTAAATATTTTACATGCCTACAATTATTTTTATTATTAGATGTACAGTTAAGATTGGAATTTTTTTGAAAAATTGTAGATAAGGTAAATTAATGTAAATGTTATGTAAAATTTTATTCTGGTTGTTTACTTTTAAATTAATTGTGTCCTTTAAAAGTTAGGCGGTTATAAATTATTGTGGTAATTTATTTTTTAGATACTTTTATGATTGTTAAAAAATCAAAGCAGCAGTTGCTGTATAACTTTCGTTTTTATTAGGAAAAGTAGGAGATGACAATTTGGTTAAAAGATTTGGAAAGCAAAATTTGATGTTAAAATGTGTTGATTGATTGGTATCGTGTTAAATGTAGGTGGTTTTATTATAATTTACAGTTTTTGATTCCACTTTTTCTTTCAATATGGTCCGCTATTTATTCTGCGCCGTTTTTGATTCCGTAAAATGAAATAGCAGATAAAAATATGATGCAAATATTATCTTCATAATTTTCAACCAATTTTAAATTTTAAGGTTTCATTTTAAATATAATTTAGCTGCTCGCAGAAGTTTTTTTTTAATCAATGGTTTTTGAAATATTTCTGTATATTGTAAAGATCAGATAGAAATCTTCTGACCGGAAAAATTAAATTTTCGCCATAAATTAAAAGGTTTCTTCGCTCTTAATGAATATACCGGTGACTATTAGTCCTCCATTAGTAGGAGAAATCCTTAAAGTCTGGGCACGAATATCTATTCAAATTAAATTTGAAGAAGAGGGTGAATTTAGCACGACAATTTAAAATTATCTGGAAAGTCTACAAATGTGTTTTTGATGAAATCCACATGAATTTCAACTTACAGTTAAAATTAGTTCATTTTAACGCTTCAGTTAAATTAATTTTATAAAATTTCTATAAAAAGAAACCGTCTAGCCTATTCGTACCAACAGAATTCTTTTAGATGGAAAAAGTTGTATCGACTAATAAGTGCCTTGTACATGGGTAAATAAAGTATGCAATGCATACTACACAAGTTACAAATAGAAAACTGCTACATAGAAAACTACTTTACAACAATTTTCTTTTAATTATCATGTTAATGTGCGTAAGTCTTACTTTTCTACTACTACTTCCGTAGTAGTCTCTAGTGAAAACACTAATTGACGAATGAACCAATTTAAGAAAATTTACTTGGCTGATGTTCCCACGTTGTTCACAACAAATAATGGATCATTGTTTCCGAGTTACTCAAGATGCAAGGAAATCCATAGGTGTAATAAAAATAATTGTGTAATCTTATGTATGTCACTCTTATATTTTCATTTAAATGTGAACATAAAGTTTAGCAGCATAGTTTTAATGCTATAATAATGTCTAATTCAGTCAAAAAGGTAATATTGATTTGGTTTCAATTTTAGACAATGTATTTCAAGGTAGATAATTTCATGGCTAGTATTGTAAAATTCTTTCGGTTACTTCTTGTTTTTCTACCTGCCCAGTGCACATCTATTTTTAAAATCTTATTCACCTCCAATAGCCATTGTAAAAAGCAGTTCACGTATAACAAATATAAGGTATTTATTACAATAGGCAAGATTATAAAAATATCGCGTCGTCTACACCTGCAGAATATTTTCACTTTATTTGAATGTAACCCATAGCATCCTACGTGACCTAACAGTACGAACTTTTGTATTGTAAGATATTCCACGAAAAGTCCTGTCCGATAAAGCTTTCCACTATTAAATTTTCTTTTAATGCACTTTTCCTTGCAGAAGTTAATCAATGTTCTCAATTAATCAGAAAACAGATACGAAATCGCTTGAGATCCGGGTAAAAAGTATCTTGTCATGTGACCTACTAACAAACCAACTTCAACTTGGCTGCAGATTCATTCCAAAACCGTGAGTCAACTTGGCTCTTTCATCTCAAGAAAAGAATCGGCTTCTTAAATTTATTAATTATAACCTTTTAATAACCCAAATCAGATTTGGAAGTACCGATTATTACGTGACCTTAAAGCTAATTTATGTCCAATAAGTAAAATTACTATTTTGCAGACTTTCTAATTAAACAATAAAAATAACGTGGTGGACGGTTAACCTTACTACTAAAATAACAATTAAGAGTCATTTTCTAAAAACTAAAATCGTGAGAAATTGCAAATAGTATAGTAATTCAATTACTTTATTGCTTTGATCATTTAAAACCAGTTATTTTAACAAAATTGAGTGATTAATCACTTTAGGGAGGTAACTTAAAATTTGAAGGGCGTCGCAAAGAGTGAAAGAAAATATGAAATATTTAGTTAGTACCAGAGTAACGAAGTAAATGACTCTGCAATTTTTGCAATTTAAATGAAGGAATTTTTAAACTTTGTACTGAACAACAAGAAGCTAATTTGAAGATTTAACAAGTATTTTTTAAAATTGATTCAAGTGTAATGAAGCAAATTTCATTTTACATGGTACATTAAGCAACTCCAGTCCAGAACAACTGAACATTGACTTCTATAGCTTGAAGATTGGTGCTCAGTCTTGCATATTGTTTATCAGAATTTCTACTGTTATTTTGCAATATCAAAATTGCTTATTAGTTCGCTAGTGTATAATAATCAGTCTCAAGAATTGGAATGTAGCAAGCAGTTGAAATTCTATATTATTCTCGATATAGGTATACCCTACCTATAATAAGAATCACCATTGATTTAAATTGTTTAATTATAAAAATCTTTTCTATTGTGAAATTCGTGAAACAACAATTTTTTTAATTGATCAAAGAAGTATTTATAACATTCCAAATTTTCAGAATACAAACAGCTTATCAAAACCAAAACAAAAGTTTTTAAAAATAGCAGTAATTTAAATAAAACAAATGTAATTGGTCTAAAATCATTAATTTAATTAAAAATCTATTTTTAATTTAAGTAATTTAACTTGAAACTTAATGAAAAAATTATAATAAGCTATCTTAACCCTGAAGTTCTGCTTAAAGATTAAGGTTTCTCGCTTATTCGAGCATTGAAATCTTTTCGAAACGCACAGCTTAGAAATCGAAATTAAAAATGTTTAAAGTTTATACGAATTAAAACCTAAAAACGAATAAATTAAATTTTTATTCAGATTTTATGACAGTGATCCACTTCTGTAAATTCAAGTGCTAGTCTAGTTATTACTGTGTAAGTGACAAGACATGTTATTGTAAATTACACAAAGTATAACACGAATTTCCTATTACACTGCACAAACTGAAAAAGCTCAGAATTAACACACTTAAAAGAACTAGTAGGTAGGTAAATTAACGCAATTTGTTTAATGAACTCCTTTTGAAATGAAATAACTTATAGGTTTATGCGTTGAGGTTTAAAAATTTAGCTTTTATGTTGTTTGAACCAAATACCTATGTATTACTCATATTTACTGTTACTTTCAGACGTTCACTGCGGAATGACATATATGTATAAAGCAATTTTATTATTTACGCTGTTGTACTGTTAATATGTTTAAAATTTATCAGGCGATACTACAAATTTAAATTCAAGATATGATATTTAACAGGTTTAAGACAGGAAGTACAGTCATCTGCTTCATAGGCTTCCTTTTGGTAATACAAGTTACTCTTCGTTTAGTAATAAGTCTGTTATTTTCCACTTCTTCCGGTTCGTGTGTGGATTAAAAAATCCAAGACCCGTTGTAATATTGAAAGTGCAATGTACTATACATATTTGTATTATGATAAGTATTGGACGAAATTGAAATATTAATAAGTGTCAACGACACATTCGAATTGATCCAATTTTAGCTAATGTTGCACTGTTGCGTAATTTTGCTTTCGCATTCTTATTTAACATGTAAAGCAAGTTTATAAAGTCAAATTATCATTTAAAACCGATTTGATCAAAATTTTAAACGTAAAGGTTAATTAATCGCAATCGTTGGGTTTGCAAATTATAATAACACGTTTATTGGAAAAATTTTTTGATTTCGTAAAACGTGTTTATTATCTTTTATGAGCCTATTCAAATTAATAAATTTGCTGAACTCGTCTTCAGGTACCGTTTTCACTAATTGGAAGCTTAATTCTTGAAGTTATGCAATAGCAAATATTTAAGCTAAATAGAAAAGCTTAGTTGGAAGAAATGCAATTTAAAAGGGTGATTATCAAAAACATTAAGCTAACCAGGAAGAGAAACTAATAATTGTGCTCATCGAAGGTGATAAATTACAGAAGCTTATTGCAATATGCGTTGTTAATTTTTAAATTTAAGTTTTCATGGAACTAATCTATTATACCACTTTCTATTATTATTTACACAAGGAGTACCTACTCCAATTAAAATTGTTCCAAAAATCAAGATAATCCTGCCCAATTGATTTTTTGATAAATACTACAAGCTAAATAAGTACTCTATGTATGAATAGTTCTTTGTCCTTGGTTGTTTGAGAATGATAGTACCCTATTGAAGACACTAGTTCTCATGTGATCACCAAGTCAGGCAACGCCGGGCGCGGTTCGTGCTTGGATGGATGACCGTTTGGTTTCCTACATCGCGTGTCTTGTCAGAAACATCTAGCAAGGTTAGCACCCTACTAGCATGCATTATTCAAGTGCTCACAGAACCAATTGGAAATAATTGGACTAATTGCTATTGCACTTTCAGAAATAAATATAGCAGTTTGAAGGTTTCATACCAAACTGTTAAATCAGTCAAGAATTATAAAAAAGATTTTTCAAGAGAAAACTAGACGATAAACAGTACAACTCACTCAACCGATTAACGAATTACAGTTCATTGTGCATATTATACATAAGGAGATGCAGTTTAATGTGGAATCCGACTTAACCCTCTCGCTCACCCTGTCCTCAAGTGAGGACAACCTCTTATTATATTTTAGCTATGAATTTCCGTGTAGTCCATTCGCTCATGATGTCCTCAATTGAGGACACCCTATAGTGCCCTAACGGGCATTTTGACCACCTAAAATTTATGTCAAAATTTTTCAAAAATATCATTCATGTGCTAAAAGAAACAACAGATTTGTATCTTTAAAACTAATAATTCGTGAGCGCGAGGGTTAAGGCATAAATTAATAATCTAGGAGAAGAGAAGGCAGAGAATAATTTTTACTTATCGATTTACTAACTGTAGTTAAATAATCATAGATTTTAAATCATATATTTTATATAATTATTACTATCTACAATAGTCGAGTACTAAGAATTTTTATTTAGAAAAACGTAGTTTCGTAATTTCAGTGCAGTTCCATTAGTATAGAGGAAGTTTTTCTATTTCTGACGGAAACTCAAATTAGGTTGTTCTTTAACTCGCGACCATAAAAACTGTATGTTAATCTGCTTACAACATTAAACATCAAGATTGAAGATCAAAATTCAAGATTAATAGGTGTTATTCAATATCGCCTATAAATACGAAACAATGTGTTATAAATCTGCAGGTATACTTTTTATATGCAGTTATTTACAAATTAAAACGGCAGAAGAATGCAATAACTTGTTGCTGAAACTTTAATTCTAAATTTTATTAATTTTTAAATTTATTTCTTTAAGCTTAAATTTTATTTTATTTAAAATATCATTTTTTAGCTATTGAATTTAATATTTTATAGATAATTCAAAATACTTTTTTATTATTATATAGATTGATTACAATGTAATTAATTAACTAAAACATATAAAATAATGAATCCAACCCGTCAATTTTTCCCACAGTCCCCAAAACACTAGCAGCGTTTCCTCGCTGTTAATTTATTTAATTCAAAATAAATTTTGTGAAAATAACTGGGAAAAAATTATTTTTTGTTTAAACTCTTTAGTTTTACATAATATTAGTTAAGTACCCTTCATATTTTCAACAAACAGAGGAAAATTTGCCAAAACAAAGATCACAGTCATGAATTGGCGTTCGTATGCGCTTCGTATGTCCAAAATAAGCAAATGAAATTGTGAGCAAAAGCTAATAAAAACAGTTTTCTAGACTCTGTAGTTTCCTAGATACACATTGCTGAAAATTATGTAAATTGCGTAGAATTAAGTCCTCTACAACTATTGTTTATTACTTTCATTCATAGGATTCTCAGGAAAACAAAAATATTTTCATACAAAAATGGAACAATTTTCAGCAAAATTTAATGAAAATTGTAGTTTTTCGAAAGCCGTATCTCAAAAACCATTAGGGCTACAACATTCCATTCTTTTTCGTTTTACGTAGAATTTTATTCACTATTTATGAAGTTATATTCAATTTCTATTTAAGTACTGAAATTGAGCTATCTGCAGAAATGTAAAAAGTGGTAGAAAAGGTTAAAAAACGAACAACTTTAAAAACTCATAACTTGAGACCTATTAGGCCTATCATATTGTTCTATATGGAATTTACAGATACTTAAGAGTAGTTTCCCATGCTTTGCAGATCACTTTTATCAGATGGACATCTAAAAAAGTCTACATCAAAATCTGAAATCTACATAATTTTTAATAAATATCGATAAAAACGAAGTTGTTAGCAATGTTGCATCTCGGAAATTATAGGAGTTAGAAAAATATTTTTGCGTTTACTTACAATTTTATTTAGTTTACTTTATTCAAGACCTATTTTGGATGTATACGATACGATCAATTTATTATGACTTTGTAATTTTGGGACTTATTTGGTAAATTTACCCCTGGTCCGGATCAAGTTTGATGTCGAAAACTTAGAGGTCCTTTTCGATGCCAAACTAAAGGGGGTTAAGAAAAAAATCGTATTTTAATTTAAATATAAATTTTATTTTATACGAACTGCTGTACTATCAGTATTTCAAACTATTAGGCTGGAGCCTCACTACAACCACGTACCACCAATTAATAAAATTTAACTAATTTAATTGGTTAAAACCGTGTTTAGAGACCCACCCACCGATAAGTCACTTATTTCCATTAGTTGAATAATTTTAATCAGCGCCTGACGGTTGCTTTAGTGAGACTCCAGCCTTAAAGAATCCTCAGTTACTCTAAAATTGGGGGATCCGTTTCCTAATATCTCACATTAGCAGTCAAACGCACTTCAACTTCTAATCTAATACTGTCATGTTTTAGTTTAATTACCTACTTTGTAACTAAGTGGAGTTCTTACTACATAATTATATGAAATTACTCAACTTTGATGGGTATATCAAAAAAATTTATCAGATAACTTCTCAATTTTCTCAAAAACATTCAATCAAGTAAAAAGCTACGTAAGTATACACTCTACATATTTTATTATACACCAGATTCTGCACACTTCAGATCGACTATTGTAGATACATACTACCATATAAAAAGTTCGTGTTTGTTATATGGAAAATTGATAAATTGTTATACATATAAGAATGTAATAATTTCTTCTATCATAGACAATGAATAAATAATCTTATATTATAGGAAATAATAAATACCTATATGATATAAAAAAATTGTGCATATCAAATAGGACATTAATAAATGTTATATAGAATACTAATAAAACTTATATAAAACTAGGTAACGGCCTGTAGCCGTCGTTATTAGCTCGGCCTTCGGTCTCGTAAGTAGCCTACTTTATATGCAGAAAGGTTGTCTTTGCCTAAACGACTTTATTGTGCTATGATTAAACAAGAAAGTAATTAAAAATATTAATTGACAAAATTATATTATATAATCAATTAAAAATTATTTTATAAATATAAAAAATATTAATTCAATATAATTATTTAGATATATAACGAACAGTATTCCTTATACATATAATAAATAGTAGTTTTAAAGCCATTTATTATTTCTATAGTTAAAAAAATTATTTTTATAGTGTAACATTGTGATTTTTGTATATGAAAAGGATATAGGTATATAAATGCTTAATTCCCCATAGAAGATAATATACTATAACGATTTGAAATAGGAATATCATATCATAAAGGGATAATCTTACATTCCAATTGGAATTTTCTTTTAATTTTGGTTTCATTCCAGAAAAACTAATAATTAAAACTTGAAAAACCCAAAAATTGGAAGGTTTTGAAAACATTTCCCATTAAAGGAAATTAAAGGCATTACAAAATCTCTCATTTTGTATTGTTTACAAAGAAAGTAAAAAAAATTATACTCTTCTAGATTTTGTCAAATAAAATAACGAATACGACCCTCTTAAAAGCAGTTAACTAATAAAACTTCAAAAAGCTTTAACGTTATGATTCCATAAATAACTCTCAATTTCAATTTAGTTAAATCCTTTACCTGCGATCCTAATGTTATTTCCGAAATTTGAGAACTCCAAAAGATTAAAAGAGATTTAGAATAATAATAAAAATTTATGTCTATTCTAGAAATTGTAGAATAAGCTAAACTTACAAAATCTCATTGTAGGTGAATTAACTCTTTCAATGACTTGTTAAGATTACCAAAATTTTTACAATGCAGATGCATTACAATACGAAAGTCTTTCATGTACGTGGGTACCATCATAATACTACAACTTTAACCTAAATTTGAAGTTTCTTCTTATCAAATCAGGAAAAGATACAATAAATTCTAACATTTACAACTCGAAAAGAGAACAAATGTTTATTGAAAGTGATGTATACGGTAAAACAAATTATTAAGATTACAGAAGTCATCACTTTAAGAATTTTTTTGAAAGTTTGTTGGTCAACCTACTGGTTTACTATGGAATTTTTAACATCAAGTCGCCGTCTTTTTTTAATTGCGATAAAATGCTTTCGGCTGAAAATTGGGGTGTGGTATAAATTCCACTACACCTTAGCTGAATACGTAAGTGTCTTTAGTGTACACACTGGTAATTATGCAAAATTGATATAAATTACAGTTTGTGAATTCTATTGTAAATTTTTAGATTAAAATTAAAACTAATATAACAAATTAGAATATAATTATAAGTGGGCTGGTAGATGAGTTTAATAACCTGTTATGCTGACCTGCATCGGAGATGGTTAAATAAATATGCGGTTACGGTAATAACCACCAAGTTCTGACGGTTATAAAATAAGATGACCCCAATTACAAAATTATTGAATGTATCAAAGTATTTGCATTTTGAAAAATTGGTGAATACCAAAAATGTAGAACGAAAGCGCAAACTTGTGAGTGAGGATGAAATTTTCTTTCATCTTCCTTCTTGGAATCGCAAACCTAAATTAAAACATGAAGAAGGCAAAAAAATCTCAGACACGAGCGGCAAACAACCTGCCCTGGCATTACAGAATTTTTTTTTCAAAAATCGTAAACCTGACTTAAACTTACCTTAATTTCTTAATATCTACTGGTGAAATATGGAAATCCTAAACTTGCACAAACATAAAGCGGTACTTTTTGAGTTTAATTGTTAAACAGCACTAAAATAATTCGAAAAACAACAAAACATCCACACTTCACTCACTATTGCTTATACCTTAACTTAAGGCACCTTAATTCTATACTGTAGCTCAGGTGGTATCTTGTCGACCACAACAGGTAAGTGGGAGAAACAAGTTTTGTCTATTTCTGTATCTCAAGTCATTGAGCCACTACTTTTTTTCCTTTGGACGTTTCCTACATAGGGTATGGTGATTTTTGTATGCATTACCTATGCCATGTAAAGGGAAATCTTTATTTATTGCCCAGTTTACGATGGTATTAGATTAACGTCATTTAAAAATACATTTATTTTGTTGAATGCAACAAAGAAATCAAGATCTGCTTTTTGCAATTTCTTTTTAATTTATGTTTAAATTGTGAGAGGAATTAATTATTTTAATTGTTATTATAAAACAAAAGTGTATAATTAACATATTTGGGTGATTAATGACTAGCGTTGATGGAGATTTCAATGACAGATCAAGACACATACAAGTGATATGCAACCCATGCATACTGGTGTTCTTGAAAGTGAATTAATTTTTTATTACTATATTTGTCATTGGAAACCTTTCATGTGCATATGCTTTTTGCTTCATTATAATATTATTTAGTTTGTAAACAAAATAGCTTTATGTACAGGGTGTCCACCCACTATTTGTAATCGGTTGATGAATATGGACCAGTTTTATCGTACAACTACTATAAGAATTCACCTTGATGAACTTATCAGCCATATTCAACTTTTTGGTTATAACATTAATTTTGAAACTTTTTTTTCCTAATAACCGGATTCATTTTGGAATTTTGTTTAACGGTTTTTTTATCAAATTTATTCAATCTTCACAATATTGGTAATTTTTTGTTATAACATGTGAAAGTATAATTAGGCACATCCAGAACTAAAATATATCTGTTTTGTAACGAAAATAGCTTAAATTATACAAAAATACGCAAAATTTAATCACTTAATTTGCCAAGCTTAAGATTAATGAAGAAATAATTTCGTGCAGGTTATTCAGATCCAAGTTGCTGAAAATTAGTGCAAGATACGGATAAATTCAAAAAAATTGAGTTTTTGCAAAAAGTGATGTAAACAAAACTGTGCTTCAAGTCAAACATAACAATTAGGATGTCCACTGATGCGTCACATATAATTAATTTTTTTGTCATATCGCATCGCATTTTTAAATCACGTTTACCCACTTTTATGGCACTACAGGTGTAGTAGGCCCGGCAAAATTCCCGATTAGTATTTTATTAACGTGGTTATTTACACAGGTATTTAGTGTAGCAAGTATTGGGCCATCGACCTGAGAAACCGTTCTACGGCCTCCTGGGGCCAGGAATGTAGCCACCATAAGTACCTATATGTTCTGTAAGAAGCATATTTAAGTAGCTGAAGTACTTAAAGACATACTAATTGAAATATTAATTGCATTTACGATTTTACGTTGTTTAAATAACAGCATGTATAATTGGGATAAGACAATTGCCATTAACATGCAACTTACACCGTAGCAAATATTCTAAGATATATGTATGTGTACGGTTTTTTCTGCCAATAGTTTCAACCTAACTGATCAAAAATAGCTCTGGATTTAATATTAGAATAATTAATTGAAGTGTGACATTAAAGTGCTTTGAAGAAACGCCGAATTATTTTCCTGTCATGTAACAATTTCAAAAGTATCACGAACAAATTAAATATGAAATGTATCTGCCGATACCATCACTAAATTCTTGAATCTGTATGCATGGCAAGCATCTAAAGAAAGTGTAAATGCATGTAGTGCAAAGTATTACAGATTTTATCTCCTATAAAAATGTTATAAATAATGCGGAAAACAATGTAGAACGACCAATTCTACCTAGGGCAAAATGCAAGAAGGTGAACTTCCATTTTACAGAAAACTTTTTACGGTTATAGAATTCTCTTGAACTCGGTACTGCCATCTATAGTTAATTCTTACTGTGAATTTTCGTTTTAAAAACTAAAAGTACAAAGGATATCTGCTAGCAGGGTTTGATGTAAAATACTATTCAGGGTTTTATTCCAGAACTCTGCAAGTTTTGCTCTTTAAGTGTTTCTCATGTTGGATAAAATACTACAATCACTATTTCGTTATTTTTAACATTACATGTTCCATCATACATAAAATATAAAGTAGGTTATTTTATGAGGTAGGAAAGACAGTGTGAACATATTTCATAAACTGCCTAATGTCTTCTCATTAACACTCCCTTCACACTTTTTTACCCTTGCATACTTTTTCCCTTCGACATCATCCATACACCGACTCATACATGACGCTATTTGGTTCTTAAAACTTTAATTTTGCTCTTTTCTACACATTCTTCTATGTCAATCAACCATTTCTTATGTGGTCAACCCTTTATTCCTTTTGGCTCAATTGTTTATTCAACCTTTTTCGTCTTCGTATTCTATTATATGATTTGTTGTTTTGTTTTTAAACCAAATTTTGTTGATTCTCCTGTGAAATGAACTGCCAGCTGACTTTCCATCTTTTGGATACATGTTGGATTTATTCCAACAAGAATCTCGTAACGTGTTTATCCCAGTATCGCCTTCTTTGTCTACCCCATCTGACTATGTCGCTCACTCCACATTTCTGCTTTATTTCTGTATTTCATATTCTGTTTCTTAGTGTTTTCCCACTATCGACCACAGTGTCTTCGGGTGTAATAGCACAAAGAAAGGAAAAATACTCGAATATTTTTGAAGGACAGATTTTGAGAAGGGTATTGTCTACGTAGAAAAACCTGGACCAAAAGAATTCCTTCCTTTTTCTCTTCCCGAGCGGCTGCGACTGTTGCGTTGATTTCATCGCAGAAAGTCTAATTTTCTTAAAAACAGTTTTTTTTATTCTAACGGGCGTTGCTCCGAGCAACAGACGTACTGCCACGTAACTCTCTTGCAGTGCCCCTACACTTTTGCCGATATAAGCCTTAGGGAACCTGCCCAATCGATTATTACCCTAGAGAACCTGTCCTATCAAGTATTTTCCTAGAGAAATGATGTGGTCCCGCTTATCTAAAACCACAAATAGAGCTCTCATATTAGTTTAAAGCGGTTACAATGTCTTTGCTTTAGACCGTTTTTCTTCAGAAACAGCATTTTTCCAAAATTGTTCAACATATCGTTTGAGGATGTCGTTAGAAGATTGAACTGGAGCAAGAAAGTAATTAAGAGCAACGATAGATACCTGAGCAACTTGAAATACGCTGACGATGTTGATATAGTTACTAGCAAACAATATAGAAAAATTGCACGAAATGTTAATGGAATTGCATATTGAATCACGGAATATAGGACTGAAGATTCACCGGGAGAAAATAAAAGCAATGTACCAAGGAGAAACGATTTGAGCATAGATTGCAACAACAACGAGAAGATCGAAAAATTCACATATTTGGGTCAAAATCTAGTACTAAACCGCGAAAATCAGACCACCGAGATCAAAAGGTCTTGGGTTGCATTCGGTAAGCTCAGCTTTATATTAAGAAACAAGGGAATACCTCTATTCTACCAGTAATGAGCTATGGCGCTGAAACTTGGGTAATGTCAAAGAAAAACATGCATATTGTAGAGTGGCGCGACGGGAGGTCCATGATGGGTCTAACTCCGAGAGACCATAGAACTGACGAATGCATAAGAGCCAGAACAAAAATTTCCGGTATAATAGTTAAAGCAGCATCCTTGCAATGGAGATATGTCGGTCATATGGTAAGAAGAGATATAAATAAATGGTGTAGAATAATTCTGCAGTAGAGACCCTATACATTTAAGAGACCAAGAGGAAGACCACCGATGAGATGGTACGATGATTCAAAATTGACAACCGAGCTAAATTGGATAAAGCGGCTGCCCACAAGGAAAATGGAAGATCCAAGGAGAGGCTTAAAATGATCATTAATAAGAAATTACCTTTTAGTATTTTTATTGCTGTCCCGTTTAACCTTTTTTATAATGTATTATACTTTGTTTCGTAACATACACTGGTTTGAGATGAAAATCAGTTAGAAACCGTTAGGAGAAAAGTTCCATATCGAGGTCAGTCTCAGTAATTAGGAATTGTAACAATGTCCGTACCAATTGAAAAAGCCTTTTCTTACCAACACATAGCCCTAGACCTGTTTCGTCAGGCTGGACTTTACCTCATATCCATATACATAGGTCCCTTTACAAAAGATTCTTATCATATTCCACGTTCCATAGTTCACCTTTTCACCAGTTCGTCAACAGATGAGCTATTTGGTTTTAACCTCAGTTGTCTATTAAGCTTCGGTCACCCAAGGCCCAATTGAACTTTTGCTGTTAATAATTTTTTTATAATTGAATTCGCAATTTATTGCATATTAGAGTTGACCCTGGTGAAAAACAAACATACAAACACAAGCAAATATGCAGGTGAAACGCGTAACTTATTTTTTGTGAGAATTAATAAAATAAATTTGTTTGTTATTAAAAAATATATAAAAAGTTCTGTTACACAAGTATTATAAACAATTTAAAAATAATCTATAACAATTATAATCTTCTTTGAATGTTATAAAGGGCTTATCGCCTTCTCGTTTGGCTATTATTAAGGATTGATCATCTATTCGGTTAACTACGGTTCCTATAAAAGGATCCATTACAGGGCGTCCACTGATTTTTTTCACAGTTTCATTACGATCAGCACTTGTTCCAATATAACCAAGATGTTCACAAATGTCTTCAAGTTGTAAAGTGGTTAAATGTTCATCAAAACATCCTGGATGCCAGAGACCCGCTGTACGTATTTGAACTTCCCAAGAACTAAAATTTAATTAATATACTTACAAATAGAAAAATTACTATGAATAATTTTACCCTGTCAACTCGATACAATAACTCTCATCTTCTCCATGTGGACAGTCCGATATTTGGTCACATACTACTTCTTGGGATACGCAAAGATTGCTCCTTAAATAAGTAATGTAAAGTAAAATCGTAAACCTAACTTAAACCATTCTTACTGTTGACATCTAAATTTACTTTCGCTGCATGTGCAAATATATGGATCTTCATCAGAACGATCCCGACAATTTCTTACACCATCACAAAGTTTTTTTGGATCTGTTACCTCTAAATATGACCTACAATCACATTTAATAGGTTCGTCTGACCAATCCCCGCAATCGTTAACCTTATCGCAAAACTTAAACTTTTCAACACAGTTCCCATTTTTACATTTCAAATCTGATGGCTTGCATTCTAAAATTAGAGCATTTAAGACTTGTTTACTAGTATGGGTGCTTAAAATATACCGCACGTTTGTGTAGCAGTACAATTTTCCAATTTTCTAGCACAATAATTAGATTCCTCATCTTCACCATCACGGCAATGTGGTATTCCATCGCAAACTTGATAATTCCTAATACATTCACCTAAATTACATCTGAATCCTTCACATGGAGGTGGGCTAACAGTAAACGGAGTTTGTTCTAAAATTCCAGAAAGTATAAAAACTAGAAACAGAAAAAATTAATATCTTTCTAACCTATTTGATGTAAAATATTGGCTTTCCAGTATTGTATGCTTGACCACATTATGTTTTCTTTTAAGCAAGGCCCAAAATGACTGAAGAAAACTGAAGCTGGATACCATCCACGCGCAGATCGACACACCACACATCCACCCCAAAAGGTATAATTTTCGCTTTTGCAAGAGCTGTTATTAAATTCGGCGTCTTGCGTAAAGCATCTGAACCCTGATGCTGGGCAAGTAGCGCTACTCTTAAGATATAGAAGTTCTGTTTTGTTGCTACTATTTCTACCAACAACTACACATATTTGATTTTCGTTTACATTATATTGTCTAAAAATTTTAATAGTAATTTTTCGAATATAAAACGTTCAAATCACATACTTTACGTTAAGTCCTAATGGTCGAATGTAACTCGATACAATAACCTTTTTTTCCAAACGCAAGAGAGCAATGTCACTGACATTAACAAAACTATATTCAACCACTCGAATAACTTGCTCGTAAACATTTCTAACGTTTAAATACATTTTGCTTCTTCCTCCAAGTAAAACTGCCATATAGTGTGAGTGTAATCTATGATTAAAATATAATGAAATTTAATTAAATCAAAACTAATCTCATTACCGTAAATTATTTCCAAAGCATGTTTTTGAAGTAACCACCCAGTCTTTCGTCAATAGCGCTCCAGAGCATCGATATTTGCCATTTACGTATATTTCTGTATTCCAAGGGATAAATTCGAAATGATCAAAGGATTGCTTTATGATAACATTTGCCTCATGTGTAACATCAATGGTATCCGAACAGGCCACTTTCAGTCCAACGCATTTATAATTTGGAATATCAGCTTCTGTTGGCTTTAAGGATATACCATTTTGAATGACGGTTAGCGATGTTTTGGTAACTGGATATTTATAAAACGTTTTGTAATCGTGATATCCCAAGTATATGCATATTTGGGTTGCAAATTGAGCTCCTTCGGTAGTATTCCAGTTACCACAAACAATCTTCCATGTGCCGTTATGGTAAAAGCTTACGAAACCATCAGTATTTAATATAGGGCGCGAATCCATACCCAACTCTATTGACGTTTTCAAGTCAATGAGAGCAACTAAAATTAAATGAATGAATAAGATAAAAATATTCTGAAAGCTTTTCCTTACAGCAATTCCGTTCATCTTCTCCCGTTGGGCAATTTTCTTTACCATCGCACTGCTTGTAACTTTGTATGCAGACATTGCTTAAATAACAATAAAATTCATTGCTTCGACATTTTGGCGCTACAACATAAAATATATTTTAGGGAAGAAGAAATACAACTACATTTTGCTACTAACGACAATTTTGTTCATCAGATGCATCAAAGCAGTCGATTACGCCATCGCAAACTGCTTCTGAATGAGAATATTTGAGATAATCCACACACGTGCAATTTTTTTCATCGGTAGCGTCTTCACAATCGGGAACTTTATCGCACCTTTTTGTTATATCGATTGTTTGTAACATTTTTTGACATAAAAATGCAGAGTTACGGTTATTGTTGATAGTATTTTCCATAATCGAATTGTTTACTGCTATAGTTTCAAATAGTTCAGAAGAAGTTTCTGGATTTTGCGGTTGCCCTAAAATATAATCTGGTTCATCGTTATCGTTTTCCTTCTGATTTTCATCCCATTTAATATCTTGGTTATATGGAGATTTATCTTGACCTGTTCTAGGAAGTATGTTATCCATGATAGCATGCTTAAAAATTTCACTGAAATGACTTCTATCACAACCGATTTCATCATCTGCGTATAAGCAATCTATTATTTTGTCACAATGACGTTGCTTAGGTATACAATGTTTGGTATCTCTACAAGTATATCCTGGACAATGGTTTAAGGGTTGCATCCGTTGTGGAACTTGACTTCCTAAAAACAATATGTTAAAACATGACTAATACATTATTCCGTTAAAAATTACTTATGTTTTCGTGTATCCATTCCAAATACATACTAACTCGAGTATAAACTCCAGGTTCGTTTGGTCTAGCACAACCTTCCCCATGGCTAACAATTCCAGCCAAATACCACTGGTTTGCTACATTTGGATTTTCGCATATAAAAGGTCCACCGCTATCACCTTGGCAAGCATCTTTTCCACCTTCTCGAAGACCAGCGCATATTTCGTGACCTTCTCGATCTTCTTTGTATTTGCAATTTTTTAAAACGGGTACATCAACCTCACGAAGATGATCAGCTAATAAAATAATTTATGTTGTAAATATTCTGATCGTTTATATCAAATACATTACGGTCAGAGCCATGTTCCGCTGTTGCTCCCCATCCAATTGCAGAACAAATTGTGTTTGCTGCAGGATTCCGCATAAAATTTTGACCAGCTGTAATTTCTGATGGTAAACAGATAGGTCTAACGTAACGGTTATATCGCACCGGATTGTTTAGATTTATTAAAGCAATATCGTTCTTCAGTTTCATTTTGTCATAAGATTGATGCGGTATTACATGAGACGCAACACGTGATTGAACCATAGGGGAATACGAATATCTTCTTAATATACCAGCTTGAATTTCGAAATAATAGTGCCAATATCTATTATAATATAATTTTATCATCAAGTGTGATTACCAATTGATTATAACTTACTTATCAACGCAATGTGCAGCTGTAGCAATCCAATATTCGTTTATTAAAGCGCCTCCACAGTGAAAAACTCCATTCCTATAGATAGAAACTACCCACGGCCACGATTCAGGTTGACTAGGTTTTCCACCAACCACTCGACTATTACCAAGCAACGGATCTTCATCTGGGTCCGTTAAATTCCTTATATTTCTATCAAGATTTAAAGACTGCCCTACAATTTGTTCCGCACTTGTATCAACTTCTTCTCGACGATAGTAATTTCTTGTTTTTAATCGGGTTCCACAAACTAACAGTGCGCATTCTACAAACACCGCTAAATTATCACAATTGTTGTCAAAATGAAGTTTCCCTTGCTGTGACATGCTCACGTAAGGTTCTTTATAGTTGGTATTGGTTTGTATCAAATGAGTTAAGGGGGACCTAAAATTGATCAAGTTGATACAAAACGTATAAAAATGTAACGAACTTACATGTAATTTCCACCACCATTCAACTGGCACGCCTCGTTGGCCCAAACTTCAGGATTTCGACAAACCGGATACCATCTACCTCCAAAATTTCTGTATAAATATCCCTTAGCGTACGTGACGAGAAAATTCTGTAAGGAAATAAATCAATATAGTACAAATCCAGAAACTTTCCGAGTTCGTTTTTAAGACATACTTGCTCAGTTGAAAAATATTCCGTTAAAATTGAACACTTCTCTTCGTCTTTTGCATTAGGACAATTTATTACTCCATTGCAACGCTGGTTCAATGGTATACAAGTTGAAAATCGGTCTTGAGGCGTCCAATCGTCACAATTAAACGCATCTTCATCGCATCCTAAACATTGAATATAATTAAATGTAACAATATAAAAATATTTGTATACCAAAACATTTGGCTTCATCTTCACCGTCAGGGCAATCAAGATAACCATCACATATTCGAGTTTTCTCAATTCTTGAAATACACGAACATTCCAATTCATCACTCATATCATTGCAATGCACAGCATTGTCGCAATATTGATTTCTTTTAATGCATTTTGAACCATCGTTGCAACGATATTCTCCAAAAGGACACTCAGCAACCACTCGAGTTCCATTTCTGAAAAGGAAACGTTAGAGAAACTGTTCCTAAATGGTTGGCATTTCTTACTTCACGTCTTGTAAACTGTTGGATTTTTGTAAAATATATTCATTTCGCTGCCTAACTTCGGGGACTGAGCTTATGTAAGAATTTGATAAAGAACTGCAAACGTAATATTGGCCATTCGGAACAGAATTATCTCTATAAAAATTATTTGCATAATATCCACCTAGTTGTAAAGTTGGATTATTGTAATATGGTGGTATATTGCCAACCGAAGGGTAAGGATACGGTGGATTCATATAAGGGTTATTTGGAACTGAAGATAAAGGTAAAATATTTTGGTAGGATGAAGGAAAATTGTTGTAATATGGATACGGATTAGATTGTTGTAAAATTTTAACACCACTCGGACAAACCGTCAAAGGATAATTTTGATTTGGAATTTGTTTTTGGGTTTGTTTATTTGTTTGAATTTGCTGATTAGCGGCGGTGGGTTCATTTGTTTGGCTTGTATCATCTTCAAATGTATTTTGTTGAAAATCCTTATCATGCCATTTATTATTATTATTTACGGATTGTGAATGAAATTGGTTATTTGTATTACTGAAAAGTTGTTGATTCATTGCAGTTGCTCTTCTATTCTTTCGTAGAAATCTATGGAAGTCTTTTGATATTCTTTTTGATAATTTAATATTTCGGTTAGTACTATTAAATTTGAATGAAGTTTCATTTTTATCTTCAAAATTGTCTTCATTAGTAACGGTAGATTGATAATGTGAATCAAAAGGTCTTTCGCTTTGAAATATGGATTCATTTTCGAAGCTTTCAGTGTATGGCTTGATTAAATTCCAACGTGCTTTGACATTAAAACTAGTTGGAGTGGTTTCACTAGATGATTCGCTTTCATTTTCCTTAATTTGATTTGGAAGTTGTGTGGTCATTTCAGTTATATTATTAAAATTATCTTGGTCCGTTGATTCATATAAATTTGTTTGTACTAACATTGTTGTAGCAGTTTCCTCTTCTAAGGTAGTTGCAAGATTATATTCCGAGTTGTCTATGTTATTCGATGAACTATTTCTTTGATGGATATCGGTTATTGATTCACTTAAATCGGTTACATTAGGAAGTGTTGAAGGAATTTCCGGTTTCGGATTGGAATGATGAAGATCTGATTTGGTTGTTAGGAAGCTCGTAGTATTTTTGTATTTCGGAGGAATTGCCAGTTTATATTTTAATTTTTTCAAAGTTTTGACAACCGAGGGGATTCTTTGGACACCAGTTGTCGATTCAGTTGAATCAGTTGAAAGTGTAGAGATTTTAGTTTTGAAATTTTCATCCCAATTTGAGGTTAGATGGTACGAAGTGTAGGAATCAATTGCATCGGATTTTGATGACGGTTGAACATGCGTAGTAGTTTCTGGAAAACTATATGTAATTCTTGATATTTCTGATTCGGTAAAACCATCAGTTGAGTCAATTGTAAAATGTTCATTTGGAAGTGGCGAAGTCACTTGAGTTTCCGCTTTATTATTCAAACCAAAATTATGTGGCGACTCTGTGTACGTAGTAGAAAATTGTTCTGTACTAAAATCACTTGCTGATTCCTTTTGTTCTGGTAAATTTGATACTGATATTGAAGAATTATCAATTTTGAGATCATCCGAATGCAAGATAATTTTATCCGATTTAAATGTTGATAATTGGATGGTACTTTCAGTGTTAGAAAAAGTTGCTTCTTCTAAGGATTCATCAGTTGTTAGTTCATTATAATCCTGATTTTCAGTGCTTAAAATCAACTCACCAGGAGAATTTTCATCAAAAGTTGTGGAATTCGATTCAGACACAGATTCGGTTGATTCAGAATTAAAATTTGGATCTTTCGATTGATTGGAATCGATATTTGGCGAAGTTGATGTTTTAGTTAAATTTTCAGGATCTTGTTTGGGTTTGCTGAATTCCTTTAGATTAACCTCACTAAAATTTTCTTCCAACTTTTGTTGATTCAATTCAGTTATATCTGATTTTGGTGTAATTGTATCACCAAAAGAAGTTTTATTAGAATCAATTTCCGACGTTTCCTTATATTTGGTAGAAAATTCTTCAGTATTATAATCAATTGTTGAATCATTTTCATCATTTGGTACATAAGATGTTGATGCAGAAGAAGTTTCAATTTTGAGATCATCGGGATGGAAGACAATTTTATCTGTTTTAAATGTAGAAAACTGGATGAAACTTTCAGTGTTCGAAATAGTTGTTTCTTTTTCAGCATCAGTTGTAAATTGATTGAAATCATTTCTTTCTGTGCTTGAAATAAACTCACTAGGAGGATTTTCATTAAAATTTGTGGAATAGGATTCTTCGAACAGTTGATTTATTTCGGTTGACAGTTCAGCCTTGCTAAAGGTACTCATTGATTTAGTGTTATCAAAATCCGATACAGATTCAGTTGATTCCGAATTAAAATTTGGTCCTTCTGCTTGATTGGAATAGGTATTTGATAAATTTGGTACAGTTGAGGTTGTAATTAAATTTTCGGTAGCTTGGTAATGTTTATTAAAATCATTTGACTCAACCGTTTCATTTTGATGTAAAGGTGTTGACGTAACTTTGTTATTCTCACTTAAATTCTGTTTGGACGTTGGTTGATGAAATTTTGAGGTAATAGCATCTTCAGAGGAAGTTTTATCAGAATTAAATTCAGGTATATCTGTATATTTCATAAAAAATTGTTCTGTACTAAAATCAATTGTTGGTTCATTTTCATCGGGTGTATATGATACTGAATCTGAAGAGGATTCAATTTTGAGATCATCGGAAAGCAACATAATTTTATCAGATTTATATGTAGAAAACTGGACGAAACTTTCGGTGGTCGAAATAGTTGCTTCTTCTATGACATCAGATTCGGTTTTATCAAAAGTTGATACATAATCGTTTGATTCGTGATTAAAATTTTTATCTTTCCCTTGATTGGAATTAATATTTGTTGAACTTGGTACTACTGATTTATTTAAATTTTTAGTATCTTGCTCGGGTTTGTCGAATTCCTTCTGTTCAACCGTAACATTTTGATGTAAAAAAGGTGACGACGTATCTTCAGCCTGCACTTTATTATTCTCATTAAAATTTTGTTGGAACTTGGATTCATTCAACTCAATTTGATCAAATTTTGGTGTAAGAGGTTGCGCAGTAGAATCATCAGAAGAAGTTTTAAGGTCAAATTCTGATGTTGCTGTATATTTGGTAGAAAGTTGTTCTGTAGTAAAGTCAAGTGTTAATTCATTGTCGTCTACTGATCCTGAAGAAGTTTCAATTTTGTGATCATCCGAATTTAAATCAATTTCACCGGATTTGGATGTAGCAAAGGTTGTTAGCCTTTCAAATGTATCAGTTGTAAGTACATTGGGGCCAATTTTTTCTGTGCTTGATATTAACTCTTTAAAAGGATTTTCTTCAAAATTCGTGGAATAGGATTCAGTGAAGGTCTGATCTATTTCGGTTGACAGTTTATCCGTGCTATAGCTGTTTATTGAATCGGTTTCCAAATTTTGTTTCCATGGATTTGGATCGATATTTTGTAAACTTGCTGTTACAGTTTTATCTAAAATTTTAGTGCCTTGGTTAAGCAACCCATTTGGTATGGTTTTTAAGTGGTTTCCTTTATAAAAGCTAAGAAAGTATAAGAAACTAGGGGTAGAGCTTGCGTTCATTTCATGTGAATTTCGTAGGGTAGGTGTTTTAGCATAATTTAAATTTTCAGGTGTAGATTTTAAAGGAATGAATGAGTCAGCTGCATTAGACTGTTGTAAATCACGCTTTACTTTGAATATTATTTCGTCATTCATGTTTTCCCTTCCATTGTCAAACATTAATTTTGGAAAATTGTATTCTTCACGAAAATCTACATTAGAATATTCATGTGTGGGTATTGTTTCATGTTCAATGGAAACTTGCTTGTTTAATGCGTTGTTTAAATAAGCTACAAAAATTTTAATTAGTGGTATCTAACAAAAATATACTTTGCAAATGTTTGCGTACTTCTTAAAAGTAGCAATGCGAAAGTTGTTACCAAAATGCCAACAGGAATTACAAATACAAGTTTTTTAAAACAGGATCGCTTTTTGTATAACTTTTTCTTGTTGATTTCTAAAATTTTCGTAATTAGTTAAGTAGGAATAAAATAAACTTATAGGTAAAGTAAAGAAATTTCGATTTATATGTTTTGTGTGTTGTCCAACATCCAGGCGTTTGCTGCGCCATCGATTTTAATTCTTTCGAGAACCAGCATTTTCTTTTTTTGTAATTCAACGTTTATTGACACAATTTCTCATAAATTTTGTATGGAATCGTTTATCACTTTACCATCAAATTTATAATAATTCAAAAATTTTAAAGTTTACAGTGAAAAAAAATCACTTACCAATTACATTATCAATATGAGTTTTCAAATCTATATCAATCATTCCATCAGGTTCCGAAATATGTTGAACATCGGCAGGTTTAAATTTATTTTGTAACGCCACCATTTTTTGAAAAAATTGATTTACAAATTAAGAAAACTTTTGCACTGCATACTTAATAATTATGATTACGGAATGCATCAGAAAGCGATGAAAATAATTTTTTATATTAATTGCAATAATGCAATTTACACGTGGAAATATAAGTCAGCAATATTGTGCTTACCTCAATTTGTTTGATTATAATATAAAAATTAATTGTGCAATGTCAAAGATCATTTTTTATTCAGAAATGTACAAATTAATAACAAATTAATTATTGAAGTTGTAAATTTATATAAAATATGTAGGTACATATTTGATTACTGAAAAATAATTTTGTAAAAATGTTAGTCGTACATGATTTTGATTACAATAAAACGGATTGATGCAATCTATTGTGTATGTTGGTCTTTATTACAATAGATACATAAATGTTGCTGAAAGATAATTTACAGCGTTGGCAAATAAAATAAGGAATTTAACTCGACATTTATTTAGAATTTCTAGATAAATCATACTCTAACATTTACGCTTAAACTTCAAAGGTAAGCATATGCCAATTTCAATTTTGCTTCGTACAAATATACGAGTTGACAGTTTAGGTAAAATCACAGACTGTGAAACGGAATGAAAGACTAAAATCGGAATGAGTAATGATTCTGAAATTTGTAGTGACAGCCTTAATGCGTTTGAAATAGCGCTATTCGCCAAATACAGCATATCTCATTTATTTTCAGCTCACTGTTTAGCAAGCATACTCTGCTTTTGAAGTTTCAACGCCAGAGAAAAATAATTTCCTTCCAAATCAGCACCTGGATTTCTACATCAACCTAAAAAAATATGTTATATTATATATTTTATAAAAGGTCAATTACGCTTAACATCCTGCTTTTATGTAAAACGAATACTTTTATGAAAAATAAATTAAAAACAGTTTAGTTGGTCCTTTGATGTCTTTTTCAGGACGAAAATTTTTAATGAAATAGGATCCACTAGTAATAAATAATTGAAAATATTTTATAAACAAATAAAAGCGATTATAAAAAAAATTGAAACACTTACATGGGTACCATAATATTATTTCAACACACCATGCAGGAAACGCCTTGCTTTGCATTATGCAAAATATTATAACCTTAATCAACCCATAAATTATCTTAGCATTTCGTTTTTAGAGAAAAATGTTTTCCATGTTGCGCTATTTATATTAATTATTTTCAATATTTCATAGTATAATAAAAATGCTTTTTCAGTGGTTTCTGCAAATGACATTTTTATATTACTCGAATATTTATAATACCGTAAAAATATTCCATTTAATATTCATATTCAAATGTCAATAATATATTAGAAAAACATGCAAAATTCGAATACATAATTCATAACTACAAAAAAGCTTGCACAAATGATTTTTCATATTTATCAATATTTATTCAAAAATAATAGATTGCAAAACATACCTAAATAAAAACTAATTAAAATGCGGATAATTGAAGAGTTAATACCAGCGCATCTAACAAAAATAAAAAGAAATTGTGCGAATTTAAATATTTGATAGTAGAAGATCGATTATTTGTAATAGTACAACCAAGCTTGGGGTATCATTAATTTATGGTAAACTCGGTTAGTATTGCATTTATAATCATGTATATAATTGGCATATGCAGACGGTATTTTTTACAACATCGAATTGCAAATACTACAAAAAAATAAAAACTGCTTATTTAAACATTTAAAAAAAAATTGTTTTGAAACAATGTAAGAAAATTTACATTCGAAGTACCAAATATCCTGGGAAATCATAAAAGAAATTATTTTATAAAACAAGATCGTTTAGAATTCGATGTAGTTACACAGGTAAAATTATGTAATGCACTAGTAGGGGAGTATGGGTAGCAGTGAAACGCGGGTAACAGTGAGACAGATAAAATATTTTCTATTGCAACCCGCTCACAGAAATGGCACTTAAATATAATATATTTAACCTTCGAAGGTACCTTTCTATCCAATTTGAATGTATCTGTGGTGGAAGGTTTCCCAGTTATGAAGTACTCCTGGGTTTCGAGAGGTAAAAGTAATTTTCCACACTGATTTACTAAGGCAGTGTGCATAAAAAACGATGGAGACAATACTGTGAGGACCTATATATCGATCAAGACAGGAAAGATGACCATAGTATGAAGTTTTGCTTTAAACGGGACGAGAAGGAGCCAGATATCATGAAAAATGAAATCGAGTATGCCATACGACGTCTGAAAACCGACAAAGCTTATGGGAATGACGAGGTATCCGCCGAGATGCTAAAGGCATTGGGAGATGATGGGGTTCGGATACTTTTAAACATTTGCAACAAAGTTTGGAGAACGGGACAATGGCCTAGTGACTGGACGAGTTCAGTTTTTATACCACTTCACAAGAAAGGTTGTACAAGAAAGTGTCAAAACTACCGAACAATCTCACTGATGTCTCATGCAAGCAAAATACTTCTGCGTATAATAGACCAAAGGCTGCAGACATATCTGGACTACCAGATTCCACCTGAACAGGCAGGCTTCATAAAGGGGAGGGGAACTAGAGATCAAATATTTAATATGCGACAACTGATAGAAAAATCTCGTGAGTTCAATATTCCCATGCTCCTCTGTTTTATAGACTATAAAAAAGCCTTCGATTGTGTACGTTGGGACAAGCTATGGCGGGTACTAAAGGAGATGGGTGTTCCAGATCATCTGATAGCAATCATACAGAGTTTATATAAGAACAATGAGGCAATTGTAAAACTGAATGACAAGGAATCGAAACTTTTAAAGCACAGAAGGGAGTGCGACAGGGTTGCATTCTATCCCCTAGGCTTTTTAACGCGTATGGTGAATACATCATGAGAAGGGCTCTAGGTGAATATCAGGGGGGCGTGTCGATCGGTGGAAGAAGAATAACAAACCTGAGATACGCTGATGATACCACGCTGCTGGCCAACGATGAAGACGAACTCGCCGAGATGCTACAATTGGTTATTAAAGAGAGTGAAGCCCTAGGCTTAACGATGAACTTAGAAAAAACTAAACTTATGATTATCGATAGAGGCAGCACTATAACAACGGGAAATCGACTACCGCAAGTGGAAGTGGTGAACGAGTTCCTATATCTTGGTTCTTTGTTGGACGGTGACGGGGGATCGGAAAGAGAAATCAGGAGACGCACGGCAATGGCACGCGGAGCCATGACAAAATTGAGGAAAATATGGATCGACGGGCAAATTACTTTGAATACCAAGATTCATCTAGTTAAAACCCTAATCTTCTCAATTTTCTTGTACGGCGTAGAGTCATGGACCATCAAAATGGCAGACGGTCGTCGCATTGACGCATTTGAGATGTGGTGCTGGAGGCGAATGTTGAGAATCCCATGGACAGCAAAAAGAACAAACGTGTCGATATTGCAGGAGTTGAAAATAAAGGACAGATTGTCAACCATATGCCGACGACGCATCCTGCAATATTTTGGACACGTGATGCGTAGAGACGGGTCAAACCTGGAAAAGTTGGTGGTACAGGGCAAGGTAGAGGGTAAAAGACCTAGAGGTAGATCACCCAGTAGATGGATTGATCAAATAAAAAGCATAACCAAGCGACCCCTACAGGCAACAATAAGAGATGCAGAAGACCGGCAAAAATGGAAAAGCATGGTGGGCAGCTGCGAATGAGCCATTTGGATCACGATTCCTCAGCCATGAGGATGCGACTGGAGAGAGAGAGAGTGCATAAATCAACCAATATTATTTAAGTTTTGATGGGTTCGTTGAATAATTAGCAGATTTGACTTAAGATAAGTGCATTTATGTTTTTAAATTAACAGTGAGTTTAGCATATTTTTTACTTCAGAGAATTATGACGATATAGGTAACAGTGAGACATTTAAAATAGGCAACATATTCTATGTTTTAAAGTTCTGTTTTGTGTAGGAAAAGTTTAAATTTACCAGGATGCTTAGAAATTCACAAAATAAAACTAATTTGAAACATTTTCTGACGAAAACGATCTGTGGTAAAAGAGGAGCAATTAATTAATTTTTATTCCATAGATATTCGATGAAATCCTGGAACTTAGCACCTAAGCACAATATTTTATTTACATTTTTTTTGTAAAGAATTGTGTAGGGAGTTTAATTATTTGTTGGATTATGTTGGTATGATGAAGTTTTATACAATTCTAGACTTCGACGACATTTTATATTTTATAATCATTCTCTATTGAGGCCTAAAACAGTCGAGATGTGGGTTAATTTTGATAGTTTAGAACACAAGGTGAAAAGATAAAGAGACAATTTTTCTATGATTATTTCTAAATTGAATTTGTTTATCTCATCCCAATTTAAAATTGATTATTCCTAATTCGAAGTTTCAAAGATACGTCAACTCTTCTAACTTGGCATAATATGATAAATTGGGACATTTCGAGAGCTTTTATTGTTCCTTCCATATAGTGATTTATGTTGACAATAATTTGTCTGAACATGGAGAGATTACAAAAGAAATCTTTTCTTTTAATTTCAACCTTAAAACTCTTATATAGTAGAATACTTTCACTTTTATGGATTAAGAATAACGTTCAGCTTTACCATAATAATTCTTAAGTACTTTATAAACTAATTTCTTGTATAGCAAAAAATTGTGCCAAAATCTGAAGAGACTCGCACAAAAGTTGATTCTGAATGCATTAATTTTTATTTTGAAAGGTCTGTGTTGGCAGAATAGAAACTAAACATGCAGCTGTATTCCATAGGAGATATTTTTTTGCCTTTCAACCCATGTATCATTGGCGTAGTACCAGAAAAAACAGAACAAAATGTCAAATCCGGCTTTAGAAGATCTGGTCTAGTTCTTATAGACCGAGATGGTATACTGAAGAGATTTCCCAAATAAACAACTAGCAGTAACGAGGACACCGATATCTGAATGAAAGTTGAAAAAAGGAAACAAAACCCATGCTAACTGTTGACACAAATGGTCAATATTTGTTGCTGGAAGAACAAATTTCAAGTCTGTACCAGCATTTACATTAGGGAAGCGAGATCTGGATACTCACAAAAAAATCGAGAGCAGAATTCAATATGCCGAAATAAGGTTTTTGAGATCCATCTTGGGACTCACACGTCTGTACAGAGTTAGAAACGCAGATATCAGGCCACTCTAAACATCTTCGATTTGGGCGACAAAATAGTACAATACCGAAGCGAATGGAAAAACCACATGATGAAAATGACAAGTGAACGACTCCAAAAACAGTTGTACCTCTACAAACCACTTGGAAGACGAAATGTAGGAAGACCCAAAAAAGATGGAAGGACCAGAAGTGACGTAACGGACCAAAGCCTAATACGTGAAGAAGCAGAACCAATTTGAAAAAATAGGAATTGATATAATTAAGATCAACAGGTAAATCAAATAACTGTAATTTCTGCCATTTGTAAAAATTTATTCAATGTAAAAATTGAAAAGGTGTTTTGAATAAATTCTTTGATTTTCCTTGCTAGTTTATTTGATGTTGATTCTGAAAACGGCCCTTGCTATTGAATGTTTTTCGTTTACCGAACATCGAAGTATATTCTTCAATATTGTCGCTGGTTTCCATTTTTTTCAATATTAATTTTGAGAATCATTACATCTCCCTTTTGGTGTTTGATTTCTTTTGCTGTATTCTCACTTGGTTGCTGATTTTATTCCATTCCTTTACTTGTTAATTTCTTAGGAATTCCTATTTTGAGTTGTGGTTTCAGATGTTTCTCTTGCTATTGGTAATTTGTGTTCCCAAGTTTCTACTGTATAATTTTTGTGATGGCGATCCCATTTCTTACCTATTTATGTTTCACAGTTTTTTAACATATTTTTCATGATTTGGGCAGCTTTTTCTGCTAGACCATTTCCATTAGGATGAAATGCACTGCTTGTTTGGTGTTTGAATTTCCATTCTTTTGAAATTTTTCAAAAATTTTGTTGCTGTAAACTGGAGTTCATTGTCTGATCTTATTATTTTTAGAATTCCATGGCTCGAAAATATAAACTTGAGAAAATTAATTACTGATTGTGCATTGGCGTATTTTAATTTTTGATATTCGATGAATCCCGAGTAATTACTCGTATTTGTAAATACTATAATATGGTCTTGCACTTGAAAATGAAATAAATCCATTCCACTATTTCGAATGAATGTATTGGTATTTCGTCCGGAGAACACATTCTTTGATGTTATTGCAGACTTTTATATCCACTGACATTTTTGACCTGAACGATAAACTTCTTGCTCTGTTAAGACATTTTTCCAAACCGAAGTATACCCTGTGTATTTATTAACCCTAACATCATATATTATAATACTTCTGGGATGACTATTTGGTGTACGTTAAATATTAACTCGTCATAAATTAATAATTTATTTCTGAATGCCCAAAACTGTTTAATTTTGTTTTTATTAATTTCGGTAATTTCATTTAGCGACTCATATTTTATAGTGGTAATCAGTTCTTGCAAGATATCGCCTTCATTCGTAGCTAGTTTTATATTTTTCAACTCTTGATTGGTAGCTGATAGTTTACTTCAAGTTCAATATCGTATTTTTCTAGAATTTTTATTCTTCTTACGTTAGGTCTGGGGCCTGTGTGTTTACCATTTTTTTCTGTCTTACTTCCCACTTTAACTAATTTTATTTTTATACACGCATTACTTCCCAATATTGATTTGACATCATTTTGAACCACATTCAACATTATTCTTCCACATTTTCCATTACTTCGCCCGAAATCTCAAGAGTGTTCCCGTTACAAAAAAGGGCAATCCGCGGACTGCTCGGTGTTAGTCAGATGAATAGCTGTATGCAATTATTCAAAGAATTTGGTATACTTATCATCCCAGTCCAGTATAAAGTTGTGTACGCTATGCACACAGAAACTGGTATTTGTTTGATACAAATACAGAGAAACAAAACAAGATGAGGACAGAAACATTTTACAACTCCTCTATATCGCCTATCATTTTTAAAAAATAGCTATAAATTCAATCACGTCAAGAGATTTTTAAACAGTGAGTTTGGAAAACAATGGAGACACTGCTTTTGGGTGTTTTTCCGACTTCTTAAATTTCGCATTTGATTGAGTTTTTTGTGCGTTTTAGATCTATTTTGTAAATCCTGTAATTTTGAAGGGTATTAAATGTTATTAAATTATATTATTCAGGTATTAAGGCGGTCATTGGCCTAGTAGCTGGAACGATCAACTACTAATGCTAAAAGCACTGGTTCGAGTTCGGCAAGAGCTAATCTTCATTCTGACTTTCTTTCCTTCTGTGACCGCCTCCACTACCAATCCACATTGGCCAGAGCACTAGGGTATGGTTAAAAACCCTTCTCCAAAGAGAATGAGGTCTGCTCATTAGTGGGCAACGATGACTGGAAGTGATATTATATTTTATATTAACTTTGCATTTTGAAATTTATTACTTCCCTTGGTACTCAAAGTTTGTGGATGCTAAATGAAATCAAGTTTCTAGTTTTCGAGACGGTCCTACTTCTAAATCGAATTTTTCTGCTATTCTTTTTGATATCACGTTGCATTATATTTTTATATCTAATTTAACTAGAATTATTTTCTTTTCTATTTTAATATCCATGCACCAATCGTTATTCTCTTTAATCCTTTGACAAATGCTTTGTCTTCGTTGTCGCTATTTCTCTATTTGCTTTATTTTGTTTTGTCGACGATTTAGTGACCTGCCATTTCTTTTGATTTGGCTTTCTGTATTGCTGCATCAACTGTGAAATCTTCTTCAATTAGTGATTTTCGTAATTCCTTATTGATTATACCAATGATCTCTGTTGAAATCAGAGAGTTGATCTCTGATTATTTCGTTTGTCAACTGTCGATAGTTGCACGTTTTTCTTTGGTTTTTATAAGTAGTTTACGAATTCATTTATTTTAACTCCCTTCCTTCTTTTAAAATTAAATGGGTTCATGTTTTCACGTTCAATTCAAATTTTTTATTTCTGTCATGTCTCTAATATATCGATTCTAAAATCCTTTTCTTCAAATCTTAAATGCCGTTAGACTTTTTGTTTGACTCAACTAGCTAATCAAAAAATCTTAAATAAAGACGAAACTTAAATGATAAATGAATAACTCGTGAATGACCAGAATCGATCTACATTATATTAAGTGTATTCTTGCTTAAATTTGCATATATATTTATAAACTCGCGCGTTAAAATTATCTTATTTTAACGCTTATATTGGCTTATTTTTGTAAAGTAACATTGGATCAACAAAAAGGCAAAGGGAAATCAATTAACCGCATGAAGTGAGAACATTAAATTAGTTTAATTATTCTAATAAAAAAATTATAACATCATCAAATCAATTCAAGTTAGATTAAGCTTATATAAAAATTTATAAAAAATATAAATGTTTTATGTAAATAAAGCCTGATTAATCAATTCTCAGATATTGGGGCTTTTCATATCAGGGACTTCAAGGTAACATAATGCAACAATCTTTTCTGTTTAGTTTTTGCTTAGAATTTTACTTAATTTAATTTTGGTAATAGCTATTTTGGACATACATATAACATAAACGTTCAAATCATGACTTTGTAATATTTGGACCTTCTTCAGCAAATTTGTCCTTCTCCAGCCCGAACCTAACATCGAAAACTTAGGGGCTCTTTTCCGATTCCAAAATATAGGATCAAGTAAAAACATCGTATTTCCACCCAAAAAATATTTAATCACTGGACCATATAAATTGCATTGCTTGCAATTTAATTTTTTCTGATTTTTTTTCTCAATGTTGAATTGTTAAAATTAAGTAGGACGATATTAACATCATATAAATATTTTTGATTGTTGTATTCAATTCAAAAAAATTTCATATTAAGTTTTGATTTATCACATAAACAATAGTTTTGTGGTATTATGGCACAAGTTAACAATGCTACATCATTTTTTGCCCACATGTAGAAGACTATATGTGTAAAAATTAAAAATTAAGTAAAACGAAATAACATTTTCTGCTATAACACCACAGTTATCCTAAATCCTAAACATCCTAAAGTAATATTAACAACATATTATTAATTGTATAACTGCACAAATAAACCATATAATTTATAGAAAAAGATACACTAAAGAAAATATAAAATAAAAAAATATCTACAAGTATAAGCAAGCATAGTGTTTGATGATAAACAAAATAAACTTTGTTTTTGAATTTTGCGACTCAAAGGGTTAAAAGGGTTTGCGGAAACGGATGTATTTCAGCTCCTATTAGTCCTATCAACATGAGGCTGAAAGGAGTTTATTATAAAAAGACGGGATACAAAATTTCTCATTTCATATTTTCATCTAAAATTAATCTTAAAGGGTGAAATTTCACCTTTAATTTTTACCTTTGTTTTCTAAAAACGTCCCATTTGCATGGGGAAGTCGTGTTTCCATGAAGTGGAGGAATCTACAAGTCAGTTATTTTTAACAAAGAGATGGACTAGGTGTGTTCATACACAAAATATCAATCCTGAAATTTTCCTTCCCTCTTATCAAAGGTGTCCAGTTTTCAAATTTAAGAAAACGGCACATTGCAACTTTTTTTTATCAAACCAGAACATACAAATAAATATAAATAAATGTGAAATTAGAAAGAAATATGATACTAATGTTCAGTGATCATTAATGCTAAAATAAATTAATTAAAATAACTTAAGGAGTTTCACTGATAATAAGGAATTTAACTGATGGTATCGATACGTGTGTTTTTATTCAGTCCATTAATTATTTTGCACGTCTATCATATCTGCACTTTATAATTTTTTTGGCTTAATAATATTTTGTATTAAATATTGTTAAATTTCTCATTTACGTAGTCAGCTGTTGTTTTCCAATTTTCATACCTTTGAAACCTCCCCTCCTTCCCATTTTCATTCAATGTTGACTTTATTTTAATTTTCATATTTTTGAAATGACTAATTAAACAATAAATCTTTCCGGTTTTACTGCACTTTTATTTAAAAAGTGTCCGCATACGGTACGTGATATTTATGGTCGTAGACGAATCTAAAATTTTTGAATTTCTTTTCACGTTTTTCTGCAGCATCAAAAAACCACCTTAATGAACGCTATGAATTCACCTGTACTTGTCCAACACGTCACTTGCGTCACTCAATTGTCGTTTTGCAAAACAACTGCCATGGTTGTTTTCAATTTCTTTGTTATAAAAATAAAATCAAAACAAACCAAGTTTGTTCGCAACGAATCGACCGCAAATTCGCTGAAGTTTGTAAACAATTTTAAAAATTTACTTATTAAATATTTGATTATTTCGACGTAAAATTTCCCTTTGACTAAATTTAAGCTTAAATAATTTTATGGTAATTGATGTCGTTTATGGTACTTCATTCGCGAAAGGCGATAAATATAAAATCTGTAGAGTAAAGGTAGAATGACATGTGTCAAAAGCCAGTACGTTGAAGCGTGACAGCCGGAAAATACGCAGTCAAAGTAAAATATAGAAGAAAATCTTCAAAGCAACCTCGTCAACGCCACTTGCACGTGCAAATCCAGTCAAGTTGTTGAAAACTTGCTTATTTACCACCTTTCAGGTTTTTACATCGTGGCAGCCTTTGCATGCAATGCAAAATTGAACTACCACGCCCTCGTTTCCTTTTATGAATGTTGTAAAGACTTCAATACAAAGTTTCCACTGCAGATTTTTAATTTTCCATGTGATGTTAAATTGAAAATTTGTTTTATCGTAATTGGCATGCATTAATAATTATAAATTATGTAGTGAGTATGTCATATTTATGCATGTTATATATCAAGGTTTTAATGCATAAAAGTTTAGAATTACTAAATTGAGTTATAGTGTTGTTGGCCAACTACAATTACAGAGAATCGTGGAAATCTTGCAGAATCTCGAAAGGACGTTACGTTGACCACTAACCCAACCCGACTTTACCACTAACCGTTCTGGGATTTTAGCAGATTAATTATAGACCGTAGGGATCGTTTACTGCGACAATAGAATGGGATATAAACTAGAGTAAGGTATTACCTACCGCTTAACTTCCGAAGTCAACACCTTATATAATAAAGTAAACCCCAATTGCGCTATCATTTTATTTTATTTATCACGTCTCTTTCATTTCTGTTAAACGCCCTTATAACGGCAAAGAAAATCAATAACAATGAAGGTATGATAAATGTAATAAAATATCTTATCAATTTCATCTCGATAATCAGCCTTCTCCTCATGTCAAGAGAAGTCGGATGATAAACGACGTACTCATAGTAATTGCCTTCTAAGTTATGGCTCATGGCGTGTATGAAATATGGCATCGCTCCGCACGCAATTACTGAGGGGTTATTTATCTTCACGAAAGAGACATCGAGTGTTCCCGAGGCGCGGGTTTAAGCGGTCTGTTTCCTCATTCATAGTCTCTTTATCTTAACCAGTAACCTGAGCTACAATCGCGAACACTAAGGGTTGATAAACGATCTTGTAACTATTGTAGCTGGTGGACAATGCGGAATTTGTTTGGAAGAGTTTATCATATAAGCATCACAAGCATTAACCCTGATTGCACTTTCCTGATTTATAGTGTAGCTTTCGTAGCTTTGGGCTCAATACTCTGTGTGCGTAACGGTAGATTTATTGCTTCATTACTTTTACAAATGACTTAAAAATTGTATTATTTAAATTTATAGAATAATCTCTACGGCTTAAATTATATATTTTTTAAAATGAGCAACCCTTCACAATCACTGGTTATGTGGGTATAGATTTTCATAAAAACAATAACTCTTAAAGCTTATGACGCCGCCTATATTCCATTACAGTTTTCCTTCAAGGCATATGGTATGAGTTACTTTCGTAACAAATTTTAAGTTTCCAAGATGGTTAAGTTACACCTACTCTGTTTTGGATTTAAAATTGCGACTTAATCGAATGATTGGTTAAAATTTATGGGTCTTTGGAATTTTCTTTGAATTCTCAACATTAATTTATATTAGTCAAACACCAATCACTCATCATGGATACAATTTTAAATTTCTTTCTGCATCATTCAAGAGTTCGACACATCATAGCGATACCTTTGGATATACAAATCGCCATGGATATAAACGTACCTTTATAACTATTCCATCATATCTGGGCTTAACTGATACTAAATCAGAATAATGAGGAAACAAAGGAATAAAGAGTTTGTAAGATGTGAAAAGTAATTGAGGTGTAATGGTGCAATAACAATATGAAATATTAATGAAAGTTTTGAAAAGAAGGTACCCAATACATTACACACTATTTGTAGTAATAATTTCCACTGTTAAATACTCGTTTCAGGGTTTAGATACCACAATAATCAGAAACAGCTAATTTTCAACTATCTTCCTACAATTTATCAAATAACTAAGCAAAAGTGGCACCTTCAAGTATAATTTTTTGGTGAAATCAATACCAACGGTTTAAACATTGATCCTTCTGTATTTTGGGTTTAATTTAAAAAATGCACAAAAACACTTTTCAGGGACAAGAAAGCACAAATTTTTCTATTCTAGTTTCTGATAAGTATTTTTGTGCAATTCTAAGATTAAACTGAAAATCCAGATATGATTAACATCACTTTTCACTACATTAACTACGAATCCATCGATTAGTTGAAATATTGTTTGAACTTCACTGAGTTTCCATTCCTATCGTTCGAGCGGTCCTATCGGTAACGGAGTTATTCGCGAAAATTTATCGAGATTTCTGGCAACAGGATAACGGTGGGTGGATCATTGCAATTCTAAAACTAATTCAGTAGTGTGATAATTACATAATATTATATTGTTCCATACCTCCAAAATTACTTTAGTCTTATCGGTCAAAATTTTTATTAGAATATGTAAGGATTGCAGTTCTATTCCCCTAGTCATGAACGATCTAAGGGATAAGATTTTTCTTTATCAAGTTGAACAAAGTAAAACAAAATAAGTAGGTACTATGTAAACCTGAAGTGAATTTTTAATTAACATTTGTGGGTAGGTCTTTTCTAGATATTTTAATATTTTATATAAGATATTTAAGATTTTATTTAAGATATAAAAATATTTTATAATGCTGAAATTAATTTCTAATTAGTAAATAGGAACAATTGTAGTATAACAAACTTGTATAAATTGCAATCAAATTCAATTTCAATAGTTGTTGATTTGTACGGTCTGTTTGGACAGGCTATGCAATTGCAATTTGATGCAAGTAAATCATAAAGTAAACTATTAAGTATAAACTAAAATAAATTAAATTAAAGTAATTTTATGCTTCATATTGAAGTTACACATTAATATTTCTTTTTCTCGCTCTTTTAACATTGGCTTTCTTTCAGTTAGTCAGAATGATGTAAATATAAAACCACAATACACGAAAATTATTAGAAAATATTTAAGCAATAGGAGCTGTTTTTAGAGAGGAATGAAAAATTAATTCAATTTTAATATTTTGAAAATATACTAATATTCCACCTCTGAAACAAGTACAGCGGAAAAAAATAACACTCCTGTACTGCTTAAAATTTTTTTGCTCTTTCGATGTATTAATAGGATTAATATTAGTACCTATATATTATGTTTACAAAGTTTCTAAATTTTCGTTAAATTTCATTTTTCAATCCTCACTGAAAATGACTCCCCCTTGATTGAATAGTTTTACTTAGAGTTTTCTTTCAACTATATTGTGTAATTTAGCAGATTTGATATTGATTTATTTCCAAAGTCATAGAATTTTTAAGCGAAGAGTTATTATAGTATTTCATACCTGCATAAACAACCCCGAAATGTTTTAAAAATTGCTTTTACTATGTTTGATGAATTCATAGGTTTAATTTACAGTTAAATTTTATTTTTTAAATTTTTAAACCCAGTTTATTTACAGGGTTACGGAATTTTTAAACAAGATTATATTTTGTCCTTCCTAAAAGGACGCCCCTGAGCTTAACTTGTAGCTTATTTCTATATCATTTTTTGTTGTATTCACATATTTAATATTAATACATTTATAAGGAGCTACAAAATTTTTAAACAAAATGTACTTTTATCCTTCCCTAAAAACAGCCCCGTAGTGCTTAGATTTGTTGTGCTATTTTTGATGTATTCATATGTTTAATATTAGTTTATTGTGTAACAGGGTTACAGAATTTTTAAACAAAATTATATTTCCCCTCCCCCCCCGAGCTTAGCTTGTAGTTTTCTATTTAATTTTTTTCGTTGTATTCGCAGATTTAATATTAATACATTTACGTATAAGGAGTTAGAAAAATTTTAAATAAAATATACTTTTATCCTTCCCTAACAGCCTCGTAGTGCTTAGATTCTTTGTACTGTTTTTTATCGGTTCAGGACGTTTGAACGTGGGACGTTTTTGTTGTTCTTGTGAGCAGAATTTTATTTACCATAAATCTTAACTCATATAATTATTTTTCTTCTGAGATTCGCCCAGTTCGAAAAATTGAAACTCTAGAACGTATCTTTCCAAAAAGGGATAAAAGTGATCAACTTAGAAATCTCACAGTTAGGACTCGAATAGGGTTTTTCTTTATTTACAAATTTCCAAAAAATTGAATCTATTTTCACTCGTGGACCACTTTTGCATCAGATGAACAAAATATAGTTTACTTAGGAAAAATTGGAGTTCTAAAGAGGGCTGTATTTCAGAAACTGCGGAGGCTAGAAGATTTCCTTTTAGTTATAAAATTTTTGTCGGGTATAGATCTTGTAATATTTTTAACAACATTTTTCAACGTTTTGGACCATTTAAATTTAGCCTACTTTCAAGGCTAAAAATAATCAATAAACTGTTAATCAACTAATTCAATTCAACACTTTTGGATAGAAAGTAATTGACAATGATAATTCAAAACAATTTAAAGTTGGTGTTTTGAAAATAGGCCAAAATTTAAATGGCCCGAAACGTTGAAAAATATTACAAGAAATATACCCGACAAAAATTTTATAATTAAACAAAAAATGTCAATTAAACTACAAAAAATATATTAATTGATGTAGTTTTAGTTTATGTTCAGAATTTTATTTAGTTTAATTTAGCTAATATCTAACTAATAATAATAGCTGATATTCGACAAATTTACCACGATTTGAGCCTGATGTAGAAAACTTAGAGGCTCCGATGACAAACTAGAGGATTTACGAAAAAATCATAGTTATTTCCATACACCCCAAGTTTTCGAAGTGTCTTTCCTTTTTTTTTCGCGCAATGACCACACTAACAACCAATATTAAAAAATCAAACACTTTAAAGATGTTAAGAAATTTTTGGTGGAGGTATCTCCTTGCATGAACCTTGCACAAGGAGAATATCCTACTTGATATGCAATCACCTGCATAATTATGGTACATACATACAATGATGCTCTATTAGAGCAATGCGGTAATTCTAATGTTTTCCTTTTGTTTGGCTGGTTCTTCAAAGCAATCTCAACCTTAATTTTCCTCAAGTTTTGCCCTTCATTCTCAATTTTATTTGGTGTTTTGGGGTGATATCAGAGTAAATTTCTTCGTTTATTAACATCCGGTAATACCATCAAAATTGTTTTTGCTTAGCTATAAGACAACCACCTGACTTGATGATAAAATCCACGATATTCCGAATTGAGGCAAGACAAAAATTAAAAGCAAGCTATCGCTAATATCAAATAGGTTTAAGGTATTTGAGGTTTTGAGTCTAAGGTATTGGGAAGGAACCACTTTTTAAAAAACGTTGGAGTTATTGTATTTTTCTAGTATCTTAGAATTGAAACTTAAAGTAAATAAACAGAAGACTAAAATTATGGTGGTCAACAGACACTAAAAAGAGCAGACAAGGAGAGAATTGAAGAATAGTCTGTAGAATATTTTGGACAGAACGTCGCACAACGGAGTCCGTTTTCATGGAGCTCAATACCAAGATTTTCTGGAAGTTGTCGCCGGGAGTTAAAAGAATTACATTTCTTTTTAAATTAGCTGAATTATACTGTGAAGCGAATCAGCAGGATTATATTATATGAAAACTGGCAGGAGATCCTTATTTTTTTGAGAGACGTTTAGAATGTGGTTAATTTTGATATTAAATTGGTATATTTATGCATAGTACAATATAATTATGTAAATAGTAGTGATGTCAGAAAAGTTTCCTAATATTGTAAATTTGACGTTTTCTGTTCTTGTAAATTGAATGAAATGAAAATGAAAACTCATCCCCAGGAGGAACAGAAATATAGAAAAGCTTATTCTGGAAGTCAAAATCGAAGGAAAAAGACCAAGAGGAAGGTTTCTAAACGGATGAGTTAACCAAAGTACTAACCCGACGACCGAGAAACCAAACCCCAATTTAAAATTGGGAATAATCGCTTTCAATGATTAACAATTTAATAATCAACAATCACATGCATTCAACTTCATACTTAATAAATTTTTCTAGGTAAGAGATATAAGGGCCTGTTACTTCCCCCCCCCCCCCCGCCCCCGTTAATACTTTTGCTCACAAACCTAGCTCCAGTTTTATACAGCTAGCACCGCTTTGACAAGCAAATTGGAGTTCTACCAAACGGTAGAAGAGGTTGGATTCAGAAGGGGTTTCACCATCGATCATCTGCAAACTAATCGAACACTGTTAGAAAAATGCGAAGAATGTAATATACCGGATACACCTACGTTTCCTTGACTTTCAGAAAGCTTTCAATACGGTTGAGCTATGGTTGGTTTACAAGAGACTGGACGACGCCATAGTGGACTCGAGATACACAATACTGTTAAAAAACATATACAAGATGCCTATTCGAAGAGGCGTAATATAAGAGGACACCATATCCTCAAAACTGTTTACATTGGCACTGAAGATCATATTCAAGCAATTAAGTTGGGAAAACAATGGAATTAACATAGATGGAAAGTTTTTGAACCAGTTCCATTTCGGATAAGATTAACTAGAAGACATTATAGAATAATAGAGTAGAAGATTGCATAGGGCATCTGGAGCATCTCATAAAAGTAAAATAACTAAACTACGATATAACAAGAAATAACAAGGATTAGAATGAGATAGCAGCATTTGGAAAGTGAACAACCTCCCTCCATAATGCGATGAAAAAAGCTTTGCCAAGAGTAGTTAGCCTAAGAAATTTTCAACATAATTTAATTTAACCTAAACTTCAATTGTTTAATTCTTTTGTTAACTTCAAGGTTTCAATTGTAACACAATCGAAGGTGTCATTTGTAACAATTGTTACAATTGACATCTTTCGGTATAATTGCTATTAGAATTACCATGTTTCTCAAGCTGCTCTTTCTTATTGGTCTGTTTTGATTTGTTATAGTTGATAATGGTTAAACCTAGAAGAAAAACCTATATAGAGGCAGTACTCCTCTAGAAACTTTTAAAAATGCTGCAGATATGATCAAAAAAGAAAATATCTCAATTAGAAACGCAGCAAAATAATAAATTAATCACTACCACAGTATTTTTCTGTTATTTTTGCATTCGAATATAAGTTTTTATTTCAAAGAGTTTTAATTTTAATTTATAATTATAATATACATAATAAGCGTTTAGTTATATTTGATACCACCGTGGTGTCATTTGTAATAGTTTGAACTATCTAAAAAATAAATATTTCTATAAAAATTATCAGCAGTACAGCGTCTATATCGTTACACATTGTAGCCTAAACCCATTTCTACCTTACACAAAAATATTGTTTTATTTGTAATATTAAGGTCAACTCTATAGGGCTTTTTGATGAAATTGTTACTTTTGACACCTCTCTCTCCTATAATGTATTAGTTATGTGACACTATTTACCACTCCGATTTTCTTTCTTTATTTTTACCATCATGATCTTAATTACATTTTCTACAAAGTTTTGTGTAAATATTCAAAATTTCTGAGAACTCCGAGCAACTTACGCTCGTTTATTTACTAACAATTTCCGATTCCTTGATTTTCAATTTTATACTTTTTATTATTAATCGTAATCTTATTATATCTAATCGACGAATTTAAAACAGATCATAATGTGTAGTTACGTATAGTTTGTTATCGCTTTCCAATTCTCTTTGTTTTTTTTATTTCATATGTTTAAATTCACCTTCCTTAGAAAACACTTTCAAATATCCTAATTATAATTTCAACTTTCTTTATATGAATTTTAACTTACCATTTATTTTCTTGTACAGGTCTTTTATAAATTAAAAAAGTTGTAGATTAACTACACTTTAAAAAAATTGTAATCACTGAACAATCATAAGAACTAACAATTTGGCGTAAGTTTTATTTGTCAATAAAATAAACTAAAAGTTATCTTGAGAGTTTAAATTGCAAAGGCATTTTGGATATATCTCAAATAAAAAAGTAAAGAGCGAAATGTTTATATTTTTTATACCAGGATAAGGATCAGTTTGACATTTGCGGTTAAGAAAATTGTCACATTTTTACTTGTCTACCTAAACTCAAAAGCTCGTCATTTGGAGAATTAAGGATGAGGAAAAATCGTAATCCAATTTCAAACAAAGCTCAAGTGGCCTTTACGTGGATTCGTTGAAATCCCAACTGTCCTTCCCCAAACAGTAGTAAATACTGTAAACATATAACTCACACTATCTGGCTTTTCGCTCTGATTTTTTGATCTGTTTGAAATCTTTAGTTGCATGTAATACAAATTGTTTTGTAGATACTGTTTAATTTTACAAAAATGTGTCTCATTAAGTTCCGAAGTTCGTAAAAGATTAACCGTATTTTTAGTAAATTAATACCTGTAATGACTGTATAAGTAAATATATTTTGTATATTAGTACTTAATAAAGCCATATTGTATGATAAAGAGATATTTAGTGACTAGGTGGTTTAAAAGCGAAGAAAATTCTCCGCATAAAACTTGATATATTTAAATTACGCTGTCACCATCAAGAAATTTTAATCCCACTTTCGCGGATATAAAAATGGATATAAAATTCCATAACACGTAACTTCATTGCAGCACTTGTCACCTTCAGTATATTTTCAGTAATGCAATAAAAAGAAAACGACGTTTTTACCCTCTTAGAAGTGTATTTTTACACCACTCTGGGGCCTCAAAAATTTCAAATTCCATTTCGTATAGCGCACCACTTTTCTCTGCTATAACACTTTGGTTAGGGTCTCTGCTATCGATAGGCGACAACGCATTGTAAACTGAGCAGTTTAAAGGTGTTGAATAACGTCAACATTTATGTGATGGACTTACAAGTAGTATTTATAAACAAAATTTAAAACAAAAACTGCAACAATGTTTTCAAATAGCCAATTGTTGGAGAAATGAGCGTCAATTATAAACGCTCCAATCAGAACGATCGGAAAATTTGAAAAGCGTTCGGTAAACGTGTCCCACAAAAATGTATACTTTCCTTTCACAGTATTTAAACGTTAAATTTAATATAAATTGTGAAAATCAGGTTGGGCAACTTATGAAAAAAAATCCCTAGAGATGAATTTATATTATTTTCATAAACTAGTAGATAATTTAATTTGGTAATAGAAGAAGATTACATAAATTGAAAATGTCAACTACATCACTTGAAACTCAATATTAAACACGTATTTATAATTTTATTACGTCAGTTGTCAACCACAGGGGTACTTTAAAACCCACTTTATCCGCTTTCTTCTTGATGTTATAAAGATCTTATTTCTTTCGGTTCCCTTTCATATCTGTTCGCTTCACTGTAATCGAAACTTTGTAAAACCTTGTTGATACATCCACTTTTATACATAATTTTAAATACCCAAAATTTCAAGCGAAGTCGTCCTCCCTTCCCAGAGATAATATAAAGAGATATTGGTAGTGGTACGCCTGTAGAAGAAAACTCGAACTCTGGCGTGATCTAAAAGTAATGTTTATATTTATAGAATACAGTAACCTAGCATAACCTCGGTATCTATCTATGTATATAACAGGATCCATAACAGGATAACGTCGACCGCGCGATGAATTATAGTTATCCTATCGTGATTTTACGGATCGAATCCATATTTGAAGTGAATAAAGAAAAATAATCGGAAGGTTATGAAGCAAAAAAACGTACTGAAATTTATTTATTTGTATTAAAAAATGTATAATGTAAATGTAAAATGTATAATAAGTCCCAGTGTTCCCTGGATATGGATGTGGGACACAAGATTGTTCAGTTTTATCTATCGCAATCTTACAAAATGTAGCTCTTGTATAAATTATTACTAAATTATTCAACTACATGTTTGTATTGAACACCACTGGTAATTAATAATTTGCTTTTGTCTTCTGGTAAAATATAACCGTAAAAACTTCGCCTCGCCACTTTAGTAAAGCTGCATTCACACCTCGAAATTAACAATTTCACTTAACACGTCACTGTTTTGTGAAACCCACGGCGAACCTTTCAATTTATTGCTTTATTCTATAATATTAATTACGAAGTTGTGAACAACATACTTACAGAAATTACACATGCCAAACTTTGTGTTAATTTAACGTGTTTAAGAGGTTATCCTACTGTGAGCAATCTTAAAACGGTGTTAATTTTGAGAATGCATTCCGGAAAAACTACAAATGCGATTTTACTAATATCGATCTTAGTTAAGCAGTATCAATTTAAAATTTATTAAAAAAATTATAATTGAAGGACCTACATGACTTCGCGTACAATGTAGCTCTTCATGTGCGGTCGGATGACTGGACATGATTTTGATTATTTGATTGATCCGACATTAAAATTATTTTTTCATTAATTAGAATATAATATTATGGACTATGGCGTGACAGAGATTTTTGTCTATTTTGATGATCGAATAAAAATTTTTGAATTATTTTACATACCATATACACTTTCTGTGCACTATTTCTTACATAAAAAAATTAACAAAAAAATCGAAACTACTGTTTCTCTGAAAATGAATTTCAAATAATTGTTTTTCAAATTTCAAGAAAAACATAGAATGTCAGAACATTTATGAAAGCGGGTAAAATGAAAAATGTTGCAAACAAATTAACCAGAATGCACTCCAGGATATCAGAGAGAGGGGACAGACAAAATAATCAGCAAGGAATACAAAATAGTGTACTCGGAGGAAAATGACCAGGAAGGAAATGGTACGGGATTCATGGTAAAGAATAAGGAAAAGAGCAGTAACATAATGCAGTTTAAACCACTAAATGAAAGATTGGCATACATATTACCGTGTAATAAAAAATATTATTGTTTGATTTATATAGCGGGGAAAAACAAAACGTCACTTTTTCTACCTCGGCTAGCTCAGATATGAAGACTCTTGTGTGGGCGTAAATTGTGTTCGATCGAAATTCGAAAGCACACTCAACTGTTATTAATAATTCGTAACTCATACAAATGGAAAATTAATGTAAATAGCATCTACCTGAAACTTATTACTCGTACCTTGGAATGCTGTATAAACTTAAACAATTAGACCAAATAAAATTTCTTCAGTTACAACCTGTTTGTTTATTCATTTGGTTCAACTAATAATAGTTCTAATAATAATGAACTAATAGTTCAACCTAATAATCTTCTAACGAAACAAATTACTTCACAGCGGTACTCAAAATTTTCTTAATCTATGATAACTACTTGACGTTTGAAAAATACATGTTCTCTCTTCGCTGGACTTCGTTAGAGTCCTCGACTTGCGTGTTTTTCCAAAACTTATTGCTTCCCCTCCAATTAACGTGGAGAAGGCGTAATTGAAAATCTTGTAAAATCAAACTTTTAAAATTCAAATTTTGTCTTTCAACTTAAGGATTTTATTCGCATACCTTTTTATTTTCAAGTTCCATTGATTCACTATTTTTTTAGTAGCACAATTATTATATGAATCACTTTTGATTTGATATACGCGCCTACCTAATTTTACAAATTTTTGTAAAAAACAATGTTGCTTATTGTCTTCGGACAGATTGTAATATAGCGTGTAGTCAAATCAAAAAAAAAATCTTGTTATGTTATATTTGATCAAATAAAATAATAATTCACAATTCGGTTTCTAATAATCACATACTGTAGGAACAGCTCACATGGTGAAGAAATTTAATTTTAGTTCCTTAGTTAATTAAACAAACAGCTCATTTTTCAACTTAGGAGGCACTCGTCAAGTTCCAGATATAATCTTGTCAACAAATTTGATATTGTGGTTCTTAAATTTTATTTTTCAGTGGATGTACTTTTGTATCGATTAGCCCAAGTTTGAATCACGACAATATGAATGAAGAAGAAACCATTGCACATGTCGATCATTAGTGCTTACGTCCCAACAGGGAACAGCAGTAAAGTAGAAATAGATAACGTTTATCGGCAATTGGAAAACTTATCAATAGCAACAATTTCAAAGCAAAAATTGGGAAAGAAGAGTTATGAGGATGTGTCAGGAAAACATTCAGTACACGGTAAAACAAGTAACAACGGAAATAGACTTTGTATAATTTTGTAGCGGAGACAAAAATATGGATATCAGTAGTATGTACAAGATTGAAACAAGAAAGTTCATAAAATAACATGGATATGGCCTGGAGCAGCAAGCATAGCAGAAATCAGATAGATCATATACTGATAACAAAAAAAAGACTGGTCAAAGATGTGAGAGAACATTACAACAAAGAACATTAATGTTAACAAATAAAAATCTATTGTCAGAAACACTATGTGGCGATAAAACAAAGAAATAATACGAAAACACGGTAAAGTAATTCATGGAAGATAATGGAAGTAGTAAAAACATAGACAGTAATTTTTAAATAATTGCAGACAGTATAAAAGCGAGTGCTGAGCAGGTATTAGAATATGAAGAAGCAAAAATAAATAAAGAGCGGTCTTACTACGATTGCAAGATGGTTGCAAAACTGAAAAGAGAGGTAAGAGAAAGAAGACTAAATACAGAAGAAGAGAGTGATTTGTAAATACATAAAAAAGGGAAAAACGCAGCTTATAAGGTATACAAAAGAAAAAAAAACGAATGGACGGAGAAGGTGATGGATGAAGTAGTAATATAAAGAAGTAATAAACTTACTAACAATAAAGCTTTCTATACCTAAACAAAATACAATGCAAAAACGAGAGCAATGAGAAATAATAAAAGAAAAATAGAGGACGACGCGGAAAAGATATTTGGGTGGAATATTCCTAAGAATTATGAAATGAACAATAAGTAAACGAACCTTCTCTCATAATAAGTGACGATCAAGCAACTGAAAAACTAAATGTACGGGAAATAGTTGAAATAGATGAAATATGAGAGTAAAAAGTTGCATAGAAGAATATATTGCGGTGTACGGCGGGGATACTGACCAATACACTTTTAAGATGCAACTTTTGAATTTGAACTTCGCGCCGACGTCCTCTCCAGAAAAACCGCCATCTATTGAGAACTAACAAAGTTCAAACCTAAAATCACACTTCTTCGACGACACGGAAAAATAACCTGGACCACCACGTTGTGAAATACCTACAATCGCCATCTAGTAACCAAATTCTTTCTTCCGGTGTACAAAACATAGTGTCAAAAACAACTGTAACAAAACAAATGATCGCTCCGAAAGAGAGACGAACATTAACTTCCAACACAAATAAAACTACCATATTTTGGACAATGTCAATTCTTTTATTATCTTTTATTATCTTTAATATTCTTGTTTGAGGAATTTAACCTGAAGCAATGATTTAACTAATCGTGACCTAATAAATCTGTATATTTAATTACCCTGAAAGTCGATTTGTTTTAAATCGCTTTATGTTATTTTGTTAACTTTAAATAAATTATTATTTTGATTTAATCCTTAGGATTGTAATAATATTTTCTTCATGTACTTAGTACATTTATTGAAGATTGTGTAAAGCTATGTGTTTTGTTGAAACACTAGCTGTTAATGGAAAAATACCTTTTAATCTAGCTTTAATTAACCACCCTTGAATTACAATTTACTACCTAATTATTTGTAACTTATTTAAACTCAATTGAAACAATAATTTATATTTGGCTTGCTGGTTTAAATCAAAATTCAGTGAAGATCAAGGAATCCTTCGTTGGTTTTATAGTGGCTAAAATATTATATATCTCGCCGGGCCAACGTTCTTCTAGAAAAACAGGAGAGTTACAGCTGTTCAAATACAAATTAAAATCACAACCTAATTCAAACAAGTTCAACCATCCTGTATTTGAATAAAAAGATACCTAATTTACCAATCTTAAAACCCAGATCTAAGTTACGACAACTTACTTAACTACAAATCTTTGGAAACAGTTCAGTGTAATTTGCTTTATGGTTTGCTTTTATGCAGAGTGGTCGTGCGTAATTTATCTTCCACGCCACTAGGGGTTGTTTTAATCTTTTACCCAAATCGGAGAAGCTAAATGTACACCTAACGAACCCCAAACCATTGTTTTAAATAAGTCAATTATTTACCAAGATAGAAAGATTTGCGGACATATTTTCATCATATTTTAAGCTGTTGTGTCACCTTAAGCAATGACTGAATTCCTCCAATCAAGTCTTTGTACTTGCAAACAATTAGCAATAACTTTGACAAACACCCTGTATATTAATTTATTACTTTACTAACAGATTACCTATTTTAAACAATGAAACCTCTTATTTATAAATCTAAGCTCATTTGAAATTAAAAACACCCTGTATATAAGCATACTTGCATTTTCTTTGTTTGAATAAAACAAGTTACCATTATAAATTTGACCTTGCAGTTTAAAAGAATCCCTTTGTGCTTTTCTAACATGTGGCAATGATCTACATTTAGCCTTGAATAGCTTAGTTAAAATTTTCCACTGTCGCACCCTTGAATCTACAACACCCGGCTTGGGTTACTACACCCCCTTACCTACGAATCCTAATAATGCCCGCACTCTTTAACCTTGTAACAAATATTTTCCATAAGTGAACTATTTCTACCTTTAATAATAAATAACTTTAAAATGCATTTAGAAAACCAAATTTAACTATAATGTAAAACCCTTTAAAACAACCTGTTAAGTTTCTATTATTTGAAACAATGAAATTATGTTAAACACGAATCAATTGAATTAACATATTTTGCCCAAATGTTTAGTAATAATCAAAGAAACCTTATTAATTAATGCATAAATTATACCTGTTAATTAGAACAAAAGCACACTAAAAGAAAGCTAACACTCAGAAATTATCTGTATTCAAAATAAAGAAATGCCGGTCAACTTGTACATTCAACGGTTCACAACCAAGTGGACGATCTTTGGTAACAAAGAAGTGACGCTACCCTTTGCAATTTTGACCCTTAAAGAACCGCTGTCTTTTTCTACCAATAGGTGTCGTTCCCAAATATGACTTTAAAATGAAATATACAGGACGTCTAAAATATTCTAAACCAAAACAAGCGGTAAATTAAAATTTAACTAAATTTTAAAAACTCAATATTACACACTCGATATTTTTTTATTGTTGTGTTTAATTTTGACTTTTTTGTTAATTTTAAATTATTGTGGTTCTACCACGGCTAGCTCTTTGTATAATTACCTTTCGCATGAAAACCCTTCTCTCTAGTAGTCGGTTCTGCGATTTTGCTCCTTCGCTCTTATTCTGAAATTGAATCTCTATTGACGGGATAGAAAAATCCCCGAATGATACGACTATGTTTTTATACAATTTGTAATTAAATTTTATTTTCATTTGTTAATAAAAATTGACCTTTATAACATTGAACATAATAAACAATTTTAACTATGTTAATACAAATTCTTATTATTAAATTATCCTTCTGCCCCAAAATTACTCTAGTTCTTTCCCGGAATCGGTTTAATGTTATTCGAATTCGCGAACTAACGCCGCGTTATAAAAATTAAGTTTCAGTGGGATCTTACCCTTACGTGTTAGTCACTCCTTTACGCTACCAACTTCACACTCAAACGGTCGATCTGTTGTACATCTGTGATCCAGAATTCTCTGCTTTTATTTTCGATTCCACGGTGTGCATCTATGCTCCAATTATTATTGCAGGACTGCTTTATCCAATCACCATACCATCATTCCAAATTATACCAAGTAAGTACTCACAATTTATTACTTTCGCACTTAATTTCAATTGCCCACGTGCTTATACTTGTTTACTTTCAGTTCTACACACTTTTTTAAGTTTGATTTAAAATCAATTAACAAACTTTTTCGGAGCCGAATTTACACGTGCTCCACGCTTTGGCGTTCTTGGGAGAAGCATTTATTTATCGATCCGTTGCTAGGTTATTTGGAAAAATATCCCTTTTATTCCTACTTGATATTTTCTCTACCTGGTAAGTTTCCTTGCACTTTTGATAATTGATTAATTTACTAAGTGTCATTAAATTATTTACACCTTTGTTTTTCTTTTTAGCGTTCATCGTTCGATTCGTCTGCCGTTGCGATATTTCGAACGTCTTGGACAACTACCGTTGCATTATTGTTCAACCAATTTTAAAAACCCACGTAATTTCTTCTTTTGACGCACAACTTAATCTAACATAATTATACATTTTTTTTATTCGATAACAATTTCTTAACATTTAACAATTTTTAATGAATTAATTTGTGAATATTAGATTGTACTTTTCGATATCATTCTTGGATTTTCCCATTCCTTACCTGTCTTTATTATTAACCGAATTTATTGTATTCTTTTTTCGAGTCTCACGTAATGTCGGAGAACCTTCTAAATCGTAAAAGAATTTTCATGCGACCTGTAATTGCTTGTTTGCATCACTTATGATTATCAATCTTTATTGACGATTGAATCATGGCAATATGTATGTTATAATACAGAAAACGTGAATAAAGGAAAAAATTCATATAGATAGAAGATCTATCATGCTTACATCACTTCAGTTCAATTTAAGCAGGAAATTCAATTAACTCTTTATGATTGCATACATCAACAAACCATTTAGTTGGAGCTGAACTTGGTATATTAGTTAGATTGGCATCAGAAACAAGTAAATAATTGATCAAATCGTCTGCACCAACATAAAAACTAACCTGGATCAAATTTGAAGTTATGTTAGCGAAAGATTATTCTACATTTAAAAAACTAATATGGGAAAACCATTAAAAAGAACTATATTTTGTATAGGAACTCTCAATACAGTCAAAAATAAGGATCCTAAAAGTTTCCACCTACATCCATCCGGTGGATAAATTATTTTATCCCCATATTTGTAAAAATCCACTCTCAATAGGAACTTGGCAATGGTTTTCCTTATTTTTCTTCAGAACTGTAATATTGCGTTCAAAATTTTTTTAAATTAGCGCGGTTTTTAAGCGGTTTTTAAAAATTCAAACATAAAATACAAATAAGGTACAACAGGAACCGAAAGAGACAGAACGAGGGTCTTTTAAGATGGTCGAAGAATGAGTCGGCAGAAAGATAGAAAGTTGACCGTTTTAAAAGGTGGGTGAAGAGGAATGCTGAGATGACGAGCGGAAAAAAGTAACGACTCTCGGCGACAGGGAGAAAGTTTGGTTTTTCGAGTTGTAAGACGTGTGGTTAGTAACAAATGAAATTTTATTTTAATTTTAATCAAGATAAGATTTTTACAAAAAAGAGATTATAGAGGAATATTCTACTAATCGGGGGAATTACATGTAAGTGACAAATTTTAATTATTTATGGTATATTTTTTGTGAAACTAAAATTTACACGAGGGACGCGCATTGAAAGCGTGGTGAAGTATCTTGAGTTTGTGCACAGTATTACAAAGAGTTCGGTTTGTTTATTCTATTAATAATTTAATAATCATATTTTGCGTATTACAAAAATATCATCAGTAATTCAATTATATGCAATTATCATATACAGGGTGATTCCGATATTATTGGTATCATATACAGGGTGGTTCAAAAAAGGGTGAGTTATGTATTTAGTGGTGGTTCAAAATAATTTAATCATCGTGGTTACATAATATACAGGGTGTTTCCGAAATTTTTGGCATTGCTTCAGATAACAACGTATTGGTGGTTAGTTCTAAATTGATGATTATAAAGGACTGTGGTTATATATTATGGTTATGATTTAACAAGGTAAATATCGAGGTGGTCAGTATTTGGTTTCATGTGTATTACACATATTTTATTATTGGTATGTTTTGTGTCTATATTAATGGTTTGGTAATTTATATTTATTTATTTATTTATTTATTTATTTATTTATCTACGGCTAAACCTTTAGGACGAATATCGTCTCAGCTAGGTAAACAAGGTGTTGAAAGTATGTGGGTATAACAGGGTCCTTTCTTTGAGGTATGGTAATATTTACAAGCTTATCGTATGAGTGTAAAATTAGTTAGTCCATGTCAGCAAGTCACAGCCGCGAAAAATTCCTCGACAAGCCAGAGGCCGGAATGTGATTTGTGTAAATTCCTGTTAGGAAACAGGAGCATGGAAGTAGGCATAGAAATGTACGTTTGTTATAAAGTGGACATATTTCACCCCCCCCCCCCTGAACATTGTGTGGAGCTTGGAGGTGTTGCTTTATTCGATAAGGGAGAGGTTTGTTATACTATGGTGTGATTTTCCAGGTATTATAAATAAATATCATGGTTTCTTTTAGGTCATAAATTAGATTAATCGTAATTAGACTAATACTAATATTATATAAGTCGTAGGCGTAATATAGTCCGACTTACAGGTATAAAAGTTGTAGGCGTAATTAGTCCAACTTACTTTCATCGAAGTCGAAGGCGTAAATTAGCCCGATTTACGATTCAGCTAAATCCAGTCGTAATTTGATTGATGACAATCGACGATGACAAAACGAACATTCTCAAAAGGGGAACCTAAATTCAAAATGATTATAATTAATATTTACTGATATTTACTGATCACAAATGTGGTTCGAAGGTATGATTTTAGTTCGCAGTCACAATTTAGGCTGTAGAATATTCTCTAAGAGAAGTTTATGTGTTTTACTATTAATATGAATTACCACTGACCTTATTATCAGAAATGACGAATGAATTACCAATAAATAAGATCAAACTATTACAAATATCAAAATCCACTCAATAATGAGTTGTGTTCACTTGGTTTAATATTAATAAGAGATAACTTTCATTGCAATTTTGGCTTGTCGATCCTTCCCGTGTTTTTTTCTTTTTTTTTAAATATTATAATAAATAAAAATCTAAGTACAAAATTTGGTGTTTTAATGTTTTATTTAGTCAATTGGGTTTGAGAATGTGAACTTCGTTCACATTCTGTTTTGAACAACAGGGCATCTTTCTTTGAATCACTGTGTATGATGTAGGTAAGCTAATTATGTTTTAGAGGTAATGCAATCTTCACGAACCGGGCTTTCCCGTTCAATGAAAGAACTGAGGTGTACTACGGTAGGGTATTTACAACGTGTGGGTTGCTAGACAGATTACATGCTTAGAACGATGGTATTTGGATTTCCGGATGTTGAGATTTGTAGGATGACAGCGGGAGATTTAAATTCAAAGTTCAATATTACAGAACTGTTAGTCGTACAAAGAAATCTGTTAGGTAACCAATATGTAGTCAATATTGTTAACTAACGAGACTGACATGAATACCACTAAACAATATGCTATAAGCTATGATTTTCGATTGGGTCGCTGTTCGGGTAAAATTAAAATTCATAAAACTTGATGCAAACCTTTTTATCATTCACATAAAAATTTAATTGAAACATGGAAACAAAGAACTGTAATCTTTACAGATAGTATGTAATTTGCGGTAATTTGGGACTTATGCAGTTAGTTTATTTTTTTGCACCTATGACCGTTTGATGAAAGCGACTACTACATAATTTAATTGGCTTATTACAGAGTCAACAGAATTGTCATACATTTTGAATACAGAATTTATTATAGAAATTAAATTTGATTTACATATTTATAAAAGCTTCTTTATAAGAACCTTTTGACTGAGTAAAAGACTAATTTAATTCTGGCAGTTTTAATTTAGTCGAACAGCGAGTGTTCCCTCAGGCTTATGTGAATGTAAATGACATATATTCAACACTGTATAGCTTTCAAAGGATATTTGTTTTAAAAAAAAGAGTAATATTTTAATAAACGTAGTAGGTACATTAAAATATAACATAATTTTGATATATTAAACTAAATGATTGTTGCATATTACCGCATCCGCAGGCACACGGTAAAAAAATACCATTAAATAAATTTAGAACATAATATTATGAAATTTTTTTTAAATTAAAACTTAATAATAGTTGACCGAATTGTATCGAAAATTCCATAAATATTGCGAATGAAGAGATCATGGTTATCTATAGAATAAGTAAACAGGGGTTTAAAAAATTTTTTGTACCAATTTGCCGGTACCGTACTAATAAATATTCTATTGAGGTTGGTAAGCATACCTTCGACAAAAATATAATTAAATAAAGTAATTAATGAAACACGCAAGTAATTAAAATATTTCTATAATTAAATAATGAAATTGTAAAATACATGAAACACGACGTTGATGTTGGTATAAACGAACGAGAAGCAACAAAGCACTAATCATGAAAGCTTAGGGGGTGAGGGTTAACCCGTTTGCTGACATCGGCCACTCAATTACCACGGGTTTAATTAGTCCGTGACGGCCCATTGCCAGCTCATTAATACGGCAGAGCTCTTTACTCCCACGAGATAGCAGGTAAATCACTTCTGACGTCTACCGGCGCGCTGTGGAACCATCTCGTGTCGTTGCTTAATCACCGAATTAATTTAATTGCGAGCTACAAATGGTAATACACTATGTTTTCGACTCGCACAGCACTATAATTCATGTTTATTTGAACCGACTACTGTTTAAATGCATGTTAACATCCCCTATTGTTATTTGTTATGCTGTACGTTTGAGTATAAAATCTCTTTAAACCAGTGATACATGTTTGTTGGTTGTATTTGCAACAACTCCATCATCCCCAAATTGATTCTCGTTCCAAAATTTATTACTCAAGTATCAACGACAATATTTTGATGCAAATCTATTAGCGTTCTAAATAATTTATCAGTTGTTCGTTTCGTATTCCAAAATGTCATCATTAATTTTTAATCAAAGCAAAGTAACGACCCAAGCGCGTATTTACCTGATATTTATTGCTGCGAAATATTATCTTCAAAATGATCAGATTCTCGTGGCATAATATTTTAAACAACTGGATGAGATATTTTTAAAATGTTAACGCTAGAAAGGTGAAAGAAACTGTCGAGTTTAAACCTTCGCGAGGATATACTTGTCGAGTCTGACCCAGTCGTGGAAACGGGTAGCGTTAACGAAACGGAGATACTCGTTTCGGCGGTGTAGTTGATAACAGGAAAGGTAGAAGTTCTGAATTCCCGAAATTGGCGTTTAATGTGCAATAGAACATTATTTCATGGTAGATTAAAAATTTAAAGATACAAAATTTTATAAAGTTGGTTATTCAGTTTTTATCTTTAGCGGTTTCTCAAACACATTTTTATATCCCTATTCTAATTTATATGAAGATAAGAAAGTTCTCTGTCATCACTTTTTGTGGAAGTCGAGATGCAGCAATGTTTGCAACGCATTTTAGATATAATAGCTAAGATAGAGCCGAGAAAATGTGACTGTTTTAAAATTTAAGTGTAATAGGTTTACTCAGAGGGAGATAATATAAAAAGTATCATTATTTCTCTTGGTTAAACAATTGTTTCTAATTTTAAAATAGCGGAATATAGTATTTAGCGCATAAAGAGTCACTTTAACAGGCTTGATAAGCAAACGGCTATAATAACAGGCCGTATAACACAGTTGATTATTTCTGGTTCGTATTCAGAGTTACGTTAACGACAAAAGTTAATAGTTTTGCTGGAGATAACCTAACTGCCGTTCTGTCATGTTCTTGTGTAAATGTGGCAGTGATGACAAATCGGCCGAGTTTAGGATTTAGGTCCCGCCACAATCAGTGACTCAGACGTTCACGATATTGCGAGCACGGAAGACAAACGAGCGGTAATATCCGGCCTAGGCAGGAGAGAGATGGAGCTCATAACTCAGAACACCTTCATTTCTCAGGAAAGTTTCCTCAACATCTATCATTTCTAAACCTACCAACTTAACTGAATAAACGTAGGTGAACCAACAAATTTTAAATGTAATTGAATTTGCAAGAGAAAAAAAAACGAATCAATCCGTTCGATTGCCATCATATTAATTAAATTGGAAAATGCTCGCCAAGTCAAAACTTAAACTGGAATCTGTAATTACAAGTCGTCAGTACGTTTTCCTAATAGTTTAGCACATTAGCATATATACAGCCGATTCGAACATTTATTATTATAACTCTACACCATTGCATCTACCAAAAGACAATGAATTACATTAATGGGCCGGCAATAACGGCTCCCCTCGACTGCTAGCACATTAAGAACTCAGGAATTGGACACCGTACAAAATACGAGCCAGTTAAGAGAATAAAGAAGAGCCGAGAAAATATACTACTAGTTTTATTGCCGTTGGGTGACAAGTATTAGCGTTTTACCTGACAACTAAACACGCTACCTTATGGTTAAATAAAATATAAAATCACTTTATTTGTTAATTAATTTTGCATGTTATTGAACTTATTTCTTTGTATACGATTTCGTTTGTGTTGCCATACTTTATGTCTGTATGTCGTTTTGTGTATTGAATGTGACAGGTGCATTTAATCTTGCTTTTTATGTGCCATTTACGTGGGTAAATTAATTTTAGTTATTTTTCGTGCTACCCAGATATAGTAATGTAGGTATGCAATAAAATAATAACGTTAAACTCGCAACTGTTATTTCATTGAAATTGTAGTTTATAATTTGTAAACTTTTCAAAATGCTATATAATATTGGTAACAATATACTATTATATAAAATATACTATTTTATATTATATTGAACCTTTTCAATTACTTAAAATATTTTACTGTAATGTTACATACTATTTTAATACATATTATGTATGTAGTACATACATATGTACATATAATCAGTTTCGCCTTACAATTTTTCTCGTCTTATTTTTGAAAATTAAGTGCAACTTATGATTGCCAACAATGCTTTACCTTTTTTTTTTGATGTATTTGTTATTGTTTCATTCGCTAAGTTTTTTTTATTAGTTTGCTCCGCCTTTTTAATTAAAAGTTTTTAAAATGTTTGCTATTATTTATAAATAATAATTTATTATAATAAAATTATTATTGTGTAGGTATTACGTGTATCGAATCAATTTTAGAATTTAAATTGCCTATTAAAATTATGCAACATTAACTATATGAAATAGGCAGCTGATGAGAATATAATCATTGCCAAAGTCTATGTGTGCAATAAACGATATATTAGGGCCGATCTTTTCACCTACAGTTCAAGTTCCAGAAATGTAATGTATTGATAGTTATAGATTTTGGTTGCTTAGTAAATTTGCGGCAAGTCCTGTTGCAGTAATTAGCAGTGGCGGCTCGTGATTTCTTCAAAAGGGGAGGGCACAATAATTAAGTAGTTTAAAAGTAAAAACGAAACAAATTTGCTTATTTACTTACAAAATAATTTAATTTCAAAAAAGCTTTATTTTATACTATTATTTTAACCGATGAGTTAAATTATTATTTTAACCGATGAGTAAGCTAACTAAAAACGGGATAAAGGGCAATTTAAAAAATATTGCCATGTATTGCTACTGTTCAGATTAGAAATTTTTTTTACTTATATAGCGGGGAATGTACTGGCACTTAATTTAACTAAGCTCCGACTAGCTTGCATGAAAACTCTATTATTTTGGGTCGAAAATTGGGTCCATCAATTTGGTTAAATGCTCATGGAAGCTACCTTAATTTAGTAACCTTTCAGAAAAGAAAAATAATAAACTTATTGGATCTTACACCTGCTTAATCTTGTCTTCACTGCTATAGAATTGAATTAAATCAAACGTAATTATTTGTAAACGAAATATTGTAATTTATTAAACAAATATAAGCATTAAAAAACAAAAGATTAATTTTATTAAATAGGAACAAATTAAATTTACAAAAGAATCAAAGAAAAGTTTATAAATCCCCCCGTATTTAAATTCACGCGCGAACTTGGTTATTTATTGTAAAATGTTATCAGAATTTGTCGACACAAATTTTGCTTACCGAAGTTATACCGTCGTGCACCATCGATGTGGATGATATGTAGCGGAACAATCAGCGTGGCGATGACTATGTGATTGGATCCAATTTCCATACCATGAAGATTCTTGACAGGACCATTCCAGGTCGGAATTTCCAATATTCAGCGACGAACTACGATGTTACTAGCTGTATATTTGCATTAAAAATATTATTCTGAGTTATTCTGTTTTTGGAGGGCGGCGCCCCTTCGCCCTCCCTGTACCAGCCGCCACTGGTAATTAGTGTCATAGACAAGTAATAAAGTAACCAAATATTTTAACTAACAGTTTGTTGTCTGGAAGGATCGCTCTGTTCTTAATTTTAAATTGATGACTACCGAAAGTTTTTTTTTATTTAAGGAGTTGTAATATTGAATTTTTAAAATTAATTTAAATTTTAATTTACCGCATCTTTTGGTTTAGAATATTTTAGACGTCCTGTATATTTCATTTTAAAGTCATATTTAGGTGCGACACCTTTTGGTATAGAAAGAAAACGGGTTCTTAGGGGTCAAAATTGCTAAGTTAGCGTCTTTTCTTTGTTACGAAAGAATCTAGCACTTGGTTGTGAAACATTGAACATACCAGTTGTCCGTCATTTCATAATTTTGCATACAGATAATTTCTGAGTGTTAGCTTTATTTTAGTGTGCTTTTGTTTAATTAACAGGTATAATTTATGCATTATTTTAATAAGTTTTCGTTACAAATTTGGGCAAAAATACGTTAATTTAATTGATTTGTGTTTTTACATAATTTCTTTGTTTCAAATAATAGGAACTTAATAGGTTGTTTTAAAGGGTTTTACATTATAGTTAAATTCGGTTTTCTAAATGCATTTTAAAGTTATTTATTATTAAAGGTAGAAATAGTTCACTTATAAAAGAATATGTTGCAAGGTTAAAAGAATGAGGGTGCGGAGTTGTTAATATAAAGTGGTAACGGGGTGGTTTTCTTGGTGTACAATAAGCAGATGTTTTCAAGGTTAGTTCCGGGCATCTTCTTTTAACAAAAGATAAAGGGACGCTTTGTTCTTCCAACACTTAATTTTACAAAGAAATAGTAACTTGTTTTTATTAATATAAAGAAAATGCAAGTATGCTTATATACAGGGTGTTTTTAATTTCAAATGAGATTAGATTTATAAATAAGAGGTTTCTTTATTTAATATAGGTAGTAATCTGTTAGTAAAGTAAATAATTATATACAGGGTGTTTGTCAAAGTTATTGCTAATTGTTTGCAGATAAAAAGACTTGATAAATGCATTCAATCTGTTACTAAGTCCCCACAAGGCTGCGTAATGATGTACGATAAGTTTACAAATCTTTATATCGTGGTAGATGATTGCCTTATTTAAAACAATGGTTTTGGGTTCGTTACGTGTACATTTAGCTTCGCCGATTTGGGTAAAAGATTATAAACAACCCCTAGTAACGTGGAAAATAAATCACTCACGATTACTAATGCTTAAATGCAAACCATAAAGCAAATTACATTGAACTGTTCCCAGAGAATTGTTGTTAATTAAGTTGTCGTAACTTATTAGATCTGGGTTTTAATATTGGTAAATTAGGTATCTTAATTATTCAAATACAGGATGGTTGAACTTGTTTGAATTAGGTTGTGATTTTAATTTGTATTTGAACAGATGTAACTCTCATGTTTTTCTAGAAGAACGTTGGGCCCGGCGAGATATATAATATTTTAGCCACTATAAAACCAACGAAGGATTCCTTGATCTTCACTGAATTTTGATTTAAACCAGCAAGCCAAATATAAATTATTGTTTCAACTGAGTTTAAATAAGTTACAATTAATTAGGTAGTAAATGGTAATTCAAGGGTGGTTATTTAAAGGTAGATTAAAAGGTATTTTTCCATTAACGGCTAGTGTTTCAATAAAAACACATAGCTTCCCACAATCTTCATAAAATGTACTAAGTACATGAAGAAAAGATTATAACAATCCAAAGGATTGAATCTAAACAAGAATTTAAAAGTTATCGAAATCAATAAAGCGATTTAAAACAAATCGACTTTCAGGGTAATTAAATCTACAGATTTATTAGGTCACGATTTAGGTAAATCATTGCTTCAGGTTAAATTCCTCAAACAAGAATATTAAAGATAATAAAAGAATTGACATGCCCAAATTTGGTTGTTTTATTTTGTGTTGGAAGTTATGGTTCGTCTCTCTTTCGGAGCGATCATTTGTTTGTTACAGTTGTTTTTGACACTATGTTTTGTACACCGGAAGAAAGAGTTTGGTTACTAGATGACGATCGTAGGTATTTCACAACGTGGTGGTCCAAGTTATTTTCCGTGTCGTCGAAGAAGTGTGATTTTAGGTTTGAACTTTGTTAGTTCTCAATAGATGGCGGTTTTTCTGGAGAGGACGTTGGCGCGAAGTTCAAATTCAAAAAATTCATCTTACAGAGTAATAAGATGAAAATGAAAAGGAAAGCGATGGTCAGAGATGTGAGAACCCACAGAGGCCAACGTGGACACCGACTACTAATTACATGGTAATGGCGGAAATGAAATAAAAAATGTTTCAAAACTTATAGCAACCATGAATTGGGCAAGTAAATAATCAGCGATCTAAAAACTAAAAAAGCCTTTGATAACATCAATTGACGAAAACTCATAGAAATATTGCAAAAGCGAGGTTATCCCAACACCACATCAACTGTGTATTAAGCATGGCTTGAAGATATCACAGAAAGACGAAAGTTATGGCATTTGAAGGAAGAGAAATAATTAGAAGCAAAATTTTTATAGAAGGTTTTTATATAGGTTTCGACCGAGACTCAAATTTGATAAAACAATGAATTAAAGATCCCTCTACTAATAAAAAAATTTCGGAGTATAGAGAAAACTATAAATCACACGTCAATAGAATGGAGAACAACAGAATCTCAAAGTAGATGCTCATATAACCCAAATGGGAAAAGAGATGTTTGTCGCTCAAGAAAGTGCTGATGCGATCTATGAAGTCGTAACATTCATTATACCTCGAAAGGAATCCTGAAAAAGTGATGAAATTAAATAGCATGACACTAGAGGAAAAAACAGAGGGAAAAGGAAGATGTAATGTCATCAATCTTATTTAATATATTATGTAATTCTAGAAAAATAATCAGAAAACAGACGTTTTTCCGTTACCGTTAAGAGAGAAGTTCCAGTGGTTATTTATGCAAATGACGGGATTGTAATAAATCAAGATCAACAAAAAAATTGAGAAAATAAAAAATGCAGCAAAATCGATGGAACTAAAAATAAATCAAAAAAAGACAAAACATAAGAAATGTCAAAGAAAGGATGCAAAGAAAGAAATAAGCTAAAAATTGATAATGAAACTTATGAGAAGGTGCATTACTTCAGTCATCTGGGAGTCCAGATTAATAATAAAAAAGAAGTAAACAAGAATGTAAAGTATAAAGAGTATAAAATAAACAAGGGAACAGAGCGAATTATGCAAATGGGCACATCCTAAGTGCTAAGAAAATATCTTAAAAAAACTAACAGTAATAAGAAAATATATAATACGATGAAAAGACCGGTGATTACATACGAGGCGGAAACGATATGTCTTAGCAAAAGGAATGAGGAAAACCTGAGAGTTTTTGAGAGAAAGATCATGCATAAGATATTGGAACTGGTGAGAAGCCATGAGCAAGAGAGTAGACATAAGCTGAATCACGAGATTTTGAAAGAAATAGGTAATGAAGATCGTGTGAAGACAATCAAATCAAAAATAATTCGAATTTTTGGTCATGTAATGAGAGATGAGAGTTCTATGATGAGAAGAGTTATGATGTGGAGAAATATGGGGCCGTAATAAGCGAAAACCTAATTTGAGATGGTACGATCAGATTTTGGAGAATTTGAGAAGCATGGTGGTCGGAAATTGGAAGAAGAAAATGTGAGAGAGGTATTAGTGGAGAGGAATCGCAGTGAAAGCGAGAACGAACACTAAATTGTAGAAACGAAATGCATTAGTAAACGAGGACTAATCCACCTCAAAAATCGGATTTGATAAGTCATGGAGACAACCAAATTCCTATTGGGATAAAAGACTTATTAATATTAATAAGATTAATCCTGAACAGGAAGGACGTTCTTTTAAATCTCAAACCGGGGCCCCAGTACCTCTTAATTACATCACTGCGCCCATGGCTCTTTTCAAGTGCAAGTTTTCAGTTCAGAATGTTATTTAAGATGTCGATTTAAAATTTAAATGAATAGTTAAATAGTATATTGGTTGGAGCTGGAACGCCAGATTTTTTAATACAATTTTCATAACCTAAAAGTAGCTAGCAAAACCACTTACTAAATATTTTAAGAATGTTAAGTTTCTGTAAAGAGACGGCAAAATTTCGCCAGCTAAATAAAGTTATTAAATAAATTAGAAGAAACCTAGTCAAGTAATAAAGTCTTTTCATTTCTCTATTTTACTCGTACTTGTATACCTAACTATTATTGTATATTAATTTTAATATATCGTCAGTTTGACATTAAAGCTCACTATTATGAACATTTTTAGCAGTGCAATGAGATTTTTACATTAGTGAATCAGCGTGACAGATTCTATCCGCATATCGTGAAAATTTAACTATTGTTTATGTTGTGACAACTATCCCCATGTCGGGATCGATTGTCACGTTATGTGGGGTTAGTTGTCACCTGCATGGAATAAAATAGTTAAATTAAAAAATGAAAAACTGTATAAGCTAAAATATATTTAGGCATGATTGCCCCTCTGCAATATGTAACGCATACAAATATTCAAATAGTTAGTTATTACTCTGGCGACAAAAGTAACCCCATCCTGACATTTTACAAGCAACAATTAATTTCGCTTTTATAATAAACTTTTAATATATCCTTTCAAAATGTAGCAAAAATTTCCTTGTATTTTAAGCTATTAATTAGGATTCAAAAATTTCTGTCCGTACTTGAGCAACTAAATAAAGTTGAACAAAGAAAATTTTAGTTATAAGTAGATACTCAAAACAAAAAATAGCGTATACTATTTCGTGAAATATATTAACTAAATACAAAATACCCTATCTAACTTTGTTAAAGATGAGCTTTTCTAACATATTATCTAACAGCGAGTAACACGCGTTGTGACAACTTACCTGTGTGAGAACCATACCCACTCTCCCCTAATAATAAATTTATAGTTACTACAAAGTTAGTAAATATATCAATTTGGATTGGAATCTTAGTGCACCTAATCAAAATGAATTTTAAGGATAATATTGCTGTTCCTTTTTATACGAAATGTAAGTGGGTCAATTAAAGTACTTCGCCAGAAAATTATCACATTTCATCGACAAACTGTGAATGGATATTAAAAATAAAAAGTTATTTTATACATTATTCATAATAAACATTATGTAATATAAAATTTTAAATTAAACTCCGATGGCTTGTAAATTTGATAATGTTAGATAAAAAATCAATTTGTAAGCAATATAAAATTAATCTGACAAAGTAATTGCGTTCTGTTCCAGTAAACTAAATTATATCAATTTTTGAGATTTTTTGAATGTCGTCTAACGACGTAGATAAACATTAACCAGCTCGAGAGCCATTAGCAAATCATCTAAGTGACAGTTCCCATAACGCAGATCCTCAGAGCGAGAGCGCAGTCACGTGTGAAGGATTAGTATCACTCTGTCATCCATCATCCCCACACTCTTGTCTTTTCTCAGTCACCCTAAAGTAGCTTCTTCCTGTTCTTGCAATAGAATCGCGGTAGTTTAATATTGATTGCATGTAAAACCTGCGAGATCAAAGTGATTGTGAAAACTTTTATGTGTGTCTTTTCAGAAAACCTTAAGTGTTTTTTATTATTACAACTTAAGTGTTTATTTAAGCATTATAATTAATTATTATTATATTCTTACCAGAAAATTTACTTTATGTCTTAGGCATCTGCAACCTTATTTCAAACCATGATCAATTTTTCGCTGCCAAGCTGTCGGCCTGTCTTGATAAATTCTATTGTTGTATTGTTTTGTGAACGAAATATTTGTTAAGACGAACTGACAGGCTCACTTAGTTTCTTTCTGAGTACTTGAGACTGTTATAACAGAGAAAAACGAGTGCACATATATCTCCTGATAAGAAAAGTCACCGCTGTAGGTGGTAAACAAGGATAACACATTATTTTATTTGCGTATTATATATTGCTTAAAAATGTTAAAACTTTTGATTTTAATTAGATGTAACAGCGCACATAAAGCTCTGAAACTGAAAATGTAACGAGAAAACTTGTAATAAATACCAAAAGTTGTATTTTGTCAAACATTTTCTTGTTAATAGCTATCCCAGAAAAATGACAAGCATTTACTTAGTTTTTGGGCTGAATGGATGCATCCAGTAATCTATTTTTTGGGATTTCTTTCTGTAACAGAAAATTTATGGTTAAAGTTCTTATTTAAGACAGTATAATATGGATTTATAAAATAACATTTGTTATACTTTAATCTATAATAAACAAGCATCAAAAAGAGTTTATACAATGCAACTTTCTAGGAAGCTGAACAGTTTAAACATGACTCGAGATTTAATTAGCTGTCTGTTTTTATAGCAAAATGATACAAATGCCATTATAAAATTATAACTTTGGTTTTTCAAAGTGTAGTTGATATGGTTTAAAGTTTAAAACCGTAAGATTATGATACAGATAGGAAAACATTAGCTAAATAATTCAAGTCATTACCAATTTCCGACTGAGCTAAAATTTAAATGCGCTGGTTTAAAGTATGATTTCCAATAAGTAACCTGCTATTAAGGGATTGAGTTCTGTTCAAATGGTCGTCAGTCGCGGTCGCTCCTTGGAAATCCTACCTTAAAGGTGTTTTGACCTACATTTTTAAAAAGTAGATTTTGATCTTTCAAGAGAAATTTAAAAAAATAAAAGCTTCGTAATTTAATCAAGTTAGGATTACTGGGAGTTCGGATTACCATGGGTTTGGATTATCGAGGTTGCACCGTGTTCTAAAATATGATGGTAGAAATATATTTCTAGCTCATTGTGCATCATGGCGGTGAATGAAAAGTTTCTTAGTTTAACAAACCTTACTGTCATATGCAGATTTTAATTTTGGATTTTCTGCCCCCATTTTATACAACTCTGCACCAATAGACTAAAAATTTCATTATTAAGCTCATGATCATCAAATTAATACTTAACCCTTAAGTACTAACGTTACAATTTTGGGACGTCAACAATTGAACCGAATTTTGATCTGAACCAAATCAAGCTCACGATAAACTATTTGAGAAATAGTTTATCTTTTATTTTCGGTTAAGCCTTTGGTGGTCGGTACACGGCTAGCTATGTTTTTCTTAGCGGAGGCTGGGTCGTAGGTAGCCTGCAATGCCTTACGAGAAATGCTTACTTTAAAAAATAAAAATGCAGATGTAAAATTAACAATTTTAATAAAATAATTGTATGAATCAATTACAACAATGAACACACACAGCAGTAAATCAGTCAAATAGATGAACGTTTGCAAAAACAAATATTGACTAGCTGGTAAATACAGGTTGTCACACCAAGTGATCCAATACAATTTACAGTGATTAAAATAACCACCTAATGTTTCGCTAAGTCGAAAAGAAATAAGAAAGATCGACTTACCAGTACTGATTTGTCTTACAATATAATTAACGACAACTGCTACTTCTTTTCTGAGCGAAACTGGTCGTAAAGCTTTAACTATCACAAAACACTTGGTGAGACTGTCTTCAGCTCCTTCACTGAAAAAATTATTGTACATAATATTAATAAACGGTAATGTTTAACTGGCATTTCCTTAGTACAATGAATTTATTCATTGGTATAATAAAATATTGCGGAAAGTTTTTAATTGATTTATCACAGCATTTATTAATATTAAGAATCCATGTTTATTAATATAACGAAACTTTTTACATTGGTCAATGTAAAATATTTTTTCTAGCAGTAAATTTTACATTGTGTCAATGAAATTTTTATTTGTGTCAATAAATTCGTTTATAATTCACGTTAATAATATTTAGTAAATTAATTCTTTGTACCGATGCATGATATTATTGAATAATAAACTGTACGTTGAGGCAATTATTATTCAATTGCAGCCCCAATGTATGAGTTACATAGGTTCATTAAAATTATTTTAATATTAAGAAATTTGTTCATTGACAAAATGAATCCGTGTTAACAATCGAGAATCGCTGTTTCATCGTATGGGATACATTAATTAATAAACAGAAGTTTTTAAGTCAACGAAACTGTTACATTGGGTTAATAATTTTTAACACTGCAATCCACGCGTTTCTCATAAAAAGTACTGATATGCAGTTCGTCTTATATAAAGAGGAAGTCAGTTATAAGAATGATGATTAGACATTATCTTAGGATATTATTATATTATTTGTTAGTGAACACGGTTAGTGAAGCATTTCAATTTTTATAATCAAGTAAGTGTCTTCGTATATTATCATAGTTTGTTACCCAGCTTACTTCTGTGTGGTATATTTTATAAAAGTCAGGTATGTATCTCTATTTGTTTTCTTTAAATTATAATTTACAATAGATATCTTTATTTATATCGTAGTCAGAGGACAACTGCATAAGCGCAGCCGTGAGTGCAGCTATATTTCTTCAGAATAAGGTAAACTGCAAATTTTAAATAGTTTATTAAATTTCAAGCAACAAAAATAATTATAGTAATCGACTTAAAATGTTATGCTTTATTTGTAAGAAAACTTTTAATTGTTATTATATTTAGGGTTAATAGGCGGAGTAACATTAAATTGCACTTGTTCTTTTTTAATGTACATTTTTTTTCAATTTGTGTTTATTAATATAAAACCTTAATATTTATTAGAATAAACGAATAAAATCTAAATATCTATTTCAATATTTAAAAGTTATGTTCCTACAGATGGTCAAAATGCAGCATTATTTTGGGCATTACACGGCTACTTTGTACCTACCAGTAAAGTAGTATGCAAAAATGCTGCAACCGGGAAAAATATGACAAAAAAATTTACCAATCTTTCATGTTTATTGGGAAAACACACCAAGAAATTGAAGACAAAATTTTATATTTGAAGAACTTGAAGACGTCCATCCAACCATTTATTTATTGCATTGGAGAAGAATTAATAAAATAATAATTTATTTGTTTGATTTAGATTTTCCGACTGAATCATTAATGTTTTATAATTTTATAGAAACTTATTTTTACAAATTAAAATCAAAGAATTCATTTCCAAAAGTACATATTTTGTCGGAAAATCTAAAATTAACAAAGAATGCTTGCGAATAATAATAGTACCTATATTGTATATACCTTAATATTCTTATGTACCTATATAATCACAATTTGCAGTAGTCTTAATAGTTTAAATGTTAACCAACGTTTCGGGCCGTTTACATGTGCTCCATTTTCTATGCTAGTATATATTAATTAATTATAATATAATTCTATAAATTGTAGCGCTTTTTATGAAATTAGTTGATAATGTCAATTTAATAACTATCAATAATTGTGTGTATAAATATACTGTAGTAATAAAAATATTAAGCATAATTTTTTTTCTATACCCTTGTCAAGAAATTATTTAATGGCTGCAATAAATCAAAATAAATCAAAATCAATAAACAGAGTTCGCTAACGCAATGAACAGTTAAGAAAATTCATACATTAAGTCAAATAATTTATTTGTTATGAGAAGAAACAGTATTCATTAATTCAACGAAAGGTTGCGAAAGTTTATACGTTGCGGCAGCGTATTCTTTGATTACGCAATAATCAGTGTTCGTTCATACAACAAATCTAAATCGATAACTGTACACAATGCTTGACGAACTTTTATTAATTAGTATAATGAACTATTTGTTATTTAATAAACCTGATTATTAATTAATTAAATATAGTTCGTTGTCTGAATTAAATCGTTTGTTGGACCAATTTTAATAAATTTATTGCTTGTCTCAAACAACTTTTTCGTTATATTTATGTCGACTTTTGGTTCAGTGTTGGCTGTTGAAATTGAACCGGACCTTGATGGAACCTTGGCCGTGAGAAAATAACCCGTCGTATTCGATTGAAAGGTAGGTACTCCAAATGCACTCCGTCTTGTAAGAAGTTACTAGGCGTTCCGAAATAATTGAACGCATAAACCAAATCTTCGATAATGGACAATCAGAAAGTTGCAAAGTTTTACTGATGCAATAGGTGAGAACTTTATGATTAACAAAAGGTAGCGTACTCCATACAACCAAATTACAACGTAATATATTGAACTCGCCACGTGGGTAACAAAAGATAACCATAAAAAATTGAAGTTCACGACTGCTTCTAAATCCGTAATTAATTACGAGCAGCTTCGAGAGAAACACAAACACACTCTTCCAATGACTAATTGAAAAGTAGTTCAGAACGGACAAATAATAATTAATAATATTATCCAAAAATGGTCTTTTCCAAAATGTCGACCTACAACGTACGTCTCTCGAACAGAACTGCAGCGCGCCGGGCCGTCAGACTTGACGCACGCGCGGATCTAATTCTAAGCGGCGCTTTAAAAAGTTAGCATTAAATGTACAGGGTGAAACGTAAGTGACGAGTTCTAAAAACCGTCACACAATAACGTGCGTCTGAGAGACGTACGTAATTATATATTTTTTTAATTACAAAATTTTCATTTTAACATGAATGAATATGTCTAATTATATTAGTTAAAGCATGGTTTGATCATATAGACAAAAAAAAAGCTTTAAAAATGTTTTTGTAGATAAAAAAAATTTTAACATTAAAACATTTTAATGACAATATGTTGCTGTGGTCTGTAATGACTCGTTTAAAGATCGTAAGACTCCTTAAAGAAGGAATTGTAAGGTTTCGGAAAGCATAAATTTCAAATATTACAAATCCACCTCTGATATCAGAATTGGTGAAATTAATAAAGTTGTCGAGTGCCGCCGAGTTCGTGGGTCCCTGTTGGAACCATCATCACTCAAGGCGTGCAATCCTTCCTAGTGGACCGAGGTTTAGCGGACAACAAGTCAACATCTATTCTCGTGGGCAATCCATCCAAGCAGGTTGGGGTACCTGTCATCTACAATTGTGTGAGCTTACCGAGTACTCAGGTGAGACAATTTTTACTTACTAATCTGTTTTGGGTTGTGATTGCCATATTTATATTTACGAGTAATTGTATTACCGTCACTAAGAGGTGTATTATTTTGACACCTCAGTTTTTTTGTTCGCCGGATCTCCCCACGGGAGGATTGATTCACGCAATTGCATTTTTGGCTGGCTTCCGTCAGAAGTCAGCAATTATTTGTATTCACCACCGAAGGTTGTTGCCACATTTGTTATTTTGTGTAATATTGATTATTTGTGTGTTCATTAAATCAATTATTGGTATACCGTATTTTATTTCCCTGGAAGAGGGGGTACATCTAACCGTTTTGGTAAGAGATCGAGATTGGGACCCACGTCCCTCGCAGACCGACGTTAACATCGAAGAGCTAGCTAATAACATCTAGGGTTCCCCACGTAAAATAAAGTGAGGTGATTTCCACTTCACGTGGGAGGGGAATTCTCGATCCTGTATCCGCAGGAGAGGAGTTTTCATCTCAAGTGGCCTAAGTCCTTTAATTTTTTGTAAACTAAAAATTTTTGCAATTGAAGGTTATTATTTAATCATTTCTAATATTAATGTCGGTATTTCATCAAAATTTAAAAAAAAATCTTTGCAAATTAAAACATTTAAGGTACATGGTTTTATGTGTCTCCTGTAAAATTGTGTTTATGTGACTTAAGCCATTTTCTTCTTAGGCCGACGAAATGATATTAAACAAAAAGACTTATCAAGGACACATTTTCTCACTTACATATTTATCATTTCTTAAATTTAAAATTGATAAAACTCAGCCATTGTTTAATTTAACAGTATTGGAATATTCATTGAAAGGGGTAGGGGCTATACAATATTTTTCCTAAATAACTTGCTTATTTTTGAAAGACATTTTTAACGATGTAATTTTCGACCCCCGCTCTATTTAAAAATCTGGAGTTTTCGGAATTTTAGAGCGACCTTCTTAGGATGCTATCATTTACGGGGAATGCCAGCATCAACATTCGATTCTTCATGTAATGCTGTTGTGATTAACATTTTTTCCCAACCCTTCGGTTGGAGAAAAAATTTGAAATTTTATAAAAAGTAAAACAAACCCCATTATTAAAAGAATTCTCATTTCAATGTGCGCCTGTGATTTTGATTTCGGCTTGTACTAAATAGAGCTGAAACATAATAAATTCAGAAATACAATCAACAGGGTTAAACAATCAAAAATAATAAATTTGTTATATTCAAAACTAGGCAGGGTAATAAAATTATATAATCTGAACCCAACAGTGTAAAAAATTATACCAAGCAAATAAAGTGATTTACTGAGTTCAGTAAAAAGTTAACAGCACTAATTGACAGTAAACTTAATCTGAATTTGATTTAGAAACAAAATTATGAAGTTAACGTAACAGAAAAATCATCTGAAAGTGCGATCGAATGGGATGCAAATTCGAGTCTCGCTCATAATTTTTTCGACATAATATGATTCTTCTAAAAACAAATTTAAAATAACAGCGCTATATTCATAGAGTTGTTTTTAATTTTAAATCTTTGAAAGTTTAAAATTAATGTTGTTAAGATAATAATGACATTGTTTGTAGGTTATGAAAGAATGCATAATAATATGTTCTATGCAAATCTCATCGTCGCTGACCCAAGTTAGCGTTATATTATTACATAGAAGTGAAATTGCTTTTTAGCTGTTTCGATGGAAGCCTGGCCATAATTTATAATTATTTGGGTTCTTTATTGTTTCGAGTAAATGATGAGGGTCATAAAAAGTAAATTTATAATTATTCCTTGATGATGCTTTTAACATCATCCGGATGTAATGAATATGTTTTAGAAATGGAGGAAGTCGTTTACTCTTTCCTTTAAACCACTAGAAAAGCGACTAGAGAAACATTTTTACGCTTATTTAACTTGTGTTTGGAGAAAATTATTTCTGAAAGTTTTCGCTGTTTGGCCACTAAAATTTGAAAAACTGTACGGTAGAGGGTTGTATTTATTGTTGAGATATGTTTTTGCGTTTGTGAAGAGGATCTATTGCACATACCATATATAAATCAGTTAAGAGTATTAACCCCGAGTGTGCAATGTCCAAGAGGGCTGTGATTTACGCGTCTGGAGAGCCATTCTCACCGCCTACTTGTTACAATGTACGAGCGCGTCACGTCGCATATAAAAACATATTTATCGCCACCGAGGTGATAGAATGTCTCATCCTGTCATCCAATATAGCTACCATCAATCATAATTTTAAAATTTACAATCGTCGATTGCGCCATTTTAAGCTGACATTTGATAGCGGTTTACGGTAACGACATCCAAGTGACAATTATGAAATTACATTACTCATTGAGATCTACGGAAACTGACACTGTTCCCGAGAACCGTCGTTCATAAATCATGACGTTTGTCATTTTGCTTTAGCGTGGCGGCTAAAAATACGTATTTGTCTTCCGTGTTCTTTATATCTTTTGACATATGACACCGCCATGCTATCTCACGCTTGTTTAACGTACACAAACCAAAATCTACGACAAGGTAACCACGAATTGCTTTTACAAAACATGTATTTCAATTATAAATTTTGTATTAGGTGTGACAGGAAATAAACACTTTTTCAAATTTTGGGTTGCCCAAAGGAATTAAATTTGCAAGATATGCAATATCATAGATGGAACATTAATATGCTGACGGAGTAGAAGACGTTTACGGATTAACCGACATCTATCGAGGTTGATGAACAATAGTAAATATTGGGTTTGATTTCGCCAGCCGAAAGATATTTCAAATATCTAGGGTATATTCGTATTGAATGTCAATACAAATCACTTGACATGAAAAAGTGCTTTTTAAATTTGGATTAAAATTAGATTTATATTAATTTGAAATGACATAAAAGCTGAATTCAAAATTTAACAATTTTGTCATGTCTAAACTCGAGAAAAATAATTTTCATGTTGGCATCGCTGCTGTCTAGATGTCGCTGATTTTATTTGATTATCTCGAAAACATATTGTGCAATGCAACGTAGCGTGAATCGTAAATAATCTGAGCAATCTGACTAATCTGCTTGATGTATGACGACCTAGATTACATTGTCTAATTTTCACGCTTTTTTGTACTGTTGACAGGAGCGGAAAATAATATTTTTAATATTAATTTAACTATTTAATAAGTTTATGATACATTATTGTATCGTAAATATACGTACATATTAAAAACGTTACTTGTGGATTGATTATGAACCCACAACTGTTTATAATTTTGTTTATGACACCTTTTCAACAGATTTATTACAAAATATTTTATTAATTTAATTTCTTTCACACCTGTTGATTATTTCATTTATGATAGTAATAAAGATCAAATTTATATTTGTAAAAATAAGTTATTTGAAGGTTTTGGCACATATTATCCAGTAATAAAATAGAGATGTTTCCTTCAAGGTTTTTATTTACATATACACACTTTCGATAATTATTATGTTGTGTTCAATTTATTTTTTATATCTTTATTTTATAGTAACAACCGTTCTATAAGGCTTAAAACAAATTCCATAAAGTACATGAAAAACAGATTTTTAAAATTGATTTTTTCCAATAGATATTAAAACAACGTGTAGTATACCATATTATTTATAAATAATAATCAAGTACATAGTACATATACACATACAAACATTTTTTTCAATGTTGTAATGTTGAACTTTGAATTCTAAATCTCCCGTTCCCATCTTACAAAACTCAAGCACAAAGAAATTCAAATACCATCGACTATTACTATCGGAAGTTCGTGATCGTCTTAAAACACCTACATTGTAAATTAAACTGTCGTAAACGTAAGTACACATCAAAGATTCTTTTGGAAGAACGGACACCAGGATGTGAGATCTGTAATAAATTAATCTAAATCGTCAATAACCACATTTATGCAACCAAACTTACACTTCTTTGTCTGCTTGTTTTGATATTGTAGCAGTGACGTAGTACTTGAAAGCAAAAATTATACTTATTGGAATTTATTCCTTGTTTATAGTGGAAAATTTTTAATAGAAATATTGAATTTATAAATGAAAGTATATTCAATTCCGACCATTAACAAGTAATCGCATCTTTCGACACACCGTCATCGGCGTCCGATACTTCTACAAAGATTAATTATCATTGTATTTAATTTACCTTCTCTTTGTGTCTATTTTATTAACAATCCAATTCATGATGTAATTAATGTAGATTGTAAACATTTGAAAAGGTGTTGACGACTTTGAAACAGAATGATTATTCATAAAATAACCTAACTCAACAAAACCAAAATAACACAACCCATGTAGCACAAAATATTATTGCAATATTGGTACCTCATAGTTAAAATATTGATGCAATATTGATATCCAATGTAGCGCAATATAGTAGAGATGTGAACATTTTGCAATATTGCTAAAATGTAGTACAACATTATTCCGTTCCTAATTTATGTCCATTATGTCCATTTAAGAATTTTTTTTACTTACCAGACCTGACGGCGATTCGAACCTTAGACCGATGGATTATGAACCTATTAATCCGCCCAAGAGCTTCTACTTTAAAACTTAAGGCATTCCTCTCGTTAAATAATGAGATAATTATCTGGCCACATATAAAGATAAAAAACTTCAATATTGAGAAAGGACGTTAAAATACAAACAAGCAATTTTATCCCTATTATTTGTGATTTTTCGATTTCTCAGACCCCTTACTTAATAATGAATCTACGGTTAGTGTGCACATAATATTCTCTAGATTGCTAGGTCACTACTAATCAGTAGTCAGTCACAATATCGCTTAAATTGCCAACAAGTCATGGACTGAAATCATTGAATTGCCCATCTAGAATTTGTTTATTTAGAGTATGGTAAAAATATCAAAAAAAGTACACAAAATATACCTTAGCTGAGTGATGAGGGGATCGTTCGGTAAAAGCCGAACTTTCTCAGTTTCTTCTGTTCAGTGTCTTCCAAGATCGTTTAGACAAGTCAAAACCAAAAAAATAGACATTCGTTTACCAAATTTAAATCATCATTGGTAATTTGTTAAACCGTTTTTATGGGACTTCGGCTTCCGCCTGTTTCTGTGAAGATCGGAAAATCTTCATGGAGAAGTACTATATCGAGATTGTTGTCGATGTTATTGAATTATCGAAGTAAGGCATGCGTTCTTCGTAGTGACTGAAATAAGACGCGTATGATTGGTTATGTGTGGCAGCCATTCATTCGCACTAGTTTAAAGCTATTAGACCATATTGTTTCTGGTGTTAAGGTTGATCACTTGATCAGATGGTATTTGAAACGATTGAAACGATGGAACGATTAATTCACAAATCTCCTACCCAAAATGCACCACCTTAATTCAGGTTAATGCCTGGCCTTGAATCGTTTGTCCGAATTACACCACGTAATCTTCTAGGCAAGGTGATTTTATTTGTAAAGGTCCAAGCACAATGCTGGAGTTCAAATAAACAGTTCTTAAACAATGAATTATATTGGTTAACGGTCATAGCTGACCGTTATAAACCGCTGACCGCTGATAAACTGCAAAAACTAAAATATTTTATCCTAACCCTATCCTATTTTATTCCCTTAGATTAAATTTCCATCATTTTAGTACTTATAATAATTTTCTTGTCCTTCTATAACTTTCTATATTTATCCATTTTGCCTGTATTTGTGTTCTTTTCTCTTTTTAAGGGCCAGTTTATGTTACATCCTTTAGTTTAATGAAAAGACGCCGAACCTCACTACCTATCAGATAAGTCTCATTGAAATTTTAATTGGAGATTAATAAATTGGGTCTATAGATATAAAATGTTTTTTAATTAATTTCTCTTGTGCTACTCGTATTATTTTATTAATACCTGACAGTCACGTATCATATGAGTGATAAAGTAGTAGTAGTACTCCATTTGACCAGTGGTCAAACATTTTTCATATAAAATTTTGTCAAATGTTGATGTTAACCAAACATATTTAACAGGGATAGTACATACAGAAGATTTTTGCCAAATATTTAAAGCAAAATAATTTTTAAATTTGGGCAAATTCGTCATTTGACCAAAATCGTTAAAAATTTGTTCGGCAGGCCAATATACTGTTTGTCGATTTAATTTAAATAATTTATTTGACATAAATAATTCAAAAAAACAATATCAATATGAATATAATGAAACATCCTGTACATATCGTAAAAAGATACAAAGTTTACAAGTTCAGATTGATTTCTGGATGTTTGAAACAGATGTAGATGGAAGACGAATAATAAATAAAAAGTCTCATCCCCGTAGTGTGCGGGTGTAAGATTGCCCTAACTTTTTTCTTGCACTCCGCATTTGATTTAAAGTGAACTCAAAGGTTATACAATTTCGCGTTAAGTTGATTCGCATTCGTATTGGCAATTGAAAATACAATGGCAGATCCTAGGCAAAGTTCATGGGAGTGGAGGTAATATATTGCAGAATAATGCAAAAATGATGAATAATTATTCGATATTTTTCGATGTTTGAAAATTCATGGGGGGCAACTTTTGTTATCCCGATACTGGAGCTATCCCGTGCCCTCTAGACCCCGGTCAAAAAACTGTGAGTAGTGTGCTTTTTCTAATATTAGCGTTACGTTAGGTCATACGCCCTAATAACCTGATATTGATTGCAGCACTAATTTTTACCCTAAGATTCAGTTGTTTAGAACCTATTGCTGTGACTCAAAATGTACCCACACAATGCAAATGATTCAAATTCTGAATTAATTATGATATTTAATAAACTTGACCTACTTTGAAAATTTCAGATTGAAAAGATAAACACATCTACCTTATTTCATGAAATTACAAGCTTATAAAGATCTCTCAAGATATATGATAAGAATACCACACTAAAACCTGTTAAATAGATTCATTGAGAAGATGACCACATCAAAATCTCACAATGAGACACTTTAAATCAGAAATAATGAAAATTATAAAAATTTGTTATCTTTAAAACATAACCTGTACAATTTGTATACTTTAAATTGAGATTTCTCTGTAAATAACTTATTGTGTGAAAATCTATTCACAACCAAAATTATGTCATAATTAATTGAATGTGTTAATCATAATTAAACTTGTAAGCATTTTTATTGAAACTTTTTAAATCATACCACTTAAAAAGAATAGGTACAGTACAGATAATTATATAAAATTTTCTAAGTATTTATTTTGTTAGTCAATATGTGGGAGGGCAGCGCCATCATCAAAACCGAGCCATCTTGCAACGGGCTTAAAGCGGTGCCGTGTGCCGCGGATGCACATGCTGGTTGCACGTATTATGGCAACACCAATTCTAGCCCTCAGCCAGCCCAGTATGGTGCTTAGGGAGCAGTTCCAACGTTCAGATATGGCCTCTCCCATATGCCTAATGAAGGAAGACATTTGGGGTGCAAAGACACCATCGACTGATGTTACAAGTGGGGTGAAAGTAGCATGTCGCATTTCACAGGCGTTGGAGTATTTTCTTTTCTTTTCGTCTTCAGCTGATCTTAGGACGGATGTAACAGGACGTGAGAGGTATGAGGGAGCGTCGGTGTCAACAACACGGATATCAAATAACGCCTCCCTCTGAGCATCCCATACACCCCGGCAGGATAGGTCTGCACGCAGTCCACCGTCATTTTCGGAAATGATCGGCTCTTTTGTCACATTGCCCCAGGCGTGTTGGCAGAGCTCACAAAGAAGATCTCTGATCTCATTGTGTCGCCGTGTGATTAGGCCTCCGGTTTTACAGCAGAGCGCGTGATCAATGTTGAAATTGCTGTTACCACAGCCGTCACATGACTGTGGCATGCAGTTGGGTATTCTATGGTAACGAATTGATAACGCATCACTGAATTCTAATGGGGATAAATCAAAGTGATCTTTTTTCGTAGGGATAACAGAGAGCCAATTTGAGGATTTCGTTTTCATCTTGGATGCGATGGATCTTTCAAATGCCCTTTTCTTGTTTGCGCTGAATTTTGCTAGGGTAGTTTCTAATAATTTATCATCAAGAGCTTCTTTTTCTTTGCGGCCCTCTTTGCGTGCGTCTTTTAGAGATGTATTATGGTCAGACAGGATAATCTGTTTTTTTTCTAATAGGGCTATAGTGAGAGCTATGCAGCCTTTCTTGGAAATTTCATAGCTTAAATTTGTGGCTTTAAATGGGTCAGAAATTGCCAATCCACCTTTCTGTACAGGTAAGGAGAATAGGTCCGCTTCTAGGGGAGAGACGTCACTGCCAAAAAGCGCCGGTAGGAAGGTAGTGCGTAATGCATGTGTCAGTGGTTCAAAAAATTCATGGGAGTTTTTTAAGACTCGTAATAGGAATGACCATTGGAACTGAATTGCTTTGGTGAGGGCAGTGTAGGCAGCTTGAGGGGAGTCTTTGCATATTTGTGATATTTTTTCTACGGTGGAAACGAACCTGTTTACATTATTTTTTATAAAGTCATCTTTTCCTTCACCGATGTAGCTTCCTAAAAAGCGAGATCCAGTAACTATTGTTAGATTGGTCCCCTTGAAAATCTGGTGAGCTGTTTGTTTATCAGCATCAGCTACAATAAGCAGTGTTTTCTTGGCTTGCGGAAAGTATCCATAAGATGGTCCTATGATATTTATTTTATCCCACCAAATGCGTAGGCTTTTGAAGTCACCTTGGGCTGAAGAATCATCTGCATACCAAGATTGAATAGTGCTTTGTTTTTCTTTCATTTTATTTATGATAGGTAATGTTGCAAGAGCATAGAGCGGCATGGCTAGTGGGTCTCCCTGAGTTACGCCTTCTTTGCTGTAAAGTCTCATGTCAGAGTCACGAATAATAAGTTCCGCATGACCGTTATAAGTATTATATAAGAAACGAGCACAATGAGGCCAATATATTCTTGCTTGCCAGAGAGCCAGTTGTCTATTGACGGCATTGAATGCGTTGTTTGCATCAACAAGGAGCATTCCCCAGTTTGATCCGGGGATACATTTATTTTGATAGAGGTCATTCATTGCATGTATTGCACCTTCGATACCGCTACTAAGGCCACTGCAAAGTTGTGACTGGCCGCATGCTTCTGTAACTTCGGATCCGGTGGCGAGAATCATGCATTTTGATAAGATTCTTCGTAGGCATTCGCCTATGCCAATCGGTCTCACACCTGGGCATTTGTCTAAAGCTACGAGGCGGCTTGACATTAGTGCTTGTATTTGATTCCATGGGACGTATTCATTACTTAATTTCATGGTTAGTTGTGCTATAGATTTTCTAAGGTGTAGGCTTGCGTTGCCAAATCTTAAGAGGTACTCCTTCCAATTTTCAGAAGAGGTACCTGTTGGGCCACCACCACCATGTAACTTTCTGGCAACATGTTCCACGTGAATGCTGGTTATGTCGACCTCTAGTAGTGGCGGCATTTCCGTGATTTCATCTGGAAGGGTAAATAAATCAATATTGGGCGTTTTAGGACATGGGTGTTTATCTTTCAAGGCATCGCCAACAGTTTTACCGGTAGCATCAATTTCATCATTGGTATTAAGTATTTTACTGGTGTCTTTTGTCAGCAACCAGTTTACGGCATCGCGTATTTTGCCTCTTAAGATTAGGCGTGTGAATGTTTGAGTTACATGGTCATTATGTTTCTTTCGATTGTGGGAATTACGAAGAGTTTTGTCTGATTTGATTGATTCGGTTAGTAGAATTTCATAATGTTCATCTGCCCATAACTTTAGGCGACGCTCAAGTAAGCGGCTTATGTCTTTCGCTTGTTTAACATTCTTGTCTCTTTGTAGCATTACTGTAATAAAAATTAATACTCGTTCTGAAGGGTATTGGGAATTGGTTAGCAGTTCTATTTCATCAGCGAGCGTATGAACGAATTTCCTGCTGATGGTATTGGAGGAAGGGAGATCGTAGAGCTTGCCACGGAGAGTACATACTTTGTTCCAGCGTGTTTGCCAGATGCCACATTTCAAACCTGTGTCATTGAGGAACAGTGACCCAAAAGCTTCTTCAAGAGGAGATACTTGTATTGGTCTTTGTAGTGGAGATGTTCGTGTGGAATCTTGTGCTTGTGACGAGCAGTCGGCACTGTGAGCGGAACGTATGTGACGTTGTAGACCTTTCTTTTTAAAGGTTTTGGAGCAGGTCGGGCATAATACCATGTCTATATTTTCTTCTTGATTTGTCAGATTGTTGCATGTGACATCCATTGTGCCAGTTTTAAAGTGACAAATCTATCATGTGCGTATTAAACATTCAGTCCAAACATAAAATAAAACATTAAAAACATTGAATTTGGTAAATGCATCAAAAATATTACGATGTAAATATGTCAAAACGGAATTTTATTATGGAATGTCAAATATGGCAATGTCAAATATCTTTATAATTGGTATTGTGTGCCTTCCGGTAGTAATTCTTCAGGAACCTCACTATTACTAAATAATTTCGACTCGATTATCACTTCCAACAACAAGTTATTCCGAAATTCACAACATTTCCTAGCGACTGGGAACAAATTTTATAGAGACGATTTTACGATCGTGTATGTTAATCATAATTTGATCTTCGAAATCGGTAAAAAGGTAAATAAAGCTCAAAATCCATTAAAACGTGATAAAGTGGTAGATGATAACAAAAGTGTTCAAATTCACTACGAAATATGCCACATCAACAGCTACTGTATTGGAAAACTCTTCAAAAGCGATGGAAAACTCATCTCTACAAAAAGCAACTGATCCTGAAAATTATGGAAAATTTCGTTAATATAAAATTTACAAAAGGAAGAATTTGACTTACAAGTATTTCAAAAATCAACGCAATTTGGTAAATTTGCGCAAGTTAAAATCAGTTGACCTAGAACATTCGAATTGGAAAGACGTGTAACGGATCCAATATTTGTAATTGAAACTTGATTGACAACCTCAACAAGATGGCCACCGCTAGTTACGAAATCTGAAAAACAAGAATGTGTTTATTTCAACTCAGAACACAAATATTTGAGAATTAAATAATCTCAAACTACTTACCAGTATTTAATCTAATTAATACAATTAATTAGAAAGTCAAATTTGGATAATCAACACCGTAAGAACAAAATTCAACAGGAGCGATATTTGGTATCAACACTACAACGCCATATCAACAGCTGATTGCGAGTTCAACAGTGTGCGCGTGTGAGTCAAGATAGTGTTATCGGCGCAGGCTTTTAATAAGTCGGATTATTTAATCAAAGGTATTTGAAATTATTATTATTTTTTCCAACATCTTAGATTCCATTCCCTCTAGCTCATCAACTCCATTCGAGGACGGCAAATGCAATTTCAATTGCATTACCCGTCAAATTTTTCAAGTAGAAGCAACTTCAATCGAGGAAATTCTTCAATCTTCGAATTAGGGACTCTACTATATCGGTAACGTAGTAAAATACTTCTCTCTTTTCAATATTTATTTTCCACAGTCTTTTCCTGGGTAACTCCCAGCCACCTTAGCTCAGCGCTATATTTCGTGAGGCCCACCGGCCTCCACAACTTCCCACGCCAGATGCCATTGTCAGATGAAGGAGAAGGCCGGCTACGCCGGGATGCTCCATCAAGTTCATTCCAGAAACCAGAAACCAGATTATTATTTTTATTAAACTTGTTGGCCTTCAGCATTTTATATAAAGGACGCAAGGAAAGAGACCGTTATTGGTGAGTTTCTAGCCACCCTATTTTCTACGAATTTCATAAACAAAACATTTTTTTATTATTTGGGTTTATCTACGCTTCGAGCATAAATTTTATAAATAAACATTTAATTCGTTATTGGACAACGAGAAGACTTGGATAATATTCAAGCATTAAGAAAGAAGAATTGGGTCATCGTTCTACGATATTTTTGGTATTTTTGATAATTGTACACATTTCTCTCTACAGATAGATTATCTGTATTTATTTTGTTATTATTGATTAAGCGCTTGCGAATTTATTTATCTAAATATAAAAATTATTTCTGACTTTAAAACAATCTCTTTATTAATTCAACATTACAGGTCGGTATTCTAAATTTTTGAGATCATTTTCAAAGACAAAAGTGGATCGTTTTTGTTTGGTCAAACAATTAAGCATTTTATCCTAAGTCAATAAACATTTCTATCATTTCAAAACAATTTCTTTTAACCCAAAAAGCTGCATCCCTTAACTCAACTATTACCTGCCATACTCTGAGAGAGCCTCAGACTGAGCTATACAAGAGGGACAGGGTGATGAACTTTTTCAATTAAAATTTAGCACGCAAAATTTCACATTTGAATTTTTAATTTTTTTCTTTTAATAAAGAATGGCGCCCAAAACAAAAAGACGTGTGTAGGTTTTATTTTGAAAAAAAGTCATAGCACTATGTTAAATTGTAGATTCCCTAAGATCAATCTCAGCTCGGAGGAGAAAGTAAATTGAAAATAGATGGAACAGTAGCAATAGTGTTTTACTGTAATACTTCTTGGTATGAATGCAAAGTAGTTAGGCTTCTATTTAAATTTTGCCCAGATTCAATATTTACAATCTGGTCACTTTGAGATTGTATGATGAAATAGATAATGAAATTTGATATTTAAAAGACTTCCAGTTTCGATTATTTAATTTAAAATATTTCAACTATAAGAACTGATTGTAAACTGATTTCTTCAGGAATCGATCCCTGTTTCTAAAACTCCTTTGCTTCAAATCAAAACTAGTACTCTGACAATTATTGCTGATCAGACTTTAAAATAAGAGGTACAGTGAACATAACTGTATTGCAATAAATATCGTCAATTTTTCGCAGCCGGGAATCTTGGAAATACCCCCCAGCGTTTCATTATCTATAGATGTAGTTTCGTAAAATTTTGCGATAGTTTCTTTTCTAAGTGCCTTGTCTCTTCCTGACGTAGTTACCCTTCTCTCGTACCTTGTGTGCGCGTGCGAATTATAGACTTCCTTTGAAAAAAATACAATGTCGTTGTAGTGGCTTGACGTGATCGTTTGTTGAGTAACAAAGAGGAAATTGTGGGTTCTAATCGCTGACTTAACGGAATTTCTCAGCGCGGTCCTCGGGTAAACATCTGCACTGTGTGGATAAATTAATTTGGAAGTAAAGGAGGAAGAAGAGGATTGATACACTTCAAAAAATGCATCGTGAAGGTTTTGCAAAGAAGCAGAGTAGTAATATTCCGAATGGAATGGAAAAGATTGATCAATTGAATAATGTTTAATTTACATTATATGGTTAGTAGAAAAGTGACACATATCTGGTCCAACCCAGTGTAAGTAACCATGGGGTCTAAATGTCTGAAACGACGTTAAACTGTAGCTCATCAAAATTTAACCGAAGTATTGAGGACAGCATGGGATAGAAAACGAATTTATTTTCCTAGGCGGATGTTTCAATTCTGAATCATTGTGCAATTTTTATTGAAAGTATCCCTTCCTCTATATAGATTTTTGGACCTATTTGATCTTGGTCTGGCCCTATACAACTCCTTCATTTCTGTATGGTAAGAGATACTTTAGTACACTCTGGTGGCGTTTAGTTAGGTTACGGGTTTTCTGAATAATTATTGTTAAAGGTTTGAAATCTATTAGGCTAATAAATTAATTATATAGAAGGTGATTGACCACAAATAAGTTTAGGTTCATAATAAATTACTATTATTACGGTCACAAATAACAATAATCATTCTCAAATAGAATTTGATTTATATACAATTAGTTTTATTATGATCATCAATTTTTATCGATTCGATCGAACACTGAAAGAGTGTATCGAAACATTGACTAAATGTTGCTCACAAATTTATACTGTAAAATATTCTCTAGAGCATTTAATTTACTACTTGACCAATAATTACAGCATATTTATTAACAATCCCATTAAATTTACTTCCATATACACGGATTTGATTATCAACAATGTAAAATTATTGTACTATTTAAATGTTGTTATAAAGTCAGTAATGTGATGAATTCGCGAATATATGAAGAGTGACACTATTAATAAGTTGGTTTATTGTTCCGAGTTCCTTTTTTACTTACAGTTTTAAACCTTATTTGTGTTTGATTATGTTTATTGAGTCAACTAGACATGAATTTCTTCCATTCTGAGTCTGACTGCACAGCATCTTTTCTCGAATCCCATTGTATAATTCATTCTAAAATACAAATATGGTTGAAGTGTTGAAGTAACCGTATAGGTGAAAAGGCGTGACACGCCAATGTTATCGAGAGAAAAGTGCATAAGATGTAAGGTTAGTTGCCATAAATGTAGTGTTTACCATTTAAGTTATTAAGTACTCATGTCAGTGTGTTGTCCGTTTTATCAAAGAATTTCCAAGTATAATTAGTTACTAATGAATTCTACGTCACATTATTCATAAGATGATCACGAACTTGTTGCTATGTTTTGTTAGAATTATTCAAATAAACACATCATAGAACATAACATCGTAATCTTTATATTATGAATGTGATCAATGAAAGTTCGGAATGCAAATTGATATCGCTAAAATTTGCGATTTGCATCCATTAAAAATACACCAAAACAAAGGTACCCAGAGGAACAAAGGACGATGTATCCTTTAGGTGTTATCATTTTCACTGCACCATGTGTGTAATTTTTTGTGATCTTTAATCTTACTTCAATCGTGTTTATCCGATATAAGAAATCGCATTTGCACAATAAACACGGTTTAAAGGTAACAATGAAAGCAAATCGCCAAGCGTATAATTGTAGATAATGATGATGTGTGCTATGTGTTATCGGAGTTTCACGAATAACTCGATATAACCCTATTCACATATAGTAATGTAGTATGTACTATATGTAAGTAATTCTTGGTTATAACGAACCTGTCTGAAAAGTGCCGATTAAAGCTCCATAACAGCTTCCTCTTTTTTTTCGTATTTAACGAACCCGGTTGTAGAGAACTTTTCGATGTAACGAACCTATTTTTACATGATAAATTAAAAAAAATTACGGTTATAGCGAACTCATAACTCCAATACAAGCTCCAAATTACAGCCTATGGATCAGGGCATTATACATAGCTTTAAAAGTAACTATCGACAACTTCTTCTATCAAAAATAATAACTTTTCTTGATAAAGGAGATGAAAACTATAAAATAGACCTTTTGAACGCAATAAATTTTGTTCATTTGGCATGGAAGAATGTGACAAAAGCAAATTTCCAATTGTTTTCGACATGGCGGATTTGTTAAGAGTGAAATCGAATTTGATTCTGACGACAATCTACCACTAACAAAGTGGATGCAAAAAATCCAACAAAAAGATAATCAAGAGCAGAATCTCCATACTGATCTACTTGAATATATTCATGTTGATGAAAATCTTTTATGTACAGAATTTTTGAACGATGAAGAAATTATAGCCTCTACAAGTAGTGAAGTTATCAACGATAATTATGAAGAAGAAGATGAAGAAATGGAGAGTGATGAAGTACTTGCAGTTCCAACTCTCTCAGATGCTGTCCGAAATATTGAATCCGTTCAATATTTTCTTCAATCACGAAATACTCCTCATAGTATATATTTTTAGTAAATTAGAGGAGGTGGAATTACATATAAATGAAATAAATTTTATCCAAACCAAACAAACTAAAATACAAGAATTTTTGCAAAACTGTTTAAAACTCTGTATTTCTTCTTGTGTTTTTTATTTTTATACTATTATTTTGATTAAAAAATAAATTTACTAAAACTGTGCTTTTATTAATTTATCACTTATAACGAACCTTGGATATAGCGGTCTAATTTGGTCGGTCCCTTGAAGTTCGTTATAAGCAGACATTACTGTATTAATAAAATCTCGTTATCCATTAAAACAATGATTTATTTTATATAAAAGTATCGTTTTCTCGAGCTCGCGGACTTTGGTATTCAACCTGCCTAAAACTAAGATGTTTTTCAATGGCGGCTGGTACAAGGACGACGGCGTCCGAAATATTATTCATAACTCAGAATAATATTTTTTAATGCAAATATAGTAATTCTTCGCTGAATATTGGACATTACGACATTGCAGGTAATGGATTCGCGAAATTATATTATTTTAATCAAAAAATTAAAAATTTAATTATTAAAATCTTATATAATAATCTTAATTTATTCAATTTCATCTATTTATGTATCTATAACGCTAAATTGATCCGTCAGTCCGTTTACCATTGCGGCCTATAGGCCGCACAGTCAAGCCAATCACGTTCTTGTGATTCTTGAGAGCCTATATTAAAAAAACAATTATTTTTGTATTCAGAATCCACATCCACAACAGAATATTAAACATAATATTCATATTAACAGGTTGATTGCCATGGAAGACACCGGTGTCTGTTCGAAGTCCTTGCCCAGGATACCATGGCAGACACCGGTGCCTGCTTATTCTACACTCCCCCCAGACTTTTCGGTTAAAACAATAGTATACAATAAAGCTTTTATGGAATTAAATTGTTTTGTAAGTAAATAAGCAAATTTTTTTCCTTTTTATTTTTAAACTACTTAATTATTGTGCCCTCCCCTTTGAAGAAGTCGTGAGCCGCCACTGATGATTTCACCATGGAACTATCTTTACATTATTATTATTAAACACAAACAAAATATCAATGTAAGATGTGGAGATAGGATTAACTTGTATCTCTATACGGTTAGTCCAGTGATAGAAATACCAGGTTCGATTTCTAGTAAAACTATGAATTCAACATTAACCCAGATATGCCTATTGTGTCCACATACGAGTTTCTAAATTTTATTAATAAAAACTAGCATTGTGTGACTAAGCCGTCCTACATGTAGGACATTAGGCATATCTGGGTTAAAAAGAAATACTGCAACCAACCGCACACAATTACTCAATCCAGTTTAGGCAGCCTTGCTTGAGGTCTAAATGTTTAAATCTTTTTCTAGCGTTTGTCGTACGGAACCGAAACCGACATTAAACTGTAGGTCCTCTCCTACTGAACCTTAGTGCTAAAGTTTAGTAGTGGTCATTTTAAAGTTATGACCATACTCATGTTGGAACCCCGCTTTATGAGATCGCATTATAAAAACAATCCTGAGCTTGCGGCTACTTCAGAGAGTATTTAAATTTCCTGGATTTGAAACTTTGTAAAATAATGAAGCAGGGAGATACGAACTTTAAATATTTTAATTTCAAAAGTCAACAGTTTTAAATTTTGTAAAATTCATGAAGTATCACTTTTCAAATCAATACTTTTCAATTTAATTTTTTAAGTTTATCGCAATTTATTCAACGTCTAGCGTTCATATATTAGCAATAAGTTATATATTATAATATGTAGTACAATATTCAGATTATTCATAAATAAAGTGTCACGGCACAACAATTTCCTTGTAAGTATCATAATATACCTAGTAATATCCTGGGTATCTTGGTAATGCTCAGGGGACCGGTAATACTTACCAATTTTCAGTGGCCAATACTAAAACAATCTTATAGATAAAATTTAAACCCTATGTAACTATAAGGTTTATTATTTGTTGTTTTATCTGCATATCTATCTGGTAATGTTAATAAGTTAACTCGACCACTGTGTTGATAACAGGGTTCTTAAAATTCACATGTGTTAATCCATTATTTCATTATTCAAATTTATGTGAGTATTTAGTTTTATTTAATATTTTATGACTGCATAATAAATAATACAAAAGAAATCATAAGCATTTTATTATAATCTCTTTCAACATCAGTGGAACAAAGGCATGTCTTGGGCATAAACGCAACCACTGTAATATCTCCACTATAAATTATAAAGTCGTACTTTTGCATGTTTCATAAAACATCACGCATTATAGTCCATAAAAATATTTGAAATATGAATTATAAAATTTTTTAATGACTAAATAATGAGAACAAAATTTTATTCAATACAAAGCTCCATAAAAAGGAACACATAAAAGCAATTTAGAAATTCGAACACCTAATACTCTTTGATTATAGTATTATAACAAAACAATTCCTATTTGAGTTTTTATTTTTTGTTTTTACCTTAACATTATATTTTTTATACAAACATATCACTTTGAATTTTTTTTTTAGGACGAAGAGATAAATTAATTTAAACAATTTCTCAAAAATGCTTAAAAACTCAGGAATGACTCCCGATGGTGATTATCGTTTTTATACAGATTCATTATCAAAAAATTAAATTTATTACAAAAATGATGTTCATACAAACGCTTTGAGCTTTGAAGCATAATAGCACAAAAGAGAAAAGTACAATCAATTAATTGTTATAGCATTTATTGGTATTCGAAATACAATTAATTTCAATTTTGGAGCAATAATTTTGTTGCAAAGCAATGGTGTCAATTGCTTCTAAACAGAACTAAGAGTAAGTTATCCTCTACGCCTTTGGCAGTAATTTATACGTCCGCTACTGGGCGTACACGAGTTCTATCGAAATGAATTTAGGGCGAAAAACGCAAAGGGAACTTAGAACGTATTGTCAGTAAAAATGCAAAAAATTAATGTACTTAACAAAAAGTACAAATTTATAGATAGCAAGAAAGACGTGATAAAAGAAACCCTCGGAAAAGATGGAGTGTCGAGTTGGAACAGGTCACCAAACCTAAATCCCGATGTTGATAATAGTGATAAAAAAGATGTATAACAATTTGTCGTCAGTAAAAATTATCACTTAGACTAAATCTTCTAAGCGAATGAAAAATCCGCCCCTGCCTTAATAAACGTTTAGTTTATGCAATAGTTTTGAAAATTTATTAACGGCAAACTAAAATATCATTAAGAATATTACGTTTTTGTATGTATAGCAGTTTACATAGAAATTAGCATTTGTTAATCGTAACAAATTGCGATTAGTATAAATAATTGCCAAAATAACGTTTTAAACATTTCTCTACAAAAAGGTCAATTTGAACACGAAGTAGACGTCATCCAAAACCTAAAATTAACAAATTAACTTATTTATTATTTGAATGCACGAATGTGGCGATCAAAACATAAAACGACTTATTCGAAACTGACGTCGGGTCACGTGACCGGAGAACACGCCGCGGCGCTCTCATCAATCAGCGGTTGAGGTTACGTTAACGGTGACAGCTCATTTATAAAATACGTTTCGTTTAAAGAATCGTTACGCTTTTGAATTTGTTGATGTTGTTTAACCTACTTTTATTATATTTATTTATTTTAAATCTTTATGTTGTCCGATTTTTTAAATTATTTTATTTCCTCTTTCACTGACCAACGGTTTATCCGTACCTTTTATATACAGGCGAACTGTATGTATGACAATATTGAAGAAATAAATTTGGTAATTTTCATAATTATCGATTACTTATACAAAAAATTATAGTTATTAAATAACTATTTTATCGTAAATTAATCTAATACATATTAGAAAACAAATCATAAAAATAATAAAATTGTGGTAGCTTACATTTGTTCAAAAGCGTACTATATTAAAGCTCATTCTTGTAAAAGTTGACGGGTGACGTCAGGACGCTAGCACCTCATGCTGGTTTGTGAACGCCAAAAGCTCCGATAACGATAAGCCTTCTCTCACGAAATAACAGTTTGTTTAATTTATAGTTGCGGTGGGATTTATAACTCATAGTAACATTGTTATGTTTTTTACACCCCCTTTATAGCAAGAAATATTATAATGTTATACAAATTAAAATTTAAGGTCGCCAAAAAATGTTAAAAACATTTTAAGATTGACTACGAATTTTTAATTTATCAATTTTTTGTACGCTTATTAAACTGTCGTTTTGATTTTTATGTTTTGAAAGCTCATTTATCATTTATGACAGCAAAACAACAAATTAAAAGTTTTTAATGTACAAAATCAAAGATATTAAACGTAAATTTTTCGTGCATGTCTGTTATTCTTTAAGCGTTTAATTGTGTTTGAAATTGCAATTAAGATATAAGATATCTTGTGGTTGTAGTATGTGTTGCTTCTGTGAGCACTCATTAATTTAAATAATATAGCATTTCTTATTGTTATACTTTGTAAAATTTCCTTTATGAAGGACTTTATAATCCTTGCGTGCAATCGAAGAATCTATAGTAAGTTGAGTTACTAAAAGTTGATTTGACAGCTGATAACTACTATGTTTGGCGAGTTTTATATTATGCTTTTACATTTTAAAAACTGAGTGGACTTCTAAATTTTTATTATATAAGCTCATATTGCGATTCCTACCCTGCAGAACCAAAAAGTGAATAGAAATTTAAAATAAAAGTTTAGTACCTACTCATCACGGTTTACTAACTTTTTTGATTGCTCCCTAAAATTGAGCGACATTGATGTTAAATGTGGGTTCAGACTACTCGTACTCGTATGCGTACTTAGGCTCGTGCTCGAGCCCTCTTGACGATGAGCGACGAGTATCGCAACTGTCAAGTTTGAAAGTTTTAGAAACAAATGAGTATTTTGTCAGTTTCTGTTAACAGCTGTATAATGTTTCTAAATTGTTATATTTACAAATACGTTTCATTAATATGACATGTTTATTCACCTTTATTTTAATTATAATCTAAAATATAAGTGTCACGATACACTTAACTGTATATCAAAAATGCCACGAATGACAATCCAATTACAGCAGGTGGACGCCATAAAATTGCCATCTAATAGTTTATAGCAACATAAATTACATTTTATCTTTATGAATAGGTATACGAAAATACAACAACTAATGTCCCAGCATGTTACATGACGTTAAATTATACTTAGCTATCAGCTATCAGGTACGCTTTTTATTACATCACAATATATTTTTAGTAGCGAATAAATAAAACTCTTAGTGGTGCATTTATATTACTGTTACTGCTAATGGTCTTAGTTGGTAGTTGTCAATACTAGCAATAAATATACTTACCTCTGCATGCATCAATTTATAAAATGATATTTTGCAATACACAGTTTTTTTAATAGGATGATCAATAGGAGAATATAATTTGCATTGGATAATCATTATATAGTTTCCAGGTATATAAAAACTAATGATTATTATTATATCGACACTAAACTTTATTATTGTAATTTATGTATATTTTATTGCGCGGCAATTTAACTTTATATCATAAATGTTTTTTTTTATTTGCCAGCAATTTAACTAAATATAACTAATCCCAAGAACATGCAATTTTACTTAACAGTTAATTTATCTGTTGGTTTTCTTAATAGTACTACATGATTATCTAGATTGAGGAATTACAAATATGTAATTTATAAAAGGAAATAGTATTATTTCTTGGAATATTAAGTATTTTAATAAGTAGGTAGGTAGTATATAAAATGAACAATTTTCGAAATAACTCATTAAAATTACAAAATAATTGCCAATTGCCTTTTCTGATTATTATGCCCTATAATAGGGTTATTAGATATTCACGAGTATAAAGAAATTAAAGAAATTATGAAGTTTCTGAACAGGATGATTATTAGCTTTTTTCGAGTTGAAGTCTATGTAATTTTAAGAAAAACTTGCTTTACTATTTTAGCAATATTGTTAACTGCCCTTAATGTGATTGCAACTTGCCTTTATATCCAGTTGTACAGTAGAGATCTCGTGAGCTCTTCAACTCAGATAGTTCTGTACTTCTCTTTCTGCTAAATACATTGCTAGACTCCAGGTAGTCCAATAAAACTAAATAAATAGGCGAAAATTGCTTTATTCAATTAGACAAATGGTTAAAGATAATTAGACGGTATTATAAATTAAAAAATCTGGAACAGATAATAAGTTAAATCGGAAATTGTTTTGATAGTACCATCCCAAAGGAAAATAATAAATTAAAGTTGAAAATAACAAACGAGGTGTACTGAATGTGCAAAATCTGTAAGCAATCACTTCTATACTGCTAAATGTAGAAGTTGCAAGCCAACACAGAGCTTTCTGATTTTCACGCGTCAAAGGTTAAATCATTATTGAAAAACACAAGTCAACAGAGCAATCACAGAAAACCTTCCAAAAGTTCGGATGCAACAAAATTGTTAATACTACACTTACCCAACAGGGCTAGAGTACCCTATTATTGGTCACTCCAAATAAATTGAAAATTTCCTATTGCAAAGAGGAAGGTTTATATATAGTATACTGACATAATTTTCACAAGCGAAGATATAATCAAAATTTTGAGTAAATCGATTTTGAAGTTAGCTAATTTTCATGTAATTCAGTGGTAAAATTAAGGAGATTCCCGCGCGTCGCTCATTCTGTGGTCGGTCCGTGCGTAATGAATGACCCTAACACTTAGAGTACGTCTCACCGCAGTTCCGATCTTGCATCCGAGCTAACCGCACGTCAATTTTTGCGTTCTTTAATTTTCACGAATTAAGTTCAAAAAGTAATTTTCATTACTGTTGTCTAAACGATAATTTAATATAGAAGTGAAAGTGTTACATCAAGCTCCAATTCTATTTAAATTTCGTCGACAAAGCGTTTAAACACGCTTTTAAGTGTTCCTCCCAGTTTCCCGGCAAAAAGATCCCGCCATTTGCTAAGTGACGTAGTTTGCTACGTCACAATTAGCAAACGGTTGCGCGCTCTGTTGCCCCCTACCCCCTTCAAGACATCAGGCGACGTATTCTGTAGTATACGCAACAAAGGTTAGTGAACTGAACTTGACCTAGATTTCTTACAGATTATATTTTATCGCAACCTAACAAAAATTTTGTCAACCAACAAATTCCTTTTCCTTTTAAATTTTTCAAGTTCATTTAGATTTAAATAAAGGTTGATTCACAACACTAAATTTAATTTTCAGACTTAAAAATTAAACTTGCACTCATTAAAATCAGCTGCTTCACAGACATAAATTAATTCAAATTTAATTTTATCAATTTAGATTTCGCAACATAATTTAATTTTAAAAATTTTTATTTTTATTACTTGAATTATTTGTAAAATGACGAATGTTACCGACATGTCCCAAGACAACACTTTCCTTCGTGAACTTGTTGACCATTTGAAAGCCGAAAACCGCGATTTGAAAGCCCGATTCAATGATCAATCCAAAAAACTCGATGACCAATCCAAACAAATCAAAGATCTCACTGACAAAGTCGCCTCACTCGTTCTCGCCCTCCAACCACCCAAGGTCGTACAACCACCTTCGGTCGTAAGACCACCCCCGGTTGCCCAACCTCGCCCGACTGCCCCTTCAGGGAAAAAGAAGGACAAGAGCGCCTTCCCCCCTCTTCCGACCACCCCTGCTGTCAAAAAAGCAGAAGCTAAACCCAAAGAGCCAAAAAAGCCCGCCCTACTCAAACCCCTGATGGCAACGGCCATCCCGAAACCCCGGCTATCGACTCCAGCAGTCAAGCCTGCGATCATCCCCCGAACATCCCCCCGCATTTCTAAAATTCCATCATCGACTCCCGAAGCCCAAGCTTCCACCTCCACCGATGGAGATAATTTCGTCTTTCCAAAAGACAAAAACACCCTAAAACGGGCCCGCTCCAACTTAAGTAGCGACAGCCAAACCTCTGAACCCGCTACCAAGAACAGGTTCGCCTGTTTGGACGTAGAGGAACCCCCGACCGACACCCAAACCGAGCGCGACGATGACGGTATGGAAGTCACCGACTCCCAACCCGACACCCAGGGTGCTTCACACCCAGACCGCACCACATACTCCTCCTCCAGCCGAATCCCCCCAATTGTCCTCCGTACAAAGGACAACTGGCCGGCCATCAATAAAATGATTCGTGACCGAAAAATTGCCACCACTAAAATCCGCACGCTCGTGGACGGCATCTCAATTCAGCCGGCCACCGAGACCGATTACCGGGCCCTCAGCCGCTTACTTGAGGAAAAATCCCTCCCCTCACACTCTTTCTCTCTCCCTCAGGACAAACCATTAAAAGTGGTCATTCGAGGGCTCCCAATCACTATCACTGCTGCAGAAGTTAAAGAAGACCTTGTAGAACAGGGCTTTGAAATTCAGTCAGTTTTTCAGATGCGCCAAGGTCGCGACAAAAAACCTATGCCATTATACCTTGTCCATCTAACCCACAACTCAGATGGCAAGAGAATTTTTGACATGACATCGGTCCTGTCCATAAATACCCGCACCGAAACCCCCCACAAACGTACAGAGGTCGGTCAATGCCACCGTTGCCAACGGTTCGGGCACGCCCAAACCCTCTGTCGCGCCCCACCCAAATGCGTTAAATGCGCAGGGGATCACCTCACTCCGGCTTGTCAAAAAATCCGTGAAGACCCAGCCACCTGCGCTAACTGCACAGGAAACCACCCCGCAAACTACAAAGGTTGCGTTTCGTTCCCTAAGCCCAAGAGGCGAGAACTTTCAGCCCGCGAAGCAGCTTCCCGCTTCGCTGACCGCCCCACTTACAATTACCCCTCCTCCCAAGGCCCCAATCGACCTTCCTATCTGGGAGTCGCTAGTCGGCATGCCCCTCACAGGGAAGCAACTCACGCCACCCCCACGCCCACCACCTCCTACGATGAGACTCCCTCCCGACAAACAAAAGCAATTTTTGAACAACTTCGTAATTTCAATGCCAATGCCGAACTCGTCCGCAATATTGAAATAATCATGAACGCCAAAGCCACTAATATCACACCCGTTAATGTCTAAACCCAGATTCCAACCCACCACTTTGCAGACGGCTTTTTGGAACGCCAACGGCCTTTCAGCCAAACGAAATGAACTTCTCGCGTTCGCGCACGATCACGACCTTGACGTAATCTTGGTCAACGAAACCCACTTCAGAGCTGGCCAACTGGCAAAACTCCCTTGCTATTCACTTTATAGGAATGACCGTGACGGACGCGGCGGCGGAACCGCAATTTACGTAAAATCATCCATCGAACACGTCGCAATACCGACCCCCGACCTAGAGTACCTTGAAGTCACCACGGTGAGCATCCACACCGCACATCACGGTTGGTTGCAAATCTCCTCCGTCTATAATCGCCCTCAGCAACGCATCCTCAAAGAGGACCTAGAAACCCTCCTCGAAGGCCCCGACGCGAAGATCATCGCCGGCGATTTCAATGCTAAACACTCCAACTGGTTGTGTAAACACACAAACCATGTAGGACGTGACCTTCTTTCACTAGCAAATGAGCTGGACTTCGCGATCATCGCTCCCACCTCCCCCACCCACTTTTCTAACGCAGGTACGCCGTCCATTCTGGACATAGCCATTTTCAAAGACGTACAACTCCAATACGACATCTCCACCAGCGAAGAACTAAACTCAGATCACTACCCGGTCCTCCTGACACTTGGACCGCTGTTACCCCCAAAAGGCCCTCCCACGAGAACGACAACAGACTGGACCTCTTTCAAAGACACTCTGTCAAAAAACCTTGGACCAATCCCATTCTTTGAGTCCCCCACTGACCTAGACCAATTCATTGCCAATTTCCAAGACAACATAAAAAAATCCGTTGACGAAACTTCATTTGAAGTCAACACCACGGACGTCAGAGACAAACTCACTCCCTCCCTCAAAGATCTTATCAGAGCCAAAAACCGAGCGAGGAAACTCGCCCGGCGAACTCGCAACCCTGATGACCAAAGGTCATACAACCGGCTCAAAGAGCAAGTTGACGTTAAAGTCAAAGAATTTCATGACAATGAATGGTTAGACACCATTAACTCCCTATCATTTAAAGACATGTCCGCATGGCGCATGGCCGCCGCCCTCCAGGGGAAAAAGAAAGTCACCATCCCAATTCTCTCCCGCCCTGACGGCACTATTGCCCGGAGCGATCTTGAAAAGGCTGAAATCTTCGCCGACAGCCTCCAAGCTCAATGCTCCCCCAACACCACAAGATTAGACCAAGACCATATCAATTCGGTCGAAAATTATGTCACCACCACCCTAAACACCTCCGATGACACACATATCACCCCCGCCTCTCTTCCGGAGGTCACCATTGCCATTAAACGCCTCAAAAAGAGGAAAGCCCCAGGTCCCGATGGCATCACCAATACCGCCCTCAAAGAACTCCCCCAAAAAGCCAAAGTTGCCATCACCGGCATAATTAACGCATGTTTTCGACTCAACTACTACCCACAAATATGGAAAACCGCTGACGTAGTGGTAATCCCCAAACCCGGTCAAAATCTCAAACTTCCGAAAAGCTATAGACCAATCAGCCTGCTCCCCTCCATCGGAAAAGTAGTTGAAAAAGTCATTCTCACCCGTCTCCAAGAAGCCATGTTCGATAACAGTATTATTCAAAACGAACAATTCGGCTTCCGTGCTGGACACAGCACGACCCACCAAGCCCTCCGATTAGTTGAGCACGTCACGCAGGCACTCAACAAAAAAGAATTCACCGGCCTAGTGCTACTCGACGTATCGAAAGCTTTCGATAAGGTCTAGCACGAAGGCCTCCTGTTCAAAATGCTTCAATCCAAAATTCAAATTCCACTAGTCCGACTTATTGCCTCCTACCTTCACGACAGAAATCTCCAAGTCAAACTCATGAACACCAGATCCACAAAGCGCCCCATCACCTCCGGGGTCCCCCAGGGATCGATCCTTGCAGCTTCACTGTTTAACATCTTCATGAGCGACATTCCAACCCCCTTAGATCCCGCAACAAAAATTTCACTATATGCAGATGACACTGCAATATACACATCCTCAATCCACCCGGACATAGCCACAACCCGCCTCCAGGAGGCGATCACCGATCTCGGAAGGTGGTACGAAACTTGGCGCATCGAGGTTAACTCGAGCAAAAGTTCCGCGATCATGTTTCGAAATCGTTGCAAGCCTCACAACTCCAGTGTCTGCATGTTTGAGGAGCAAATCCCCTGGAAAACCAAGGTCAAGTACCTTGGCATTACCATGGACCGGCGCCTCAAATGGGACGCTCACATTTCCTCCGCAACCGGTAAAGCCAAATGCCTCTTCAATAGATTGTTCGTCCTCATGAACGCAAAAAGTACCATGTCCCCCGCTAACAAACTAAGATTATACAAAGCCGTAATCCGCCCGACAATGATTTATGACTCCCCTGTCTGGGGATATGCACGCCCCAGGGCCATAAATAAACTTCAAGTCATCCAAAACAAAAATCTCCGAGCTATTTTCAGCGCCCCCTATTACGTCACTAACAGGCGACTACATGCAGACGCCAAACTAGACCTCATTAACACTCTTAATCGTAAACATGCCACCAATCTCTACAACAAATCCAAATTCTCAGAAAACCCACTAGTAAATCAACTAGGTCAATACAACCCAGCCGACTTTTTCATTCCCCGTCCCAAATCACTCCTGACCACGGACAACTCCTGACCATAACTCACCCCCACACAGACTAATGTATGTTCACAGGTTTAACTTACACAAATTCTCTTCGAAAGTGAATTTATTCACTAGATTTGTGTAATTTTTCGATCAATTATCACAAGATTCGATAAATCACCCCCCATAGTATCACTATAATCCCACTAGTCGCCAATTCTGACTAGTTCCAAGTAGAAGCCAATCACTTCGAGGTCATCAATAGAAATTAATTCATAATTTCTTTCTTCGAATTAGGGACTCTACTATATCGGCAAACGTAAAAATTTTCTTTTTCTTCTCATATTACATTTTCACAGTCACAGCTCAGGTTTTTACCAGTCAGTCCGCCAAGCGCCAATTCCCAGAGACCCACCGGTCTCTATAAATTCCAATGTCATTTATGTATTCTTTCAGATGAAGGAGAAGGCCGGCTGCGCCGGGATGCTCCATCAAATACATATCAGGTAAAGGTAAAGGTAAAGGTTCTCACCGGCAGATGCAGCTCGACTCTCCTACATGTAACATCGATTATTTTTTGTTTTTAGGCGATTTTTTGGGGGTTTAACGTCCCGGTTGCCTTCATCCCGGTTTGCTTGATGGGTGGCGCCTTCTCGTATGTTTAGCTCTGCCGCGGAGCGGCGTACGCGATTGAAAAACCGCGCGGAGCCCCGGAGGGGCGTAGGGTAGGTTTTTTGATGTGCCCAATTCTGGCCGTGCCAGATCCACCCAAAAAAGTAATTTGCACCATCAAAACCGGCCGCGGGGCTTTAGCCCCGCAAGGCCTAGGTTTTCCCCATAATTTTTTATGTTTATTTAGAGACCTTATTCTTAAAATATTTGTGGTTCTGAAAAGAACCGTTTTTTTAATTCAGTTTGGCGACCGTGCTAGCGATGTTATAAGCACGGCAGTAGACTGGTAAATGCGCTACGCATCGAGCGACCGTAACATATACCTTATTTATAACCTCGGCTATGGGCGTGGCTTCGACATGCATTTTACATGCAAAATTAGGCTATTTTAAAATCGATTTTTCTCGAAATTTTGATTATATCTTCGCTTGTGAAAATTATGTCATTATACTATATAAACCTTCCTCTTTGCAATAGGAAATTTTCAATTTTTTTGGGGTGACCAATGATAGGTAATCCGACCCCCAAACATATATTTTTTAATACGCAGATTTGATTCGCTATTGCTATCCAATGAAGTCCACTTTATCCTGTGTGTTTCCTTATAATATTGCAATATTTAAAATATAGCTACGAATACAAAATTGTTTACACACCAGTGAAGGTTATTTACCAGTGGCCCTAAACATTTTTCAAAAACAATATAGCCAAATTCTACAAAAAGGTTTCAACGCTTGAATTTCATCCTGTAAGAATTTTCAATCATCCTGCTAATGAGACGGTCCAATTGAAGATTCTTAACATCTACCAAGTAAACAAATCACTCAGCAGTAAATTTGCCATGATAGATGTACCCTGATGTTCGGTATAAGCTAGCTCATAGTACGTTCGGAGGCAAAAGGATAGCAGGTTACTGCAATAAAATAGCTTATCGTTGCTATAAATAAATACAAAAATTTGTTAAAAATTGTATAATAACTGGTTAGTAAAATACAAAAGAGATGAGTATAAATATCTTTCACAAGTTACTGTGAATCATAATACAGCGTGATTAATAATATCTAACCAGTAGCAAAAATGGTCAACAATACAACAACCCATTGTAACTACTAAAAGTAGTTAGTTGACAAATATTATGGTTAGATAAAATGGGAATAGGACATTTCGGCGCAGCCGAATCGGCGCGACTTTTTGTTCGGCGCAATCCCTTTCGGCGCGAAGCCTGTAACAAAATTTCTTCACTTGTATTTTGTTCCAATATTTAAATAAATTAAAATATTCTAGACCACTAACACCACCTAACGCCTATCTTAGATTTACCGTTACGACAAAGTATTCCTTATCAGAGTCATGCGCATGAATACTTTAGCTTGAGTGCCAGATTTTTGAAGTGGGTCGATGTTTTATAGTAGCGGTATTTTAATTCGTTAATTTTGGCGGAATCGCCGGTTTTCTACTACTGAAACTAGTTTATTCAAACAGTGTACTTCATCGTGATTGCGGATATATTGGAGTTCACGTGTTTTCGCATCCCCATTGAAAATTGTAATTTTCTGGATTTTTTTATGATAAAATCGATAGCCATTTTATATCGATTTCACACCTACAGTTTTGCCAACTGCATTCATCGAAGGTTACTGGTGCTGCTATTTGTTAACATTTCAACGAATTTGACATTCGTCAAATTTTAACATCAAGTTTATTTGGTAGTGGTTTTGGAAAACCACTTGATCATATTTTTTTATTACAACACTGCGTTTGCAACAGTCCTGTGTCCGTCCAAGCTGACAACTGTGAATCCGGTGCCCATCCTGTTGCCCGTGACTTCAACGTCGGTGACCTCCGGATCGAAACATCGGAGCGGCGCCTTTGCTTCAACATCCACGACCGCCCCTCAAGCAGGAAGACGACTGTCACCTTTTCTTATTGTAAATCTTACAGATCTGATAAGGTAAACTTTTATTCTTTGTTCGAGTGTGGTGGTTTTGTTTATACATTGAGCCAATCATTTTTATTTGGTAACGCACCCATCTGGTGTTTACATTACGGAGTCACCTTTGACGACAACATCATTTATTTTTGCTACGCGCAATTTTTGTGTGGCACGTTACAGCAACGGTTGAACCTCTACCTGAGTTTGATTAAACAAGTTAAATTAGTTGTTTGTTTTATTGCTGCGAAAGCGTTGCTTTATTTATTTTTCAGCCAAGCACTGAGCGGGATACACGACTCTCGCTTCCGCTATAACGAGCTATAGTTTATACCTTACCATCAGGGCAACTCACAAATAAAAGTTGGAAGTTAATCCTTCCAGCGTGGGTCGCAAGGTCGTTTCTTCGACCCTGTTTCGGCGCGCCGGTTTATTCGACGCGAAGCTCATTCGGCGCGAAGCTCATTCGGCGGGACGCTCATTCGGCGCGAGGATCAAACGGGTAACTGTTGGAACCAAAATGAAACGTAGTTGCATACGATGATAGACTCAAAAAAAGTTGCACTGTGGAATAGAATCTGACTCCACATTGAAGTAAACTTGACTACTGAATTTCCAGCGGTTATCGAACTTGTAAACAAATATTGTGAAACAGTTCTTTCCAGGCATAAAAAGACGGTGCTAATATGGTCGATTATCGCTAATCCTGATAGGAATGAATTAACTAAATGTACGTATTAAGTAACCTTAATTTTAATAAGTCTACTTACGAATGTAAGCAAAACAAATCTGCAAAACGCTGCTCTACCGAATTACTCTATTATTTTCCCCACTTAATACAATAAAATTCTTGAAAGATATTGAAATTTTAACAAAATTGTAAATTAAAAATGTATGTAATATTATGTAGGTGCTAATAACCTAGCAGTTGATGCACGTTAGGAACTTCAAATAAAAAAAAAAAAAAATATCTGTTACTTGTCAAAAAGTGATCAAGCGATAACGGTTAGTTCAACAAATTTCCAGCAGTATGGAAATAAAGCAACATAGAGGGTGTTGTCATGAAAATTCTTTTACGATTTAGAAGGTTCTCCGAAATTACGTGAGACTCGAAGAAAGAGTACAATAAATTCGGTTAATGATAAAAACAAGTAAGGAATGGGAAAATCCAAGAATGATATCGAAAAGTACAATCTAATATTCACAAATTAATTCATTAAATAAATTGTTAGATCTTAAGAAATTGTTATTAAATAAAAAAATGTATAATTATGTTAGATTAAGTTGTGCGTCAAAAGAAGAAATTACGTGGGTTCTTAAAATCGGTTGAACAATAATGCAGCGGTAGTTGTCCGAGGCGTTCGAAGTGTTGCAAGCAAGCGATAATCGCAACGGCAGGCGGATAGAACGGTGAACACTAAAAAACAAAAACAAAGGTGTAAATAATTTAATGACACTTATTAAATTAATCAATTACCAAAAGTGCAAGAAAACTTACCAGGTAGAGAAAATATCAAGTAGGAATAAAAGGGATTTTTTTCAAATAACCTAGCAACGAATCGATAAATAAATGCTTCTCCCAAGAACGCCAAAGCGTGGAGCACGTGTAAATTCGGCTCCGAGAAAGTTTGTCAATTGATTTTAAATCAAACGTAAAAGTGTGTAGAACTAAAAGTAAATAAGTATAGCACGTGGGCATATGAAAATAAGTGCGAAGGTAATAAATTATGAGTACTTACCTGGTATAATTTGGAATGATGGGAATGGAAAAGGTATCAAACAATCCTATAATAATAATTGGAGCCTAGATGCACATCGTGGAATCGAAAATAAAAGCAGAGAATTCTGGATCACAGACGTACAACAGATCGACCGTTTGAGTGTGAAGTTGGTAGCGGAAAGGAGTGACGAACACGTAAGGGTAAGAACCCACTGAAACTTAATTTTTATAACGCGGCGTGAGTTCGCGAATTCGAATAACATTGAACCGGTTTCGGGAAAAAACGAGATTAACTTTGGGGCAAGAGTACGATTAAATAATAAGAATTTGTGTTATCATAGTTAAAAATGTTTTATTATGTTAAATGTTATAAAGGTCATTTTCTTAATTAACAAATGAAAATAAAGTTTAATTAATTACAAATTGTATAAAAAAATAGTCGTATCATTCGGGGATTTTTCTATCCCGTCAATAGAGATTCAATTTCAGAATAAGAGCGAAGGAGCAAAATCGCCGAACCAACTACTAGAGAAAAGGGTTTTCATGCGAAAGGTAAATATACAAAGAGCTAGCTGTGGTGGAACCACAATAATTAAAATTAACAAAAGAGTCAAAATTCAACACAACAATAAAAAAATATCGAGTGTATTGGTATTATCCCCGCCGTACACCGCAATATGTACAAAGTACGACAAAAGTTGTGTTCGTAATAGATTTGTTATGTTTTAATGTAACAATTCGTTACAGCCCTGAAGAAAACACCCCGATGTACCTAATATTGTTAAAAAAATAAATACTAGACAAGAAAATCTTGTCTGATGACAAGTATTACAATAATGAAATAATACTGTTTCAGATGAAGTTATTACCTGCAAATTGTAAATTTATGCTCCTGATAAAGACGAATGAAATTGAGATAAAAATTAACAATGATTTGACTTCCCTCACGGTTGCATTTCACTGAGAAATGATCTACCAACTTTTAGCCGTCAAGAGTGTTAATTTTGGTTTCGAATTCAGGCGTAATATGTACAGAGTGGTGCAAAATAATGGTATGGTTTTCAACAAATTTATAAACTGTATAAAAGAATATTAAAAATTTGAAGCGTAGTTAAAGTAACATTAATCTTGTTTATTCTTTTGCGTAAAATACCATTAATGTATTGCCATGTTTTGCTACCGTTTTTATTTTTATAGCGAGGATGGTAATATGGCACTTAATTAAATTATGCACCAGCCAGCAATGAGAACTCTTTCAGGGTCAAAAGTGGGTCGTCAATTCAGTAAATGCTCAATCTAACTGTAATTAATAAATACTTTCATAAAAATCGGAAAATACTTGCTATACCTTGCACCTTATTTTCTTTTACTTCCTGCTGTATTGAAATCAAACCAAATGTAACTAATGTACAATAAGAATGCAATTTATTAATAGACAGAAATATTAAAATAAACAAAGAGAAATTTTCATTATTGTGATTAAATCAATTTTTTACAAGAAATTAACTAATACTAAAAAAATGTTTAATAAAAAACCCCAAATTTTAAATCACGCGCGAACCTATTGTTAAGAAAAGTGTAGACGCAACTCTTACCACTCAGTATGTGCACAAATGACGTAGAACATGTGACGGCAACCAGGAAGATGTGTTTAGGTGTAATCTAGATCCCATGACATGAAGAATTCCAGGATGTGTAGTTGATTGATTGGATATCGCCTATTGACAGTGTAGACGTGCAGGTAGGTTGAATTTTCAATAACTTCCTTATTTTACATAACTCGAAAACATAACCCTCAATACCATCGGCTATACCAAATGCAGTGGTCCCAAAAATTTTCATTAACTTCACAATTTAAATCTTCTTCTTTATTCAACATAAATCTTTCGTAAACTGAATTTAATTTTTTTAGCTTTATACGCGAAACTTCCAAATAATTCTCAACTCGATTACTAAAATAATTTTCAATCTTCTTGTGCACGTGTAAATTGTTCCCAAAATTTGCAAATTTAACCAAATTCACGTCTTTTCGCCTCTCCATCAACTACGTGTTTTCGTCCCAACATTCGGAACAAGACTCCAATTTGTTACGTCCTTACTATTACCGGACGAAACTCAAAATTACGTCCTTATACTTTCCTGGACGAAACGAGACCCTTAAAATTACGTCCTCACTCTTTGATGGACGGAACTCCACTGCCCATTTATTCTTCTTTCCTGGTCCCACCAAAATTTCTTATCAATCCGCGCACTCGCTTCAAACATCACAACAATTTAAATATTCCCCTACACTTTTACAAATAAAATGCATTTTTGATTCAATCATAAACTTATCAATTTAAAATTAAAACAACTAAATCTCCCTTTGTCCTTGACACAAATTTTTACAATCCTTGTGGGTACAAAATAGTTACATTTGTTATTTTTTTACAGATCAATGAAGCAAGCAGTCTAACATTGAAGTATCAAGAAATTTCAGGTGCAAGTTCTTATCCATCATTATGGTTTCAGAAGTGACAATCACGACATGAGCATTTCACAGAAAACACCCAATTATACCAGAGCTACCCCGGTCTAGTACAATTGGGCGCGATCGATTGGGCGCCATCGATTGGGCGCGATCTATTGGGCGCAACGACAACTGGGCGCAGCGACAACTGGGCGCAAATACAACTGGGCGCAAATACAATTGGGCGCAAATACAATTGGGCGCGAGGGAAGATTTATCCATTACATATTACTTATTATAACTGATAGTAAGAATTTTTTTTCTAAAAAACTATTATTTACGTAACTAAATCTAGAAATGTTTATTTAGCCAATAAAAAAAATTATAATTAAAAATTTAAACTAAATGTTTTTAAAATGTTTATTCCTTCTAACTTCCACTAAAATTTAGAAATAATGTTTATTTAGCCAATAAAAAAAATTATAATTAAAAATTTAAAGTAAATGTTTTTAAAATGTTTATTCCTTCTAACTTTTACAAATAATAACAATGCCTATTAATATAGTACCCAACTGATCAGGAATTCATTTCATAATTATGGGAAATGCCTCGCAAAAAGTCTATAACACTTCTATTCGCGTAATCCTCTACTAGATTCTTGATGCGCGAATCAGCCTCCAAGTAATGGAGGCTGATAACCTTAACCTTATGTTGTTAGCAGGAGATTAAGATTATTGAAATTTAAGAACGGCTTAAATACAGGGCCAGCGTATGCCTGTTTGGCGCACGGTTATTTTTGAAAATTAAACCAAACTTTATCATAAAAGGTTGATCGTTAGCTTTTGTTCCATTGCTGGCGGCCGGCAATGTTTTCTCCAGATTTGTGGTCAGTGTATAATCGCGTCTTAACTGACACGGGAACAAACAATCATACTGAAGCGGCACATAGACGATTAGAGGCAGAGCTAAGTATGGATCTAAGCTAAGTATGGAGCTAAGTATGGAAACATTTGGAAATTAATTTCTAGTTTAAAAGTTATTCAACGTGGGCGAGATCTGTTTTATGAAAAATTAGTTGCCGGAAACAATCCACCTATTAAGAAAAGAAAATAGTCGGAGGCTGATGCGCGCATCAAAAATCTAGTAGAGGATTACGCCACATAGGGGTCGTCCATAAATTACGTCACGCAATTTTAAGCAATTTTTAACCCCCTCCCCCCATCTCCACACTTCGTCACACAAACCTAGACCCCCCTCCAAATATTACGTCACATATTCTTGACCCCCCTCCCCAATGTAGTTTTATTGACTTCTTAGTAAATTTTACAATCGGTTTCATTTTGATTTTTATAACAATTTATTATAATAGATTTATGACGGCTCTGTATATTTATACATAAATATACACGTACAGATTACCAACTAAAATTAAGTTTTTTAATCTTTTAATCTTTTTACGTTTTTTAAAATTTTAAAAATCATTTTGAAAGTTCAAAAAATAGTATTTTTGAAATACTTGTTAGAAGAAGGAGAACACGAGGGGCCAAATTATACGAGGGCCGGTCCTGACCAATGTCAGGACGTTAGAAACCAATTATTGCATGTGTAAAACATACTTTTATCTTAAGTTGTCAAGTTGGCAACCTGTTACTAACTCGACATTTCAAGAAGCTTTTACGTTTTTAGAGAGAGAGAGAAATAAAAGCAATAATAATTTTAGTGACGTCACAATTTTTGAACCCCCCCCGCCCCCCATCGTCACAAGGGTCGGAACCCCCTCCCCCCTAGGAGCGTAACGTAATTTATGGACGACTCCATAGAAATATTATAGACTTTTTGCGGGGAATTTCCCATAATTACGAAATGAATCCATGATTAGTTAGGTACTTTATTAATAGGCATTTTTATTATTTGTAATTGTTAGGACTAAACATTTTAAAAACATTTAGTTTAAATTTTTAATTATAATTTTTTTTATTGTCTAAATAAACATTTCTAGATTTAAAACATTTTTATACGTAAATACCTATTAGTTTTTTATAAAAAAATTCTTACAATCAGTTATAATAATTAATACGTAATAGATAAATCTCCCTCGCGCCCAATTGTATTTGCGCCCAATTGTATTTGCGCCCAATTGTATTTGCGCCCAGTTGTCGCTGCGCCCAGTTGTCGTTGCGCCCAATCGATCGCGCCCAATTGTCGGTCACCGAGAGCTACCCTTATGCTAAAGATATCACGACAGTATTTTAATTTAAATAAGTTAACCATGGTGTTAATTAAACTTTTAACCATATTATTTCGAAATGCGCATTACATTTATGTTTATTATTGTAAATAATGTTCAGAGCTTTAATTCCATCACATCCTAGTTATGCTCAAAAGTGGTAGAATTTCTTGCGAAGAAAGGAACACAATAATACGTCCTAAGCAAATATGCAATCAACTTACCACCTATTGAAACCAAAACATATCATGAAACCCCAACGTTGACAATTTAATAAAATCCCAAAAAACGAAACCGGAAAGCTTCCTGGAAATAAGAAATACTCGTATCATAGTATATTATCTTTTATAATATTTTATAAATGTTGTCCAACATTTAGGATCATTTAAATTTGGCTCATTTTCTAGACTTTTGGGATGCAAGTATATGACAATGTCTATTGTGATTCATTAACAATTTTATCATTTATCAAAAAAGAGACGATGATCAGCTTAAGCGGTTAAGTGCCTTGCTATACTAATGCTGAATACCCGGTTTTACTCCGAGCTCAGTAAAAACTTTATTCTGACCGTCTCCCAACGGAAGGCAAAGGCAAACCACCGAGGTGTAATCTGTTCGGGACAGCCTCTATGGAGCTCAAGTGTATATGTTACAGTTAAAACCCGAAATCAATTAAAACCCGATCTAACTAGTAAATTCTAGTTTTAACTAACCCCTTTAGTTAAAACTAGTTCTAACTGAGATGACTTTAGTTAAAACTAGATTTCAAGTAAAAGCAAACGTAATTAGATTAAAATTATTGTTTTATTAAGTTGATTCTGTTTACATTATTATTACATATTTACAATTTACTTGTTGGCACATAGCATACTCTTATGACATTTGGAATTGCAAAGCATTTCTTTTTTAGGCTTCTATACAAAGTATAACTAGAAGCCTTTTTTAAACATAGGCATTGCTTTAAAGTGCAATTTATATGCAAGAACTGCACAAGAATTCTGTACAGGCCACTCCATTCCTTTCGATTATGACTCCTATGATGTTTCGTAAGTCTGCCTTAGCTCTGTCGACATCAGGAATTGGAATTGTTACATCACTACCTCTGATGTCAACCGCAGGATGGGTTGCATCTGAAATCTTTTTCATTCTTTCCGCCTGTTTTTTCAAACTTTATCTGTGCTTCATTTCTAGCTGAAGAAATGTTTGATGATGTATCAGCTAGCGGCGCCGGCGTCTTCTCTTCCTCCTGTGCTTCTCCTTCACTCCGTTCTGCATTCAGTTGCTCAATAAATTCATGAAAGTCGTCTTCTTCATGGATATTTGTAAGTAATACAGATGGCAATGCGGTTGTTGTCAGTGCTGATCTTGATTCAATTCCAAACATAGTCTTGTAGAGAGATTGTTTGATTCCTGAATGATGGACTCTATTCTTTATAAATTGTACAAAACGGACACCTTTTGACCAATTAGTGGTATTGTTGTCCTTCACCCATCAAGCCAACGTTTCTTCTATGTCCTGATTAGCTCTTTCAACCGGACCCTGACTCTGACTATGGCGTGGTTTTCCATGAACACTTTTTAATTTCGTAATATAAACAGAATCGACTTCCTACAACAATTTTACGTTTGCTTTTACTTGAAATCTAGTTTATTACTAGAATTTACTAACAGCAGTCAGTTAATTCTAGTTTTAACTAAAGTCATCTCAGTTAAAACTAGTTTTAACTAAAATTATTTCAGTTAAAACTAGAATTAACTAAAGCGGTTAGTTAAAACTAGAATTTACTTGTTAGATCGGGTTTTAACTCACTTCGGGTTTTAACTGTAACATATACACTTCCTGCGATTCGGAACCCGCGTTAAGCAGTAGGTTCCCTATGTTTTTGATAATACTTCAAACGCATAACACATACATAGGAGAGAGGTCGCCTACGTCCTACGTCTGAAATCAGGTATGGCACTCAGAAGAAGAACAAGAATCAAAAAAGGTCAACTAATCTACAAATATAGTAACTAATAAAATATGAACAATACCAAAACTTTATTCTAACTTACATAGGGATAGACGGATCTAAAAGTGACTCAAAAACATGGTACGCATTTATTACCAATAAAACAGACCAAGAATACAGAATGCCCAATATCCCCAACGGGGGAAGCCATGCTTGAACAAACAAGGTAGAACTTGGATGACTGCAGTTCCTAGTCTTCTATACAGCTACCCTTTTGGTTTTAAAAGTTGTTAGCTAGTTCGTAGATCGTCATAAAATAATGAAATATGAGATAATAAAATAATCTGCACTAATTATACTTGCAGATGGTATCAAAAATTTATAATAATAATCTATTACTAAATAATAAGAATCAAGCTTTTCCATTATATTTGGGATCGTACGAGATCGAAATGTTTCTTATTACTGTTTATTGAAGCCTAAAAGTGCGGAGTTTCGGGGAAGGAACAATGATCAAGTATTGAAACAGTGAGGACTATTAGCTTTATACGTCTGTATAGATATAAAATTTAAAATAATAAATAAGAAGTGATTAACAATAAGTTATTAAAAACATAATTATTTGGAATGTTCTGATTAGCTCTTAATCATGTGGACGGACAGACGGAGACGAAGCCAGATCATAAGTTTTCTCGCTGGATTGCGTATTGAAATCTGTAACGCGGGGAAAATGAAGTTCGGTTTGTTCATTCTGGTCTGAAATTAGTTTGCGGTTTAGGAGATGGGAGCGAGAATTTGAAAAGTGTTGCAAAATTACATACTTTTATCTCTTTAAGGAAGGTCAATTGTAGGCTAAAGCTTCACACTTGCAAACTATCTTTAGTTTGTTATTTTCTTCTTTGGTGTTGTCTATTTTACAAGCTTCTATTTATTATTATTTTTATTAATAGCCTTGGCCAATTTTACTATAAATAATACCCAACAAATAATACCCAACACACAATATAAAATCACAACAAAAAGAAATACGATATAAATTATAAAACGTTCCTGTAAGCTATATGTATCTATTAATAAATCAATAATTACAATATGCTTAGAATACTACAACAAGGATGGCACCAAAGAAATTTCTATATTGATAAATTTTTTGCATGTTAAAAGTTTAGAGGACCTTGAACATAAACTATAAGTCAGAATGGATCCAATGATCTAAGTCCTAAGTCCTAAGTCCCAAACTGACTGTAAGACAACAGGAAATGATATATTATGTCGGCCCTACCCAATAGAAATCTTGGGAATTTATGCTGAACAGTCCAATACTTACTATTAGTTTGAATTTTATGAAATCGGCATTCTTCTTCTTTTTCATCAGCCCATCCCCGTCCACTCCTGAACGTAAGCCTCTCCAATTTTTCTCCACTTCTCTCTGTTTTGAGCCGCATGAAACCAATATCTTCCTGTAACCCTCTTTATGTCGTCTATCTACCTCTTTTGGAGTCTTCCTACGCTTCTTTTGGTAGCTCTTGGTCTCCAGTGAACTAGTTTATAAGTCCAGTTGAGTGGGCTCTGTTTGGCTAGGTGTCCCACTCATTGCCACTTTAGCTTTGCTACTCGTTCGGTTATGTCCACTACTCTTGTTCTTTTCCTTATTATTTCATATCTGATTTTGTCTCTAAAACTAACCCTTAGCATTCTTCTTTCCATTGCTCGCTGTGTTGTTCTTAGCTTTTCCGCCGTTGCTTTCTCCAGTGTGTAATTATCAACTTGAATCTTTGGATTGTAGGGACTCATTATCTTTGTGTTAACTAGGTTAATTTTTAGGCCTATTGCCTTGGAAGCCTCATTCAGTTCTTGTATCATCGATTCCAACTCCTTTATATCGCCACTAATAATAACGATTTCATCAGCAAACCGCAAATCGGCATTCATTCATACATCGGTTTTTGACGCTACGCCGTCTTCCGATATCCCTGTGTTACGAAATTTAAACCGTGGTGGATTAAATTCGTGCAGCCGCTTATCTCAGGGGCGGCTGGGCAAAAAAGAAAGGCTTGCCCCTAATGCTAGCTCACAACAGCAGGGCAGGAGACGCTTACGAAAAATTGACATACAGAGCCGATACTTCCTTTAGATGTAGAGGGGGTTATACAGGGGGCGCTAAAAGATTAGCTCCAAAGAGCAAGCGAGAAAGATGTAGTTTGGGCGCCATGCAGCTTAAAACCACCCTGTAAACAAATCTAGCAAACACTAGCGAAACTGCGGAATAAGTGTTTCTGCAAAAAAAAGGTAAAGGGCTTTTCGGGTCTGATGCTTCAGGATCAAAAATAGCGCTGATCAGTTCTAACCTCAGATTTAATCGTTGATAACTAAAATATATACAGTTAAGCGCAATATTGGGACAATCTTTTAAAATCGAAAATAATGAATAATTAAAACAATTATGAAATAATATGAGTAATTAGCGTTCGTAAGGTAGCTACCGCGTATACGTATACTCAGTTTACAGATAACTACGCGCTTCTGTAACTGGGTCACAGAGATAAAAAAATAAAGAGTTTAATAAATTTCGTTTACAAAACGTAAATGCGTTCATAAAGAACGGCCCAACAAATGTAATCCGCGCAATAATGTTAGATAGCCAAAAATATAACAATCAAATCTGACAAAATAAAACAAAGATCTTATCTGTGAAGTTGATGGAGTCTTCGATGTCGAAGTTGGTGGAGTCTTCGATGTTGAAGTTGATGGAGTCTTCGATGTTGAAGGGAAGAGCAGTTAGTATCGAGATAACGATGTTGGTCCCAAGCAGAAATGGTAGTCGGAGTGGAATGGAATGGTGAATCACAGAATGCTTTCCAGATGGCTTCGGAAGCAGGGTTTAAAACATTGGATTCCAAAACCCAAACAAATATGATCACAGGCGGTAAGGTCTTGATCTCAAAGATGTCGTTGGAGGGTTTTAACAATTTCAGATGGTAATCAATTTCCTTTGAGATGTTAACAGTTCGGACGAAATGAATCCTTCAAATGAAGTATGGAAAATTCTCCCAAATGCTTACAAAATGAAGCCGGTACGGAAAATCGTCCAAAACCAAATGACCAAAATATATCCCAAATAATTGGATTGAAAAAAACTCGAAGTTCAATAAATATTAGTCACTGGAACGTCCAAAAAAAATAGATTTTTGTTCAAAAATTCGAACACAACACACTTTTCGAAATCGGAAAATTAACCATCTGCCTATTTATCACCATCGCCCGTGAATTTGTTCAAATTAAATATAAAACTTGCATTTTAATGCCGCATATGAGATTCTCATTAAACTAATTGAAGAAATCTTCAATTTTTCGAAAAATATTACCGTGTGAAAACAGGACCGTAACACCTGTCTGTGCTCGCTGCGTGTTGAAACTGTGTGACGAGCACAGAGGACCTACAGCTTAACGTGGTTTCCGAACCACGGGAATAGACGATTTTTACATCGTCTACTCCGACCAGGTCTTTGAGCCATATTTAATGTTACCTGTGGCCAGCAGATAGACATTTGGTGAGCAAAAAATCCTTTTATAGATAGCACCTCACAGGAATTGAACCTATGAATCTCGGCATGAGAAGCTAACACGCTAACCGCTCAGCCATTCGCCCACCTGGGCGGCATTACTTATAATAAATTAAAATACTACAAAACACCATATTGGAACGAATAAGTTCAAAATACAGCTAGTTTAAAGCCGTTCTCTAAATGGAACATAACATTATTTGTAAGACCTTAATTTTGGCATTAAGAATATGTAGAATAAATATACTATCAGCATCGATGCGATATTAGTGCTGAATTAAAATACTTGTACGAGTCAATCACGGACTTCTGTAAGCTCATACAATCCACTACTAACTCCACTGAGGAAAAAATCTTCAAGTCGTCAGAATACATAAGAAGTAAATATTTATACTATAAGTAACAACGTTTTGATGACCGGTTTCGCTTTTATAGCATCATCAGACCAAACCTGCAGGTTTTTAGTTTATCTTTGTATTATTGATACATAAATAAATGAAATCGTGGTTCTATTTCTTTTCGTGCTGTGAGCACTGTTTGGTTTTAATGTCGCGTTTACCTAAAGAGGGAAGATAAATTTAACGATTAAATTTGATATCGATTTTTCACAAAAGTGCAAATGGCATTATGGACATGTCAAAAGTGTATCAATTTTGCTGTGAGAGTGCTCTTAATAGCATTATGTATTTACTAAGAAATTTAGAGCAGGCAGTCGAAGATTTGCTTTTATAGTGTAACATGCAAATTTATTGGGATGAAGTTATTTACCCAGTAGGATATCGCTTCCAATATATTGTAATAATCAATGAAGTATTTAGGATAAATGGAGTTATGCTAATTGGTCTATATTCTATAAGAATTAGCAGTCCAAATATGTGTAAAAATTATTGGGACAGTTGAATTATCATTCAAGTTCAATACTGTAGCAGGGCAAGAGAATACTGTCTTTCCCTGGTCATCCAATTTCTATAGAATTGATTCATCCTCATGGTAGTAGAGATTCCAAAGTTTCCAAAAGCTCCTACATATTTTCTTGCAATTTTTAATAATTCAATTACATTAATAAGGTTATATAATTCACCACTTTACAAAAACCTTGACAACCCCGGTTTTTCTCGAATTACTCCTAATGATACATTACATTGCTTCCTAATGATATCAACCTTCATCTAGCTGATCCACCTATTTCGGTAACGCATTCAAGCCGTATCGTCGCCGCCATTGAAACTAGCCAATATATCATCAGAACTTCCATGCAAAATGAATGTTTCCATCTAAACAAAAAAATGGCCAACGAAGAACTGAATATCCAGTTTAACGCCAATATTAACGCCAAGTTTAAGTTTAAAAAACATCTTACCAGGAATGTTATCATTTCTAAATTAAGCAGTACCTCCTGGGGAGCTGCAGCCGATACACTGAGGTGCTCCGTCATGGGCTTGGTTTACTCGACGGCAGAATATTGCTCTCCGGTATGGCCGAACAGCCCACACACAAAACTAGTGGATGGTCAACTAAATAACTCTATGCGAATCATCAGTGGAACCATTAAACCTACTCCCATTTATTGGTTGCCCACTCTGAGTAACATTCCCCTCCCCACCTCCGTCGCTCAAGCGCCCTAGTCAGAGAAAACGATCCACGAAGACATCGCGCACCTGGGCTACATACTGTGCTCCAGAAAACCACCCATTCAAACCGCTGAACGATTACTTGACAACAACTTCAGCCTGGAATAAGAATGGGAACGAGAATGGCAAGGTAAAGCACCTTCCGGGACCCGCGACATTCTCCACACCGGACAGACACCACCTGGTTTTGCCCTTCCGCGGAAGACATGGTGCAGACTGAACAGAGTTCGTACAGACTGTGGGGTGTGCCCTGCTTCCCTGTGTAAATGAGGCAAATCCGTATCTGCCGCATGCGACTGCGGAGAAGTAAGGCAAACAATTCACCATCTTGCCTATAACTGTGACAGCAGGCCGAATAATTGTGCGGCTGAGGACTTCTTCCATTCGGCTGTCGCTTGGATTGAAAGTTTGAACGTTAATATCTGATGTATCTGTACAAGTAGGTACTTTTTATTTTGCATGAGCCATATGCTAAATAAATAAAATCCATGCAACATAAATAATGGAAACTAAAAATTATTTACACGCCCATCAAACCTAATGAAAGTTTCTTTGGACTTTTGTTACTACTGCTGTGACTATTAAAGTCATGTTTGAATTCCCCATCTGCCTGTTAATAATCACAGCTGCTAAAAAAAACTGCTTAATTAAAAATTAAATTGATATGCTTCTTGATTCTTGCTGTGATTCGGATACACAAATTAATTCGGGAGATATCCCCGATGGTATACTAAATTATTATGTAAACGAATAGGTAATTTCTAGGTTTCTGAAAATTGTATATAATCCGTCTGCGCCATATGAAGTGCCAATAATTATAGTTGCGGTCCAACGTTCGGATGTAATTATTACTAAATTTCATGATGTGTTGCAGCCAAAAGTTCCTTATTAAAATAGAACTCATACAACATTGAAGAGTTTTGTCGTTTTTATATTATGCATATGAAAATATTAAATGATTTATCAACATCTTCTATAGCCCGCCTATTTTATTTCACTCTTCGGATTGGCTAGCAACACTTAATAAGTTTATTGTAAATAAATTAATTTATTTAAAGTCATTGCATTTTCTTATGAGGTATGCATTATTATTGAAAAGAAGTTGATCCAACAAATCAAATACCTAACATAGCAATGTCCAAGTATAAATACAAGGGCGGTTTACTTCATACGTTTATTTGTAACTATTTAGATTGATGAATTGCATGTCAAAAAGCAGGCTTTGTCTGATCGGTCTATATGTTTTATGAATTAACGTGAACGTATAATCAGAACGTCTGCAAGCAAGTCTCGTTCTGTAAATGTCGAGAGAAACGGTGTCGCTCAAAAACAAGCTCCGTGTTAATACCAAATTAGGTAACAATTACCTCGATGATTGAACACTTTCTGTGCTTATACGTGCAGATAATTATATTTTGCACTGCCAATTTCACGTTTGTAGTTAATGGTTAAGCAAGCCAAGTTGATAATAATTTAAGAAAAACGCTTGTTTGCAACTTAATTTAAGCTTTTCATTAACCTATTTTTTTAATTTTGACTTGGCACCATATAAAAAGTAACCAACAAATTAGCCTTAATGATCGACATAAAGAAGTTCACCTCCATATTTAAATTGAAAAAAATCGGACGATTAAATTATGAAGTGCCTGAATATTTTAAATAAATGGAAGTGGGTAGCTGACGCCGTCCGTGTTAAACAAAATAAAATTTACGTTATTATTTTTGATGTAGTAAATATTTTCTAAAACTATCGATGCTGTAGAACCGAAACTATAATGGTAGGTCAAAAGCCAAATATATTAACCGATTATGTACGTACATAAAAAAAATCGTTATAATGCCGAAACTGGGAGTAAAGTATCAATTTCACCTGTAAAAATTTCGTCCTGCGTAAAAATTTATTGTTATCGTGAAAATTTCAACTGTCTATTATTGTTATTTATCGTTAATCTTTTTTGGAAACTTGTTAGTAATTTGATATTTACAGTTTCTTTAATGGAGATTGTATAGTTAAAATTTAAATAAGCACATAAAAATATCTTTTTTAGTTTTAGTTAATACTATTTAGTGAATAGTGTAAATTTATAGCCAATGCGATTGCACATTAACTTTACGATTACTTAAAGTCATCAAGTTTTCAACTATTAATGTCGGCGTTGAAATATTTATATATTTATACTGTACATCACAAAATGTACACTGCACACCATAGAATTAGACAACGATGCTACTTATATATTATTATAAAAGTGAGTTTCTTTATCTTTATATTATATTTAGCTCATAAAATAAAGTTACATACTGATTACTGATTAAGTTCAGCCGCTCCATACGAGCGAACGTTAACAGTTTATAGACGTCGTAAATGCCATAAACACCGTGACATTCCGGTTATATTCCTTGCATGTTCAGCCTATAAAATACATAACCGATTGCGACCATCCATGGTCATCGCTTTACCAACTTCGATGTGCCGTAACACTGCTCTTGCGGTGCCTTAAAGAGTCGACTGAAACGATATATTATTAATAATAACATACCCGTATTGCGTTAAGAGCTTAAAATTAAGCTTAACGCATTGATGAATATAATTCAGTAAAACTGCAGAAGCGCTACGGTATATTGAAGATATAACTTAACATAAGAGGTGACATATATGTGTCACCTAATCAAATTTACGGGTGCTTGGCTACATTTTGTCAGCAAGGGTATCTTTGTGTCTTTCTACACAGTACTAACGGGCGGCTTTCTGCTAATTTGTCTGTCGGCTACGGCCGTATTTCTTTATTTAGGCTATGTAGCTACCATTTGACTCACACCTCGCAGCCATTACTAGCGGTAGGTTGACGATGTTGGGTGGTTCCCTGATGCGATGCGGCAATTTGGAACCTCATTCTAACACCACGGTAACAGCTCCGAGTGCTTCTACCATCGACTCTGACAGTTTTACGACATCAGCGAGCACCGTGTGCAACATTTCTCTTCATCAGCGAGTTGTATATGACGACTAGCACTTACTACTAAACTTGTCATGCTATAGTATTACGCAAATTTGTTGCCTTGATTTTGACTGAAAATTATCTTTTCATTTAGCTAATATTTTATTTAGTGCGCCGAGTAAATTCAAATATGGAAAACCCATTTACAAATTGATATTGAGAATAAGCAATTTCAAATGTTCACGTACACTTCATTGTACACCTTTATAATAGATTTTATTCCTCATTTTTAATATAAATTAGGTGGAACTTATTTATAATTTATAAATTCTGTCATAATGCCACCCAAGTTGACTTATCATACATCTGCTCCTTATGCCAACCTGATGTACATTGTTTAGTATAGCAAAGTGAAACATGCTTGGAATTTAAACAACAACTTTGTAGTAGCATTCATTAGCTTGCATACAAAATAAGCCCATCAATTGCATTTCCTATTAACTATTAGTATTTGAAGTCTAGAGCGATAGCAATGATAAACAGAAAAACCTCTCGGCGGCATCTCAAGCATCATTACATTTTTGTGTCGAAAATACTTAGTTCATAGTTTTTAGCATTAAAACGTGTATGGTGTATGGGCAGCAATTTTTATAGCTCATAGCTATTACTGGTGTTATTTTGATATACCTTTGTCGCAGTCAAAGCACTTAAAGGTATTACGATATTTTGTAAAGTTAACGACATTACTGCACAATGCACCTGTAAAGTTTTACCACAATTTTATCATAGTGCTAAAACACATTTTCAGTAAATAGAAAACAGTTGATATATTATGGAATATAAAGAATACAGAGTGCCTACAAATTATAAATTGTAAAAGAAGATATGTACAGTTTTTTAGATCACGCTGTATAAAGTTTAATTTATGTTATTCATTTATGAAAATCTTGTAGAGCAGGTAAAATCGATTATGTGATTCTTATAATTCTTTATTTATAGTGCCATTATAACATAAACGTTTACTAATCCTGTTATCAGATCAACGGTAATGAGTCTAAAATATAGCACCTGCCTTATTGAGTGATTATTGCATATCACGAACGTTTGCTAAAGCGACGTGAGAGCTACAACCGAGAATTGGCATGTTTATGTGGTAATTATAGAAATAAGCTGCTTTAATCGCCGTCAGTATAGAATGATTAGTGGCTTCATTATTTCCACCAATCACGATTCCATAAAATACTACATGCATTGTATAATTAAAATTGCAATTTATATCGTAACGTTCAAGTGAAGCATTTTTATCGTTCGTTTCCCACTTTTTCTTTGCATTTTTACATACTATCGTATATTACGGTGTTTTAGTTTTCAAGTAAAATTACACAAGTAATTTACATTAATATTTTCTAAGACATTTACGACGAATTATATCGAGGCTACTATTTCAAGTTTACTTTTGTATTGCTCAAGTAGCAAATTACTCTAATTAAACTAAGCCATTAAAACTGTAATTTAACTTCCCTTTCAGTATAAATAAATAACGTGTATAGTTAAATGAAAATTTCATTGCAGGCTTTACGAATAATTGTATTTGTGCAATATATGAACTTCACTTTAAATACTGATTTATTCTCAACACTGTGTATATTTGCAAACTGTAAATATTAGGACTTCTTAAAAACATCCTGGTGGGTTTACTAATTTAGGTTTTACAATTTGTGAAACTAATTTGACTGATGTAATGAATCGACGACAAGTCAAACGTCAAACAAAATATAAATAAAATTTATGGTCGTTAACGATTACGGGGTAGTGGAAAATATGAATAAAATGGGAGTAAAATTTTCATGCTCTAACTTATGTGGGCTATTCTTCAAATTTTATGTATGAAAATTTGAATACTTACTCTTCTTTAGGTAGATTCAAGTATCAAAAAAAGTTTTTACTCAAGTTTTATTCGTACAACCAAATTGGTTTTCACAGACTGAAAACAGTACATCTCACTTGATATTTCGTGTTTTAACAAACATGAAGTTTGTTGTAAAAATAAATCTTATTTCTTTACCGACGGTGAAAATTTTCGAGATTTGTTTTTTCTTTGAATTTTGATTTGTATTATTTCCATTTTTAATTTGCGAATTTAATATTTGCCACAAAATAACCAGATAATCGTGTAATAAATGTTGAATAAGTTAGTTGGAATATAATACATATAATATACAGGGTTGCTTGTAGATTGTACCACGAAAGTTTGTCATATACAGAAAATATTCGTATGTAACAGCATAAGGGTTCCGACAATATTCAAAGATTCAGCGAATATAGGTTTTAGCAAGGAGATTGCACGAGCGTAGCGCAGCGGAGTGAGTGTCAATCTCCTTGCTAAAACCTGTACGAGATGAATCTTTGAATATTGTCGGAACCCGCGTTGCTGTTTGGATGATAATTCCGTGAAGAAACGACACAACTTCGAATGAAAACGAATTTTTATATGAAATAAAAATAAAAAAATATAAATAAAGTAGTGTTTCTATGGTTATTATGACTATTGGACACATTAGAATTTGGAGGTTAAATATAAATAAAGTAGTGTTTCTATGGTTTTTATGTAGCAGATTTGACAATTTAAAGCATTACCTTGTATGTCAGCTCCGTGCCGCAATTGCGATAGTACGATAGTACATGATTAGCAATGTGATTATCTGAGGTTCGAATCTTCCCGACGGCGAACTTTTATTTCATATAAAAAATGTATCACATGATAATATAAAGGAACGTACACAATTATTATCAAAACAATTTAAAATATTCAAATTGACCAATGGTTATTTGAATATATTCGTAGGTTCAATATAACTGGATATTTGAATATATATTCGTAGGATTTCAATATAACTGGATATTTCACTAGGTGCACGAATTATATCCGTATATCTACAATGTAAAAAACGCACGCTGATTGGTCGAAACGACCATCATGTGACACTGAATGCAATTATCATAGAAAATAATATTAGGAATATTAGGGATAGACGTTATTCATTTTTTTCTTAAAAAAATCCATTTAAACCGTTGTAACATTTTGCATTATTGTTATTAAAAATTCTATTGTTTTTAATGGTATTTATTATAAGTAGAAACTGGAAAACATGCAAAATGCATATCTTTGTTTGGCGGTATATTTTTCGACCATTTCGTATTTTGTCACCTGACTGCGCGCATCGGTCACATTTTCTTAAATTTTTGTTATTATGAGGTATTAAACCTATAGTAAAAATTTCGAATAAATCCGGCAAGAATTACGAGTCCAATATTCTTTGAGAAGATATTTTTAGGTCAGAGTATATATCGAAAAGATTGAAACATTAACTTAACAGACAAATTTATGTTTTACAATCGAGTAATAATTATAATATTTGATGGGAAAGAAAGTATTCTCAAAAGAATTTTATACACGTCTAATAAACCAGGCGGTAGATAATACAGTTTTAATAGAGTTGACGTAGCACCCGTCAATAATTCGCATCGTCAGCAAGAAAGTCTCCATTCGATAGCATGGCAAACCAAACGTCAATCCATGCATATGCTTGGCTATAATTTTATAGAGGACTGAGAGACACTTTTATGCGATCCATGAACTCGTGTTCGCTGTCAAGACAAAAAAACTCACACGTGCGGTCTTTCGAGCCGTGTGAAACAATGCCCGTTGTTTGTTATCTCGAACATGTGCCGACAAGCAACCAAATGTGCTGGCATTTAACATAGAATGTATAGGAAAGTAGAATTATCGAAAACAAATAAAAACTAGACAAAAACTTAATTTTGCTCAAGTCCAGACAGGCAAAAAATTGTTATTCTGGGCTCATGTGCTGATATATATCCCCACACTTTCATTTGGAAGAAAGACAAAAGCGTGCCTTCGCACGTCGGTCAACACCCAATCAGAATGCATATCCCTTCTTTTCGAATTAATGAGATCCAATTATAAGGGCTCAAATCAATCATTAAGTGGGAATTATTCTAATTTATGGAAGGGAAAACACATAAAATGAACTGCAAATTGCAGATTCAGGGAGATTCACAAAAGATTCTGAGTGATCTTAACAGAATCCGATACCGTCTTCTCGTGAATAACGCTTCTAAAGCGGAATTAAGACACCAAGATCTCACATTCATTCGAGATCTTTAAATCAATACAATTCAATTGTGCTAAATTATTGTGCGTTCAACTTCAGGTAAAATTATCGAACATTTTATACCAATTGTTTATCACGTTTAATAATATCGAGTTATTGCAAATAAATTATCGAACATTTTATACCAATTGTTTATCACGTTTAATAATATCGAGTTATTGCAAATAAATTATCGAACATTTAATGTTAATTGTTTATGACGTTTAACAATATCGAGTTATGTCAATAAAATTATCGAACATTTAATGTCAATTGTTTATCACTTTTAATAATACCGAGTTATTTCAACTAATCTATCGTACTTTAGTCTCGCACTATTTGCCGCTTGGGTGCAATTACGTTGCGTTTCTTTTTTATCGGTATGGTATAAAACAGGTGTTGCGTTGCGAACACATGTGCGCATTCCAATAGTTTTTCTTATCAAACACCACATTGACGTTTCTTATTTACCCAGTGCCGGCTTTAACTAATTGTAACTTCGCGAATAATTATTCCAGTGAATTATTTCGTACGGAACCCCCTGTTTATCGCGATACGGAGTGCGTAAATCACCCTGTCATTTCACCACCTTCCGATTTGAAGAGGTTTTGGAAGCTGGTTATTGCGCTGACCATCTGGTATAGTTTGAGACATCGTATTCAGCTCCATTCTGCATTCCGAGGACGATTCTCACTCTGGAGGACCCGCCAACGGCTTTGTCTAGAGGTCGAACCCTAACAACTGAATTAAGTAAGAAACCTTTATATTTTTAAGATTTATGATGATAAGTGGTCACCTTGGCCACAGGTTATGTTGATGAACATTCAGTTCAACCCTGGAAGTCGATCGCAACCCTTTTGTACATCTTTTGTGTTAATTAATGTTAGTATCTATTATTAACGTAACTTTTACTACGCCATTCGAGCGTTCATATTTTAACCAGCAATTTAACGGAATATTTTAAGTTTAGCATTGCAACTAAAGTTCATAAAAATTAATCGATTGCATTGATTAATTTTCAGTATCAACTTTGTGAATCATAGTTTTAGACGTCACCGAGTTGCACTTAAGTAACTATTACTATTTTTGTGGAGTGCTGTATTCAATACGCACCCCTTTTACGTATGAACTTTCTGGGTCATACTTTGCAAATTAACAGCTTGTATTTTTGTAACATTAATCGTTTTACGAATATTAATTTTGCAACGGAAACCACACTGAAAGGTTCCGTCAATTGGATATATTTATTTTTATACGATACATGTAAATTTGATAGTATCTTGTGTAAACTTTGTCAACTCCCCCCTGATATTATTTTATTCATTACATTTTTGTTATTTCCCAACTGTGTGTTTTATTATTATTGTGTTAATGTTTATTTAGCTATTTTCACCAACGGAAAGTTCGCCTCCTGTAAAGGTAAGGTCATTGAGCGAGGCTTTTCCGGAGTGAGAATTCGCCGTAAGATCATCAAGTTGTCGCGTACCAGCTTGGAAGGTGTGATAACCAGTCCCCTTCAAAAAGATTCATTTCTTCGTATGCGTGGCGCCCATTTAAACTCCCTCGTGTATATTAGCCCCACCGATTTTGACTTACCTCCCCCCCCCCGTGTAAATTATTCACACCGATTTTGACAATTTTTAGAATCGCGATCGAGGATTGCCCGGTCGTCGATAGGAAACACACGCTTCGCGACGTGCCGTCACACGACCCTTTTATTCCTTTCACCAACCCACCCCTTCGCGACTTTGAGCTAGTCAACTTTTTATTACCTGTTGGAAAGGTGTCGTGGATGCAAAACGTGTTGTAACAATTTATCCGTTTCCCACCTTAAAGAATCATTTTTCAACATTTTTTATAGTGCATATAAGGCATATTTGGAGGTTTTTTTTTCTAAAATGCATATTCTAGACCATAATAGTGCATATTTGAGCAAATTTGAGATTAGAAATATGGAGGTAAAAGATGTTTTTAATTTAAAAACTTAAAAAAAAAATTTCTTATACCGGGTGTTGAATTAGTTAGCCGTTCATAGGATATTTACATGTAAAAACTTATTTATGCAAATTCCTGCTTCCCTAATTATTTTAGAAAAAAAATGAAAGACACAAAAATCAGGCAGAAAAATAAATTACAAATGATAAAAGAATTATTTTCATCTAGATTTTACTTAAAGTGGCAAAAAATGCTTTTGAAATTGTTCACATTTTCATTTATCAGACTAGCCATGAAATAAATTCAATTTAATTTATTTATTACATAAATTATTAATAATAAACAATTACAAACATTAAGAAATAATTAAATTTACAGCAAATGTTCAAACAGGTTTCCATATTCAGCTAAACAAAAACCAAGTCTATCATAAAAGTTACATCGTACATTCGCAAGTTGTCTTTCGGTAATATTGCCACACTCCTCCACAATTTTATTTTTTAATGAATCAATACTTTGGTATCGTTCACCATAAATTTTAGATTTTAAATGACCCCACAAAAAAAAGTCATTTGGAGCCAAGTCTGGTGACCGAGCTGGCCACTTTATTGGTCCATTGCGTCCTATCCAAGAATTGGGATAACATTCATAAATAATTGGTTACATCTCTAGTATAATGTGCCGGACATCCGTCTTGTTGATAGTAGATTATGTTATTTTCTCCTGCCACAATATCAATTGCCGGTCCAATTTCGTTTTGTAACATATCTAGATATTTTAGTCCATTCAAATTTCCATCAATAAAAAATGGTCCGATGATGTTTGCTCCTAATATCCCTGCCCAAACATTTACAGTTTGGCGATACTGTGAACGATTGTTGATCATTAAATGAGGATTTTCGGTGGACCAAAACCGATAATTTTGAACATTTGGTTCCCCGTTAATACTAAACGTTGTCTCATCGGTAAAACAAATATTTTTAATAAAATTTCTATCCAAATTGGCCTTTTCGATAATGCTTTCACAGAAAATCATTCTTTTGTACATATCCTCTTCAAAAATTTCTTGATGGTTTTGGAACTTATAAGATATAAATTTATGTGTTTTTATAATTTTGAACGCCGTAGTGTGATGAATATTTAACTCCGCACCAATTGTTCTTGTACTGATACAAGGATTATTCACTACGGCAGCAATTACATTTGTTTCGATATCGGTACCTGGAGCTTCACCAATATTGATTTCTTCTAAATTTATTCTTTTATTTCTGCAGGTCTTGCATGACGGCTTAAATACAGATCCATATTGATTTTGATTATCACTTACATTTTTAATTGTCGAATAAGTAGGGATTGGTCTTTCTGGGTATAAACCAGCAAAGAGATCTCGTACCATACGTATACTGTTTCCAGAGTAATATAGTTTTAAAAATTGATTTTTTTCACTAATTGTGTACTTTGCTTCCATTTTATGAAATTAAAATTTAATAAAGTGCAAAACTGTAAACAAAGTGCAATTGTTTTTTAATACTTATCAAAAATAATTACCTTGGAAACTTTCATGGCTAGTCTGATAAATGAAAATTTGAACAATTTCAAAAGCATTTTTTGCCACTTTAAGTAAAAGCTAGATGAAAATAATTCTTTTATCATTTGTAGTTTATTTTTCTGCATGATTTTTGTGTCTTTCATTTTTTTTTCTAAAATAATTAGGGAAGCAGGAATTTGGATAAATAAGTTTTTACATGTAAATATCCTATGAACGGCTAACTCATTCAACACCCTGTATATAAACTATGATTAGTTCTTTTTAAGATCGCTGAAAAAATTTAAAGAAGAAACCACATTTACCTACTTTTTTTATCACCAAAAAAAAAATTTACATGATTTATTAAAAACGCATTAGAAACATATAATTCAAAATTTAATGTTTTGCTATACTATACATACTAATCTAAGGAAAGAACAAGAAGAAAATTTATATAAAAAATGTCCACACAAATTAAGAACTCCATGCACAACCAACATTTACAAAATTTACAGAAGTATCTGGTTTTTCTTCATTTACAATATTTGCAATATCCTCGTTTAGTGCTGTGAGCTGGTGTAAATTTTTCACATAAAATTCAATTTTTGTATTTCAACAGAAAGTTACTCAAACACGCGGGTGGGGTCTATCAGGACATTTTATTTTTTGCGAAAAAATGATAATTTTTACAATTTGATTATATTATATGTCGTTGAACATTTTTGAAAGGTATACAGAAGTTCGAAAACGTAAACTTCTGTTTTTCAAAGTTACAGCGATGCTGGAGGGTTAACTGATAGGAGACAAAATTTAACCTTGGATAATACAGCAAAATGCAAAAAAAGGGTAGAAAGAGCGAAGCCGGTCCTGCGAGGTGTTTATGGTTAGCGAATTGGCGATTGAGAGAGAAAGTGGAGAAATAAAATCAGAATAAGTGCATAATCTGTACAACCTAAGTGTGAAAGTCAAGTGGCAGCGTTGGTAACACGAAAATCAGCGCATTGGAAACTTTGTGAAAAAATCCAAAAAACTGCAAGTATTTGAGGTTATTTAACAATAAAATTTTAAGAATACGGAAATAGTAGTGCGAGTATTTCCGAGGGGTTGACTCGAATATTCGCATTGACGCTAAAAAACGACCTGTACAAATAAATATCGAATCTACGAATAAATAAAACCCAAATACGTAACATTGCAAGCAGTAAATTGGGTTGCCTAAGTGTAATTGATTCAAACGGGAGCAAATGAATAAAGGCCAACAAAGTAGACCAAGAGCAAATACCTTACCACAGGTAAAAGAGTATATTAAGAGAAAGCGAGAAGAGGAGGTTATAAGTAAGGAGGAGGAAAATATTTTCCAACGAAGCAGGTTAACAGTTAAATCTCCAACAAAAGCAGCAGAAGTAACAATTGAACATAAGGAAACCTCAAAAGAGATGGAGGAACTGAGAGAGATGCTGTCAAACTTGACACAGGCCGTAAATACTGGCTTTAGGGAAACCAAACAGGAGGTCAGGATAACAAAAGAGGATGTTGGAGAAATTAAGGAAAACCAGGCCGGAATGGAGAAGAGATGGAATGAGGAGATAGAGAAAATGCATAATGTGGTAAGGAAAATGGAAGAGAAAAGCACCGAGCAAGAAACCAGAATAACAAATCTCGAAAGTCAACTGGAAAGATACGAGAAAGACAAAAAATTTACAAACATAATTATTAAAATCATGCCATTGGTGGGAGATGTTACTGAGGGAAAAGTGGAGGATTTTTTGAAACAGGAAATGAAGATCCAGGTTAACGTGATGGATGCATTCAAAATAGGGAAAATGCCAGGAAAACAAATAATAGTGGCAAAACTGCGAGACCGTAACCAGAAAACAAAGATAATGGAGAATAAAAACAAACTGAAAGGCACGAAAGTATATATAGAGAACAACCTTACTAAGAATGAAAAGTTGATACAAGACAAAATATGGGAAACTGCCAAGAACGAAATGAAAGAAGGAAACAAAGTTAAAGTTGGCTACCAAAGACTATATAAGCAAGAAAAAATGTATATATGGGACAAGGCAGCGAACGAACTGAAACTATCAAAAAACTAAAAAAAAGATGAAGAAGGAGCAACTGGAGCGTCCCAGACAGAGGTTCCAGAAAACAAAGCTGAGACTACAACAACAACAATGCAAAGAAACAGGACAATGGATAAAGGGAGATAAAAATAAAACGAATATAATAAAAAAAAGGAAGACAAAAACAAAAAACAAAATAACCAGAATAGCGACTTGGAACATTAGAACCCTCTTGAAGCAGGCCCGTAGCCAGACCGAAAGTGAAGGTAGGGCAAACGGATGGTAAGATTGGGCAACTTTTCGCGCCGCAAACGAAAATTTCCTGAAATTTCAAGGTTAACGCGGTTTAAGAAAAGTTATAAAATTTGCCTACTTAATAAACTACTCAAATCTTAACAAATTCGCGGCACACAGTTTCAGTTTGGCAGAATAAAGATAGTACAATATTTTGTAAGTAATTATAATTATGTATACGGTATTTATGCAAATGTGTAACATTAAAAAATTAAAAGAATTCTTAAAAAACTAAACTTAACAATTTTCAATAGGAATTATTAGAAAACTAAAATGTAGGCATATTAAAATTAAGTATTTAATAAAGTTGCAACTTTCTGTTCAATCTATTGTTGAACTTTTTCAAAACCGTTTCGACATTAAGCGCTTTAGTAACTTCGTGTTCAAACGCAAGATATATTAAATTTGCCATTCTTTGATGGCCCATGGACATTCTTTGTGGTCTGTTTATGGCTGTTAAAGTAGAAAACGTAGACTCGCAGACAGAAGTGCTACAACCAAATGTAGCAACCGTTGCAAACAGTTCGTACGAATCTCGAAACGCTTCACGCTGTTTGTACAGAATTTGAAAGACGGATTCTTCTTCAGTTTTTTTCGCTAAATAGTTTTTAACTACCTCAAGTTCCTCTTGAGAGGGCACTGTTATTCCTTCAAAAATACTAATTCAAAATACTGTTCTTTAATTCTATTATAACTTACCCAAAGTTCTTAAAGCAGTCAACTTCTGATAGTCAAATTCCTCTATACTCGAAATTGATCCAAGCAGCTCTTCATTGTCCGAAAATCGTCTTTTGAGTTCTGCTGTCACAATGTCTAACGTTTCAAAGTATTTTTGTTTGTATTGCACTATGTTGTCATCGTGAATAGAGTTCTGACGATGCGAACCTGATCCTGATGGTTGAGAATCGTAGATTACAAAGTCGGTCATTTGGACTGTTTTAACTTGTCTTTTAGACTGTAATGGCGTGTCCTTTGGGAGCATATTTACAGCTTCACTTAAAACTAATTCGAAACTTTCTTCTGTCCTAAGATTAGCTACTTCTTTTTGGACGCATTTTACTATGTCAATTGCATCTTTCAATCCTGTACCTCTACCTTGAAGAGCCGCATCGGCAGGCTGGAATAACAACAAAATTTTTTTGCTTAAAATTAAAGCCACACGAAAATCCAAACTTAACATAACTGTTTTTATCCCGATGCTTTTTGCGATGTCATCGCCGCTAATATTGCTTTTAATATTAAGTCATAATTTGTCCAAATTACTTTTGTAATCTTTAGGTGCCCTGACCAACGCTGCTCCAAAAGCCGACATATTTTTTTTCCTTCATACAAAGCGGCAATCTTACTGTGCTGGAAAAATTCATGTAACATTACGCACTGATCGAAATAATTACGGATAAAAGTCATCTCAGATATTGTTTTTACAACCACTAAATGTAAACGATGATTATAGCAGTGCACATAAGGAATTTTTCGTTTTAGTTGCTTTTCTATTCGAGCAGCTACACCTCCTGTTTTTCCGCTCATTACACTGGCACCATCATAGCATTGGCTTAAAAGCCTATTGGTCTCGATTTCATTAGCTTCAAGAATATTTAATGTTGCTGTGCTAAAGGTAGCTGCATCAAGGTCGGTTGTTGTTGTGACCGTCAACAAAGACTCCTTGACTACACCATCTTTCACATAACGAATGGCTATCGCTATATTTTCTCTATGGTTTTTATCCTAGGTACCATCTTCCAGTAAAGTGAACCATGGAACGTCAGCATGTCTTACATTTGCTACTATAGATTCCCGAACAGTTTCTGCCATAATTTCGATAATTTCATTTTGGATTTCAGGGGATCTGTATTTTGCATTTTTAGGGATATGTACTAAAGCATCTTTTAACTTGCAGTCTTTTTTCATGGTGTATTCAAAAAGGTTTTCAAATAAACTCCGCTGTCTTTGTTCTTCTATTACATATGTTCCTCGCATAGCAAGCTCATTAACAACCAAGAACTGAATAACTTCTATTATGCTTGTAATATAATATCTGTGCAACTCTAAGACATTTTTGTTTACCAAAGTCGACACCGACGTACTAGTATCCAATCTGTTGGTTTTATCGAGCCACATTGCCATTGCTTGGATATGCGATATCCCACTTTCGTGTTTTGGAAACCCAGATTTGCTATCCAAAGCGTTCTTCCAGTTTCTAAATCCTGTATGTGTATATACACCCTGATTAGTGGTTCCGTGGGGTAAAAATTGTTGACAAGCATAGCAAAAAGCTGAGTCTTTTTTTACAGAATACTGAAGCCACTTAAAGCGTTTGAACCATTCTGCTCTAAAAGACCTTCCACTATGCTTTAGGTAACTGTTTAAATATGTTTGTTTGATTGGCTCACCTTTCTTTGCTACATCATCAGCAATAATCGTAATCGCCTTTTCTACAAGTGCTACGGTGCTAGAGCTAGTGGAACTGGAAGTTATAGCTTCTGGTGCTGTTTTCTCGCCACTATCTAATCGCGGTTTTTTGAAAAACTTCCGTATATCCATATTTAAACAAAACACAGACACGATAAAACAAATTACACTTACACAAAACTCAGTTCCTGCTGTCTAGTGTTTTCTTTTAACGTTTTGATTTTGCTTAGCCGTATTATTGCACAATGTACAACCGCGCAAGCATAGAAATGGCATTTTGACTACGATATTCATTTTGCCTTGTCGGCTTGTCGTAGTAGCGCACAAGCAAAAAATATAAAATAAACGCTTACAAACGAAAGCTTATTTCGACACTTGATATGAAAAACATTGTAACTCTATTTTGCTTATTTTACAGGAGAGCATTTTAAAGATTTTTTGCTACACATAATTTGCAGTAACATTGATGTTATTTTGTTAAATTAACAGTATTTTTAATTGAGATAGGACGGCGATTCATAAACCAAAATTATAGTTTGTTCTTTGGGGAAGCCGTTTACAGCATAGTTGGATAACATTGTAACTCTGTTATTCATATCAGGTGTCGATTTATAACTTTCGCTATCGCTCGTAGATATGTCGGTAGGTACTGTGACGATTATTCAATTCTACGAATTGCATTTGAAAGCATATACCGACTTAAAATTTAAAAAATTCTTATACAAAAAGGACCAATGTGGAATGAATGGGGAAATTTCCTTTTAATTTATTGTTGCATATTTTTATTTTAAAAGGTCGGGCAAAATCCTTAAAAGGTCGGGCGTTGCCCGACCTTGCCACCCCCTGGTTACGGGCCTGTCTTGAAGAAAGGAAAAATAAATGAATTAACCTATGAACTGTCAAAACACAGAATCGATATAGCAGCAATACAAGAAATAAGATGTAGTGGACAGGGAGAGGTAAACAAAAATGGATACACAATGATGTACTCAGGTGAAAACGAACAAGGAAGGAATGGCACTGGAATAATGATAGGAAACAGATTCAAAAATAACATACTACAGTTCAGACCAATGGGCGGAAGGCTTGCATATGTGAGAATACAAACTAAACCACAGAATTCATCTATAATCAGCGCCTACGCACCAACAGAGGATAGTGATGAATCAGATAAGGATGACTTTTACAACAAACTAGAAGAATTGATAGAAACAATTAATAAAAGGGATATTTTAGTAATAATGGGTGACTTCAATGCCAAGATAGGAAAGGAGGAGTATATTGGTGAAGTGGCAGGTAGAGAACAACAAAACAAACAACACAGCACAACAAATGAAAATAGACACAGACTGTGCAACTTGGCGGCGGCTGTTGACTTGGACATTAGTAGCACAAGATTTAGACACAAAAAGATACACAAAATGACCTGGACGTGGCCAGGAGGCGGTATCAGTGACGGAAACCAAATAGATCACATAATGATAATAAAGAAAAGAAAAACACTAGTCACAGATGTAAGATCCTACAGGGGTGCGAATGCGGATACTGGCCATTATTTAGTAGTGGCAAAAATAAAACTCAATAAGGCCCAAGAATACAAAATCAACACATTTAGCAAGATTTTGGCAACAAACAAACTACAAGACGAAAGAATAAAAAAACGATTTGAAGACGCGTTAAAGAGAACAATGGAAAACCAGGAAAGAGATGACAACATGGACCAAGAGTACAAAAAAATAACATCCAGTCTAATAACGAGTGCGGAACAAATAATAGGATATGAAGGATGGAAAAAAGATAGAGAATGGTTCGATAACGAGTGCAGAGAGATAAGCAAATTGAAGGTAGAAGCAAGAAACAAATGACTAAACACAAAGGAACATGAAGATCAGGAAAACTATAGAATTAAAAGAAGTGAGGCGTTCAAAATATATAAAAAAAAAGAAAAACGATTGGCTAAAGGAAGTGATAAATGAAACAGAAGAAAGTAATAAATATCATAATAACCGACAATTCTACGAAAGATTGAAAAGACACAAGATGGGGCATAAGATAAAAACAAGAGGAATAAGGAACAAAGAGGGACAGTTGGTGGACGAAAGAGAAAAAATAGAACAAGTATGGGTCGAACACTTCCAAGGTTTATTGAATGAAACACAAGTAAAAGATTACCCCATCATAGAAAATGAAGAAAATCAACAGATAGAAATACCAACTTACGAAGAAGTGACCGAAATAATAAAAAGGCTTAAAAACAGAAAATCTCCGGGTAAAGATGGTATAAACGCCGAATTGCTCAAGAATGGCGGAGAAATCCTACAACAAAGAATACATGAACTTATAGAACAAGTATGGTTAGAAGAAAAAATGCCACAAAAATGGAACGAGGGCGTAATAGTGACAATTAAAAAGAAAGGAGACTTTGAAAAATGTGAGAGCTACAGGGGCATTACACTGTTAAATACAACCTACAAGATTCTGTCATCACTAATAAACAAAAGATTGAAGAAATTTTCTAAAGGAATAATTGGTGACTACCAATACGGATTTGTGGAGGGCAAGTCGACAGTGGACGCAATATACGTGCTAAAACAAATTCTAGAAAAAAGTCACGAACATAACATAAGACTTGCACATGATCTTCATAGATTTCAAACAGGCATTTGACAAAGTTAACAGACAAGAATTGATAAAAACAATGCAAGAAATGAAGATTCCGAGTAAGCTAATACGATTAACACGAATGACCCTCGAAGAAACTACAGCTTGTGTCAGAACAACAAACGGCGATACAAAGGACTTCCAGGTAAATAGCGGAGTAAAACAAGGAGACGCGATGTCATCAACCCTGTTTGATCTGTTTCTAGAAAAAATAATCAGAAGCATAGAAATCAAAGACACTATAAGCAGCAGGGAAATGCAAGTGATTGCCTATGCAGATGATGTAGTCATAATATCAAGAACTTTAGGAAAATTAACTGAAACCGTCAAAAACATCAAAGACACAGCTGAAAAATGGGACTATCAATAAAACAAGAAAAAACAAAATACATGAAATGTCAAAGGAAAAACACGAACAAAACAAATAATCTAAAAACAGCAGCTGGAACTTACGAAGAGGTAAACAGTTATGTATATCTGGGTGTGCAAATAAATAATAAAAACGAGCGACATGAAGAATTAAAAAGACGAATACAACTAGGAAACAAGGCGTATCACGCAAATAAACACCTATTGTGCGATAAAAAACTGTCAAATGCAACCAGAATCAAGATCTACAAAACTTTAATAAAGCCAATCCTCACGTACGCAGCTGAAACCATGTGCTTTAGTAAGAGGGAAGAAGAGGAGATGAGAATTTTCGAGAGAAAAATATTGAGAAAAGTAATAGGATTACACCGAGTCAATGAACAAGAAGCGAGACCAAAGCCATCATACAACGAAGCCATCATACGAACAATTAAGTCACTCAGGATAAGATGGATGGGACACGTGATGAGAAGCAACGAGAACTCGATCATTAAACGAATAACGAAGTGGAGACCTATGGAGGACCGTACCAGAGGGAGACCCAGGGTAAGATGGCGCGACCAGGTTGAGAATTATCTGAAGAGTATGGAGGTCGAAAACTGGCAACAGAAAACAACGAATAGACAGGAATGGAGAAGAATTGTAACAAAAGCAAAAACAGACATAAGAATATAAATATATTAGAATATGGGGACTAATCCACCCCAAAAAAATATAAAATATTGTTTGTTAGATTTTGAAATGCCATTTTCTACTTTAAAACTTTTCAATTATTCACAATCGGAGAAAGGGTCATCCTAAGTTGAAATTGCAGCAACAAGCTAACGCGAACATTTTTCTCGGCGAATTTGCGTGCTTAGAATAATTTCGATGGAGTAGACACAATATTGGTCGATGTTAACCCAGTAAGGTTGATAAGATTTATCATCCTTCACCTGAGATAGACAAACTTGCAGTTAATAATTTGGAAATTAACCGCCATTATCCTAATGCGATTTGATGAAAGTGAATGATATGAAATTGAGTTGGGGTAAATAACTGAGTCCACCTATAATTATTGTAAAAGTTTTAAAAATGGTAAAAAATAAATATACCCTATCTTTTATAACAGTCGGTCCAAGTTAGAATCTTTGCTTTAAATAATCCACGTGCATTAGATTTGGATAATCGTGCGTGCCCTAAGGTTTGTGGAGCAGTGTGAGACGATTTTGATCAAGCGGTGAAGATCGACACTGCCTTGGTTTTCATGCATACATACTTGGGAGCATTTGATTTGATTGGTAAATATTTGGATTGTATTAGTGCCAGTGGATGGATTGATTTGATGGCCTGAGTTTGTTAAATTTTGGATAAAGTTAAAAATTCACCACGAGAGGCAATTCTGGAGGTTATCGTCAATCTATGGAAATTTTAAGTGTTAGAATATAACGAATTTCGTTCCTGCTAGATAAATGGTCATATTTGCGTATTATGAGGGATTGATGGAATTTTCACTAGCAACAAACAGATTTATGACAACTTGTATACTGTTAAGATATTTGAGATGTCACGAATTGTGTGTGTGTTGCCGGAATTTATTCCAAATTTCCCCGGTTGTTCAGTCTCGGGCTATCTTATAAACCGATTTCATTTCTATAGAAATTAATCCTGATTAAATAAGATAACCCGAAACAAATATGTAATGTTATTTACTTATTTTGTACAGTTTATCTCATGTTGTTTAAAAATATTGAAAATATGCCGATATATTGCGGTTCCTTTACATTTTATTTGAGATATTTCGGCATTAATTAATAATATACATACAAACTCGACGAAAAGAGAATTGTGTTTTCTAATGTAGAAGCTTACTTTTAGGCTATGCAAATGCAACAAAAACGGCGATTAATAGTAAAAATAATTAATAATGAATTACTTTTATTGAATTTTAAGGGGTGAAGCCCCCATGGAACTCGGATATTCGATTCTACAATACCCTAAAGTAGGTATACCAAATTTCAAAACTAAACAGTAGGTGTTCGGAAATGGATAGTAAAAGAAACCAGGGTCGTTCATAAAATCAACTTATTCATATATAATGAAAAGTTTTTTCATTTTGTTAAATGTTTCTTCTTCTTCAAGTGCCGTGCCTGATTTCAGACGTAGGCGACCTCTCTCCTATGCATGTGTTGTGCGTTTGAAGTATTATCACACACATAGGGGACCTACTGCTTAACGCGGGCTCCGAACCGCGGGAAGTGTATACACTTCATCTCCAGAGAGGCTGTACTAGGCAGATTACACCTCGGTGGTTTGCCATTGCCTTCCGAGGGGAGACGGTCAGAATAAAGTTTTACTGAGCCCGGAGTTGAACCAAGTATTTAGCATTAGCAGCAACGCACTTAACCGCTAAGCTGGCGACGTTAAATGTTTACAGCATTTTAAAACATTGTGTTATTTGCTTTTTGCAAATTATTTATTATTTCCAAAGTATTCACTTCTCACATCATCTTTCGGGGAGGGCGCCCATCAAACTGACGTGACGTGACAGGAATCACTAGTAGCAAGTGGCAAGAAGCTCCACTTTTTGTCACTTGTTACTAGTGATTCCTGTCACGTCAGTTCGATGGGCGCCGTCCCTTAGATATTTTTAACTGCATATAGTTACGTATATTATATTGTCGTATTTTTTTTTGTATAAATGTGAAATTGTATAATATTTGGTACCTCTATGGCTGGGACAATAAATTGTAATTTGGCAAACTGGTGGCAGGATGAACACTTGGCGTTGAACTATACAACAGGCCAGTCGAAAATTTTTGGTTGTAAAGTTAATTTTAAATGAAAATAAAGGAAATTTAGAGTTTAATTAAATATATTTAGTTGGGTAATTTAAAAGGAAGAAGTGATTAGAAACACAATAGTTTGTGAGTGAATTTAAAATTTTTAGAAATTCAGGAATTGGTAATGATGGGCATAGCAGCTTGGTGATAATCAAGAATTGAAAGTTTTCGTTTCAAAAACATTAAAATTTTGAAGCCCGATATTTTCTGGCGAATGGTTGCAGCCCCGATTTGGATTGAGATAATTTATATCAACACATATTAAACATAATTATTATAATAATATGTCTTTGGATGCTTATTTATGAATAATCACAATGCTTGTCATGGGTATTTAGGGGAATACTCTATTTTTATATCAGGCTGTTGTAGATAGTTCATATAAACGAATATTCAGATAATCGAGCGCCTACTGTATAACTAATTTCGCTCAAAATAGCTATTAAAGGCTATTATGACTATTGATTGTACTGTGTGCAAACTGTTAACTTTAAAGGTTAGGGGTTGGCATTTTTTTTCGCATAGGAGCATTCTTATACAGACTAATTTTTGAGAATTTCAAATTTTAAAGCCATAATTAATTCTTAAATTAATAATACTAACTGTAGAAACCGTAAAACCCCATTCCTTTTTAAACGGAAAATTGTATCCCCCGTGGTTAAGGGTTCAATAATAAAATTAAAATCTGCAATAATCATAGAGTTTGTTTCTATTTATTTGAAGCCTATTTGGGGGGCGGCAGGATAAAACTTCGTTAAAACCCCAAATAACGGTTTTAAAACATTGTTTAAATAATTTTTAAGGATATTTTTCAGGATCTCAGTTTTTCGAAATTTATTTGTTTTTAGTGCACCTCACTAAAAAGAAAAAGCAAGCGTTTTAAAATATAATCTCTAGAAGTTTTGAAGGCGCATCCGGTAGAAAAAAATTGTTTCGGTGAAAACTGTATAAATGCAACAGAATTCAGTCCTCTAGAACTGTCGTTATCACTTTTATTTATAGGATTTCCAAGGAACAATATTATAATAGAGATTCTTTGATGAAAAGTCGTATCTCCAAAACTATTTAGATTATAACATTGAATTACACATATAGTTTTATGTCGGCATATAGGGTATGGCAAATACCCTTTGTGATTTTTGGAACCTTTTCGCTCCGTTGTTGCGGTTCAAGCCTGATGTTGAAAACTGTGGGGTTATTTTTTGATGCCAAATTGAAGAGTTCAAGCAAACTAAATCCTCCTTTCGAGTTTCCCCGACGAATGCGTCGGGGGGGGGGGGATAACAATTTTCTTACAGATCGGCAACTTATAGTTCAAGACTGTATAGTGGGGTGCAACGACATGTACATAAAATATGTAGTGCATACCATACCTATAATTTTAAATCGGTATAATTACTAGCATTAATCTTGCAAAGCAGTATGTAGTTAAGAATTCTGAATATACTATGTAGATGTACCTGGTGGCCACTATTCTTCAAAAATTTTTTGACATTTCCCAAGGCGTGGCAATTAAGTAGTTTTGAAAATAAATGCTTTATCGATAAATAGAAAATCGATAAGAAAATGATAATAGCAGTTGGTCTTGAAATTTTGTGAAATGTGGATGTGATTTTGGAAAGAATTTTTGTTGCTTCCTTTTGGGCGAATTAATTTGGAAGATTATTTTTTCCAACCCATTCTGGGGGATTTTATTCGTTGCTGGTATTGGATTTTGGTTTTTTTTTCGTTGGTTTGATTTTCCTCCGGCCGAAGCTAGATTCACTGTCCAACTTCTGTTGAAGGATTTTTTTCATCCAATTGGTGTAAGTGTAAATCTGTCGTTAAGTATTTCACCCAACAACATCTGGAGGTTTTCACCGTTATCAATTTGTAACAAATTTTAAAATTTTGTTCAAGCTTCGTTCTTTATGGTCACGTTTGTGGTCGTTTATATTTTTACCTTTGATTGTGTTTTTTATGTATGAATATTTTAGTGTGTTCTCTTGCCTTTTTTTAAAATTAATTGGAAAGTTTTAACAAGAATATTATTTGTGTGCAGTTTTATGATTTCTGCGTAGAATTCATCAAGGCATTATTTCTTGTAAATCATTATTTATTAAATAATGTTTTCTTTAATATTTCTTTTATAAAATTAATAACTTATTTTTGATAAGGGTGACATTGGAAAGAGGCCTCGATGAACGACAAAAAAGTTCAGTGAGAATAGTCTTATCGGGGGCTTCCAATTAGTTGATTATTCAGAAGTTTGCTGTGGTTGCACTTGAATTATTATATTCTAACCATTTTATGGGATTTAGCAGCACTCGGACGTTCCCTTAATTGATTTGAGCATAAGTTCTTGATTGTATCATTTTTTTACTTTTATACAACGCTAGTTGATTAATGCAATTCCCATCTGACATCGAAATTACTACCACCTTCGAGCAACGACCATCTGATTACTCACCTATTTGGTGATTATTAGTTTATTTTGATTAAAAATGTTGGCCAGAGACGTGTGTCAATACTCTTTTGGTTATTTATGGTAATTGTCTCATTGCTTTTGGTTATCCCAATTGAGAACCACAGTTTCGTAGTTTCATCGGTGGTTTCTGGTTTTATGGAGAACAGGGTGGTAATTTTAAACTACATGGCGCTCACTCTACTACCCACTTTGCTTTGCTCTTCGAGAATCTCTTTAGCGCCCCCATATTACCCCAATAACATCTTAGCCAGAAATAGTGGTTCAGTTATTTTGTCTTTTGGCCACTGGAGCTAGCCATAGGGGCATTTATCGTTTCATATAGTCGCCCCTAGTTTGGACCACATTATAACGTAACTAATAGGTTTCGGCATATAGGACTTAGGATCCAAAAATGCAGTGTAGCAACCCTTAGGAGAGCAAAACTCAATCTTTTTCCGCTTTTAATCAGCAAGCAGCTTAAAATTATGAAAGACTTCTTTTTAAGCAGTAGACAAAGTTAAGAAACTATGAGATGAAGGGTTAAAATTGTTAAATTCTGTAGAAATTCGCATGAGAAATGTTTTTGCTGCTCGTGTCGTAACTAAAAATTAATCCTTCAAGTACCAATTAAGTAATCGGTAGCTTAAGAGAGATTTCAACCATGATAAATATGCTGAAAAATATGTTTCTATAGATCTGAATTCAAATCTTGATACAAGCGTTAAGCAATTATTGCTCTAGCAGGATTATTATTTTACATTGTTTTCTCTCAACATAACCTATCCATCATCGGCACATTTCCTTTTCTTTTATTAAAAGTTTATGTCGCTTATTTTGGCGTCTTGTCTATACGACTTCTTGTCATCAAAACCGACAATCTTCCGCAAGTGTTCATTAAAACTTTAAACCGACGAACTTCTTGCACAAATAACTGAATATGTCATGAAATTTCTCGTCATACAGACCAGATGATCACATACCACAAAATTATCTGCTCTCCATTGTCTCATTACTTCAAACAAATTTCCATTTTGATGTTAGTATGTTTCATTCTATAATAGTTTGCTTGATACTTCATGATTTGTCATATTATATTTATTTTGTCAACAGATGAAATTATTTACTTCTGCTGTTTATAACACAATGTAATTTGTGGGACTTTACATATTATATATTTTTTTACAAACATACCACCATATAAAGCTAGAATGGGTTGGGCTTTTCGCTACAAAAATTTTATAGTCATTTATAGCCAAGTGTTAAGATTACGACTTGGCTACGATAGAATGATCTCTGTTCATCAATACATGAGTCTTCTTCTTCTTCCTCTTAATCTAGGACTACGTCCTGTACTTCCCAACTATAGTGCCTCTGTTCAAGGCACTGTTGGTTCTATGAGCAGTTTGGTTTTTACATCTCAGGTAGCTTGCTAGGCTTGCCTTTCGATGTGCCTGCACCCTGTTTTTTATTGTTATGATGGCAAATCATTAACACAGGGGGACCGCCTGCTTAACGTGCCCTCCGAAACACGGAAGACGGCCAAGAAATTTTTAGACAATACCCGGAGTCGAACCGGGGCGCCTTACGTTAGCAGTTGATCGCGCTAACGTTCAGACCATGACCGTCTTCCAATACATGAGTACATGAGAATACATGAGTAAGCCCATAAAAAGTTAAATACATTTTTAATTTCTAAAATTAATTTAATAAATTAATGCAGTTTGTTTGTAGAAAACTAAAAATGTATCTTTTATTATTTGTAACAACAAATAGAACATGGACAGTTAAGTGTGTTACATTATTCGAGTATCCTATTATAAAAACCTGAATTGAACAAGCTTCGGTGGCATTTTACTGAGAACTAGAAAGTAAAGTATGGGGAAAGTTTAGGGTTGGTTTTCTACATTTGTTGGACCATTAATCGGCCGGTGAGCAAAATCGGTGATTTATCTCGGCTGTCATGGCCGGAAGCCACCCTGTGCTCTACAAGCGATCCCCACTAATCTCCTGCCGCGTCTTCGCGACTTCCTGCCATGCATCACTCTTATCGTGTGCTAATCCGCAGAGACCACGTAATCTATTGCAGTTCAACATAACGATGCCTGGCTATTAAGTAATTAAATGATTTAGAGATAATTTCATGTCGATAATGACTATAACTAGTGTCGTTAAAAGGATAAAAATTAAATAATATCTAAACACTCGTTCGTTTCGTTGCAATTACTCATGTAGCTTATTGTCAGGAAACAACTGTCATATGTCATTTTTTTAAATTATAATTTATACTCTATTGTAATGACCTTTTCTTTAACCGCTCAAATAGGTTGTTATATGTAATTTTAACGCTTTGTAACTGTCGTAGTATAACATAACACACATTCGTTTCCTTTGCAAGTGTTTAATTGAAATGATAAATATAAATTAGACTCGGTTTTCAATTGTGTTGCGTATTTATAAATCACTAAATTTAGGGTTCGTATAAAAGATAGTCGGTCATTACATATACATTAGTTATATTGGGGCACAATTCTTTACGACACCTTTTCCGTTTATAATTTTTTTATCACGATAATCGCTTTTTGCTTGTCTTTTTTTATAAAAAAATTATTGTTGTAAGCTGAGAAAAGCGATAATTCTTCACAAATAAAACAAACTTCCTTAAATAATGGTAGTCATATTGTATAGTTGTGAAGTATGTTAATCAGCCATCTCAGTTGCTGTCAACAATTAACTGTAATTATTTCGATGTGTATAATTAAATAGGTATAATTATTTACTGACATATACCAATCATCATCAAAAACTAATCGCAAACGTGAACATATTTTGTACAAAAATCATAAAAATATGGGTGGGTATTCACGAATCAAAAGTTTGAGTTTTAAAAACTTGTGATTTATACTTGACACCAATACAGTTAATAAAACTTCAATAAAAAATGCTTTTTTAGAATAATCAAATAATCATTTAAATTTTTTTGAAAAACTAGTTCACTCCTAACTCAATCAGTATGGCAATAAGAAAATGTCATACGCATCTTCCTTCATATTATAACTATCTATCACGCTTTGGAAGTAGTAGGGGAGTATGGGCAACAGTGAGACGCTTTTTTCCTGAGGCCCTAAACTAGGTTATTATTAGCCGTAATATAAAAGCACAAACAACTTCTTTTTTCGTTATAGTTATTTGGATATTGCAGTTGCTTGCAAACTCCTAAATTAGGACGAAACAATATTGTCGTAACTTATATTGCAATAATTAATTTTGGGCAAGTTTTATTTAAAGAATTTGAATTTAAAAAGAGTATTTAAAAAGAGGATTTAAAAAGACCAGAAAAATATGCACATCAAAATTGCAAAATTTCCATGATATTAAAAAAAATTGCCAATAACCCCAAAATGAAATTGAAAGAATTGTAGACAATAATTGCAAACAACAGCAGACATTTGCAACATTTTGTACACCAAATTTGCAAAATAGTCAACCCTCTGACTTATATTTAACCAATCATACTCATATAAGAAAAACATTGACGACGGTCATGACCTGATAGTTTGCGCGATCAACTGCTAACGTAGGGCTTCCCGGTTCCACTCCGGGTCTGAACGTAAAAGTTTCTTGACCACCTCCGTGTTTCGGAGAGCACGTTAAGCCGTCCGTCCCCCTGTGTTAATGATTCACTATTATAACAAACAAACAGGGTGTTGGCACATCGAAAGGCAAGCCTAGCAAGCTATCTGAGATGTAAAAACAAAAAAATGGTCATAGAACTAATACTAATTACAAAAATTAGTCAAAAATAGGTTCTGGACCTATAGTAAGAGGGAGACTTCTTAATAAAAGTAGAAGAAGAAGTTTTTGATCTCGAATTTTTACTATTCATATAACGCACAGGTAGTTCATAGATGAGTGAAACTAAACTATAAATTATATATAAATCTAAAAGGTAAAAGGAAAAGGTAAAAACCTTTTTGTAAAATGAGGATTTCGGTTTTTCGAAATTTACTCGTAAATTGGGCATAAGACTCAAATGAAGCAATAATAATTGCTGTAGTCCTATATATAGTTCAACATTTGTTATTTTTTCTCCAAACGACCTAAAATTTAAAGAAAAAATACAAAATTTTAAATTAATCTAGGAATTTTTTATAGAAGTAAAGTGAAATTGATAATATTTAAGTTTAATTACATTATTATTTTCGTTTATAATTAAAAATTACATTATTATTAATAGTTTTTGGAAAGTTAAACAATTTCAAAGAAACGCAACTTTAAAGCGCACATTACACGCGGCGTTTTTGTTATGCGATCGGTTGCAGCAGCCACCTAATCAGCTAATCGCATAGGCAACCCATTCATCAATTGATCGCCATGCCTTTTTAAATCGCATGGCTTTAAATAGAACTCGTTCTATTTTATATGCGCTTTCTCATGCAATCTAGTGATTTCTATTAACATTTGATGTTATTGAAGTTATAAAAATAGATAAAATTGACGTAAAAATATTGTACTTTTATGTTGTGTGGTTAAATTTGTTAATTTTTTTTTGTGAGTTAAAATTTGTGATAAATTGTTAAAATACGAAAATCGCACCACGGCTATGCATCGCATAGCCATATGCATTCGGTTGCACGTGCATTCGGCTGCTGCGATCGGCTGCTGCAACCGATCGCATGAGAAAAAGGCCGCGTGTAATGTGCACTTAACAGTCGACGTTTCGTGTAACTTTATTGTAGACTTCTTTAATGAAAGTTCTTTATTTTTTATATAATAAAAATAAAAACAAAAACATTTTCAATTTAGATAATCCGCAAAGTGGCGGAGGTAGACTTCTTCAGGACAGAATAATTATAAGTTGATGTCATCCATATTATTGACATAATATTATATTAAACATGTTTCATAAATGTTTGATAAAAATAAACGTCAATAGTCTAAGTTGTGTTTCTTTATCCCGGTTAAACAGTGATATTATTCAAACTTTTGTTTATAGGTTACTGTTTTGTTTCGATTAATCCTTGAATAATGTTTTGAACTTTTGAAAGAACCAATTCTTTGCAGTGGAATTTAAAGGTATCCTTGCATGTCCAATAATTAATTTTATTTACCAGGTTAAAATTAATCTAAATATCACGTTAAAACAGAAATTATAGCATTTTAAGATAAACTGACTCTTATTATTAACTAATCGGGTATTTTTATAATTTTTCTCAGGTAAGTTACCCACATTTTTTAGAGTGTAATTTCCTGTACATGGGTAGAAAATACCTTTTTCTCGTCAGACACATGGTATTTTTCATGTTGATAGGGAAAATTGTTGCTTTCGCTGTTGAAATCGTTACCAAAAACAGGAGGATTATGCTTTAGTTAAAATACACGCTCGAACAGGACGTTTCATTACGTTCGCGACGTCATGTCCGAGTGCAATCGTACGACGTCGCTGTATAATATTTTTCTGAACGATAGTATGTAATATCAAGCTTACTGAAAGTTGAAATTTTTCACACGGCCATGACGCCACGAACGTACTGAAACGTCCCGTTCGAGCGTGTATTTTAATTTAAGAATAACCCTCCAGGTCACTTTCACACTGTGACCTGCTTCTCAATTGATAAACAATCAACTTGGAAAGCTCACTGCCAGGTAATAATTAGCGCTTTACAAAAATTTGATGTCAGTTTTGCTCATTGGCGGATCACTTTCGTGTCAGATAAACAGAACAAAATCTCTCCGGAAAAATGCAAAATAAAACTCTGTTGTTTTGGCATAATTTTAAAATTTAACGAGAATCTTAGAAGGACTGTATAAAGACTGTTTAGTATAATAAGATTTATTATTAATATTAGACTACTCTGTACGGTAGTCCTCAAATCAATGTAAAAACGGCTGCAATTATATGGGAAGATTATTGCTTATTGACGAACTTATTAATAGCCGGTACCTACCTCATTGTGTACAATTGCCATTGAAATAACTACTTATTAAAACCATACACGTTTAAATTTCATTGACATTCATGAGGAACTTTGCAATTAAATTGAGAATTCATCCAAATTAAGTTCGTGTCCAAGTTTTCGTTGAAATGGCATCGTACCGGGTTAATTAGGAACCTAAGCTTTCACATGGACAGTGACTTGAGTTTTGTTATAATTATTATATTGATAATGAGCATCTTTTGTATGCCGTTGGTTTTCTAATGCTCTACTAGAAAGTATTTGATACTGAAGAAACAATCGGTAACTATTCAAACTAAAAGCTATTGTTTGGGACCGAACAAACGTTGGTGTAAGTTGGGTTGCCGTACTCGGTTTAGTAACCTTTTGTGACTATTGTACTCATCACTAGTTAGGCCTAGCGGCAATAGGATGTAATAAGAAACATTGCGTTACCAGAGTTTGTAGCGGGTGGAACGATTGCAACAGTGCAAGCCACCATAAATAAATATTGTAAGAGGGTAATTAAGTTGTTTTAATTATTACTACAAAATCAAATATACAGTCCATTAGAGGAGAGACAGCTATTATAGCACATATAATAATTCTCAGTGAGGTAAAAAAATAAATCTCTTCCCCCAACAGGACAGGAAATAAAAAGGGGAAACCCATCCAAACTTGAATGAGGTATCGCTACTTCGTCTAAAAATGTACAGGATAAAATAAATGTTGCCCATGTATGGGCAACTCCAGAAATTATGGAGATAAAAAATGGACAGAGTAATTTTAACAAATCGCAAATTCTAGATTCTTTTGTTCTTTGAAATGTAAGGATAGGTTAGCAATTAAGAACATTGCATTAGCAAGTTTGAAAAGGGTAGAAATAGATCGTGATGATAGTTACCACTAAATCAAATAATTATCTGAAATATTGAAACTATGTATAACATCAAAGCTATAACTAACATATTTTATAAAAAAATAATTAAAAATATGTGTTGCATAATTCAGATTATGCAGAATTCGTGCTTGAGATTTCTATATGCAATGAATCAGGTCTAGCTTAAAAATATTTTTAACTGTGAGTTAATGGTAAGATTTGCGATCATCACGACCGCCGAATTTTTCTGGAGAAAATTTTTTAGAAGTGGTCGTGGCGAAAAATAAGCATTATATTTTAAAAGTTTTTTTAATTACAAGAAAATGTATTATTTGACCAGCCATAGGTTGATATTTAATTTTTTGAAAATGCGAAGTTTTGATGATGTTTTTCAGCGACTTTGAATGACTTTCATAATTAAACTATTATAACATAATTAAATAATATGCCATCACGGACTTTTGCAGGAAATTCAATAGGGATAAAATATTAATTGTACGCACCCTGGTGGCTGTAATATCAATTAAATATGTGACGTCATAAAGAGAATGTTATTGTTTCATATTGTTCAGTATTGTTTTCATTGAATTTTATACGGTAGAGATTATTGTTTGTCCTGGCGAAATAATATTAATATTATGTAAGTATAACAAATTTGTTTTCATGTTTTACGTCACTATATTCAAAAGTTAACCTTGCAATTTTTCTTGTGTATTATACACGTGTAATGAATTCGAGGTTAAATTACTTAAAATTAATTATTTATTACTTAGTTTTCTGTTTAAACGTGTTTGTTATGTTGCAGTTTTAAGTTATGAATGCCAAAGGAAAACCGTGTAAGACAAATTGTTCTGTGTATGGTTGTAAATCAGTACGCCACAAAAATCCCAACTTAAGTTTTCATAATTTTCCGAAGCCGGGCAAAGAAAAAGTAGAAATTCAAAATGCTTATGGCAATGTTGAAGTTATTGATAGGAGGGAAGCGTGGATTTTAAAATTAATAAAAATGGGCAAAAAGGTTCCACAGCATATGAAAGTTTGCTTTTTACACTTCACATCATAAGATTATTATTATGCAGGTAAGGAAGAAATTAACGTTTTAAAGAGGAGAAGTTATGACTGTTACTGATTTTAGAATGGGTTGGTATCGACGATTATTACCAAATGCCGTTCCTTAACAAAAACTGCCAAGTAGATAACCCAACTTTTGTGATGTATGTGTAGTAATTAGTTTTATTTTTTAGATTATCAAACGAAGCAGCCACGTTTAAAAAAAAAATGCAGTTCCTTTCCAGAAAATTCCTAAAGAAAGTACGGTAGTAAAGCACAACATCGAATTTGTCGCAACTCCATATTACGTAGCAACTACGAATTTGAAACGGAGGTATCGGATGAATTGGAAGATGTGAAATTTAATGTAGAAGATGTGAAATTCAAGTTAGAAGATTTACATCATTCTATTGACATTAAAGAAGAGGTGAAAAAACACTGGCGAAAAACCATTTAAATGTGAATTTTGTGACTAGATTTGGATGTTGCTAGAACGTTATTGTTACACCGTTTATTAGTTTAATAAACACATGTGCTGTTGTCAATTTATCTTCGCCAATTCTTGCAGATGACAAATTTATGAAATAATCATGTAAATTAGAATTTGTTTTTTTTTCTTTATTTTTAATAGGTTTTTATCAGGTAACAATCAGTATAAATAACAAATAAATAGGTTTTATTATAAATAGTTTAAATAGTACCATAAATAATAAAATATTATATAAGTAAACAATTGTAAATATTTTGAATTTGAAATAAATTAAAACGTTTGTAGCTAAATAATTACCATTTCTGCATCGTGATACTGAATTCTGAAAATAACATATATATTTTTTAACAAGTTTTTAAATTAAATTTCGAAACATCGATGTCTAGCGAAATCATAAATGCTGAAATTAATACATTATTGGCTATTTCTAGCAATTCTTGTGGCACTTGATCTACACTGACATTTCCTCGTTCCTCTTAACATATGACCACCGTTCAAAGGGTTCAGCATTGTACTGCTCCAAAGCTGCCTCTTTCGCAGAGGTGTTGCGGCTTCTGTAGTTGCAATTTCTCTACATCGAACACTAAAATAATTAAGAAAACCAAAATTAAATAAATTATGCTATTATAAATTTTTAAAAAATGTACCTCTGCAAAGCTAAAGCACCGTGATTTCTCTTCTTAATTAATTCTGGAAAATGGTTACTAACAAAGCCATGCCTACTATCTTCATTTCTTCCTCGTTTTCTATTAACACATGACCACCGTTCAAAGGGTTTAGCATTGTACTGCTCCAAAGCTGCCTCCTTGTTAGATTTCCAGTAGCATTTGATGTCGGTGCATGAAAATTCTTCAAAGTCAAAAATGCTGGTCCTGAAATTATTTATAAATTTATATTTTTTATAATTACATCAAATAGTATAAATGCATGCACTACACTATCTTACCTTGTACATAAAAGCAAAAATGCTGCAATATGCTTGCATCTTTGTGATTCGCCTGCCGTACAACTGCATTTCATTTCAGAAATCTGAAGTTCCGGTTTATCGATACGAAACGTGCCCTGAATTTCGTGAGGTGTATCAGAAAGTTCACTAGTTTTCAAACACAATGCAAGTGTTTTTACTACTTTAGCATCTGTACTGTTCACTTTACCAAACGCAATTATGTGTCTTGCATTCAACACATTTTCGCCAGTTAAGAAACTGCGAGTTTAAAGCCATGATAAAACCACTTATCCAACTAAACTATTTAAATCACAATATTAATATTATTCACCAGGAAAATTCGAAACGACAGCAAAGAAGTAAGGTTATAACCGAATCTCTCTCATTGACGTCACGCTTGTTGTTGCTTTCAGCGCCCCCATCGGTAAAATTTTATCCCTATTCCTTATAAAAAGTTATATATCGTTTTTTCTTTTTTGTTACGGTTTTCGCAGAGATTAGAGTGAAAATGTAAAAAATAATAGTTCCATTTAATTCAAACCACAAGCTAGTAATTCTGTTGTTGAGTACAGCAATTGTGTAAATTTTTAGATATTTAACGCTAAGAAAAACGCCGCTGCGATTAATCAATTTATCTTTCATCTATATCGATGTTGAATATTTTCGATTTTAATATTTATTTATATAGGTAGTATTTAATATTTAAGATTTTAATGAAGTTAAAGCGTTCTACGCATTACTAAATAGAAAACCTAATTCCAGAATTTTAGGATTGTAGTAAGAATATTTTGTTAAATTTTCATTTATGGTCAAATTTGTAGCATAAAAATTGTCTAAAAGATTGTTTTTTGGGGACGGGTGACAATGTTCCAGCATCGAATTTTAATATTTTTTGGTGACTTTCGGGTAGTTTAATGTTAATAAATGACATCGGCAACCCTCCTATAGCAGGATAAACCAACTTTTGATAGAGAAAATCGACTTTGAAAGTACATAATTTTACATGTAAACGGGTGGAATCTCACTCATTTTGTTGACGAATCACGAACTTCAATGCCATTAGCAACGCATCCGTTAATGTCTAAACCCAGATTCCAACCCACCACTTTGCAGACGGCTTTTTGGAACGCCAACGGCCTTTCAGCCAAACGAAATGAACTTCTCGCGTTCGCGCACGATCACGACCTTGACGTAATCTTGGTCAACGAAACCCACTTCAGAGCTGGCCAACTGGCAAAACTCCCTTGCTATTCACTCTATAGGAACGACCGTGACGGACGCGGCGGCGGAACCGCAATTTACGTAAAATCATCCATCGAACACGTCGCAATACCGACCCCCGACCTAGAGTACCTTGAAGTCACTACGGTGAGCATCCACACCGCACATCACGGTTGGTTGCAAATCTCTTCCGTCTATAATCGCCCTCAGCAACGCATCCTCAAAGAGGACCTAGAAACCCTCCTCGAAGGCCCCGACGCGAAGATCATCGCCGGCGATTTCAATGCTAAACACTCCAACTGGTTGTGCAAACACACAAACCATGTAGGACGTGACCTACTTTCACTAGCAAACGAGCTGGACTTTGCGATCATCGCTCCCACCTCCCCTACCCACTTTTCTAACGCAGGTACGCCGTCCATTCTGGACATAGCCATTTTCAAAGACGTACAACTCCAATACGACATCTCCACCAGCGAAGAGCTAAACTCAGATCACTACCCGGTCCTTCTGACACTCGGACCGCTGTCACCCCCAAAGGGCCCTCCCACGAGAACGACAACAGACTGGACCTCTTTCAAAGACACTCTGTCAAAAAACCTTGGACCAATCCCATTCTTTGAGTCCCCCACTGACCTAGACCAATTCATTGTCAATTTCCAAGACAACATCAAAAAATCCGTTGACGAAACTTCTTTTCAAGTCAACACCACGGACGTCAGAGACAAACTCACTCCCTCCCTCAAAGATCTTATCATAGCCAAAAACCGAGCGAGGAAACTCGCCCGGCGAACTCGTAACCCTGATGACCAAAGGTCATACAACCGGCTCAAAGAGCAAGTTGACGTTAAAGTCAAAGAATTTCATGACAATGAATGGTTAGACACCATTAACTCCCTATCATTTAAAGACATGTCCGCATGGCGCATGGCCGCCGCCCTCCAGGGGAAAAAGAAAGTCACCATCCCAATTCTCTCCCGCCCTGACGGCACTATTGCCCGGAGCGATCTTGAAAAGGCTGAAATCTTCGCCGACAGCCTCCAAGCTCAATGCTCCCCCAACACCACAAGATTAGACCAAGACCATATCAATTCGGTCGAAAATTATGTCACCACCACCCTAAACACCTCCGATGACACACATATCACCCCCGCCTCTCTTACGGAGGTCACCATTGCCATTAAACGCCTCAAAAAGAGGAAAGCCCCAGGTCCCGATGGCATCACCAATACTGCCCTCAAAGAACTTCCCCAAAAAGCCAAAGTTGCCATCACCGGCGTAATTAACGCATGCTTTCCACTCAACTACTACCCACAAATTTGGAAAACCGCTGACGTAGTGGTAATCCCCAAACCCGGTCAAAATCTCAAACTTCCGAAAAGCTATAGACCAATCAGCCTGCTCCCTTCTATCGGAAAAGTAGTTGAAAAAGTCATTCTCACCCGTCTCCAAGAAGCCATGTTCGATAACAGTATTATTCAAAACGAACAATTCGGCTTCCGTGCTGGACACAGCACGACCCACCAAGCCCTCCGATTAGTTGAGCACGTCACGCAGGCACTCAACAAAAAAGAATTCACCGGCCTAGTGCTACTCGACGTATCGAAAGCTTTCGATAAGGTCTGGCACGAAGGCCTCCTGTTCAAAATGCTTCAATCTAAAATTCAAATTCCACTAGTCCGACTTATTGCCTCCTACCTTCACGACAGAAAACTCCAAGTCAAACTCATGAACACTAGATCCACAAAGCGCCCCATCACCTCCGGGGTCCCCCAGGGTTCGATCCTTGCAGCTTCACTGTTTAACATCTTTATGAGCGACATTCCAACCCCCTCAGATCCCGCAACAAAAATTTCATTATATGCAGATGACACTGCAATATACACGTCCTCAATCCACCCGGACATAGCCACAACCCGCCTCCAGGAGGCGATCAACGATCTCGGGAGGTGGTACGAAACTTGGCGCATCGAGGTTAACTCGAGCAAAAGTTCCGCGATCATGTTTCGAAATCGTTGCAAGCCTCACAACTCCAGTGTCTGGATGTTTGAGGAGCAAATCCCCTGGAAAACCAAGGTCAAGTACCTTGGCGTTACCATGGACCGAAGTCTCAAATGGGACGCTCACATATCCTCCGCAACCGGTAAAGCCAAATGCCTCTTCAATAGATTGTTCGTCCTCATGAACAGTAAAAGTACCATGTCCCCCGCTAACAAACTAAGATTATACAAAGCCATAATCCGCCCGACAATGATTTATGCCTCCCCTGTCTGGGGATACGCACGCCCTAGGGCCATAAATAAACTTCAAGTCATTCAAAACAAAAATCTCCGAGCTATTTTCAGCGCCCCCTATTACGTCACTAACAGGCGACTACATGCAGACGCCAAACTAGATCTTATTAACACTCTTAACCGCAAACATGCCACCAATCTTTACAACAAATCCAAATTTTCAGAAAACCCACTATTAAATCAACTAGGTCAATACAACCCAGCCGACTTCTTCATTCCCCGTCCCAAATCACTCCTGACCACGGACAACTCCTGACCATAACTCACCCCCACACAGACTAATGTATGTTCACAGGTTTAACTTACACAAATTCTCTTCGAAAGTGAATTTATTCACTAGATTTGTGTAATTTTTCGATCAATTTCCACAAGCTTCGATAAATCACCCCCCATAGTATCACTACAATCCCACTAGTCGCCAATTCTGACTAGTTCCAAGTAGAAGCCACTCACTTCGAGGTCATCAATAGAAATTATAATTTCTTTCTTCGAATTAGGGACTCTACTATATCGGCAAACGTAAAAAATTTCTTTTTTCTTCACATATCTCATATTCACAGTCACAGCCCAGGTTTCTAACCAGTCAGTCCGCCAAGCGCCAATTCCCAGAGACCCACCGGTCTCTACAACTTCCAATGTCATTAATGTATTCTTTCAGATGAAGGAGAAGGCTGGCCATGCCGGGATGCTCCATCAAATACATATCAGGTAAAGGTAAAGGTAAAGGTTGCGGAGATCAGTTCCGATCTAGATCTGAACTACACCGCACGTCAATTTTTGCGTTCTTTAATTTTCACGAATTAAGTTCAAAAAGTAATTTTCATTACTGTTCTCTAAACGATAATCTAATATAGAAGTGAAAGTGCTACATCAAGACCCCTTTCTATTTAAATTTTCGTCGTCAAAACGTTTAAACACGTTTATAAGTGACTTCCCAGTTTCCCGGCAAAAAAGAACCCGCCATTTGTTAATGTGACGTAGCTAGCTACGTCACAATTAGCAAACGGTTGCGCGCTCTGTTGCCCCCTTCCCCTTTCGAGGTCATCACCGACGTTCAGAAGCGAACGTAAACAAGGTTAGTGTACTGAACTTTACCTAGATTCTTTTCAGATTATAATTTTATCGCAACCTAACAAAAATTTTGTCAGTCAACAAATTCCTTTTCCTTTTAAATTTTCAAGTTCATTCAGATTTAAATAAAGGTTGATTCACAACACTTAATTAAATTTCAGATTTAAAAATTAAACTTGCATTCAATTAAAACCAGCTGCTTCACAGATATAAATTTATTCAAATTTAATCTAATCATTTTAGATTTTGCAACATAATCTAATTTAAAAAAAAAAAAAAATTTTATTTTAATATTTAAATTAACTGTACGACATGACGATTACTAACGACATGACCATGACCCCTGAAAACTTCAAAACCCTCCTCACGTTATTTGCTAGTCAAACTGCCATCATCGAAGGTTTACGCGCTGAAATCAGCAAACTTACCGCCCAATTAGCCGCGAAAGACGCCAAACCTCCCAAGGTCGTGCAACCACCTCCGGTCGCACAACCACGCGCAGACGCCCCCTCAGGGAAAAGGAAGGAGAAGACCCCCTTCCCCCCTCTACCGACCTCCTCCTCCACCAAAAAGGTAGCCCCTATCAAGGCCAAAACGATCAAACCAGCCACGACCAAGAAAGCTGACCCCCCGCGCCCCCTTATGGAATCCGCTATTCCTAAGCCGCGACGCTCGCTCCGTGCAGTTATACCTGCACATACCCTCTCCATTGTCCAACCTCCATCAGAGGCAATGGATATCCAAGCCTCCACCTCCACTGGCGGTGACACCTTCGTCACCCCAAGCGACCGCAATCTTAAACGCGCCCGCTCCAACGTCAGCAATGACAGTGAAACTTCCGGGCCCGCTACCAAGAACAGGTTCGCCTGTCTCGAGGTAGAAGACACCCCAACCGATACCCAAGCCGAACGCGACGATGATAACGGCATGGACACCAATAGCCCCCAAATCGACATCAACGATTCCCAATCAAACTCCCAGGGTGCTTCACACCCAGACCCTACCACATACTCCTCCTCCAGCCGAATCCCCCCAATTGTCCTCCGTACAAAGGACAACTGGCCGGCCATCAACAAAATGATTCGCGATCGGAAAATTGCCACCACAAAAATCCGCACGCTCGTGGACGGCATCTCAATCCAGCCGGCCACCGAGACAGACTACCGGGCCCTCAGCCGTTTACTTGAGGAAAAATCCCTCCCCTCGCACTCCTATTCTCTCCCTCAGGACAAACCACTTAAAGTGGTTATCCGAGGTCTTCCAATCACAATAACAGCCGCAGAAGTCAAAGAAGACCTTGAATATCAAGGCTTCAATATTCAATCAGTTTTTCAGATGCGCCAAGGTCGCGATAAAAAACCTATGCCATTATACCTTGTCCATCTAACCCATAACACAGATGGCAAGAAAATTTTCGACATGACATCAGTCCTGTCTATCAATACTCGTACCGAAACCCCCCACAAACGTACAGAGGTCGGTCAATGCCACCGTTGTCAACGGTTCGGGCATGCCCAAACCCTCTGCCGCGCCCCACCCAAATGCGTCAAATGCGCAGGGGATCATTTAACACCTTCCTGTCAAAAAATCCGAGAGGACCTGGCCACTTGCGCTAACTGCGGGGGAAACCACCCCGCAAACTACAAAGGTTGCGCCTCGTTCCCCAAGCCCAAGAGGCGAGAACTTTCAGCCCGCGAAGCATCTTCCCGCTTCGCTGGCCGCCCCACTTACAATTACCCCTCCTCTCAAGGCCCCAATCGACCATCCTATCTAGGAGTCGCTAGCCAACATGCCCCTCACAGGGAAGCAACACATGCCACCCCCACGCCCTCCACCTCCTACGAGGAGGCCCCCTCCCGACAAATGAGAGCAGTTCTTGATCTCCTTCAGAGAGAAAGAGTCAGCGACAAAGTCATTGACCATTTCAAATCAATCACGAACTTCAATGCCATTAGCAACGCATCCGTTAATGTCTAAACCCAGATTCCAACCCACCACTTTGCAGACGGCTTTTTGGAACGCCAACGGCCTTTCAGCCAAACGAAATGAACTTCTCGCGTTCGCGCACGATCACGACCTTGACGTAATCTTGGTCAACGAAACCCACTTCAGAGCTGGCCAACTGGCAAAACTCCCTTGCTATTCACTTTATAGGAACGACCGTGACGGACGCGGCGGCGGAACCGCAATTTACGTAAAATCATCCATCGAACACGTCGCAATACCGACCCCCGACCTAGAGTACCTTGAAGTCACTACGGTGAGCATCCACACCGCACATCACGGTTGGTTGCAAATCTCTTCCGTCTATAATCGCCCTCAGCAACGCATCCTCAAAGAGGACCTAGAAACCCTCCTTGAAGGCCCCGACGCGAAGATCATCGCCGGCGATTTCAATGCTAAACACTCCAACTGGTTGTGCAAACACACAAACCATGTAGGACGTGACCTACTTTCACTAGCAAACGAGCTGGACTTCGCGATCATCGCTCCCACCTCCCCTACCCACTTTTCTAACGCAGGTACGCCGTCCATTCTGGACATAGCCATTTTCAAAGACGTACAACTCCAATACGACATCTCCACCAGCGAAGAGCTAAACTCAGATCACTACCCGGTCCTTCTGACACTCGGACCGCTGTCACCCCCAAAGGGCCCTCCCACGAGAACGACAACAGACTGGACCTCTTTCAAAGACACTCTGTCAAAAAACCTTGGACCTTTAGCACGATGATGTGCTGAAAAAATGTTCCTCAACTGGGATTCGAACCCAGACGTATTCGAACGTATCAGCTGTGAATACGTGCGCTTAAACAACTGCGCCAATGAGGCGATATGTTTAAGTAGCGCGGAACTTCTATATATCGTGAACTAATTCTAGGGCCGCCACATCACCCTCCCCCTAGCAACCATGTCGGTTGTGAGTAGTAAGCCGTGGCTGTGACTGTAACCTAGTCGGTTGTTAGCAGTAGCCGTCGGTGGCTGTTGTCGTGGCTTAGTTAGCCATTGTGAGAGAAGGAAGGAGTTGAGCGTGAACCAAGGTTGCGTGTTCATATCACGTCGGGGTCACCAATTTAGCACGATGATGTGCTGAAAAAAATGTTCCTCAACTGGGATTCGAACCCAGACGTATTCGAACGTATCAGCTGTGAATACGTGCGCTTAAACAACTGCGCCAATGAGGCGATATGTTTAAGTAGCGCGGAACTTCTATATGTCGTGAACTAATTCTAGGGCCGCCACATCACCCTCCCCCTAGCAACCATGTCGGTTGTGAGTAGTAAGCCGTGGCTGTGACTGCAACCTAGTCGGTTGTTAGCAGTAGCCGTCGGTGGCTGTTGTCGTGGCTTAGTTAGCCATTGTGAGAGAAAGGAAGGAGTTGAGCGTGAATTTCCTAGAAATTAGATTTTAAGAACAGGAGTACTCAATGTTCTATCGGGGTCACCAATTTAGCACGATGATGTGCTGAAAAAATGTTCCTCAACTGGGATTCGAACCCAGACGTATTCGAACGTATCAGCTGTGAATACGTGCGCTTAAACAACTGCGCCAATGAGGCGATATGTTTAAGTAGCGCGGAACTTCTATATATCGTGAACTAATTCTAGGGCCGCCACAGACCAATCCCATTCTTTGAGTCCCCCACTGACCTAGACCAATTCATTGTCAATTTCAAAGACAACATCAAAAAATCCGTTGACGAAACTTCTTTTCAAGTCAACACCACGGACGTCAGAGACAAACTCACTCCCTCCCTCAAAGATCTTATCAGAGCCAAAAACCGAGCGAGGAAACTCGCCCGGCGAACTCGTAACCCTGATGACCAAAGGTCATACAACCGGCTCAAAGAGCAAGTAGACGTTAAAGTCAAAGAATTTCATGACAATGAATGGTTAGACACTATTAACTCCCTATCATTTAAAGACATGTCCGCATGGCGCATGGCCGCCGCCCTCCAGGGGAAAAAGAAAGTCACCATCCCAATTCTCTCCCGCCCTGACGGCACTATTGCCCGGAGCGATCTTGAAAAGGCTGAAATCTTCGCCGACAGCCTCCAAGCTCAATGCTCCCCCAACACCACAAGATTAGACCAAGACCATATCAATTCGGTCGAAAATTATGTCACCACCACCCTAAACACCTCCGATGACACACATATCACCCCCGCCTCTCTTCCGGAGGTCACCATTGCCATTAAACGCCTCAAAAAGAGGAAAGCCCCAGGTCCCGATGGCATCACCAATACTGCCCTCAAAGAACTTCCCCAAAAAGCCAAAGTTGCCATCACCGGCGTAATTAACGCATGTTTTCGACTCAACTACTACCCACAAATTTGGAAAACCGCTGACGTAGTGGTAATCCCCAAACCCGGTCAAAATCTCAAACTTCCGAAAAGCTATAGACCAATCAGCCTGCTCCCTTCTATTGGAAAAGTAGTTGAAAAAGTCATTCTCACCCGTCTCCAAGAAGCCATGTTCGATAACAGTATTATTCAAAACGAACAATTCGGCTTCCGTGCTGGACACAGCACGACCCACCAAGCCCTCCGATTAGTTGAGCACGTCACGCAGGCACTCAACAAAAAAGAATTCACCGGCCTAGTGCTACTCGACGTATCGAAAGCTTTCGATAAGGTCTGGCACGAAGGCCTCCTGTTCAAAATGCTTCAATCTAAAATTCAAATTCCACTAGTCCGACTTATTGCCTCCTACCTTCACGACAGAAAACTCCAAGTCAAACTCATGAATACTAGATCCACAAAGCGCCCCATCACCTCCGGGGTCCCCCAGGGTTCGATCCTTGCAGCTTCACTGTTTAACATCTTTATGAGCGACATTCCAACCCCCTCAGATCCCGCAACAAAAATTTCATTATATGCAGATGACACTGCAATATACACGTCCTCAATCCACCCGGACATAGCCACAACCCGCCTCCAGGAGGCGATCAACGATCTCGGGAGGTGGTACGAAACTTGGCGCATCGAGGTTAACTCGAGCAAAAGTTCCGCGATCATGTTTCGAAATCGTTGCAAGCCTCACAACTCCAGTGTCTGGATGTTTGAGGAGCAAATCCCCTGGAAAACCAAGGTCAAGTACCTTGGCGTTACCATGGACCGACGTCTCAAATGGGACGCTCATATTTCCTCCGCAACCGGTAAAGCCAAATGCCTCTTCAATAGATTGTTCGTCCTCATGAACAGTAAAAGTACCATGTCCCCCGCTAACAAACTAAGACTATACAAAGCCATAATCCGCCCGACAATGATTTATGCCTCCCCTGTCTGGGGATACGCACGCCCTAGGGCCATAAATAAACTTCAAGTCATTCAAAACAAAAATCTCCGAGCTATTTTCAGCGCCCCCTATTACGTCACTAACAGGCGACTACATGCAGACGCCAAACTAGATCTTATTAACACTCTTAACCGCAAACATGCCACCAATCTTTACAACAAATCCAAATTTTCAGAAAACCCACTAGTAAATCAACTAGGTCAATACAACCCAGCCGACTTCTCCATTCCCCGTCCCAAATCACTCCTGACCACGGACAACTCCTGACCATAACTCACCCCCACACAGACTAATGTATGTTCACAGGTTTAACTTACACAAATTCTCTTCGAAAGTGAATTTATTCACTAGATTTGTGTAATTTTTCGATCAATTTCCACAAGCTTCGATAAATCACCCCCCATAGTATCACTACAATCCCACTAGTCGCCAATTCTGACTAGTTCCAAGTAGAAGCCACTCACTTCGAGGTCATCAATAGAAATTATAATTTCTTTCTTCGAATTAGGGACTCTACTATATCGGCAAACGTAAAAATTTCTTTTTCTTCACATATCTCATATTCTCAGTCACAGCCCAGGTTTCTAACCAGTCAGTCCGCCAAGCGCCAATTCCCAGAGACCCACCGGTCTCTACAACTTCCAATGTCATTAATGTATTCTTTCAGATGAAGGAGAAGGCCGGCCATGCCGGGATGCTCCATCAAATACATATCAGGTAAAGGTAAAGGTTGCGGAGATGCAGTTGCAGCCCGACTTGACTGCATGTAACATCGATTATTTTTTGTTTTTGCGCGCTTTTTTGGGGGTTAAACGAAATAGATAACTGCCGCATACCGCGACTATACTTTTTAATGCATTTTCAAGGGTCTCTCACATCCCGGTTGCATAGATCCCGGTGTTCTTGATCGGTGGCGCCTTCTCGTATGTTTAGCCTAGTAACCAGAGTAAAATTCGCTCCGTAGGGGTGCAGAGCGGAGCGGAGCGGAGCGGCGCCCCGGAGGAGTAGGATTTGACGATGGATTACCCTCCTTTTCGAATGCACACCCCTAAAATTCGAAGGCAAAAAAAATTTTAATTTTTTCACTTTTTCGGCAACAACCGCCTTATTTACATTTTTTCGCGAATATTTATACTAATATCTACTAAGCACACCCCCCCCTACCCGAATTTCAAAGAAAAATTAAAATCGGAGCAAAAAAATTTCACCCCATTTAAGGCGACCGGCCGACGATGTGACACATCGACCCGGTGGTACATCAGCGACCCGTACTATTTCAACTCGCAGCATCTTTCTTATTTTCACACTTTTTTCTAATTTTTTTTTATGATCACCTCCGCGCCGACAAAAGTTATACATTCGCATCAAAACATTGCCAAAAAGGCCGTGATAAACACAAAATTTTTCGAAATTAAAAGTTGGGGGCGTGTCAATAATTCTTCAAGCAACGCGAAAATTATGCCGGCAGCCTATCCCGGCCATGGGTTATGGTTTTTACTCAATTTTCGGTATTAATTCTTAAAAATCCTCAATTATCCACCCCTTATTGTGTACCTTAACCCTTTTTTGACCTATATACCAAGGGATAATTTTTTTCGGATATTCCTTGTCTGCTGGGCCGTTCACTCTCTCACCGTTTTTTGTTGTCAAATGAACAAAGACCCCACCTGAATTCTATCACTGCCGCCGCACAGCGGAATGAAATGCCAAAAAAGTGGAAATTTAAGTTTTGTATTTTGGTCTTTTCCACGTATTAAAAAATGCTGATACTGCTCATTAAATATCAGCATTTAATACTTGGAAAATTGCAAAATGGTAAATCTTGCATTTGTACTTTTTTGGCATATCGTTTCACTGTTCGCCGGCTATCTTTTAGTAGCTTTATTACTATTTTTAAGTATTTCATATCGTCGCGTCTTCTATCTCTTAATAGATCTACGAGTACTATAATTTTCACTTGGCATTTTGTTCCATCCCCACTCCAAAGGCGTGATAACGTGCCCAATATAAGAACGTCGTCTAATCTTGATGGTTTTAATAAGTTCCACTTCCTGACCCATTATCCTCAATACTTCAAGATTTTTGACTCTATCCATCCCGATAATTATCAGAATACGTCTTTACACTCACATTTCAAAAACCTGGATCTATTTCAGCGAAGTCTTAGTTAAGCAACTCCCATAGAGCAAAACAAATCGAACATAATACATACTATATTATGCACAGACACCGTATCTCCAATGAGTGATTCCATCGATCATTGATTGCACACCCCGGGTATTTTATATTTTGTTCTCCCTCCAATATAACTCCTCCAACTTGTACTTCTACATACATCGATGACTTGTTCTTTACTAATAATTATGCATTTGGTCTTTTTTTATATACAATGCAAGGTAGTAGCACTCACACTTTTGAACCACCCGATCAAGCAAAGCTTGTAGTTCTTCCAAACTATCGGCCAAAAGAACCGTGTCGTCTGCATATCGTAAGTTGTTTATGGATAAACCATTTATTTTTATGCCACCATCAACCTCGTCCACCGCTTCTTTAAACACAATCTCAGAGTACAAACTATCAATGGAGAACACACCCTTGCCCTAACCCCTCTTTGTATTTGAATATAATCTGTTATGGTCTCAACTTGAATTTTTACTAGCTAATTCCAATACAGATTGGCTATAAAGATTGGCTTTCATTATTTCTATCATTTTGTCATGCTTTACTCTATCAAAAGCTTTCTCGAAATCTATAAAGCGCATAAAAACATTGTGATTGATATCCCTGCGAATTTCCAAACTGTGTCTCTTTAATGTATTTTTCAACTACATGGTTAAGTGCATAATTATTATAAAATGAGCTATATCATATCACTGTCTCAGATTCGCTCACTTACTCTACTGCTTTGTGTCCCTTAAAGTTTATATATACTATGAGAGGTAACGTCTTTGTAAATTTTATGATTTTTCGTCCCCTGAAAGAGAGCGCTCTATGCTGAAACCCATCCTGCCCACCCTTTGAGCCAAGCCTGGAATGGATTGGGTCAGTAACACAAGCTCTAAAGGAAAAAACGACATATTCTCTCCCAAAGACAACCAAATGATGATGGATTTTCAATATAAGTATAAAACTACAGTAGTAAACTAATATTTGTTTTGTTTTTCTATACTGTTGTACTTTCCCATTGAAAAAGGTTACAAGCCGCCACTAAGTTAGGTAGTTTCTTGCCTGCTCGTTGTGTAAAATATTGCGTAGGCCTGCAGCTTGTTAAGCATAGCTATGTACAAGCTGCGGAAGGGGAATCTTTTATAGATTAATATAAAGGGTCCCATTGATCAATAAAAAGCTCGCAGGTGGTAACAAAATCCGGTTTCTTAAGAAAAAAAAATCAACCAAAACCCTCAAACAGACTTTCTTAAAACAATTTTTCTTATATTTGCCTTAAAGTGGTCGTAGCACCACAGCTATTGATTTTTGAGTGTTATTCATCAAATGCTTTTCAAATATCCCAAAATTATCTAAAAACCATAGTAGCTTTAAAGTTGAACTGTTTTAGAATTATGGTGAGCGCCATCGTCGCTAAAAGAAAGATTTATATAGGCAAATGTGGAACATGTTGTAATTTTGAGTGTAAAGTACACAGATGATATCATTTATGTCCACATTTTTTGGGTAGGCCGGGCCTAATCTGCCTGTCCGTTAAAACTGCCACTGCAAATATTGAGGAAATGCATTGCTTTTTTCCTGTCATGTGAAACTATTTCTTTCCCGTCTATTCTATTTTGTTTCTGCAGGTGCAATAACTATTATCAAACAGATCAAATTTATTATTACATTAATATTAACACAGGCAATAATTACTTAAATATTTACTTATATAATTACTTTTTCAGAGAAGTAAATAAAAGCATTCAATTAGTTATAACTGCTGGAAAGCTGCTATCTCTGTTTATATAGGGGCAATTGAAGTTCCAACGTAAAAAATGTAATTATATGCGTGTAATTAGTTTTAAATTTATGAAAGACAACACTTTTAAGAATTTAATAGTGCAATTAAGAAAAAATTAATGAATTTCTTTAAGTAACAGTAAATATACCAGCATTGCACGTTATATTGTATTTTGGACATATAAACCGTCGCAGTACAGAAAAATAATTCTGCTTTTAAATTTTTATTGACAACAATATAAATTGTTTCCCAAATAATTTATACCTAGAATGGACTAGGAAAACATGGTCAAACTTGTATGTAAGATGTAGCACCTAAAAGTCGATTTTCAGATACAATTTCTCTAGCATGAGAAAAATAAAGTGTTTCATATAAACCTTCCCAATATATATTGCCCCAACGGATATTGCACCCTAAAGCGCAATACACTTGAACTAATCCGTATCACCGTTCACGGACAGAAACACAGCAATCAAACACCCCCATGTTGCTAAAGTTTGCTTCACGTAAGTGTCAACTACCTTATTTTTTTTGAAAATATAAAGTGGATGTTTTTAATGAAACAATTCCACCGAGATCTTGTCCGATTTTCCAGAAATTTGTATCTATCCAAGCATATTGCATTGATAAAAGTCTCTCGGTTGTGTAAGTGTTTTTTTTCACGAAATTCATTTACGGCATTGGGAACTAAATAAATAACACTTATGATTATTTTGACTTCACATTTATCTTGAATTGTGCATCTCAATAGCATCTATCAAGTTTAATTATAATCTCGTACAATCTTTGAGAACAAAACTGCTCTATCGTCGCATCTTAACCTGACATTAGTGACAAAACTTTAATTGATGATTTATTGTGATCATTTATTCTTAGAAAAAGATTTCTTTACTCCAATCATCAATCACTTTTAGTTAATATTGAAACCTTGCACCCGTACCTGTGTTGTAGAACTGGTCGTAATTATTCTTTAATTAATTTTTTGCGTCTGTCAAACCGTAGCTGTTTCGCGGCTTCCGAGCGAGGCTAGCGTAGATCCGTAGGTGTCACTCTAATTGCTCAAAGATACAGTTTTACTAGGAGGTTTAAGAGTTAAACGACGTATTAGATTTTATTTAAATTTCGTAATATGATCATGTGGGATATTATTCATTAGAAATAATTAATACTTTTGCTAATTCATTCACGGTGACAGAACCATCAATAAATTTTACGTTTATTGGTTAAAACTTTCAAAATATTCAAATCTCATAGGTTTCCTTGTAACACGATGGAAATAAATATTCATTGAAATCAATCCATTCTGTAAATTTGGATAAACTGGTTTGCAAAACTGTGTATGAATAAATTTTTCAACACGACCAGATGATTAAAAATTAATTTTTCGATATGTCTCGATTTTTTATTGGCGAAACCAATTGTTGGTATTTACGTATGCACGAAGGAATAGAAAAACATTATAAGTAATTCAGGCAATAACTTTTCGAGTAATAATCATTCAATTGTGCACGTGTTTTCCAGTATAGCAAGAGTCGTGACAGTGATATCTTTTTATCAACAAGACACCGTAAGCGTAAGCATTTGTATTCTAATTGAACATCTCTCGCGAGATGACCTATCTTGGCGTTAAACGAACGAGAAGCAAGAGATTGTAAGCAACCTTTAGCTGATAATCCCTTTGAGGATATGTGGCCAATACTTCAGGCTGTTGCGCTGCTAGCTTGTTACATAGTTTCAACTCCGGTGCTGACTTTTTATCAGTTTGTTAATCAGTTGGTGCTTAGCACACTGAATTTAAAAGAATGCTTTAATTAAGAACGAAAAGGTACGTTAAGCTTAATGGTATTTTATCGTTATTGTAGAACACTGGAATTCAATTTATGAACCACATTTTTCACAAACGTATAACTTTTTACTCTTAATGGCCATTCAATCAATTAAATAGTTATTTCCAGTTTTTTTTATTGCTGGATGTTTTAATTTGAATTAACGTTTTACTGAAATGAATTATAATTATTTTAATGTATGCTCACACCATGTAAATTGTTTAACATGTCTGCTGGCTATTAACAAAATATATTTACATATCGGTTCTTTTAAACTTGAAATTTGACTGGCATACCCCGAAGGTGCAATTATTTTTGTGTTTGTTAATTGTACTGTGAATCAACTTACTAACTTGTTATGGAAACAGCTGCAGAATTTTCTTAATGTAGTTTAGTGACCATGCAGTTTTGTTTAAACCACACGTTATTAGACTGCAATCATACCGAGATAAATTGAAGTTAAACTCAGCGGGTGTCTTTACATTGCCTGCTGTAATTAATTCTCACTGAATACTCCGAATACATGAAGTTTGTCGGCTTTGTTGAGCACCCTTTGTATGTTGTGCCGGGGATCAGTTGCCTTTGAAGGCTACATAATTTGAAGCACCCAAGAGGAAACCAACTTGTATGAATGATGGATTGCAAACGCAATAGGTCTATTAATAATGACGATTGGTTCAAACTACCTCCGGTAGTACTACTCTACTGTTTAATATGTAAATCTTGTATAAGATTTATCGTTTGATTACCATTCAAACCTGCGCCCAAAAAATTAATAATACTTTTTAATGTCGTAATAATGGTTTTAATTTATTTTGTTATTGTGAGCATGTAGGTCAATGTCGGCATCAGTGGCACTTTGCACTAACGACCAGTGAAATATACAACATGCAGTGCAAAGATAATAATTCGTATCATAACGTAAATTATCATTATTAACCACAGTTTCAATTAAAAAGTACCTAACCTACACATCATAATAATTATCATCTGATTTTTAAGATTACATATTAAACTTGGATAGAAGGTTCGTATAGGTACGGTCACCCCAGATATAAAGCATAGAAATCGTTTGCAGATATAAAGCATTTTAGTGCTAGTAAAATTTATGGCTGCTTTTATCAACTTCGGCCCTCCCTTAACTAGGTCCATCGGTGGTGTTGTGCAGAGGGCGCGGCCACGACATGATGAACGGTCAGTTATACTAACAACACTTGGTCAGTGAACATAGAATGCAAGATATACGAGCCTTTTGATGGGACATCTGTGCAATTTATGCTCCTCTTTTCGTCTCGATAGAAAATGTAAATCACCTCGACCGCTTTGTCGGATGAGGAGAAAAACATGCCTACGGAATGGATTTATGGGACTCTCGCTGCGATATAACCATCCAATATGTTGCAACGCTATCGAATGGAGTTTGTTAAAGGTGTAATCCGTCATTCGATTCGAGTTGTTGACGTTCTCTCGTTATATGTAAAGGTGTGACGTTCAGTTCTATGTAAACACTAGCTATCGGTTTAGTTCTTGCACATATGTGCCTACATGAATGATTATGATTGATGTTCATAGTAATCCTCTTGCGATTGTTAGATTGGTTCTGTCCACCAAATATTTTCAATTATATTCATCACCAAAACCGACGAGAACTTTTAACTTGAAATTCTAACAAAAAATTTATATTATATGCAATTAACGACTTTTTTAAATCGCGTTTTCAACTCGAGCACATTTTACAACTTTATTAAAATAGTTAGTGAGAAAAATGCATCAAGCAGAAAAACTTTAAATGACATGTCAGCGCCGGAAGAAGCAATGAAAAGTGGAGCCAGATAAAGAGAAGGCAATATTTTGGTAGATATTCATGTGACCGTAGTCCATTAACGTTCATGCTTTGTAATTTATTAGAAAGTTTCCCCTCTAATAAGTACTTGCCAAAAATTACCTACTATAAAAATGAGACACCATGTTTAAATGCTCGCTTGCTCCTTCGTGAAATTGTATAAAATTTTTGAACTTGGTTTTAATTCTAAATAATTTAAATATATATTGTGTTGTTTGTATTATAATACCAATTTTCCTTCTTGATAATCTAATACCCACTGATTGAGGTTAGGTTAGAATTACACTTATGAGGTTAAGTTGCAAATTTTTTTCTTGCTAAGATTCCAATTGTCTAATTAAAATATTAAACCTTCTGTAGTACATTGATAATAAAATGCAGCAATTAATAAAAGGAATCCTCGACCAAATAAAACGTATAAAAATAAAATTATTGTTTATGTTCAATAAATTTACTTTTATGTTGGCAATGTAAATTTTTAGAATTCAATAGTTGAAAGCGTTTCTTTTTCATAAAGTCAGATATTGCGAAATATCACTCATTTAGTATTCAAAATTTACAGCAATAGCTGGGTTGCAAATACATATCTCATAAACGTCAGAAGCAGCAGCTTATTTCCCGACCAAAACCATAAACATTGAGGAGCTGCCTTTCTGTGTAACCAATATATAATATCATATTTTATTTTGATGTGACGGCATCTTGATTTAGAACCCTATAAAACCCATCACAGTTTTATGCTTCCTGATATAGAAATCTATGCACTGACTGTATTGAGAAACAATCCAAGAATTTATATCGTTTAAATTTTCAGCCAACATATGAATCGGTAAAATGTATAAATCAGTACTTTACGGTATCATAAATTATGGTTATAGGCAGCAGCATAAGAAAAATACCTCTTGCATAAGATATTGAATTTTACGATATACATATTCTTTTACCCTACACAATAATATAAAATTTTAATTACCTTAGTTTTTTTTGTATAGGCACTTGCAAATTTAAAAAAGTAAATTATGGTTAGTTTCAGTTTTTTATAAATTCCAATCATAAATTTCCCCTGAAAGTTATGAAAGGAGTTCGAAAACGACGTAACCAAAAAATCGAAACCTCATTTTAATAAGGTACATATTTGTAGGTAGTTTTAAACGGATAATCAAGATCGGAGCTTCCTGAGCTGCTAGCTATTTTGCAAGACTTTATCGTTTTAGAAAATCCTTAATATTTTGTAAGTACGTGAACAGATTTTGATAAAAAGGATGTTGAAAAGATAAGATTTTCTATAAATATTCAACAATGTTTTTTTCTTATTTGAAATGCTTTCACATGATAATAAATTGGCTATTGCAAAATTAAATGCAATAATAAATCCACCTTAGCCGTGTTAATCGAAACCAATTAACGCAAGTGTGCTCCAATTTATTATTTTCTTCGTATTTTTAATTATATTTTTTTAAAGGTCACGTCAATAACGTTTTTACCAATTTTAATTGGGGTTTATGCAAATAACCGTACTTCGATACTGTTTGGATCACCGTGGGTATAGGGTATTTACCTATAGCCAGTGGTGTACTGCAACGGGCTGGTGAGGGCTCGCCCGCACCTATTATTAATTTTTTTTTAAATTATCAAGTATTTGCTAGACAAACCTGGTGACCATTGATAAAGTACTCGAAGCACAGCACTGCCTATAAGTAAATATTATTCAGGTTACTCTGTTTGTATTGTTGTGTACATCAAACAATCAATATTTATTTTCATTTAAAAATATTTTGCATCGCTAAAACTGAACACTGATCCCCACTTGCAACACCAAACAAAACTAACTGGTATCCTTCTATTACCCAACAAACAAGTGAGTGATTACGCCTGGGCTGATAAAACATTCTTGTTTTTATTACACCTAGCAAAGGTAATTTACGATTTTCTTTATCCAAAATTGTAGTAGTGCCACACAAAGTGGTTAATAAAACCTCAATAAATTATAGATAAAATTGTGTTACCTACGAACTCAAAAAAACGCAATTGTAATTTTAAGTGTTCAGTTTCAATGCCGAAACTAACAAGGGTATCGTATGCTTTATTTCTTTTTTCATTATACAAAGGCTAAAAGATCGGATAACCCTTCCATTAATAATGTTACAAAGATATTGTATAACATATCTTGTACCGGTTTGACCTGTTGACACCTTTCATTTGTTGTAATATTTTAATATGATTATGGATGAAGCTTAATGGTAGGTATGTAAATAAATTGTTAGACGTATGGTTATATATTACAATTTTACTCGTTTTTCTAGAGGGTATACAAAAGAATTGATTGCCTTATTTGAAGTTTTTTCACAGTATGCAAATTTATCCGTAGGAATATGGGTAGATGCCCACATCCTTAATAAGATATTGTTTCGCGTTTGAAGTTATTATAAGCCTTCTTTACGTTATTGTTTACGATTGTTATATAAATAATAAATACAACTTTCACTTTTGTAGAGCAATTATTGTAAAATTTTATTATCCCATAAAAATTTTTAAAATCATTGCTAAGGTCAACAGGGGTAAGTGCACCTCGGAGCAATTTATTAAACTATCGGTAAATAGTCCTATTATTAATTTATTAAATTTCGTATAATATTGCACCACGAAAAAGTAGTAGTTTCGTTTATTTTTTCAGTTCTTTATGTATGAAAATCAATTTCCCCATTTAAACTTGCGCGTTAATTACCTTAAAATTAGTTCAGAATTGTAATATGTCTTCGTAGCAAACACTTAAAATATATTGCTAAAATGCACGTGTTCGGTGAAGTTATTTATGTTACTGTGATATTTTTGTGGCATTTGTTGAAACACAAATTAAATATTTTCACATGTGGTGGAAGCAACTGTAGCTGTATATCTTCATTTGGTGGAAAGGGACGCGCCGTAGTCGTTATTCAGCCAGTAAATGGCCGAGAAATCAGAGTGCCAGTCGGGGTTTTAATTTTTAACTTGAATGTGTTTCTGACATTTACTACCACGAGCTCCTTTCAGTTTTACGGGCAATCGAAACAAATTTGTAATGTGACAGAATTTGGTAACCACCAAAATGTCGTTTCCCATTTTATTTCTAATTTAACGTCGTAAATTATTTTTAGGAATGCTTTGTTACGCACAAAGTACGAAAAAATAAGTTTTTAGTACGTACTGTTTTATAAATAGTAATAGAAATAATAGCACTATATTAATAAAAGCAAATTGTAATTTATTTTAAAGCAAAAAAAAACATAAAAGCTACAAATTACATTAAGTTGTCGGCGAACATTACATCTAACTTAACATACTGCAATAAATTAGTTTAAGATTAAAATAATTCAATTTGAAAAATAGTTAAATGTGTAGAATATAGTTGAAATCTTCTAACCTGAGATCTACGTCACCATCATCCCAACCTAGTGCAGGCAGCAATTATTTTTATTCCATAATTTTTATTCGTCATTATAAATAGTCTTTCTACAACAGTCTTCTGCCTCCTTGTTAACACGTCTATGACGCAAGTCCTAGGCTAGAATAGTTATTACAACTATGAAACCAAACAGTAGCATTACTTAATCGATAATATATCAGTAACAATCGATTACTGATAATTTGAAATAAATGTGATTTATTATGTAAATAAGTTTTTTAAAGATTGGCGCATTTTTTGTTAATTTTTACCACTTTTGTACATGCTCCTTTACCAAGTTCATAATTATTACAGTAACGGACGTTGGAGGTCGATTCATTTAGTATGTATCCAATTTGGTCGGCTATATATGGGGATTCTTTCTTTACGATGCTCTTGCAGTTCTATACATTTTCCAATTTGGATTAAAATTTTTTTATGTATCTACATAAACGAATTGTTTATTTGATTGAAATTTCTGTTATTTAAATTTTAAACCCACGAATCAAGGGTGAGCTTTATGCACAGTAATGGTAAAACTTAAAATTGATTGCTTTAAAATAATATTTTGAATTCATAAATAATAGTTAAATGACATTGTAAACAGCTAAACATGCTAAATGAATTTTTTTTATAGAAAGAACACATAAAAATCCAAAATTAGTCTTATCAAGTCACGGTGGACCAGACAAGTTTGAGGGAGGCTACGAAATACCGGTCCATCTCCTGATGACGCCGGCTAAACTCCTGCCCAATTCTGTTATTTAAATTTATTTTTGTGGCAGAATGGTAAAACTTGATCATCTTGACAATATTTTACCTTTGGTATACTTGTTGTATACGTAGTATTTGTAACTATATTTTACGACTTCTCGTTGTTAATTAATTTGTTACTGGCATCAGGAATGGTTTGAGGAAAATCTTCGGAAAACTTCCTTATAGAGGAATTATAATGTAATTGATAATTTTAACGACAGTTCTGCAAGATGTGCATGTTTAATAAATGTCTACTTGCATTATTGTTTATTTATTTCCTAGTAGCAATGAAAACAAAATTTATTACAATACAGAGCTCAGGTGTAAACCACTTAACAATTAACAGTAATTAAACATCAGATTCAGAACAATGTATCAATTAAATTTACTTACTGCAATAGAATATCGAATCAGATTCAAAACCATGTATCAATTTAAATTGACTTGCCGTAATAGAATGTATTTAATTACATCATCAATGCAATCTGATTGCATTATTTTCTTGGAATATGATCGTTCAATTAAATGGCGTAACTTTTAATTTGTAACATATGATCGGTTTTCAGGATTTCAAGTGTCACGGGTAACTGACCTTAAGTTTCTTTTAGTAAAAAAATAATAATATTGTTCTTGTAACATTTTTGTTACATAAACCCAGTTCTAGAAACTCACTCGTTTTGGTTTTAACTTCATGGTTTTAACCAATTGAATTAATTAAATTTTATTAGATGGCGGTAGGTGGTTGTAGTGAGACTTTGCTGTACTAGCACGTTTTTCCTTCGCGGTTTTTACATGTGGCCTTCTCAATTGTGCATCTCGGGCAACCCGCTATCCATTAATGAAATTATTTGCAACATCAACCTTAGTCTTGAGTCTTGGTTTGTTGCTTACCCTAGCAAAACCGTTAGTATTTAAACGGATATTTCGTGCTGTTATATACCGTTACTGACCTTCGTGTTAGTTTGGACTGTAGTTTAACCTTTGAAGACCATGTCAATAAATTATGCAGTACCGGGTACTTCAATACCACGGAGGAAATTGAGATTCTACGGAAAGTTCAGTGGGATTGCGAGTTGTCGCTCTTACTCTTGAACATCTACTTGAAGAAAATATTCAGCGATGACCTTTTAGATTGATGAGATCCACAGATGACACGGTTTTACTGTTAGAATGTGCAGAAGACCTAAAACCCAATAATGTCAATAAAGAATATGGTTTCAAAATTAACATAAAAAATAAAATATATGATAATTGTCAAGATGGGAAACAGCATTGGAAAACAAGCCAATTGAAAATTGGCAAGATATAAATATCTGAGGTGCAGTCTATGAACACTGAGAACAACACCAAGAGATAAGCTGGCGTGTAAAGCAAGCAAGAAGCGCTTTTGGAAGAATCCGAAATCTAAACTATCTAATCGCGACTTTAATATAGAATTAAGAAAACGAATTCTAAAATATTACATCTTTCCTGTCTTAAATTCACTGAAGATTCGTGTGTATGAGTTGATGCATTTGAAATGTGGATATATCATAGAATACTCGTATTGCGCATCTCGTGGGTGGATCGCGTCATTAATAATGAAGTGTTAAACTAGAATATCTTCGGCATGTGATGTGAAGTGAAAAATATGAGCGGATGCAATTGATAATTCAAGGAAAGATCAATGGAAAAAGAGGCAAATAAATCATCAGGTAACATATTATAAAAACTTATATTAGCAGATTGTAGTCGGATGTCGGAAAATCTGCCAAGAGAATCCATCTCAAAATGAAGTGTATTACACTTCCCGTGGTTCGGAGCCCACGTTAAACAAGTAGGTCCTCTATATATGCGAGAACATATTGAACGCATGTGACATGCATAGAAGAGATGGATCACGATGCTTCTGTCAAGAAGCTAAACGACTGGAGAGGAGAGAGTCGGATAAACAGGTAACCGAATTGACTGTCTTCTTATGACAGTCTTATGACTTCTTCTTAATTATGCTGGAAACCTTGATCGTACCTAACCCTTGCTTCTACTAATAAACGGGAACTAATCTGAATTTTCCAAATCTTCATTAACTAAACTTTCACGCTATACCTATAAAGCGACTAAGGGTGGTTCGAAGACTACCTAAAAGATGGAAATAGTGCTGGACATGGACGTTACAGGAGGGATAAAATTAAAAAAACAGGCCGAAGCCTATTGCGAAGAAGGAGCTTTCAGCAGTGTTGCCTTATATATACAGATTTTTATTATACATGATCTTGAAAAACCTTAGCCTTTTTAATGACAACCTATAGTTGTTTATAGAAGAGAGGAGAGTTTTTTCGAGCTCTTGATTATCTGCTCCCACATTAGCTCGGATGATTGAGTGTTTAATGTTATCTTTGATAACTATGTGACCATCTGATTAATGAAATTAATCCGGGCCTTGTTACAAATACCTTCCCGAACATACATCGACATACATCTTCGACTAGTAGCGTTATATGTTGCGATCGACATTGAAGTCGTTACTTGTTAAGTTCTGGCGCAAAATATTAACAATTTAAATTTGAAATTTATCATTACATCAAGAGTTACTTAATACAGGAAAAATATTGTTTAAAAAAATTACCCCCGCACTTCATAAAAATCATGGCTTTATGGTGGTGTTGCAGTTTTTCTGAACTTTAAAAGAGCTAGACGATGTATATGTAGAGAGCTAGGTATCAACTCGAAATTTAAAAAAAACTATTATATTTCGGAAAGTAAAGTTGTAAAATGGTTTGATAGTTAGTTATGGAATAGAAGAAAATGGGTAATGTACAGCGAGGTGGCTGCTTGGTTACGTCATCGCGCAATCTTATTTTTGGCCAACCTTTCGTTAGTTCACATCTGGATTCCATTTACAGTCATAACCTGACTATCCATCGCAATCTCCGTGTTTTAATATACCTTCATATATTAGCTCCCTCCATTTCAATATCTATTTCACTTTTTTTTTCTTCGATATTGTTCATCATTCACTTTCACCGAAACCAAATTCTTCTCATTACCCTCCTCTCAAAAACCTGTAACTGTTCTTCTTCTGCTTTCGTTACACACAATAATTCAATCCCATATTGGTCGTATTAGCGTTTTATATATTTTTATTCTTGTTTTTTCCTTTAAGTTCTTATTCTACAGCAGATTTTGATTATTATAGAAAACCATAATTCCTGTCATCACTCTGTCCTTTATAATTTCTTCCCTTTCGTTGTTGCTATTAATCTGCATTCCTGAATTCGCATCTCTTTCCATTCTCCATCTCTTCCTTTGCTGCACCTCATAATTTTGTCTTATCTTCATTTACACCCAACCCTGCTTTAGGTGTTTCTCGTTCCATTTTTCGAAAGTGGTCTTGATATTACTATTACATCGTCGGCATATGCTATTATTTGCACTTCTCGATTCACTATCGTTCCAATCACTTGGTTCTTCTTATTATTCCCTTCTTCTTCTTCTTAGTTCCATATCTTCTTTAGACGTTGGCTATTAATCTGGCCCACACAACCTTGTTGACCGCTTGTGAAGATGTCTGTTGATGTCATGCCAGCATATTGTCCTAATTCTTCAGCCATGAGTGATTATTTCCTCTAAGATAATATTGAATAGAGTGGCTGACAACACACCCCCCTGTCTCACTCCCAAGTTGATTGGGAATTCTTCGATGATTTTTTCTTTAATTACTATACTAATATTGGCGTTCTATCGTGTATCATTTGAACTAATGGAAATAATTTCCTTGAGATATTTAAATTTTTCATATCCGTTATTAAATGCCTTCTATTCACTACCAGAAATAAAGCATAAGTTGTTGTCTTCCCGGCCTAACACCCTGTTGGTAATCTCCCATCGACTTGAAGTCTTACGTGTATTAGCTTGGACAATATTTTATTCCTATTCTACTTCGTTTGTTGTTACATTTGCTATTATTGCCTTTGCTCATGTTCCATCATTTATTAATTCTTTGAAGTTCTCTCGCCATTTGTTGCTTATTTCATCATTTTCGTGTTTTATGTCATAATTTTTGTCCTTCGATCCTCTTACCGCATATCTCGCTGTTTATCTTTTGGTCCTTTATTCTTTTATAAAATTCCCTTGGGTTGTTATTATTTTCCTCTATTTCCTCCATTAACTTCATTATTGTTTCTTTCGTTTCATTTCTACTACACTATTATGTATAATAAACAAACTGTAAGTGATATTAAATGTGTGTTTCAGAATGCCAAGTTTCACTTATTCGCTGATGATACTCTGGTATGTATGGTGGAAAGAGTTGTGAAGCTATGGTAAGAATGTTGAATAAGGAGTTCAATATATTAAATGAGTGGTTAAAAACTAAAATGCAATAAACTTAAACTGGATACCAACAAAACAAAAAGTATGTTTGTGGCGAAAAAGAAAAATATGATTCAAACTACTTACAAATAATGATACCAGAACAGAAAGTATTAAATACATAAGGAGTAATAATAATTAATGCTAAACATAATATTATAATGAACGTCTAGATGAATTTTATAGAAGAATATCATAATTAAGTATAAGTTTTATTTTATTTTTATGATTGTATTGATTTTGTGTTACGGTATATTTTATGATAGCTGCTTAGTCTGTGAAAAATCAACGCTTTATTACTACTATTTTACTAAATTCGGTTTTAAAATAAATAAAAAATATTCACCCTGTAATTATATCTACTTTTATTTTTCGTTTTCTTAAATAAAACTCGAGGTAACATACAAAAAGTAGCTTGAAAAGCAAAGTTTAGAAGCTACTATTTAGTAGCTTAAGTACTTTTAGACGATATAAAGTAGCTTGTAGATTACTTTTCAAAAGTAGCTTGCCCAACTCTTTTTACGAATTAACAAAATCAATGTCAAACTATCAGTTGCACTAAAAGTGCACATGTTTGAAAACAAGAACAGGTATACTTGTATACTCATGATGCGATTGAAATCGATGATGACGAGTCAGTTAGCTGTTCCAATTTTTTTAATGAAAACTTGCAACAAAGCGCTATAAAATAAGTTTTAACGGCTACTAGCTATCGGCTATCCCATAAAAAGTGATAGTGTATCATAATCTTGATTTAAGTGTTCAAATATAGCAGAGGTTTGAATTACTGCGCATCCAAGTTATTGCGTAGGTAAACCATCTTGAAAAATTTATTGAAAATAATACAATGCTGATGTTCTACGTTTGTAGCCAGTTAATATTTGCAGGTGAGTACTCAATTTCCGAACTGGGTTTGAATTGTTCATTGTGTTTCCGACGGTAAACAGTTGGTAATATAATTGGTAATAACATTGTTGGTTACGCAAGGTGAAACAAAATTCAAGCTTAAGAAACTTTGAAATATCGACATAAATTTCATAACAACTCAATGTCATTGCACTTCTTTCCAGTAAAAATTTAGTCATCTATTGTCATGATGGAACATTAATTTTATTTTTTATTATGTAAGTTAATAGGATAAAGTGTGCTTATATCTATATTTCCTGATTTAATGTTCTTACAATGTTCTCGTAAATTAAAGGCTAATGGAAGTTATATGTTAATGCTGCCTTAGAGAACACTGGTAGTAGTTTGAGTGCAAAGTGCAGTTTCGCAAACCAATTACTGAATATGAAGGGATAATGTTTAAAGTCGCTATTATCTGTAGCGGTGGTTTCATTTGCGGTTTGACCTTGCAGACAACTGCTGGGGTTGTGGTTAGCCATGCTGACCGCAGACTTGGAACGATTATCATCTGCACCATGTACTCATGCTATGTAACTTTGTACGTGCTTAGACCTCTTAATATTACAATTACCTTTAGCACCTTCGGTAGCGTTCCTGATTATAGCTAATTTCAATGGTAGATTACAACAACTGCCAATGAATTTCATATTTAGCATTGTAAACTAATTAATTATTATTATTAAATTTTACCGCTCGATGCACCGCGTCTTTGTGTTACGTGATGATTTCATTAAATTGCATTTTGGATGTCAAAAACACGCAGATAAATGCAGCTTTGATGTGAAATAATTAATCATGGTCAGGCCATATTTTCATTTCATCGTCAAAGATTGTCAGCGTGCATTTTGATTAATCGAAAACGGAATATAAATTTTATATGGTATATGTAGTAATAATAAACCGCCGGGAGATCAAAAGGGTAGGAAATCGACATGAAATCATAAAATATCTCGTTAAATTATACATAATATAAATGGAATATTTTACTACAAATGTTTGTGCCCTGTGGCGATCATTAGCTGTTCTGACTCCATGTGTCACGCGCTTGACTAGTTGACACCCTTCTCATTTTATCATAGTAGCTGTTCTCACCACCCAGTCTCATTGAAATTGGTCGCTGTAAAGTACCCTCAGACTTGACTACTTAGACCCCAGGGTTACTTCGGTTAATGGATATGCTTTTTGAATTTCTTATTAAAATTTCCAAACAGCTGAAGATGAATGGTATGCAAATTGGTCTTATTTCATAGCACGTTTAATGCATTCAAAGTATAACCACAAGTTTTATTTTAATAAAATATATTAAAATAATCTTGTTGACAGTGAGAAAATTTGAATTTTCTTAAAGATTGATATAGGTTACATCATCATTCATGTTATGAAAAAACACATCCTCCTATATTTTTGGCATTAACTTTTAGCGAACAAGTTTTCGAGTTTTAGAATACTTCGTTCATTGGTATAAAAGAAGTTGATAGGTTAAATCTCGAAATATTTTCAGTTCCCGCAATGCCCAAATCCAATTACCACATGTAAAGTACAATAATAATCGTGGTTGAATGCATGAAAATTGATTTTCTCTACATTATGTAGTTAATCTTTTATATTTGTAGATTTTTATCTGAATATGTTCAGCCATCTAAAATATTTTGTGTAGGTACTACGTACCACCCAATAAAAGAACACGAAAGTAATCAACATCAGTTAGGTATGCACTTTACGGTTATGTCAAACCGATTTTCAGTTCTTTGTGAAGGGATGGTGACATGTCAGATTAAATTACGCTCAGACGGCTTCTCAACAAAGGGAAACGCGTTCGGTGGCGGATCCAGCTTGTTAGACTCGAATTGCGCGGACAGATGGCGAGGCTAGGACGAGCATGAGATGCGGTTACACGAGGTGCTTAGTTCATCACCCTGGAAAACCGCTCCTTTGTCCGCCTGTCAGCATGTTGCGCATTGACACTCACATTCAACAAGCTGTACCGCCGCTTAAATCCGCAGCCCGATTGTGTTACCGGTCTTTCTCAAATAAAACATGTAATCTGGCACGTATTATAAACATGCGTTACACAGGAGGGACTATAATGATAGCCTGCCGAGATTAGGGTGATTTATCTCAAGTATTTGTAAATGCGGATTATATGGGTAGTGTATGGTATCCTTTTATAAAACTTCTTGTTTACAAACTTATTGTTCAATAGTGGAACAAGTTTTCCTACAGTCGATCCCGGTAGCCCACATAAAAGAAGCGGATATAGGAGAATTAACACTGGAATTAACCGAGCTTTGTTGGCAAATCTCGTTCCGCTCCTTAGAAAGAAAAATATTGCTACATCAATCCACTAACAGAAAACAATTAATTCTGGAGGTCTGAACAAACACATTTCGAAAGCTTTTTAGCTAGATTTTAATTTATATCGAATCATTATTTATTCCTTTAATTTAGATACAATCTCTGTTTTTTATTACTACTCCATATATTTATATCTTGATTAACTCAAGACATTTATCAACAAATCATTAAATAAAAAATATATAAATTTGATATATACTAATATCTACCTAGAAAGAGAATAATAAAAAAAGGAAGAAGAAAAATGAAAATTATTTGAAAAAGTTAGTACCAATCATCATATAAATTTTGATGTATTTTCATCAGTTATAGAGTACAATAATTATTATTTTTTTATATGTTCCAACGGTATGTTTTTATGTTATTTTCTAGTAAATTATAGAACAATAAAATAGATATTATGTACTACCTTCTACCTTCCATTCTATTGATTCGAATGAATATAGAATAGCTACTGTTGCATATGCTATTTCTCACATTGATTTAAATTTAAAATAAATTAACTTATCCAACAAAAATTTTAATTTAAACTGCCATTTTTATTACGAAATGAAAATTAAGAGCAAAGGTGTTAAAAATGAATCGATAAAATTCGTGACGATTAAAATGAAATTGAAGATTAAATTTAAATTATGCACAAAGTAGCTTTAGCAAAGCTTCAGTGAAAGCTGTCGTTTTATAGAATACAAAATTCTGACTCATTATGTAAGTTTATAAATCCTTAAAGTATAATTTTTGAAGGCAAATTAGATCTTATCAGTATAATACATAATCGCAATCGGGCCGGAATAGCATTTCAGACTTGACTTTGATAAATGGCCCTAAGTGTTTAATAGACTAATCGATATAATTCTAGCGTGTTGTTTGAGTGGCAGCTCTAGTAATTACTGTCGGCCTTTTGGCCTCGACAAGTTAACGCGACCACCAAGTTACAATAATCGTACTCCTTTAAGTAAACCTTGTAACTTGAGTTCATTTTCTATTTGCTTGCAATTGTTATTCCCATCACCTTTGTGACAATTGGTAGCTTCATATGGTATAGAAATTATTATGATGCATGTGTGTTATTTTCCTCACGCACTCGTAACTTATAATCATGGTTTCGGTCATGAATTGCCAGGCACATGCAATTATGGCTCGTAAATCAGCTAGTATAAATGTAGTCGCATTGTCATTTATTACAGTTAGTAAAAGAACTATACAAGTTGCTTTTTATTATTACTTAAACGTTTTAGTCGTTTGTCGCTCATACAAATACTTTAGAGCTACTCACGAAAAGAAACCAGGATAGCAACGGATTATAAAATATAGGCTATAATACAGGCTTATAACCACTGCTACAACGCAGTAGCTTAAAAGGAAAGGTTGATGACAGCATTTGACTTTTATATTACTTTACACTAAATTACTGCTTAGAGTATTTTTAATTATTGTTATTTTAAAAAAATATTAAAACATACAGACGGTCATTCTTGTAATTAAAAAGCACTTAAATATGGTGATAAAAAAACTTAAAACTTACTTAAAAGCCAATTTAATGCTTCGCTATCGTTTTGTAATGGTAAATAAATTAAACAACTTTTGGTTTTTATGTATATTAGTAAATTTATACCAATGCTACTTATCAATTTAGTAACTATATTTACACCGTTGAGGTTGGTACGACAAAAATGATATCTACGTAAAAGAGACACCTCTGAATATCGAACTAAAATCGAGAGACAATTAATCAAAATTATTGATTATGCGGATCAATGAAACAAAGTAAGTTAACTATATGCAAAGTTGGCATTCCAAGTCCAATACGTCAAGCGACAATTCGACTGCTTGGAACCATACTGTTCTAACTCTCCTTTTGTTAAAATTGAGTTATTGGTACCATCATATTGGAAACGATTTATATCTGTTATTTTTTAGGAGTTTGAACATGTTTTCTTTAATATTAATTACAAAAAATTCAGAACCACCTTGTTCTAACTCCTTATTATCATGGACACGAGAACCAAACTGTACTAACCCCCAAGTCAAATATTTTTTACTTGTTCTAACTCCGCATAAGCCAATAACAATGTAGCAACATTGTTTTGTTTTACAATCAGAAGAATTGAAGCTTATTTGAAAAGCACATCCAAGAAAAGGAATATGCTCGAAATGAAAAATAGAACGATAGAGATTCTGAGTCTCAGAACAAAGTTGTTATCTGTTTTGATATGCCAAGGGTGTTAACTTGCCCTTAAAGCTCAATATCGAGTTTTTTTTATTTCAGTCGCAGGTTTTCCCTTTTCAATTTGACCGATCATGGTCTAAACATGCGACAGGGTTATTCCATTCTATGGCATGAAAGGGTATCAGGGATAGATTGAAATAATTTATTTATTTATTTATTTATTTATTTATTTAAAGATTTAGACACACTCCTAACAGTAAAAACTAATTACAAGGAGTGTGTATACAAATGTATATACATATATATACCAACTATAATATATAGAAGTACATAGCACAAACTAAATAAAATAAAATAACCCATATTTATATAAGTCAGTGCTGGATCGTTTGGACGGGGCGATTACCCAACTCGCCTGTAACAGCATGCAACCAACTCCTTGAGGCCCGTGTGGTTGGGGTCGGCAATGTCAGTAATAACATTAAAGTTGCGGCTGCAGATGGAGATGGGGGACGTGGCCAAGAAGTTGGTACGGCTAAACCTACAGTAGAACAGGTCGCTCTGTCTAGAGTTACCTCTAGGTACTCGAAAATTTATCTCTGCCAATAATGGTGGACAATCGATGTTGTATCTCAGAAGTTTGTATATAAATACGACGGACGATACAAAGCGCCTGCTCTCTAGTGTTTCAACATCGAATTGAGCCAAGAGTTTGCGATGATTATAGCCCTGTATCGGGTAAAGACCATCTTGAAGGAATGCCAAGAATTTCAAAAATCGACGTTGTACCGACTCAAGTCGCCTAATGTGGTACGCATGTGTTGGGTACCAGATCAGCGCAGCGTATTCCAGCCTTGAACGAACAAAGCTATAGTAGAGAAGCTTCAAACATGGAATGCTTTGAAGGTCACGTGCGTTTCTGTAGATGAATCCATACATGCGGGACGCACAACCTAGGGTATCGCTAATGTGTTCGGTGAAGGTTAGTCGTGAGTCAAAGATAACTCCCAAATCTCTGAAGGAATCGCATCTCTCCAAAATTCTGCCCTCGCAAGTGTAGGAGAAGTCAATAAAAGTCTTCTTGTTTGTAAAAGAGACTACTTTACATTTGGAGATTTGTAGTTGCAACCGATTACTCCTACACCAGGTCCCAATCAGGTCCAGATCAGATTGCAGACGATGGCAATCCTCTAATGAGGAAATGCCTGCGTAAATTTTTAAATCATCGGCATATAGCAGTTTTTGCGATGATATAATATTGGGCAGGTCGTTCACGAAAATTATAAAAAGGAGAGGACCAAGGTTGGACCCCTGAGGAACGCCCGAGCTAACCGAGAAGACCGAAGATTTATGACCCCGGTATTCAACAAATTGCTTGCGTTCAAATAGGTATGTACTGAAGAGATTAATCAGCTGATTAGAGAAGCCAAACGATGACAATTTCCCAATCAATCTATATAGATCAAGTTGGTCAAACGCCTTCTGGAAGTCAGTGTAGATTGTATCGATTTGTCCCTGGCAGTCCAAAGTTTCGGATACGAACTGTTTAAATGTCGCAAGGTTCGTGACAGTTGAGCGCCCGTTCATAAAGCCGTGTTGATGAAGGGATAGTGAACTCTTGATATGAGCATAAATATGGTCATACAAAATCCGTTCAAATGCCTTGGACAAGTTGGATAAGATAGAGATTGGCCGATAATTACTGATCATTGATGGACTACCTTTTTTCAGGACTGGACATAGTCGTGCTACCTTCCAGGATTGGGGAAACGTGGCGGTAGTAAATATTAGATTAAAAATATGTAGTAGGGGTACCGAAAAAGTCGTGGCACAGTCCTTTAGTATAAAAGCGGGTATACCATCCACGCCGCTGGTAAGTTTGTTTTTAGAACGTTGCAAAGCAGCTATAACATCCGCATTTGAGACTTTCGGACTATGGAATTTAGTCAATACTATAGTTCAACTGATAGAACAAATGTTATCAAGTCACGATAATCATGGAGAAGAGCTTGTTTTGTGGCTTGACGCCTGTGTTCCCCAAAATAGAAACTCCTTCATGGCAACAGTTTTAATTGAGATACTGAATCGAGGTGATCATTCTCTGACAACCATACATCAAATATTTCAAGAACCTGAACACAGCTGTGTTCAAGAAGTTGATATAATTGACAGGTATTTGGATCGACTGGAAATTCATTTTCCACTAATAGCTACGGAAAAACTTAAAAGTTACCCATTTAAGACGTGCGTTTTTCGAAGATTATAAATCAATAGCCAAAACTTTTACCACGTTGGACCAAGCCCCATTTTCAAATTCCAGTATTGTAAAATACAAAACATCTTTCAAGGAAGAAATCTTCAAGGAAGTAAATTTTAAAATTAAGTTAAAATAAACTCAGAATTTTTTAATATTCATCTACCTAATGGTTATTGAAAGATGTCTTGTGTTTCACAATATTGGAATTTTTTATCGGTAACATTCCAAGACAATATTTTAATTTAATAATTGGAATAATTATTTTTTTAACAATATTTTAATACAATTTTTGTTTCTTCGTGAAATAAAGTTTTCGTCGTTATTTGACAAGCTTTTTATTTTTTAATTATTTTATCTTACCAAGGCGTTAGAACAATTCATAATCCACATAAAATTTGAAGTATAATTTTATATGTCACTCCGTATATTTAATACATTTTCTCTGTTACAGTTTTGTGATATTGATAAAGTAGATATCGATGTAATTTAAACTAAGTAAGTTGTAAAAATTTCTATGCTCTGCTGCTACTAACATGATTTTTAATCATTACTAATTTTTGTATTGCCCGTAACTCAGAACAATGATAAACGGAGTTAGAACAGTACATAAACAGTGGTTTCAACTGGCCAAGGACCGAGAAGAATGGAGACAAAATAGAGAGGCTTATGTTCTACAGTGTACGAAGAAAAGCTGAGGAGGAAGACTTGTTAAAACTTTTTTATTGATTTTTGATAATTTTTCGGATTCGGATCATCGGTTACTGCGATCAAATACAATTATTGTTGTTTATATAGGTATAGTCCACTCTTTTATTTTACAATCAGTAGAATTCATTCGCTTTTAGACTTTTATACATTCAATATCATAATGGTGGTTCGTTTTACGCCGGACTTATGGAAAACTCTCAATCATGAGCTTAATTCACAAACTCAAAATTCAAACACAAGATTTGCAGTACGTCGAACTCACGATATATTGTTTATATAATTCAATCTCAAACAGATTTTCCAAAATAACTCGTTAAATTTATTAAATAACGCGTGATACAGATGTTATGGATCAACTCAGTCAATAGGCTAAGGAGTGATTTGAATGGCTGTAATCAACTGCCCAAAAAAAATTAAAAACACGCGAAATTATACGCTTTGATTTCAGATATGAACCAATCATGTAAGCACATGATGTCTAAGCTGATCAATCCAAAAATTCAAAAATGAGGTAACATCAATTGAATCATGATGACATAATCCAAATTTGAAACAATAACTACTTTAAAACAAAGTTATAATTTAATAATAAAAATTATTTTTAACAATTATTTGTTAACACGCTGAAAAACAATAACTTTTATGACCATTTTCAGAAGTATTGAGCAATGCTATAACATAACGAGAATTGAAACAATAATCTTACATTTATAAAAAGGTATAATTTAACTATTAAAAATTATTTTTAAGAACTATTTGTTAACACACGTAAAAACAATAAATTTTATGACCATTTACTAAAGAGTTGAATCATGATGACGTAACCGCGATAAAACTAACAATTTTATGTTAAAAACAAAACCTTATTTTAAAAGTTAACATATACCGGGTGTTTTCATAAAAGAATGATACATACAATATTATTAACACTTTTAATCATGTTACTTTTCCATTTCATTTGCACAAATTTTAATCTTATCACTTATCACTAGCTATATGAAATTCCTCTTGTAAGTCTAGGAACACCAAACACAACACTTAGACACAATTACATTATAAGGTCCTTGGGACCTCTCCCTACAGAGAATTTGAAAAAGCTATTCTCTATAACTTCGAATTATATATTATTAATAATTATAACGAATTCTTGTTGTTCTTTCTAAATTATGTTTTTCCTTACACAAGAATCGCTGCCGTTTACAGCATTTGAAAATATCGGAAGCCATATACCTAGTAGAGTCCACGAGCCTATCGAAGTCGTCTAGAAATGATTTTCGTTTGCACTTTGAGATTAAAAGCTAAAATCAATTTTAGATAATTACCCACCATTAGAACTATAAAAAACCCGAAGGCGTCAAAAAAAGTCCTGTACGGGGAGGCTGTAGGGGGTGAAATGTGAAAATCACCCCAAAAATGATTTTTGGATATGTGGATCTAAAAAACAAGCTGAATAGTTATACATAAGTAAGATTTGCCTCAAAACATTGGAAATATCGAAAAATAATTATTGAAAATTCCATAAAACCCTAGTTAAATGGGTGATCTTAAGATTTAAAGCGCTCTAGTTAAAAGTGTCTAAATATTTCGCGCGTACTCCACATCTAACCTGCCGTAACGTTTTTATATGTGATCCAATCAAAAAATACCTTTGAATAACATTGTAGAGCAGAGTTTCCTGAGTATGTAGGGTATTTCATATTTTCATTTGGATGATTTGTAATTTTTTTACGAATTTTTGTTCGAGCGCGCGCACGGGGTCGACTACGGTCGACTATCGCTTGCGTTACACACAGCGGCAGCTATACTATGGTTGAATGTCGCTTATTTCTCTCTTGTGCATAGATTAGATCTGTTCTTGCGGAAGTTTCTGATGGTTGGAAACTATTTTTTACATGCGGACAGTTTCTAACCATTCCGGACTGCTTGTATTGCAAGAAGAGACTTATTAAAATCATGTAATTGTTGAAATCAGTAACGTTACTGTACATGAAAAACTAACAGGTTCCACAAATATAGTTTACTTAAATACATATAATAGGTATAAACATCGTGAAAAACATGACCATTAATCGGATTCCAATTCCGCCGATATGTCCTCTGGCGTGCCAAAAACTTTACGTTGGAGATTGTTGTTGTTTAAATTTTGGCAAGTGGGTATTTGTCCCATACATTTGCAGGATCCAATACAAGATAGCTTCTTTTTCGAGCAAGAACATTTAAATCTGGAACAGCCTGAGAAAGACAGTATAATATAGTGGGAGACAAAATCGAGTATTAAAAACGAACCTATTTTGGACTATTTAACAAGGACAAGATTACCTTCAAAAAGTAGTAGTTGCCAAAGAGATGGGTCGGGACATCCAGTATCGAGAAATTTTCGAGTACGAATTGACGCATTATCCTATGGCATTAGCTCCTACAGGAATCCTGAATACAGCGACTAATAAAAGTGCCTTGGGGCATATTATTGAGTCTTACACCAATAGTTACAAAGAATTACCTCCAAGTCACAGCAAACTTATACATATAATTGATCGGTGACCGACAATTGGGCGCGATCGATTGGGCGCAATGACAACTGGGCGCAGCGACAACTGGGCGCAAATACAATTGGGCGCAAATACAATTGGACGCAAATACAATTGGGCGCGAGGGAGATTTATCTATTACGTATTAATTATTATAACTGATTGTAAGAATTTTTTTATAAAAAACTAATAGGTATTTACGTATAAAAATGTTTTAAATCTAGAAATGTTTATTTAGACAATAAAAAAAATTATAATTAAAAATTTAAACTAAATGTTTTTAAAATGTTTAGTCCTAACAATTACAAATAATAAAAATGCCTATTAATAAAGTACCTAACTAATCATGGATTCATTTCGTAATTATGGGTAATTCCCCGCAAAAAGTCTATAATATTTCTATGGGGTCGTCCATAAATTACGTTACGCTGCTAGGGGGGGAGGGGGTTCCGACCCTTGTGACGATTTGTGACGATGGGGGGCGGGGGGGGGTTTCAAAAATTGTGACGTCACAAAAATTATGGTGAGAGAGTGAACGGCCCAGCAGACAAGGAATATCCGAAAAAAATTATCCCTTGGTATATAGGTCAAAAAAGGGTTAAGGTACACAATAAGGGGTGGATAATTGAGGATTTTTAAGAATTAATACCGAAAATTGAATAAAAACCATAACCCATGTCCGGGATAGGCTGCCGGCATAATTTTCGCGTGGCTTGAAGAATTATTGACACGCCCCCAACTTTTAATTTCGAAAAATTTTGTGTTTATCACGGCCTTTTTGGCAATGTTTTGATGCGAATGTATAACTTTTGTCGGCGCGGAGGTGATCATAAAAAAAAATTCGAAAAAAGTGTGAAAATAAGAAAGATGCTGCGAGTTGAAATAGTACGGGTCGCTGATGTACCACCGGGTCGATGTGCCACATCGTCGGCCGGTCGCTTGAAATGGGGTGAAATTTTTTTGCTCCGATTTTAATTTTTCTTTGAAATTCGGGTAGGGGGGGGTGTGCTTAGTAGATATAAGTATAAATATTCGCGAAAAAATGGAAAATAAGGCGGTTGTTGCCGAAAAAGTGAAAAAATTAAAATTTTTTTTGCCTTCGAATTTTAAGGGTGTGCATTCGAAAGGGAGGGTCAGCCATCGTCAAATCCTACTCCTCCGGGGCGCCGCTCCGCTCCGCTCCGCTCCGCTCCGCTCTGCACCCCTACGGAGCGGATTTGACTCTGGTTACTAGGCTAAACATACGAGAGGCGCCATCCATCAAGAACACCGGGATCTATGCAACCGGGATGTGAGAGACCCTTGAAAATGCATTAAAAAGTATAGTCGCGGTATGCGGCAGTTATCTATTTCGTTTAACCCCCAAAAAAGCGCGCAAAAACAAAAAATAATCGATGTTACATGCAGTCGAGTCGGGCTGCAACTGCATCTCCGAAACCTTTACCTTTACCTTTACCTGATATGTATTTGATGGAGCATCCCGGCATGGCCGGCCTTCTCCTTCATCTGAAAGAATACATTAATGACATTGGAAGTTGTAGAGACCGGTGGGTCTCTGGGAATTGGCGCTTGGCGGACTGACTGGTTAGAACCCTGGGCTGTGACTGTGAATATGAGATATGTGAAGAAAAAGAAATTTTTTACGTTTGCCGATATAGTAGAGTCCCTAATTCGAAGAAAGAAATTATAATTTCTATTGATGACCTCGAAGTGAGTGGCTTCTACTTGGAACTAGTCAGAATTGGCGACTAGTGGGATTGTAGTGATACTATGGGGGGTGATTTATCGAAGCTTGTGGAAATTGATCGAAAAATTACACAAATCTAGTGAATAAATTCACTTTCGAAGAGAATTTGTGTAAGTTAAACCTGTGAACATACATTAGTCTGTGTGGGGGTGAGTTATGGTCAGGAGTTGTCCGTGGTCAGGAGTGATTTGGGACGGGGTATGAAAAAGTCGGCTGGGTTGTATTGACCTAGTTGATTTACTAGTGGGTTTTCTGAGAATTTGGATTTGTTGTAGAGATTGGTGGCATGTTTACGATTAAGAGTGTTAATGAGGTCTAGTTTGGCGTCTGCATGTAGTCGCCTGTTAGTGACGTAATAGGGGGCGCTGAAAATAGCTCGGAGATTTTTGTTTTGGATGACTTGAAGTTTATTTATGGCCCTGGGGCGTGCATATCCCCAGACAGGGGAGGCATAAATCATTGTTGGGCGGATTATGGCTTTGTATAATCTTAGTTTGTTAGCGGGGGACATGGTACTTTTTGCGTTCATGAGGACGAACAATCTATTGAAGAGGCATTTGGCTTTACCGGTTGCGGAGGAAATGTGAGCGTCCCATTTGAGGCGCCGGTCCATGGTAATGCCAAGGTACTTGACCTTGGTTTTCCAGGGGATTTGCTCCTCAAACATCCAGACACTGGAGTTGTGAGGCTTGCAACGATTTCGAAACATGATCGCGGAACTTTTGCTCGAGTTAACCTCGATGCGCCAAGTTTCGTACCACCTTCCGAGATCGGTGATCGCCTCCTGGAGGCGGGTTGTGGCTATGTCCGGGTGGATTGAGGATGTGTATATTGCAGTGTCATCTGCATATAGTGAAATTTTTGTTGCGGGATCTAAGGGGGTTGGAATGTCGCTCATGAAGATGTTAAACAGTGAAGCTGCAAGGATCGATCCCTGGGGGACCCCGGAGGTGATGGGGCGCTTTGTGGATCTGGTGTTCATGAGTTTGACTTGGAGATTTCTGTCGTGAAGGTAGGAGGCAATAAGTCGGACTAGTGGAATTTGAATTTTGGATTGAAGCATTTTGAACAGGAGGCCTTCGTGCCAGACCTTATCGAAAGCTTTCGATACGTCGAGTAGCACTAGGCCGGTGAATTCTTTTTTGTTGAGTGCCTGCGTGACGTGCTCAACTAATCGGAGGGCTTGGTGGGTCGTGCTGTGTCCAGCACGGAAGCCGAATTGTTCGTTTTGAATAATACTGTTATCGAACATGGCTTCTTGGAGACGGGTGAGAATGACTTTTTCAACTACTTTTCCGATGGAGGGGAGCAGGCTGATTGGTCTATAGCTTTTCGGAAGTTTGAGATTTTGACCGGGTTATCTCCGAAATCGGCTAAGTTTTAGACTAGTTCTACTTGCACGTACCGTCAACAAAATGAGTGAGATTCCACCCGTTTACATGTAAAATTATGTACTTTCAAAGTCGATTTTCTCTATCAAAAGTTGGTTTATCCTGCTATAGGAGGGTTGCCGATGTCATTTATTAACATTAAACTACCCGAAAGTCACCAAAAAATATTAAAATTCGATGCTGGAACATTGTCACCCGTCCCAAAATTATTATTGCTTTTATTTCTCTCTCTCTCTAAAAACGTAAAAGCTTCTTGAAATGTCGAGTTAGTAACAGGTTGCCAACTTGACAACTTAAGATAAAAGTATGTTTTACACATGCAATAATTGGTTTCTAACGTCCTGACATTGGTCAGGACCGGCCCTCGTATAATTTGGCCACTCATGTTCTCCTTCTTCTAACAAGTATTTCAAAAATACTATTTTTTGAACTTTCAAAATGATTTTTAAAATTTTTAAAAAACGTAAAAAGATTAAAAGATTAAAAAACTTAATTTTAGTTGGTAATCTGTACGTGTATATTTATGTATAAATATACAGAGCCATCATAAATCTATTATAATAAATTGTTATAAAAATCAAAATGAAACCGATTGTAAAATTTACTAAGAAGTCAATAAAACTATATTGGGGGGGGGGGTCAAGAATATGTGACGTAATATTTGGAGGGGGGTCTAGGTTTGTGTGACGAAGTGTGGCGATGGGGTGGAGGGGGTTAAAAATTGCTTCAAATTGCGTGACGTAATTTATGGACGACCCCTAGGTGGCGTAATCCTCTACTAGATTTCTGATGCGCGCATCAGCCTCCGACTATTTTCTTTTCTTAATAGGTGGATTGTTGCCGGCAACTAATTTTTCATAAAACAGATCTCGCCCACGTTGAATAACTTTTAAACTAGAAATTAATTTCCAAATGTTTCCATACTTAGCTCCATACTTAGCTTAGATCGATACTTAGCTCTGTCTCTAATCGTCTATGTGCCGCTTCAGTAGAGGATTACGCGAATAGAAGTGTTATAGACTTTTTGCGAGGCGTTTCCCATAATTATGAAATGAATTCCTGATCAGTTGGGTACTATATTAATAGGCATTGTTATTATTTGTAAAAGTTAGAAGGAATAAACATTTTAAAAACATTTAGTTTAAATTTTTAATTATAATTTTGTTTATTGGCTAAGTAAACATTTCTAGATTTAGTTACGTAAATAATAGTTTTTTAGAAAAAAAATTCTTACAATCAGTTATAATAATTAATACGTAATAGATAAATTTCCCTCGCGCCCAATTGTATTTGCGCCCAATTGTATTTGCGCCCAATTGTATTTGCGCCCAGTTGTCGCTGCGCCCAGTTGTCGTTGCGCCCAATCGATCGCGCCCAATCGATCGCGCCCAATTGTACTAGACCGATAATTGATGGCATGTCACTTGTACAGGCAATTGGTAAACCGACCAATGCAAAGACTTTTGGTGACTACGCAGATATTTTAAACGCGATAGTTTTTAAAAATCCATTTAATGCTGGAAGAGTTGACGTAGTCATGGACCACTATCATGAAATGTCTATCAAATATTGCACTAGAACAAAGAGAGCCTTGCGAAAGGACACCGTAAATCGTATCATAGACAATCGCTCTACAATTTTGCCGCAGCAGTGGCACTTGTTCATCCATTCCGTGTTCCGTGCTAAAAGTTGGGACAACAAACAACGTACGTTTTATAGCAGTACATGAAATACAAATCGCTCCACATCTGCTGACAAACTTACCTGCATTTCATGCCATTACTGGGTGCGATATGATTTTCTAAGTACTGTTGGGGCTTTGAAATTTAATGAAGATATTTTCAACAATATACTTCAATTTGTTGTAAAATTATATACAACTTCAGATACCAGCTGTATAAATCATTTGCGCAGCATCATGGCTTGTTCAAAACCAATACACAAACTACCTCCCACTGAAGATAGTCTTTATCAGCACTGTCTACGCGTGAACTACCAAACATAGATTTGGGGTAATAGCCTCCATCCAACGCCTTATCTACCAGATCCTCTGGAAAATGGCTGGAAACGTGTTCAAAATGCCGTTGTTCCAATTCTCAGTACGAAACCCGCTATGCCTAGTGATACATCGATACTGGCTACATGTAATTGTAAAATAGGTTTGTTTTTAATACTTGATTTTGTCTCCCACTATATTATACTGTCTTTCTCAGGCTGTTCCAGATTTAAATGTTCTTGCTCGAAAAAGAAGCTATCTTGTATTGGATCCTGCAAATGTATGGGACAAATACCCACTTGCCAAAATTTAAACAACAACAATCTCCAACGTAAAGTTTTTGGCACGCCAGAGGACATATCGGCGGAATTGGAATCCGATTAATGGTAATGTTTTTCACGATGTTTATACCTATTATATGTATTTAAGTAAACTATATTTATGGAACCTGTTAGTTTTTCATGTACAGTAACGTTACTGATTTCAACAATTACATGATTTTAATAAGTCTCTTCTTGCAATACAAGCAGTCCGGAATGGTTAGAAACTGTCCGCATGTAAGAAATAGTTTCCAACCATCAGAAACTTCCGCAAGAACAGATCTAATCTATGCACAAGAGAGAAATAAGCGACATTCAACCATAGTATAGCTGCCGCTGTGTTTAACGCAAGCGATAGTCGACCGTAGTCGTCCCCGTGCGCGCGCTCGAACAAAAATTCGTAAAAAATTGCAAATCATCCAAATGAAAATATGAAATACCCTACATACTCAGGAAACTCTGCTCTACAATGTTATTCAAAGGTATTTTTTGATTGGATCACATATAAAAACGTTAAGGCAGGTTAGATGTGGAGTACGCGCGAAATATTTAGACACCTTTAACTAGAGCGCTTTAAATCTTAAGATCACCCATTTAACTACGGGTTTTATGGAATTTTCAATAATTATTTTTCGATATTTCCAATGTTCTGAGGCAAATCTTACTTATGTATAACTATTCAGCTTGTTTTTTAGATCCACATATCCAAAAATCATTTTTGGGTTGATTTTCACATTTCACCCCCTACAGCCTCCCCATACAGGACTTTTTTTGACGCCTTCGGGTTTTTCATACTTCTAATGGCGGGGAATCATCTAAAATTGGTTTTAGCTTTTAATCTCAAAGTGCAAACGAAAATAACAATTTCAGCCTCCGTGGACTCTACTAATAGGCGTACCGAACAAAATGGTTTGTTTGACAAATATGAATCATACTAAACCTGGCCGTAACAAGGTTACGTACAATAAACTTTTTTAAATTAAATTAAGTTACGTTAAATATTCTGCGTGAACCCACCATATCTGTTTGGGGCTGATAGAGGCTAATTGTTATATTGAAATAGTTTTTTTCAATATTTGCAAGTTCATTGAACAATAAAATTAAAGGTTTATTTTATTTGCGTATGCTTTCAGCAATGTTTATCATTTTGTGCGCCTTGCGAAATGCTGCACTGGCTCGGGCATGCCGGATGTTGTTTTTATGCAGGATGTGAGTTCTTATGCCCGATGAAAAAATGAAACGTTCAATCAAGGTTGCTTGTCCCCTACACGCATCTCGTGGAGAACCACCACATCAACTTCTTTAATAGATAAAATTCTGGATGGGCATTTGGATTTTGCTCTACTACAAAATTCTTTCTGCATTAATCTGGTATCCGAGATATATCTAGTTATTCATGTCCGTATTTGGTACATTGAGTTAGGATAGGGCTGTTCAATTCCTTTAGGCCGCAGGTCATTTTTTATTTTTGTAAGTTATTGGTGGGCCACAAATACAAATAATTTTTTTATATTTAAATGTTTTCGTATTATGTCAAATTGATATTATAAAACAGCACACAGTCCCTTCAACACTTTGGCATGTGCACAGTAAATTATTATGTTACTAGAAAGTCCTTAGGCCAACACCATTATCTCTAATACGTATGGCTTGGTTGTACGGCCTGCTGGAACTTCATTAGGTTGGTAACTTAAAAATTAACCAATCATAGATTACATTTTGAACAGAGATACATATTCACTGAAACACAGAATTGGATTTTTATTATTTCGGTTTTTTAACTTCTTACGACATTGTCCGATTCCCTGGCTGTGCTCGTTGCGGATTGAAAATATATCAAGAGCACAGGTGACTTATAGTCTAACGTGAGTCCCGAATAATAGGAATAGTAGATTGTTATACAGATTACTCCGACTAGGGAAGTTTTTGGCCATATATAATCTGGACGCTAAATATCTGAAGCACACACGAATCATAGCATGATGTTAACCCCTCCGTTGGCATCTCGTACTTCACCATATTTCATCCATTCACTTGCCTCAGATTCTTAACCTTTCCCCTTTCCTTTTAACCCTTTTAACCCTTTCACCGATTTTACCAAAATTTGGGGGTCCAAAATATTTATGCTTAAAGGCATTCAAAATATTCGGTGAAGGGGTTATTATATTCTTAAATTTTGGTAAGTTTATGGATTTATTTAGAATCAAGAAAAATAAATTTATGATTTCGCAATGTTAATAATAAAAAAAAATCATTATTTAAAAATTTTTAAAAGGGCAAATAATTTGATAAATCTTTAATTACGAGGACCATTGTGATATTCTTCGAAGAAAATTATATCTTATATATAAAAATTTATGTGATTGTTATTGACAAATTTTTTGCATTTCTTTCTTCATTTTTTACCCACAAATTTGTAGGGTTCTGAAAATATTTTCTTCATTTTTTACCCACAATTTTGTGTGTTTCTGAAAATATTTTCTTCATCTTTTACCCACAAATTTGTGGGTAAACCGGTGAAAGGGTTAAACAGTAAATCTGTAGATCGTTTAATAACTTCGTAGCCAGGTTTTTATTTTGAGGAAAAGCCACTCGTGCTTTTTGAAGGCAGGAATGGACCCAAACGACTTTTATATGCCCCCCTCCTCCAGAGAGAGTAGAATTGGGGCTCTCCCAAAAATTATTTTGGTAAAAATGAGATTATTTGGAGGAGACTCTAGTTGAAAATTGAAGGTTCAGGTAGTTCGCTGGAACATACCCCCACCCCTAGATACTTGTGTGAGGTCTAAAGTTACGTAGTGTCTTTTCTCTTTAAAACCCTACGCACTCCTTTAAAATTAGAACCCTCGATTTTACGTTATATTGGAGTTCCAATATAACATCTTATTATCGCCTTCGTTTAACCGACAGTTTATCCAAATGAAAGCGACCCCTATGTTATCACACGCATAAATTCTTCGCCCATCTATTCCTTAACGCCTGCTCTGAAGTGTGAGCAGTGTTACACTTCATTTCCTGAAAGACTTTACTGGGCAGAGAAAGTTCAAGAATACAGTTCTTCCTGAGTCTGGAATCAAACCATGTACTCACTTAACTGCTTAAGCTATGACCGTCTCTATATATGATTGAAGATAGTATTATTATTGCGGAGAAATTTTCCGTTTTGACGCCAGAAAGTGTGATCTTGAACCAAGAGGAACTTGATGGAAAGCTAAAAATATAGTGGTAAGAAAATATTCCAACAACCTGTCAACAGCTACTCTCTTTCAAGACTTTTCTGCTCATCAATAAATCAAGGATGTAACAATTATTCCAGAAATAGCATCCAACGATAAAAAATTATTTCTGAATCACCATGACCTAGCAGTGCCTCCGTGGCTTGACTGCTCAAGTATTAAGAAAGAATTAAACAGAAAAATAAACATTTACTACGTTGAAGATGAGTTTCTACTGTTAAACAACAAGAAATGAAATAGTGGTTTAGATAATTAAGTATAAAAATCTAAACTTGGTATTGATGAATGACTTATAAGTTATATAAGTACCTACTACCTACTTTATCATGTGATATCAGTGGAACCAAACCAAAACTACAATTCATAACTTAGAAATAACAACAAAAAATATTAGATATTTTAAAAATTACTAACCTACAAAGAACGATCACTAACGAAAGAATTTCTTTCGAATGAAAAATTAAATATATTAACAACATTGCAAGAAGTAATCATCCCAGATTATATTTCAATATAAATTCAGGTTCAGGTTCAAAAATTTCAGGGTCAAGTATTTCTTTATAAGGGCCTACAGTATTTTCTCAAATTAAACAACCCTCTACATAAGCATCTTTTAAATTAAGATTGCTATAACATCCGCTATGTTTCAATCCCTTAAATTAAGTACTATCATTAATTGTTAAATTCGTATCAAATGCAACTCGTAATAAGAGAAAATCAATATCAATTTAAAAAAATTAGAAATTTTATTATAAATTGATTCCGTCTGGTTACTTAATTTCAGAAACACTTTCCATAAAGCAATTTTTAATTAAAAGCGAGGCCGATATAATGATAGCGGGTGGGCTTATTCCCTCATACCTTACTATATTACGTAGATAATTTTAATCCTTATAAAATATAAAAATATGTAAAAGTTAGTAAATATTAATGAGCTAGAAAACCGTTCTCGGGCATTAACATCCACTTACTTCCGCTTTTTTTCAATGACTTGATAAATTCAATAATGTTACCTTAGATCAAAAAATTTAATATAAATGTGGGTTTGACAACCGAAAGAAACCAAATTGCGGAATTTTAAAATTTCTCCAAGTGCTTGGGACGTCTGTGAGAGCCCATATAATCTTCCACATTAACTAAAGAGACTTTATAAGTACATAAAGTATTTAATTTAAATAATGAAATTTAAATTTGAAAATAAGCTAAACAAACACAATAAAATTCAAATAATATCAAAAGCTTTCAGCGATAGGTTATATTGCCTTTTTCAGATGTTCTTGGAAGGATGTTTGCATTGCTGAAAGCACTTATGAAGTAATTTGAATTTTAGTTTGTTTGCTTACCATGTTAATTTTTAAATATTAATTTAATAATATTCCATCATCAGATGTTTTGAATTAATTTCTAAATTGTAATTCAATTTAAATTACTACATGAATCAACACCATAATTATTTTAATTAAACAAATATTTAATGTGGCCTAAAATGTATATACTTCCATATATATATTCCATGTATACGCTAGTACAAATAAAATACCCGACCGTGGTGGCAAATAATTGTCTAATTTTTCATTTTACAACTTTGATTTCGCATGTTAATTTTTATAAATTTTTTGGTAAATTATGTATAGTAGGTACTTGCGAGACATCCTACACAAGTATAACATTTCTAAAGAACATTTTTCAACTTAAAAATTCATTGTTTAAATACGTACGTAGGTACATGGTAATACAAATTTAATGAGTTTAAAGAAGGGAGCACGGATAATAGGATAATTATGGACACGCTATCAGAAAGTGTTAATGAAAACATGTACACAGTAGTAATTCTTTACCACGAAACTTTTACAGCAATGAGATATATTTATTTAAGGTTTGGTTCTTATCTATCAAGTTAAATATAAAAAAAACAGTTTCTGCTTAATTTTTCTTAAAAAGTCTATTATTTATGTTTTAACAGCATCTTTTCTCCAAAAATTGCCAAAGGCTATAACCGAACAATGTAGTGGCAATAAACCACTTAAAAATTTTTCGCCCTTGGCTTCGTAATTCAGTAAAAAAAAGTTAAAATAAAATTATCCTCAACTATAAATTAATGTACAACTGACTGCGAAATGGCAAAAACTGTTAGTCATTAATAATATAAAGAAAATTTTGATTGATGTTTTATATATTCGTGTTAATGTCATTTTAGGTTTAGTAGTCAAATTGCACATAATGGGTAGGGGCAAGATGGCGATAATAAATTAGCAGCGGCCGCTCATGACAAGGATTAATAGATTGTATTGTCAGCAAGAAAGACTTTGATGTATTCCCGGAGCCATTCTCTAAGTTTCTCAATTGAAACTGTTCTCACATTTATTATTCTAAGACAGCAATAAAACGATGATGAGGTTCTTTTTAATTACACCAGCCAAAATATATTTGGAAATTGAAACTTATTAATCATCTTACCTAGGTGAATAGATTAAATATCATAAATCTCTATTACCTTTAAAATTTTTCAGAAATAAAATTTATTTTATAGCTTCGAAGGAAGAATTGATCTCTACATATAAAGGTAAAGAGATATTATGCCCATATCCATTCATGAGGCTTCAACTGCCTAAATCATATTTAGGGCATTTCCATTATGAAAACCCCAAAAAAATCTACAAACTAAATAATAATAATATCAGAAAAAAATATAAGTTCTGGCGTCCAAACGGTTACATCAACTGATCGTGTCGGGGAATCCTCCAGCAATTCAGATCTTTGCAAGGAATTACAGTAGAGTAAATCATGCGGTTATTGGACAAAGAGGAGTTAGTTATTGAATACTACATTATCAATTGAAAACAATAAGGTTTTTATTTATATTATAAGACTTTAGTTGTAACATAACTCAAAGTTATACTGCTCGGATATTTCGGAGATTCTTGGCGCATCTTTCACCCGACACAACTTGCATTTAGTACAAAGGGTGGCTGTAACACTGCGGTTCACTCTCTGAAAACCTATATGCAAAACCGTGACGAGTTCGAGGTAGTTTTAAATTGTATTTTTATAGTATCGAAAGAGGTGCCACATGCTATCTGAGGTGAAAACAACGATTCCCCAAATATTCCCTTACTTGTAGCAAGCTTACGGACTTTTACGGTAACGGACAATTGGGCGCGACCGATTGGGCGCGGCCGATTGGACGCGGAGACAACCGGGCGCAAAGACAATTGGGCGCAAAGACTATTGGGAGCAAATACAATTGGGCGCAAATACAATTGGGCGCGAGGAAAATTTTATAAAACTATTATTTACATATTAACTTCGTTTCAACAAGCAGTTCTGTTATTGTTCACGAGCAATAAATATTCAACAGAGTTGTTGCTATCGTCCCAACTACAATCATAAGAAAAAAAAATTGCATAGGAAATGGCAGCGTTTTAAAAAATAAATTGAAATTTTCTACATTTCCTCAGTTTTTAAATTTTTTACAAAATTCTTTCACTAACATGTTCCAGAAAGATTCCAGATTAATAATAAGTACTATATATAAAAAATGTATTTTTTGAAGTGAAAATAATGGAATTATTCTTAAATCTAAATTTAAAATGAAACAGTTGCTGTTGCAACAAATTAATGAACACGATCTGTAAACAAAGTTTAAACTCGTTTGCAAATTCGCGCACGCGTATCCACTTTAAGAACGCTTGGTTCTTGCTCTAGAGCAAGAATCGTTTAAACTCGTTTGGCCGATAATATTACTGATTCTAAACTTGTCGGAACTGCAGATTTATAGTAAGGGGCCGTTCATGTATTACGTAAGACGTTTTTTCCTACTTTTAGACTCCCCCCACCTAGTAAGAAGTGTAAGAAAAAATAAGAAAATGTATAACCCATCCCCCCCCACACTAATCTTACGTAAGGTAAATTATTTAAATTATTACCCAATGAGAAGCCAGATATTAATTATAAACAGATATAACAGATAAAAACAGTATTGTGTTTCACATTAACATTAATACCAACAGCACCTAAATTAGATTAAATAATTTTTAAATTTTGAAATTTAATTAAAAAAATAAAATATTACGTAAGAAATTGTCTTGACCCTCCTACCCCCGAGTAAGAAAAAATAAGATGTCAGCTACCCCCCCCCCCTAAACGTCTTACGTAATACATGAACGGCCCCTAATCTAGAATTCCGTCCTAGTAGTTCTAGTCTGTGGGAACGACATTTCATGAATGCGCTTGCGTTGTAGTAATATTACTGGAAATAATCGTTGTTGGAACGAAGATATTATAACAATTTTGTAAATTGATAACTAAATCTAGAAATGTTTATTTAGGCAATAAAAAAATTATAATTAAAAATTTAAAGAAAAAGTTTTTAAAATGTTTATTTCTTCTAACAATTACAAATAAAATAAAAATGTCTATTAATAAAGTACCTAACTAATCACGGATTCATTCATAATTATGGGAAATGCCCCGCAAGAAGTCTATAATATTTCTATTGGCGTGATCCTCTACTAGATTTCTGATGCGCGCATCAGCCTCCAAGTATTTCCTTTTCTTAATAGGTGGATTGTTGCCGGCAAGTAATTGCTCATAAAAAACATCTCTCCCATGTTGAATGATTTTTAAGCTAGAAATTAATTTCCAAATGTTTGGGTGATCAGTTATAATAATTAATACGTAATGGATAAATTTTTCCTCGCGCCCAATTGTATTTGCGCCCAATAGTCTTTGCGCCCAATAGTCTTTGCGCCCAATAGTCTTTGCGCCCAATAGTCTTTGCGCCCGGTTGTCTCCGCGCCCAATCGGCCGCGCCCAATCGGCCGCGCCCAATCGGCCGCGCCCAATCGGTGCGGTGAATGAAATCATTTCATTGGAAATGAAACAGGAAATAATTCGAGAACATAAGTCCAACTTTTACAACTTCTTGATAGTCAGAATTTAATTCTTCTTGGTGGCCCAATTAAAGATGAAGCGATTCTTCCTCTGATTATCCAGAAAACTCGAAATATGTATATACAAATTTTCCGATCGTTTAAACCAAAATAATCCTCACGTGCCTTTATTCATTTTAAGAGATTACGGTTTCTTTCTAAAATTAACTTATTATTTCTTTACGTACAAGCCCAATTTCGAAATATTCCGTTATAATTTCCACCATTCACTCTGCAATGAGAAGTCAAATTATTAAAAAATTATTAAATGTCCAATTAGAAGACTCCTCTTTCAAAAAAGCTTCTAATATACGTTTTGGCATTAGAAAAACGGTAGACGTGGCTCTTCCAGTTGTTGTTTCTTTTATTTACAGTACTCACACACTTATTGGCTCTATCCTTAGTCCATCCTTATTGGATTTTGAGGGTTATTACTTAAAAAAAGCTGTTTTAGCTTGCAAGACAATTTGCACGTCTGAACATATTCCATCTCTTTCATGCTTTCAGACAAACTGGGATATTCCTAGGTTAAACTTATTCACTCGTCATTACTGAATAAATCTACAGACATCAACCGTGTGCGCATTCTGGCTGCTTCAGAATTGGAAGTCTGTGCTTGGCTAGGCGTATCCATCTTCGAACTTTAGGTGCGATTATGGACAAAGACTCTTTCCGAATTTGTGTGAGTCTAAGAGTTGGAGCTAGATTGGAGCAAGAGCATACATGTGTATGCAGAGCGACGGTCTATCAATTCGGTCATCACGGCCTTTCGTGCTCGGGAAGTGCAGGCAGTTAATCGAGATATGCAACTCTTAATAATTGGACGATCCCTTGCTACTGTAAACATTTGTTGCATCCTTGAGCTCACTGAAATTTCGCGTTACGATGGAAAATGTCCGGACGGGGTTACGCTGGTGCCTTGGCATCAAGGAAAAGCCTTAATGTGGGACGCGATTGTGTTGATACTCTAGCTCCTAGCCATTTAAGCGTTTCCTGCCAGATGTCTGGTTCAGCAGCGGGAACATTTAAAATATCAAAAATATAAATATAATTTGGTTCATCGGATCGGTTGTTTATTACTTGTTATGTCGGGGGATAGCCGTGCAAACAGTTTTCTGATACAGCGAATCAGTTTGTGAATCGAACGAGGGAATGCTGCATCGATCGGTGCTAAGATCGTGGCCCATAGTTATGGCGCATAGAGCTATTAAAGACTATGTTTGGTTTGTATAGATTAGTATGTCCAATAACTGAATTACATTTTTTCATATTTCTTAGTTATAGGCCATTGTGAATAATAACTGATTTGAAGAGATTTTTGTATTTGCCTTTCTTGTAGGTGTATACGTACTGTAGCTGTATACGATTTCATAATATTTAACTTTAAAGAGTTTATTCATAATATAAAGTACTTATTAGACACGTGTCCAGTAACTAAATGCGAAGTGTGGGATCGGGAACCCTAAGGTTCATCGCGAAATTGAAATTTCCCTATAGAAATGGCTTGATATTTCGAACCAAAAAGTCATTAGCTACAATGTAATAAAAGGATTAATGAGTTTAAATAGGAAATAATACCGAAATTTAAGTAAAAACACTATGCGGTGGCCGGGATAGGTTGTCGGCCTGTTTTAGCGTGGTTTAGAGAACTACGGACACGCCCCCAACATGTAATTTAGCAAAATTTTGGGTAATTAACGGCCTTTTTGGGTATGTTTTGATCCGAATGTATAACTTTAGTCGTCGCGGAGGTGATCATAAAAAAAAATCCGAAAAAAGTGTGAAAATTTGTACGGGCCACTGACACACAACGGGTCGGTGTTCCATCGTTCGCCCGTCGTTGCTTGAAATCGAGTGAAATTTTTTCGCTCCGATTTGAATTTTTCCTTGAAATTCGGATAGGTGGGGGTGTGATTAGTAGATATTAGTAATAAATAATCGCAAAAAAATGGAAAATAACACGTGTATTGCCGAAAAAGTAAAAAAATAAAATTTCGCTTTCCTTCGAATTTTAGGGTGTGCATTCGATAAAGAGGGTAATCCATCGTCAAAACCTACCCTTTCGGGGCGCCGCTCCGCTCCGCTCCGCTCCGCTTCGCGTTGCACCCCTCCAGGGCGGTTTTGATTCTGGTTACTAGGCTAAACATACGAGAAGGCGCCACCCATCAAGAAAACCGGGATAAATGAAACCGGGATGTGAGAGAACCTCGAAATAGCATTAAAAAGTATAGTCGCGGTATGGGGCAGTTATCTTTTACGTTTCACCCCCAAAAAATCGCGTAAAAACAAAATATAATCGATGTTACATGTAGGAGAGACGAGCTGCATCTGCCGCTCCGTAAACGGCTAAGTCTAAGACTAGTTCATCTAGCACGGACCGTCAACAAAATGAGTGAGATTCCACCCGCGCGTCAGTGAAACATGTAAAATTAACGATTTTCAAAGTAATAATTTTCATATTAAAAGGACCCTATCCAAGAATTTTATTTTTGAATATCACTCTATTAACCTTAAACTTCACAAAACTTATTTGGATAAATGCGCGCGCGCGATGGATAACAGCGCCCTTTAGCCGAAGTGTGTAGTAACTAAATGCGAAGTGTCCAATAACTAAAACTACTATTTTATAGCTTAAAATCATGCCGGCGGAAAAATGTGGGATACCGGAATCTACTATGGTATTTAAGTTAAAAACTCCCGCATATAAAGATAACCTAAGTCTAACCTGAGCCTAACCTAAGCCTAACCTAAGGCTAACCTAAGCCTAACCTAAGCCTAACCTAAGCCTAACCTAAGCCTAACCTAAGCCTAACATAAGCCTAACATAAGCCTAACCTAAGCCTAACCTTCACCAGCGGAGTCCCCCAGGGCTCGGTTCTTGGACCGACGCTCTGGAACCTCATGTACGACGGAGTGCTGCGTCTGAAGCTCCCAGACGGATGCACCACCGTGGGCTTCGCGGACAACCTCAACGTAGTGGTCGTGGGCAAGGACGTGGCGGAGTTCGAAACATCGGCGACAGAGGCGCTCGAGACCATCTCCGCCTGGGTGAGCGAAAGAGGACTCACCCTAGTTCCTGAAAACTCGGAGGGAGTACTTCTCAGCGGAAGAAGGAAAGTCTCCAAGGTTTCCCTCCGACTAAACGGAGTTCCAATTCCATCTAAGGACTCCGTAACCGTTCTCGGCGTCAAGATCGACAAACACCTTAACTTCGCCGAGCACATCAGGGACGCGTCCGCAAAGGCAGGAGCAGTGACGACATCGCTTGCCCGCCTTTTGCCCAACATGGGAGGCCCTAAGCAGGCCAAGAGAAGAACCCTCGCCCTCATCGTGACGCAGTCGATCATACTGTATGCGGCACCTGTATGGCACGAGGCGCTGAGGGTTAGCAGGAACGCGCAGGAACTACTGAGCGTCCAGCGCAGAATGGCGCTGCGCGCTTCCTGCGCTTACAGGACGGTCTGGCGTCGATGCCCCCCATCGACCTCCTCGCACTAGCAAGGAGCAGAACCTACGACGGAGTGGGGGGTGCCGGAAGCGAGGTGGCCGAAAGTTGGCAGGCCAGGTGGGAGGAGGCAACTTGCGGCTTGTGGACCCGCAGACTCATCCCCAACATCAAGAGATGGGTCGAGAGGCGGCATGGACAGGTGAGCTACCACCTCACACAAATGCTGTTAGGGCACGGCTGCTTTCGTACTACCTGCATCGATTCGGCATATTGGGAAGCCCCAGGTGCAGGTTCTGCGACGAAATCGATACCGCGGAACACTCCCTCTTCCAGTACTGGAGATGGGAGCGCGAGAGAACAATGGTCTCGCTTGCACTGGGGTACACAATGACTCCCGAAGACCTGGTCGAAGCAATGCTCGTCGACGAGGCCCAGTGGCAGCGGATAAACACCCTCATCACAAACACCCTGAGGTGTAAGGAGGCAGCAGGAAGAGCCGAACAACGGGCCGCCGCTGCCCATACGGGGGATGATACCGACACTGAAGATCAGTGATCCGAGGCCAAACACGGTCGGGTAGAAAAGTGGCATGCGAAAGAGCACACGTAACATCGAATTCCATCGCAATGCCCCCTACCCGACCGTCAAACCAGGAGGCCAACCAACGAGGAGGAAAACTCGAACAGGTAGAAGAGAGGCATGCGAAAGAGCACACGTTTCATCGAATTTCATCGCAATGCCCCCTACCTGACTGAGCAACCAGGAAGCCATACATGAGAGGAACTTGGAGGCCCAAACGAAAAAGGCGGGTCTGCACACGATACTGCAGACCCAACGCATCTGCCCGAACATCCAGGGCGGGAGATGTCGAAGATCCCGACATCTCGGACCGAGCATCCCGGAAGAAATGCCTGACGGCGAAACCCGGGTGCTTGGTAGGGGGGAGTTTTAGTCAGTGAAGTCTGACACTATCCACTTCGATTAAGTGGGTGTCTCGCACGAGATTTCTCCTCCCTGCGTCGAGCTAAAAAAAACCTAAGCCTAACCTAAACCTAACCTAAGCCTAACCTAAGCCTAACCTAAGCCTAACCTAAGCCTAACCTAAGCCTAACCTAAGCCTAACCTAAACCTAACCTAAACCTAACCTAAACCTAAGGTAAGCCTAACCTAAGTTGAGGTTTAACCCTTAGTGCTCACCGAAACTTTCGTAAACTTTATACAGACAAATGATCAGTTTCGTAAAAGCAAACGACTCGCTGGAAGTCGATCGAATATGCGACTAGGTCGATGTTGCTATATTTACCGATGGCAGCAAGCAGGAGGTGGGGAGGTCGGCGCGGCAATCGTCATATACCGTGAGGCTCGGCAAGAGACCCACAAGTACCGGTTAAACGGTACTTGTAGCGTGTTTAAAGCCGAGTTATATGCGATTGACACCGCCCTGACTTGGATCTCCCCCTGGAGGTTACACTCAGTGTGTATTTTCTCCGACAGCCTTTCTTCGATTGTTACCATCGCTAATAGGAGTAGCACCGTACCTTTGGTCACCTCCATCCATCGTTCACTGCTCAAACTAAAGGACCAAACTATCATCAGGTTTGCATGGGTAAAGGCTCATTGCGGCATTGAAGGGAACGAGGTTGCAGACCAATGTGCCAAAGACGCGGCTGTGTCACACAGTCGCATGGCATACAACCAGTTCCCTCTAAGTTACGCAAGAAGGGTGATTCGCCTTGAGTCGGCATGCACTTGGGATACCGTGTACAGAAATGCCGTCCAAGGTTCAACCACCCGGCAGCATTTACCTGCGCTACATGATGTTCGCTTGTTCCGAAGTGCCGTTGATACCTCCTTTGAAATGACGCAGATATTGACGGGTCACTCGTTTGCGCGCGAGTATCTATAGAGATTCAAGATCAGTCCTGTTGACGTGTGCCCCTGCGATTCAAAAAGTAGGCAGACTCTGCATCATTTATTGTCTTCCTGCCCGAAATACGTCCAACAACGCCACTCCTACACCTTACATTGTTCTTTCGTAAATATTTCACCTTTCAACATTTCAGAAATAGTTTCCAATAAATCTATTACTAAATTTTTTACAAGTTTCTGTAAATCAATCATAAACACCCTAAAACAGTTTAACACCCCCCCTTAGTCTGCCTAAAATGGATTTATGCTCAACCAACAACCAAATTTATTAAACTTCAACTTTATTTCATATTTCAATTTATGTTCACATTTTATTCATTCGTTCATTCACCTACAGCCGCTGCCGTGGTAGCGCCTTAGTTTATTTTATCATAATCAATTTAATTGATTATCAAATAATATTGTTAAATTCACCCACATTTGTTATCACTCCCATTCATCACTACCATTCTATTGTTTTTATTAATTGTTATGTTTTTATAATGTTATATTGTTATCTTATGTATCATCTTGCATAAATATACTCCCCCTTTAGGTGGATAGCCTAAAGGGGAAACAGGAAAAAAAAACTTTTGTAATGCAGTCCTTTATACGCCTGATTTGGAATTAGGGCTTCCATTGTAGCGCAATGTATATTAGGTTTAAATACATGATTTTTTAACCAGTGCATTCAACATTAAAGTAAACTTTAAAAATTTATTAGTTAAGTAATAGTCCAGATAAGCAACAATTTTGGCTAGCACGGGAAAGCTGAAATTTGTCAGATGTGTGTATTTTTTTTCTGGGTCCCCACTGGGTTAAACCACCCAATGGAGGAATATATTGACTGCCAATATACATATACAGTGCGAATAACTTAAAATAATTAACAGATTAATAACATTAGCATAGTGAAATAAATGGGGGTGAACATAGTTATAATGATTGAATGGATGTGCATTTGAGTGTCCAAATGATCCCTTCCCCAAAAATCGTCTGTCGACTTCTCCTTCAATTGCTAATTTATTTGAGGCGTGTAGAATCAAAACCGGACATGTCACATTTTTAAAGAAAATAATCTAAGATATACGTTTTGTTCCTGAGAATCTGTTCTGCCATTTAAAAATACATTTTTGTTAAAAAAGCTTTCATTTACTATTAGAATGGAAGTAGAAAATCAGCATTGGTTTCAAAATCGGACTTGTCCGCAGCGCTTTTGTTTCAATACCGGACATGTCCACCCGGGATAACGTGAACCAATAATTACCTTGACTGGACGGTCAAGACTGGACGGTACAAAATTGGAAAGACGAAGCCAACACTGTAATAAAAGCACCGAGTAGTCTACATTTTAAAATTTTTGAAACTGAAACGAACATTAGAAAACAATATTTTTGTTTTGGGAGAAATGAACTATCACAGTTCAATCTCAAATTCTTTGAGCGTAACAAAAAGAGAAAAAAAAATCCGACATAGCACCAGCCGAAATACAAGTTGGGGTTCCTGTAAAAGACGCCAAGAAGAACGATATTGAAATGCTGCTTAGTGTTCATTTTGGAAAGGAATGGGCAACCTTACCAACTCTTAGGTTTTATAAAAACATTTTTGACGGAAACGGTTTGGTGGAAATTGAAAATGAAGATGAAGAATGTCACTTTTTAGAAGAAACTCCTTTCGTTTAGTAGTAACTAATTACCCATTTATTATATTTTGTATTTTTAATTATTATTTTTTTATATTGATTGATCCATATTCTAAAATTGTATTTTTTAAATAAATTTGTTAAATTTCTGACTTTAAGTTTATAATAATTATTATTTTACACTCAATACCTAAATAACTAAAGCGCATCTACGTTTCAAAACCGGACATATCCAGGTTTTGGTTGCAAATACGGACAAATGCATCATAGAACTTTGAATAACATCCAAAATAATAAAATTTTTATAAAATTTCTTGAGCAGTTATTATTTAATAATTATTTCTAAGGCGTTGTTACAGAAAAAGAAATTTTTTATCGTTTGGAATTTATTTGGTAGTTTTTTGCGTTTTTCTCAAATTCACTCTTATGTGACATGTCCGGTTTTGATTCTACACGCCTCATTTAGTTCCTCCAACGTGGTTTTTCGTCTATATCTCGCTTAATTTCATTTTTGGAAAATTTATAATCAGACCAAATTTGAACAGCACAAAATTCTTTATAAAAGAGCTATTTTCGAATTTACTTCTGTCGATTAAGATGAATTATTATTTACCAATTTCAATTTTTAATTTAACGACAGTTAAAGAAGTTTTTAATATTTAGTGGGATTGTCTTTAGCTTTTATAATTGCCTTTAATATTTTAGGTATAGATTCTACTAAATTTCGTGTCACTGAAGACAGGATTTTAATCCATCTCTTAAGAACAGTTTTTGAATCATTTTTAATTCCAATTTATTTTGCCCTAATATTTTTGTCAAGGTGATCGCATGAATGTTCAACATGATTAATGTCTGGGCTTTGGTTTTGAGGAGAAATTTCCAAATAATTTAGTGTCCTATAAAGGATCCACGTCCCGTTATATAAACTTTAAGCTGCGGATCATTATCTTGAATAAATATGTAATAATTTATTGTCCCATATTGTGATCATTCAATATACAAATATTGGTAAATTTTTTTCATAAAATGTTGATATACATTTGTGGTCCATCGTACCATCGATAAAATGAAAATTTGTTGCACCAGAGGTACTTGCATAACCCCATACAAAGAGTGATACTGCCTTGTATAGTTACTAGTAGGATATTATAGATATACATAATTACAAGTTTTATTAGTATAATAGTAGGATATCCATTTTCTTTATTTACCTTTTGTATTTTTTCCTTTTTCACATAAATTACCTTCCATATGAACCACAAATATTAAATTTTGACTCATTCGGTAAGTATCATCTGATTCCAAAGTTCTCCGTCGCATTTTTATATGGTTTTGTAAATTTAAATCATTTTATTCTATTTCGATTCTATTGCTATCATTTATAAATATTTCGCACAGGTAATTTTGCCATGAAATCGTAATTTTTGTAAAACATTACGCATGGTTCTAGCTCGTATATTTATCCTAAATGTGTTTTGTAGTTCAGTTGCCATTTTCACCCCACTAGGGAATTTTGATTTTTATAATAATTGAATGAGAATCACTATCAACTTTTCTTTTGAGAAAGCCCTATATGCAGATTAATTTAAAAACTTTTTGTGTGAGAATACTTTTCCATAATTATTATCTGCACTGCTATACGTGGCCTGTTAATTATTTCTGAAAATTCTTTGGCTTATTTTAATTTATTATGTAAATTTATAACAATTTTTCGCTGCTTTTCTTTAAAATGCCTATATTACAATAAAACAATTTCATCTTAAGGTACTTACAATCTCGTCTATATTAGCTTACAGAAAATATTATATTTCAGCCAAAGAAACAAATTTTTAATGATAAGCAGGCGTTGCTTTTTGTCTCAATTATACGATGTCGAATACTTTTTACATGTGGAAAAGTATGTTATCTTATTTTATTTTTTAAGTACATAAATGTGTTTGAAATTTTTTAAATAGAAGAAGGTAAATCATAAACAGATATGTTTATAGTTTCTATTGCATTTTTTGTTTTTTAAATTACGTGTAATTTAGAAAAGTTATATTTTTTTTAATTCAAAATAATATGTTAGGTGATGAATACTTTTAGCACTTACTGTATTTATGCGTTAAAAGATGCATCAAAATCTTACATAGAAAATTCAAACAAAATCTGAAAATCCCGAATTTTGAACTTAGATTGTTTTCTCCCTGTCTCCTTCATTTGAATCTAAACTTATTCTTAAGTGTCCAATAGCTTTATGATTATTACCCTAAGGCCCGCTTTTACAATAGTCGGTTAAGTCTCAGTTACTTTACACTGGTGATAAATCTAACATGATGTCCAATGAGAAGATGTCAAACCTCAAATTAAACACCGGTGTAAAGTAACTGAGCCTTAACCGACTATTGTAAAAGTGGGCCTAAGAAGATAATATGACTTTTATTAATATTAATTATTTTTATCTATCAGGGTTAAATCTTTTAATTTATTGCTTCAATATAAATGGACTCGTGAAAATTTTGAATTAAAATTATTCTACCATTGTATAAAATAAACTACATTATGGCACATGCTACAAAGCATGGATATAAATAATAACAACATGAAAAATGTTTGAGAATTTATATTGTCATAAAAAATCTTACAGTAGTAATCAATTAATTATAACTGGCTTTTGAAAAATATCGAAGTACTTGTTATCACGAAACATTTGCAATTTTAATTAAGTTATTTTATATGTAAATTAAAATATAATTTAAACGTGATGCATTATTTTTAATGTAAAAGTAATTATCGCGAAGCAGGAGAACAAGCTTTAAGTCATTTTCGACACTTAAAACCTACCAAGGTTTTCCACTGTAGAAGCCGCCACGCCACACTCGGAGCATATTTCTCTTGGTATAACAGCACCTTATACGCTGCTCTTATTACACGTTACATGGATATAATACTCATAAATCAGCAGCCTTGCGGGAAAGTTTTATATGAAGCAATGCAAAACAGTATAATAAAACACTTGAAGCTCGTATTTATAGTTGAAGTACTGGTGTCGTGATTAACGTATACTCATTATTCAAACAGAGTAAACTGCATCCTGTTGCTATCAGCCATAACGAACATGTAACCAGCATATTGCTGCCGTGTAAACACCAGTACTACCCTATGAATAATTGAAAAACATGTAAAACATATTGTTTTGCAAATCGTAAAGTCAATTGTCTTCTGTGTCAGTTGCTCTCAAGTTACTCTTACTTTGCTGTCGAGCCCAAGAGAAATGTTTCGCAAAATTGGATCGTGCGAAAGAGGAGATGAAATTGGTTTAAAAATGTTTCTTAGTCTACATGCGTGGGTTCACATCCTCAGGTTACAATTTACAATAGACCTACCTACACTAAAATCCATCTCAATTTATATTTATGCTGAACCTATATTACAAAAACTTTAAAATTTATTAACTTTCAGGTAAACATATCTTTTACAAAATTTAAATTAAGCTATTATGTATACTTTTTATAAATAACTTTAAGATATATTTCGCAATATAACAGTAAAATAATATTTTCTTTTACTAGAAAACTCTATTCTTCTCAAAAGAAAACATAAAAGTAAAATACAAAATTTATAATGAATAATTCATAAAATAATAACACGTGTTACTTTGTTTTTATAGTTTACCATCGAAATTTAATGAGTAATTACATTTTAACTTTACAAGAAACATAAAATTTAGACATAGTAAAAGTGCAATTGACACAAATTGTATTAAAATACACACCGGAACGTGTGAATAAACTGACAAGTTTCTTAGTGATAGGGTGATAGTGCAGTTATTTTGTAAAATCTCACATTGAATTTTTTATACATATTAGTTTATAATGAGTTCATGGGATTCCTTTTTAATGAACATAATATTGCAAATCTTTGATAACATTTTTCATAATATCTTGTATTAAAATTTGAAAGCAACGTTTTTAGTTTTCCCGATTAATAATTACAAATTTGAAAATCTTAAGATCTATAGAAAATCTTCGAAGATTAATTGTAATCCTTTAGTTGAAAAACCAGTGGTAGATTTAGCTCCTTTGTGAACATCTTCTAAAATACGGTTTCCTTTTATTTTAAATTTTATCGTTACCCTTCCGTTAAGTTTTGTCCTCTCAAATAGTTGTGAGACCAAATATAGAGTGATGAAATTTTCCCCTAAAATTTGAACTTACAGTAAATTTTGCATACTTAATGTCTTTTACTTTACCACTCTTGGTAATGTCACGACCATTACAAATCCTTCTAGCTATGAGTTCAGCATTACTATAATCAGATAATCAGGAAACCATTACCTATATTACCATGAATGACCAATTATCTTGAGGAATAAAAATGTTATTAACTGGAAAGGATTTTAATCAATTTAAATCAACATCATCATGGTGGGCAATAAAATTTACAAGCGTAAATTGTTGTTAACTTCCTTATGGTATCGGAAAAAAATAATGCAAGCTTGAGGCTTATTAACAAGTGTTATATAGTAGGTATAATTGAAATGGAAATGGGAAACTTGTGTGCTTATTTTAATAAGAAATTATTTTTGTGAAGTCCATTTTATACATAATGAATATTAAGTATTCTATAAACATTGTAACAAATATTCGGTTCACAGAGTTGACTTTTGAAAAGACTATGTAACTTTGTAACTCCAAGAGTAATGATTTCAGAAGTGAAGGTATCGAATCTGGTTTATGCATGAGGATTTTAAGCAACCTTTTCATTTACGCCGAAATTGATGCAATTATGGTGGGAAAATATATATTTTGAACTTTAAAAATGGAAAAACTCGTTCTTTAAGTTAATTTATTATCCTATAAGTCACGATTTATGTGCATTTCACCAACAATAAGTGTTTTTGCAATAATAAATCTTGAAATGAATATGTAGGTATTGATAAAAATACCATCAATATATTTTTAAAAACTTAACAAAGTGAGTGTTGAATATTTAAAAAGTTTTAAGTAAGAAGAATAGTTAGCTATGTTGATTTGACAATGATAAACGGTTCAATTTATAGAATGAAGATAAATGAGTGGCATTATGTTCAATTAATAAACAAAAAAAACTGTAGTTAAGTATCTTACGACGAATAAAATCCTATAGTAAAAGATCAAGATCTATTTTTATTGAACATTGTTTCAGTAAGTTATAGTCTCAATTTTTAACTGTCGCAAAAGTTGTATCCCCGTTTTATTAAAAGAAATCTTTCACTCACTATGTACTTGCATTGTTAATGCACATAAATTTTACAACCCACATAATTTTGTGCATTAAAATATTATCAATTTTATTTATTTTGCATGATAGTAGTATATAATTACAATATTACAATGAGTTTTGTTCATATAAGCTTCGCTTAAAATCGAAACTATCACCTGAGTTTCCATTATGAAAATTATTTTCCGAACAGCTTCTCAAGTTTTTTAACGTAACATAATAATGTTGGATGGAATATTTATTAGACAGTATATAATTATAAATATAACTCGCATAAAATAGGACATTTATTTTGGAATTAGAAGATGGTGTATATTGGGCTTTCAGGTTTCTTTACTCTCATTTTACCAACATTAGGCCCGTACATCAACAGTTACTATAACATCACAGTACGGAGCGGTAACAGGAACTGTTCCTGTGAGACCGGTAATACAAAATAGCGAAAGAATATTGCAATACTGGATACCGGCATGATATTTCGTACACATGCTAACAAATATATGGGGTACAAAAAACTACAGAGCCAAAAGCTGTGCTCAAAATATGTCACTCACCATTAACTACTTTTTCTCCAATAACTTGCAAACCGCAAAACATATCAAAAATGTTGAAGAGACCTTTTACAAACTTTTTTGTCTAAAACGTTTTTTTGTAAGATCAAAAAATAAAATCGCGGCACAATATTTGAACGTAAAAAATCTATGATTCTTCCCCATTACTATGTTATCTAAGACAATAAAAGTATTGTTTTCGGGCGTAACGTAAAGTTTTTTAAACGAGTTAAATTAACGTAAGTTGAAATAAGAAGCCACTTATAAATGGGGAGGAAAAATCCAATTTAAGATTCGCACTTCTCCCTCGTTTGAGCATGACAGGTGTCGTGGTTAAGATTTGTAGTCCATAATTAGAAAGTTGAAAACCGTCTTCTTTAGAACTGTCACACACACATTTTTCACTTTAAGGTTTACCAAATAGGTTTTATTTTTAGTATATCTTGCTGGTCATAAAAAATGAGAAATTTGTTTAAAATGTATATTAGTAAAAATTTTAATATTTTATTGCAATGCGGATTAAGAAAAAATGGAAATATAAATAAATTTACAATTTAAATTTATTAATTTGATTTTCAAAATGTAGTAATTTTAAATAATTAACATAATTTTTAATATGTAGAAAACGTTTAGTCAAATGAGAAAAAATTATTTATACGTTTATACGCATACATAAGACGATTAAATAATTACTGTGACATTAAATTAACATAGTGTGAGGATTAGAAAGAATTGTTCCATTTGATTCGGCTAATTTTCCAATAAATTATGGTAACCGAATTCTTTTAAGGTGGCATGAAATGAAGTCTTCATGTAGTAATAATTTATTATAAATCAAAAGTCAAAAATGATTTATTATTTTCAGTTTCTGTGTTTTTTAACGTACATAATATAAACTTATAACTTATTGTGTTTAATATCTAAGCAAAGGAAAGGATTAGATTACAGAGAGGACAAAAGGAATATTTGATAATATTACAAGAAATATAAAAATGTAACGAATACAGGAAAAATATCGCATATAGAACTGATTTTATAAATTAATACTCTACCAATATATCAATAAATGCAAAGCAGTTAAATAATTATTATTCTTTAGAAGTTTTAACGATTTTAATAATTTATTATTTACAAAAATACAATTATAAAGCTACGGTTGCGGTTAGAGGTCTTTCGGTTGAAGATTGTAAATTAACACCAAGTCAAATTGAACGTAATAGTAAAATTTTCCACGGCATCCAGAAAAACAAATTTAAGATGACTACAAAATGCACATTGGTTGTGGTCACGTTCAATATTCACGGTATTCAGGGACAGACGAAATTGGATCATTATTCAATTTTACGGTATAAATCTAAATTACGTTTAGAGAAAAGTTATCATTTTGTAATTATTTTTATGATTGAAGTGGATAATGAATAACTTGTAAAAATGTTGGATTCGCCTTAGGACTTTTATTTTATAAGACGATGAGTGATGAGCATAATGATTATAGACAAGTTACCATACCTTGTAAGTTACGGTCTTGGATAATATGGTATGTTCAAAATCGCGACACTGTAATTTCGTGGGCAGCTAAGCTGTGATTTTAGAAAATGGCTCCGCTGGGAAATAGTAGTGATTTCTTTCTATACCCTGTGATTTCAAATATATTGGCAGTCGGCAACAAGATGTAATAAAAATGCCGCCAAGGACCGAAACACTTCGAAAGGTCGGAAACGCATTAAGTGACTGCGTGGTAGTGGCTTGTTTTATTATTTTCTTGTTAAAACTTTTTGTAGTCATAAATATATGTCGTGAACCATCGGTAGATACATGTTTCTAAAATATATAGTTAAATATAATTAAGTTGCGGCTTTTACCTTATCGATGAAAGAAGTAATGATTGGGTACGGCAATCTAAATTGATGCTATTTGTAAAACTAATGTAAAATCAAATCCTGCTTAAACATATTTTTTTAAACTTCTATAATAATGTATGATTATAGGACTCACGTATTGTTTACAGCTCTAATGTTCACGATCAAATTTTTCTTTGCAATATTTGAACCGCCAACTACCGATCCGTTACACCATAGCATCTATACAATAAGTACAGAACACGTTATTTGATCATAAAACGTTCAGTGATTATTAAATGTAATTTATTGATTTTAAAATAATTAAAAATAATATTGCATTGTGCAATCAATTCATAATATCAAATAATAATGCATTAATGTTAATGTTTCAATTAATTACCTATTTATAATTTTATAACGGCTTTCATTAAAAATAAATTATGACCTATTAATACAATATCTCATTAGTCATGATTTTAAAAATTCAATAATTGAAAATTATGAATTTTAATTAAAGTTTAAAGTACACTTTATCATCAACTTGCCATTGTAATATTAATCATTGTAATACTTTTATGTTTCTTACCTTCGATATCATTTCCAGAGTGTTAACCTTTTCAGTTAACAAAAATTTGAAATCTATTACACCACAAGTTGGTTATAGCAATATCCTAAATATTAATGTTGCCGACAAAAAGGGGTATTACATTATAATTTTGAATGGCTTATTTAGCCTAAAAATTTGCATTCTTATTTATTTATTTTCAAAGCATTTAAATATCTGTAATCTGTATTACCTTTTACCCAATATACCCGTACATCAAAGGTGCGCTAAATATGGGTATAATCTACAGTTACAAAGAAACGTACAAACATTTTGATTCATTCGCTTTGTGAGTATTTTGTTAATACTTGTTTACCAGTCAATTGCCTTTTATGAGCGTAACACCCACAGGTAAAATTTTGAATGGAATGGAAAATATTGTAACTATACAGTTAATCCACAAATTTTGAAATATGAATGACAGGGGTGTAATTCATAAATAAAAAAAGTTGTAAACCACCAGGCGCCCTTAACTGACTAACTATTAGTTGTAAAAATACTTTCGGCACTGGCGCCAAAAGGTGTTCGAGTTCCTGCTATTAAAATTTTGCCGCCCTAACGTCGCCTCAAAATTGTAGTGATTTGTTGTATCGTGAAACAGGTAGTGTTAATGGTATACTTACGATAAACACACACCGTATTAGGCTCGAATCCAATATTAAATTGCTCATAATTAAAATAACGATCCCATTAAATAAAGTAGATTTTTTTCTATCCTCAATTTTTTTCTAATTCAAAAATAATAACAGTCTTAGAATTGTAATAAACTTGTTGAAATATTAAGTTTCCTTTGATTATGATTATACTACTTAAATATGGGTCATTATGAATTATGAAGAAATATAGACGGAAAAGTTCTTTAATTTTTTCTCTTTTCATTTCCAAATTGAGTGTTTTTACAAGTTTATATTCCCATGAAAGTTTCCAAGTGATATTGACATGTAAGGACTCATTTGTTCATAATCTGAAGTTGATTTTAATGTGTACTTATCTTCAACGCAGCGAACAGAATCAGAGAAAAGCTAAAATATAACAAGATAAAGCATCCACCGTCAGCATAATATATCAAAATACTTACGTATATTTTGACATTAAACATATTTGAGATGACCTACTACAGCTCAAAAAGATAAGTACACTTATATTTTTTAAGAGTTTTCAAAATTTTAAAAATTAAACCCTTTATAAATCAATTATTTTAAATGAAATCAAGTCATATAGTTTATTTACAACCAGTTTAACAAAAAAAAATTAAAACATTTTTATTATGTTGGCTAAATTCTGGTTTCTTACAAAAATCCCCCTTTTGCTTTTATAACAGCTCGGCACAAACGAGGCATTCTTTAGGTGAGTTTATGCAAAGTTTCAAATTGAATTGCATTCCAAGCATTTTGCAAGCCTTGCCATAAATGGGTTTGTGATTTTGGGTACTTTAGTTGAAAGTTTCGATCCAGTTCCTCCCAAAATAGATCTATAGGATTCAAATCCGGAAACGGATGGCCAATCCATATAATTTAGCACTCTTCGTTTTTCATTTTCTCTCAAATAGTCTCTGGACAACTTCGATGAGTGCTTGGGATCATTTTCTTCTTGAAAAATAAAAGCTCTCCCAATTAAACGTCGACCTGATGGCAGCACATTGTTTTCCAATATTGGTTTTTAACCTTCTTTTTCAAAATTCCTTCTATTTTAATAATATCTTCGAGGCAATTGTTGCCAAAAACTTTAAAAACGTAAAGATAAATGAATTGTAAGGCATAGCATTCGAAATTGGAGAATGACGGCACCTCAACTTACCGCCGAAATCAACGAAACTCGTACAAATAATGTCAGTTTGTCGACGGTAAAAAGAAGGTTGCAAACAGCTGGCCAATTGAAGAATTGCTATACGGAAACTTTTGTTAAGACCTCAAAACATAGTGAAGAGACCAGCTTGTGCTAAAAAACATTAAATGTAGTCAATTAGTCAATGGAAAAAGGTTGTTTGGTCGGATGGGTCGAAGTTTCAAATTTTGGTCCTCATCGACGAGTTTTTGTGAGAAAGCGCAAGGGAGAACGGGCTTTGGATGAATGTATTGTCCCAACGGTGAAACACGGCGAAAGGTCTGTTATGATTTGGGGATATTTTGGCAAGAATTGTGTCGGAGATATTATTAAAATAAAAGGAATTTTGAATAAAGAGGTTATAAACAAATATTGGAAAACAATGTGCTGCCATCAGGTCGACGTTTAATTGGGAGAGGTTTTATTTTTCAAGAAGAAAATGATCCCAAGCACTCATCGAAGTTGTCCAGAGACTATTTGATAGAAAATGAAAAACAGAAAGTGCTAAATTATATGGATTGGCCACCCGTTCCCGGATTTGAATCCTATAGAGCTATTGTGGGAGGAACTGGATCGGAAGGTTCGACTAAAGGGCCCAAATTCACAAACCCATTTATGGCAAGTCTTGCAAGATGCTTGGAATGCAATTCAATCTGAAACTTTGTATAAACTCACCCAAAGAATGCGCCTCGTATGTGCCGAGCTGTTATAAAAGCAAAAGGTGGATTTTTGTAAGAAACCAGAATTTAGCCAACACAATAACATTTTTCCAGTTTTTTTATGTTAAACTTGATGCAAATAAATTGTATTACTTGATTTCTTTTAAAATAATCGATTTAAAAAGAGTTTAATGTTTAAAATTTTGAAAACTGTTAAATAATATAAGTGTACTTATCTTTTTGAGCTGTACTGTACCTACTATCGGAGTAAAAAGTTCTGACCCATGACTTTAAGAGCAAATAAGATTTGAAAAATAAATATTAAAATCATCTCAAATTGCATATTTCTAATTTACACCTTTTTAAAAAAATGTACAAAGAAGTGCTATTTTTAGCACCCATACAAAAATCTGTAACTTTATGTGTCTGAAACTTGTTTGTTTATGGCACATAAAAAATATTCTGAAATTTCTGCTAAAATTAAATTTCTATTAATTTCCATTTTCTTGTACCAACTGATCCAATGTAAACGCCTTTTCGCAACAAGCAACTAGAATTTTATTGAAAGTAATTTCTGCAAAATGCATTCGTGCAATTGATTCATTTATTAATAATAATAAAATGATCCTTGAAATAATTTATTAATTCTAAAGAGAAAAGAGATGATTATGGGTGTGTATTGGTTAGTTTTATGTAAGAAATGCATATTTTACTGTATGTACATACATTAAGGTGATTATTTATTAAAATTTGATCGAATTTTTAATCCTGCCCCCAAAGAGGTTCCAAATAAATAAAAACAAACCCTGTAATTGTTTAAGTTTTTCATTTTAATATTTAACCATTGACCATTGGGCATAAACTTTGCCATATTATAAAATACATGTGGTTTTTACGGTTTTTCAGTGAGTATTTTATTGTAGAGCTTAGTATTGTAGAATTAAGGCCCTAAAAATTTGAAATTGTCTATGAGAGTACGGAAAAAAATGACAACCATAGAATTTTGTATGGGATAACACATTCCAATATATTGCAGCTGTTACTTTTAGTTTCTGCAAACTGTTAATTTTAAAAGTAGAAGGTTGGCAATTTTTTTCATAAAGATTCTTGTAGATTAATTTTTGAAAATTTTCAATACTTAGAGCCATAATTAATCCAATAATAAAATGCAAAGACGTCCATGTATTTTTAATGGAAAACGTGATCCCTCTGAAATAATTTACAGGGTTTGTTTTTATTTCTTTAGAGCCTTTTTCGGGTTCACACGATAAAAACAAGTGCCCCCTTTCCTCTCTGAGCTACTGAGACTATTTAATGTAATCTTAGTTGAAATAAACAAAAATTTTAATTTAAAAACTTTATTAATCAGTTTAATCAAGTTATGTTTTATTACGAATTTTAAACTATTACAATTTTGTAGACAATAATAAAGCAACATTTTCGTCGATTAATTTTGGAAAATTTTAAATATTTAGAGCCATAATTAGTCCAATAATAAAAAGCACAGACGTCCATGTATTTTCTATGGAAAACGTGATCCCTGGTGAAATAATTACACGGTTTGTTTTTATTTATTTGGAGCCCCTTTTCGGGTTGACACGGTTAAAACGAGTATCCCCTTTCCTCTCAGAGCTACTGGGACTATTTAATGTAATTTTAGTTGAAATTTAAAAAAATCAAAATTTAAAAACTTTATTAATTACCCAGTCAGTCTAGCTCAGCGCTATTTCGTGAGGCCCACCGGCCTCCATAATTTCCAATGTCACTAATGTATTCTTTCAGATGAAGGAGAAGGCCGGCTACGCCGGGATGCTCCATTTTGGTCAGTCCAGAAAATCGAAAATTTATTAATTAGTTTAATAAAGTTCTGCTTTGTTACGAATTTTAAACTATTGTAATTTTGTAGATAATAAATTTACAATAAAAAATTGTCAAGTTGCCTCTGTACAAATTGTTGCTTAAATTGTGTACCTCAAATCGTATAGCCTACAATTTGTTCATAAAATTTCATCAATAACTTTTCGAAATATAAACTTAAAACTCAGGGGTCAGAACGTTTTACTCCAATTAATAGTATGTAGTATGTATATAAAGAAAGAAATAACTAATAATACAGATTAAAGTCACTTGGATTGGATTCAAAACATAAAAGTACATATATAAAAGAGTAATAAAAATTAAAGTATTAAAACTGATATATAAATTTCGAGTAATAAAATATATATACCTTATATAAAAATTAAATTTACATTTTGGAAAAACGGTAGATTATTAATTTCAACTTCTCATCAATACAATGTGATACAATGATATAAAATTTTATTAAAAATGAAAATAAGTACATAGTGCTATGACCTCCCTATGTTAATTATGCACGTCTCAGTGAGTTGGGCGCCACATCCAGATTGGATGAAATAAATTTAAAAATTGTAATTGTTAAATAAATTACGTGCATAAATTTAGAAAAAAGTTAACACTTTAGCCCCTTCTTACTAGTCAGCCTGAGATTCTCTCTAGGTATGGTAGGTTTTATGAGAAATAAGGGTGGTTGTAAACAATTTCAGAAAACAAATGATCTGCTTTTGAAATGACTCTAAAATTTTTGTTGTGAAGGTGAATATTAAGCTTCCTGTAATTAATTAATCGTCAAAATTTGAGAAATACCTTGCTGTAATTGATTAAAAATAAAAGATGTTGTTAATTTAGAATTAGTTTCTATTCAATCAAAAATAATCGCAATGCGCCAAATAAATGTAAATAAAAGTTAACAAATAATTCAGATTCAAAATCTGTACCAGAATTGGTTTACAATTGAAATAACCAGAAATAAATCGAAGATTCTTCTCTCTTCCTTCTTGTAAATGCTTAATGATCCACTGACATTAAGTCTTGTCGTTATACGAACACGAATTAAATTGTTTATTATTTAAAATGTTTGTGATCGAAGCGTTTAAATTAAAATAAAAATGTTTGTTGATTAAGTTTAGCAAAAGGGTTGCGTTGAATATATTCGAGAATTCTTTCTCCGCGCCCTGTATTTAAATGTTGAAGACAAAATTTCAATTTGAAATGATAATTTTACGATACCTTGATAATAACGTTAAATATCCGTGTAGTTAATTAGTCTGGTGTGAACGGAGGTTTATGTTGATGTTCCAGTCAGCTGTTGGTAGTTGTTGATAAAAGTCGTGGTGTTGCACGTTATACACAATTTTATAAAAAGCACTTGGTTTCACTATATTTATTTAAAATAATTTTCACAAAACATTATTTTCCTTGAAGATATTTAGTAGGTAAGTGTGATTGAATTACTTAATTATCAGATATCGCTAATTGAGTTGCATTTTACCATTTTTTGTTTACAGATTTTTCAACTAACGTCGCCATCTTATATTTCCATTTGAATTGATGATCTTGATTAAAAACTTGGATCACGTTGAAAATCGTCCGTACTCTTCAAAGGCTAAAGTTCAACTAAATTGAATGCGCAAATGGTTAAATTTGGTGACTTTTTGGAATCGCTAGTCAAATTTGATTAATTTAGGAAAATTTTTGTTTAAGCTAAAATAATTTTATGTGCAGGTTATTTATTTATTTATTTATTTATCTACGGCTAAACCTTTTTACAATAATAAACTTTTTCCTTTTTACAATAGGAATTTTTTGCATTATGCTTCTTTCCGTGAAAGAAACAGCGACATTCCCCAACCTGGAGAACCAGAGAGATTTAATTACTTTAGTTACTTTATTTCATCACAGGATGTTTGTACTGATTACTTCTTTGTTCTGTTTACAGGAGCTGAATTAATATCATTTTTCAGAATATCAATTGATCGTCGACTTCTTATCTCTGAACAAATCTCCAATTCCAAGCAATTCTGATCATTACGCTATTACACAATTTTCGTACATAATTTTATGATGGCCTTTTAGATGGATAGATGGTCGATTTTTGGTATAACTCATTTTACACAAAACATGTTTTTAACAAAGATATTTTCATTACAAATTCATAAATCGATAGGTTATGTTTTACATGTAAACAAATTTTATAAATTCACTCTTTCTAAAGTAATTACTCTTTTTTGGAGATTTTTGACATGACAAATCTCAAGATTAATATTCTTAGCAAGTTTTAACATTATCTCTCAATCTTGGACGATTTTGTTTAGCTCATGGTATTTGAAAATAGAGGTGGATATTTATCTCTGAAATCTAAATGTTCTACGAAACCTTATATTTCTTAAATTTAAATGTTAAATGATCATTTTAGATTTATGACTGACTATCGTAAGATGGTCTCATTTTAAAACACAGCAATAGGTATTTGTATTTTTGTCTCATAGCTAATAAATATTTTATAGTCTAACCACGCAAATAAACCACAGAAGTGGCTTGGTGTGATCGTTGGTTGAGGTACAGTCGATACTAAACTTGCCCTTGGGTCATTTTGGATTCAATATTTAAAATGTGGGTGGAGACCGGTGTCATGTTTTACTGTTTTGATACAGTAGCAAAAAGTGATATATTATTTAAAAGATGTTTTTATTTATTTGTATAAAATCAAGCAAGTGAGTGTTAATTTACAGCAAGTGTTAATCAATGTGATGTGTAGTATTGTCGGCACTCTGTTCCATATTACTATGAAAGGCGCGGTAGGAAAAGTAAATTGCAAAGGAACAATGATGAGTACAGAAGAATATATTATAAATTTTCATAAAGATGGTAAATCGACCTCGGGAGGTTGAATTGAAGATAAATTCAATCTGAATATAGAATCATAAAGCAAATAAGAAGATACTCAAAAATAGGAAATAGGCAGGAAAATAAAACTCAAGATCTATAAAAGTCTGAAAAAACAGTAATTACATATATGTGATCAAATTAGTATGCATGATAAAGAAGGCCAAGAAAAGTTGAAAATATTTGAAACAAAAATACTTGGAAATAATCCTGGGTTTAGAGAAGATTGATGATAAAAAATCACCATAAATGAATGGAGGAAATTCATAATGAAGCTATTGGGAGAAAAAAATGCACAATACGCAAAGAATAAGTTGGTTATGTAATTATAATATTTCAGTGGAAATAAACAGAAGAAATACCCAAAGGAACACCATAGTTAGATGAAGTTTAAGAAGTTTTGAAAGAGATGGCAATCTACAACAAATAGTATAATGTAAGGATGAAAGTAAAGAGTAATCTGCACCTCGTAAATATATTTGAAACACCAGAAGGAAAAGAAGCGACATACTTGGATATAATAAAGCCAGTAATGATAAATTTTTACACAAAGTTTCTATGTTGGATTTGAAAAAAACAAATCCAACAGATATTAATAAAAAGTATTTGTTTAAACAAAATTCATACATAAAGTATGTTTTTGGCGTCATGGTTGAATTTGATACGGCATGTTATTGGACGAATACACAACTATTGCAAGTACACCCAAAGCTCAAGCGCAGATGAGTAGCGTCATCTGTGTAAGTTGTAAACACAGGTAGTAAGCTCATCAAAATATGGACCACTTTGATTTATCGTGCAATTGTGGTTTCGTTGTTAACCCATAAAGGGAGTCATAAAAAATGTTCTAAAGAGTACGGTAAAAAACATTAGATTGCGGTAATTTTCTTATTTATTCTTCAATCTATTTGAGACGGAAGTTACACTGAAAAGTATCAATCTTGTTTTCGTTTTAGATACATATTATTTTTGTAAAATGAAAAAACTGTGTATTTGGTCCGTATGTATTCTACAATGAATAACACAGAACAAATTAAAAATTAGGATACTTTGAAGAAATTATTTAGAATTAACATAATAGGTGTGCTGAAAATGTAAGAGGAAGAAGAAGAAAATTTATCAAACTGTCCACAAAAACTACTGGGTCATCAGCAAGTCCTATGTTATTTATACATTCACTATTAATCTCCTCCTGGTTTAATTCTAATGTCTCTCGATATATCTTCTTGTAAATGTATGAATAATGTTTGGTTCGAATTCAAGATAAGTCGCAGATCTCGATCGTCTAGCTCCATTTTTATAAATATTTTGGTCAGTTTGTCGTGTCGTACGTTATTAAACGCTTTTTGGTAATCAATAAAGAAGAAAAAAACGTCTCACAGTTGACATATTTATTTACATCTTTGGAATAGCACTTGAAGACTAAAACAGCTTCTCTTGTACCCATCGCGATGCGGAAGCCAAACTGTGTACGGCTGATGTGACTTTCCCATAACTGAATAAATTTCAAAATTATGAGTTATATTTTGGAATAGTTTCAAGAACTGGCTGATGAGGCTTAATGGTGCGGAAGTCAGTACAGTGCTTGGCGTATAGTTTCTTTGGCAGTAGTATGAATGTGGATTGCAACCACATTTCTTGATATCTCTCCGCTGAAGTTGAATATTTTCGTTAACCAGAAATGCCCGCATCGTCAAATAATAACTTAAGTAATTCCACATGGAAACCATCAGGTTCAGATAATCTGCCTTCTTTGAGCTGTGAGATTGTTTAACTGACCTTATCTTTTGTAATTGGTAGGTTATCCGGGCAATTGTACTCTTTCGTATGTTCTTCTCTGTTATTTTCGAAAAGTTCGAATGCTTACCGGGTATCCATTTTCTTCTGCTTGTTGATTATAATTTTACCACTTGCTTCTTGTAATTTTCCTGTTTTTGGACCTCTATATATTAAATAGATCATATTTATATTCTTTCTATGTCTTTTATTTTGTCACATTGTATCTTCATCCAGTTTTCCTTTGCTGTCCTTATTTCTCATCTTAATGGCATTTGAATGTCATCACGTCATTTTTTGCTTTCATGTTCCTTCTTTCCTGCATAAGTTGAAAGATTTCATCTGCCATCCAGCTTTTCCTTTTTATACTCCTAATAATAAATTACTAAATGTGAGTTTTCGATCTCGTTCAGAGGCTCTCTTTTTTTTGTTCTTGTTAGTTGCTCTCCTCAGTCACTAGTTTTGACACTGTTTCATTTGCTTCCTGTTCATTTTCTACGAAGAGTTCTATTCTCTCCTTTAGTTCATTTCTTGTGCCGAAACCGTACTCGCCGACAAAATCACCATAGTTTTCTTTCCGCTTAGAATTCATATCACGTTTTACTAGTATATCTTAAACTGTTTTACTATATCTGTTGGTGATTTGTAAAAGCATTCTATTTTCTTATCTGGTTTATCAACGGCGAAGCCATACATTTCAATTTGGATGACCAGAATTTTCTCGGGGACTACTGTGGAATTGATTATGTGTTGTATTCTTTTGGGTATTATTATGCCCACCCCATGAATATGTCGTTCGTTATAATTTCCAGAATTATATACTTTGTAATCTGCAACTATGCAGCATCTTGATCCGAGCCACTGCACTGTATGTATTTCACTGATGACCGTTATGTCGGTTCCGATTCTACTCATATCTTGTATAGCATTATGAGTTTTTCCCGCCTGAAATATTGTTCTAGCATTCCATTAGCAGATTTTAGTGGCATCTTAGCAATGTTTTTCTTTTTATGGTTGTATTTATTAACTATTGTTTCTGTTGTTACTGCTGTTCTTGGTATGGATTTCGTTGAATGACGACCAGGTAAACCCATGTTTCTTTCCTTGCCGGATATCAGTTTCCGAAGTCCATGATCAATACGTTCAGTACGAATTATCTGTGTCTTTGATTGTCATTTGGAGTATTCTTGGGATTATAATGAGGTAATGTCCCGTTGCTTTCTTCTTCGTAGACTCAAACATCCAATTGAATTAAAATGTTATTGTCGACTGTGGGTATCTGACCTAGTGTCAAAGCATTTACATTTCTCCCAACCAAAATTCAGTACTGGTATAGTTGCTACCCTATGCAATTTGTTATTATACCATCCCTAATATAAGTGGGTTGCCACTTCCACCATTTTCACCCTACCGATTCATTTCTTCTCGCGTTCCATTATCGTAGAGGGTCTTCATCCATAACCTTGGACAAGGGTAAAGGATATACTTCGCGATATTGGATCCTCGATAGAATTTTACCACCGACTTCAGTCGGGCCCACCTCCGCGACGTGGACGCTCCTGTCGAGTACTATTTAAAGTGGGTTCAGAGACGAGGACTCTGTTTCCCTTTAGGCCGGGTTAGAGCTCGTTTGTGAAGCCACGAACTGAGGTGGTATTACAGTTTGAAACTTTTTTTGTTATTTAAAATTAGAAAATTGCTTAATTAGTTGGTATTCTACTTAATACTGTAGCTTAAAATATTTGACACATTTGCAAGAAATTACATGAACCGCTATAACCAGGTAGTTCAGTTATTATACTTTGCGAAAAGGGGATTCGTGAAAATAACTAGAAAATGATAGTTTTTGCTTAAAACCCTTCGTTTTACATCGTAAAAGAGATCCTAAGTTTTTGACATTTGACAGAATAATTTTTTAACGTTATCTGTGCGCTTTCGAAGTTCATCGCACTATTTGCCCCTTTTTGAAGAATATCAATGATGGTCTTAGTTTTTCAAAATTTTATCGGTTTTTTGTGCGTCTCAACAAAAATGTATGAGTTAAGATTTAAACTGAATAAAATTTTTTACAAAACAAAACAATATTGTTCAATTTTGAAAGCTTATAGCTATGGACATGTTAGGTATTTTACAGATAAAAACAGATGTTCTTCGCAAGGCTGTATTTTGGAAACCGTAGGGACTAGAACAATACCTTTTGCCTAGATTTCGTTGGTAACTAATTTTGGAATAGGATGCACAGATTCTTCGGCAAATTTGTCATTGTTGTTCAATCCGAGCGTGATAACGAAAATTTAGAGGTTCTTTAGGCCATTTATAACTAGAACTAGGAACTAGACATTTCATGAGTGAAAAATTGTCCCGATTTTTGATAGTACACTAACGAAAATAAAATTCGCGAATTTTGACCCAAGAAGCTACCCACTAATCGCTCGGTCATTCACTCACATTCAAAAAATGTAAACAAAGTCTTTTGCTTTAAGGGGGTATTCCACTAATTTGCACATAAAGCTAGGTAATTTTCAGAAATAGGAAACAACAGAAATTTTTCTGATATGGTAGGATTTTTCATATAAAAATAATAAAAATTTGTGCAGCTACAGTTTCCTGAATGTAACTCGATTGAACAGTTACCCAGCAATGGTGGGCAAGCTGTATTTGTCGAAAATAAAAAAACTAAAAACTTTCGTATTCAACAAAGTTGTCATTATCGTCTCCACTACAATCATAAGAAAAACAAATTTCTGTAGGAAATGACTGCGTTTAAAAAAAAATTGAAATTTTCTACATTTTTTTCAAGTTGAATCCACAAAAAAGGAACCGAAATTGTGCATGAATGATTCAATTGAATCGGTTTATTATTTTTTAAGATAGAATGCCCACCAACTAAAGAAATGTCATTTTGAGGAAAACGCATTTAAAATTTACGGTAAGGTTCTTGTAGTGAATTTGCAACTGCGTTATTACTAGAAACTTTTATAACTTCCTCATTTTTTAAATTTTTCACGAAATTCTTTCAATAACATGTTCTAGAAAGATTCCGGATTAGTAATATATTTACGTACATATAAAAAAATATGTTGTTTGAAGTGAAAAACCCCTTAAGGTTTGAGAATTTCAAAATTGTGTTATCAGGAAATTGCAATCGTATTGATTGAGTACTTTATATACTTTTTTGATTTACATTATTAATTTTTTGTCCAAACAGATTGATATTCCATCAGACATTAAAATGCATAATGAAAAATGATTAATTTGACTTTATATTAATAATTTCCGGTTGTTTTAATCATGTTAATTTAAAAATTTAATTACTTGTCAAAGTTTTTTTGTAAAATGTAGTAACAACGAGTTTTACGTCTGGCAAAATTATATCCATTTTCAAAATAAAAACTAACCTTATTAATATTGTTATGACCAGTTATCTTTCGTCTGTCTGTTTATCCAGGTTAAACCGATTACCGTAATTAAAGGTTTTTGTTTTTCAAAGTTGAAGCCCAGAAATGGGTCCCGAGTTTCCAAACGCATATAAGGTTCCGTACGTTTCAAAATGTTACCTGAATTTTATGGTATTGTGGTATTAACATTGCTTGATGGTACTACTTTTGGCAGCAATCTTAAAATATTATTTTCCTTGTATTCAAAATTTGTCGCTCAGAATTAAAAGTGAATAACATCGAGTTATTTGTCAAAACAGTTCGGTAATAAAATTTTATCGAAAAGTTTATTCCTATTAATATCTAGAGAAAAGATTATTTAATTTAATGGGATGTTATTTCCATTAATATTTGTAGATTATGGTAATAAAAAATTTGAGGTTTATGCAAAGGCGAACGTCGGATATAAAATATAGTTTAACTTGAAGTCAAGCTAAAAATATAGAAAGTTTTATTATAAATTTAGTCAGTAGCAGCAATGTAGTTATAGCCTAATAGAAATGCCAAAGAGAATGAATATAAATTACATTAATGTATGGTAAACATTCATATATGTAAGCGAAAGAATCATAAATATGTCACTAATGTTGTCAAGCAAATGCCGATAAATGTGTTCTTGGGAAACTTTAAAATTAATTCGAAATGTTGCACGTCAATATAAATAAAGAGAGCCTATGAGATGTAAAAGCTTTTATAACTCTCGAAGAACGATACTACGACGTAGAGTAACATTGAAAGAAATAATGGACATCAGAATAAAATCAGCAGCTGTGGTAGCTAATCTATTCTAGGAGCAGATAGATGACTCTGTCAACTCGTTAGTTTGTTCCAATTATTTTGCTTTATGTGCGATGAAATGCTGAAATACTACAACTAGAAATTTATGAGTAATTTACAACCTTTTAATTACGTTTTAATAACTTTATTCGGAGTAATTTTTATAGCAAAAAATAATTAGTATTCAACGGTAAAACAAGTTTCGTGCATAAAATAATATCGTTAAAATGTAGATATGCTAAAGACATATTTTGCATCATAATTTAACATTTTATTTAAATTTAACAATTAAAATATTGCCACTTACACAAAAACGATTAAGATATTTTAAATGAAAAGCGTATACGCATATTGATCGACACTAAAAACTAAAACACATCACAAATAAAGAGCATCAAGTTGGTCTCACTTGGTCTGAGTAAACGTGTGAAATTTTTTTTAAGAATACAAATTTTACTCAGTGTTAGTTAAACAGTAAATTTATAATATAATAGTTTACTTTTAAATAAATATAGGTTTTTAACAACGTTGAGATCTGTACATATACACAATATAATAATAATAATATAGTTCTTTTTAAGTATTTACACACTGATTTCATCAGTAGAAAATAATATATTACAATTAACGAGTTATATTTTTTAAATAATTGTCATATCACACGATTACTGTTCACTTTCCAAAAAGACAATATTTTTTAATAATTACGACTAGCGATGTCAAGTTATAATCAGCACAGCTTAAATATTTGGCTTGCAGAAATTAAACTCACACTTTGTTTATGGATGCATTCCTGAACTCGTGTTTAGTCGTGGACCGTATATACTATATGGCGACAGATATGGCGAAAGTCCTGGATGACCAAGAGGGAAACTCGATAACGCGGATGAACTTAACGGAGGTAATAGCGAAGGTTTACTGTAAGGATGATATCTTGCGGTTGCTAACGGACTTAATGGCGGTGTCGGATATGATCTATGTAATAACGGATGCGCCGGCGGTGGTAAACCCGCGGAATTTAACATCGATAAGGTCGAATTTGTTTCAGCCGCAGAAGCCATTGCCGTGTGACTTTGCAAATGTCGTAAAAGTTCTTCGGAACTTGAAAATCGTTTACCACAATATGGTGCGTCCGAACTTACCCAATTACAAACAAAGGGAAGTTGCGAAGCAGCAGCTAATGCGGCTAATTGTGCGTGAGCATAAGCAGCGGCGACCGGATTATGTCCCAAATATGCTGCAGGAGATTTCGAAGCAACATGATCACATTGAGTGCAGCCTGCAGGACAATTCGATTTTCCACCAGACGCGGCCAATAAGTGAGAACTCAAACTACACCCGGTGCAATAAGGATCTCTACACGCCGAAACCAAACTATCCGACCCCAACGAACTCTTCATCCTCGCATAATTTGAATATGGTCCAAACGCTCCACTTTTGAGAGCTTGATGATGCGATAATAAACTACTAGTCATGAGATCCATCGGAAGCGGGATACCCGGATGATATCCTGTCAAATAACTCGAAGTTGGTGGCATCGCTACGCCAGGTTTAAATGTTCCTAAAGGTAAATCCTTCACACTTGGATCGGTTGTGGACGTTAAAATACTTTGTGTAACATTTGTTTTACCACTAGACGAATTTAAGGCTAACGGACTTGAAGTTCGAACGGATTTTGTAGGACTAGTCCTTTCGAGTGCATCACTCCCGTCAGTTACAGGCGATTTTCTATCAGAAACGGCAGGAGAAAGTCCCGGTGATGTTTCACTTTGATTACTACTGCACCTTCCATTAGTTACTACATTACTTTTTAACGTGACAGGTGTTCTTACACGATTTGTTGAATTACGTTCTTCGGGTGATTGAGTTTTTTCTCTAGGTACACACGAATCGTACGGTTTAAAACTACTTTTTCCTGATGATTCTGAGTTGACAGATGGCGATTTTGATTTTATCGATTCTGATTTACTACCTTTGGAGGATTTTTCCGAACTTGCGACGAGTTTAGAATTTGGTAAATCGGCCCCAATTTGACTACACGTTTGAGCCAAAAGAGCTAACGGACTCTTTTTAGCATCCAACTGTAACAACAAGAAATTTATTAAAAACCAATAATTTTAAAAAGGCGACGGTAATAAATTACATTAAATTAAATTTAAATAAATTTCAACTTACCGTGGTCGGCAAAGGAGTTAAATATTCCGGTCTTAAATATTGATTGCCCGAAGTAAGCATTTTCGAATAAACATTAATTGTTAATTGCAACTGTTCATTATTCATTAAGATTACAAAATAAGTTTATTACACGAAATTTAACACTACAACACGTGTTCGTATAAACAATAACACTCCTACTTACACGAATACAAGAGCATGACTGACGCTGAAAACGACGTTCTACAGGCGCGCTCATCTAAACTGACGTCACACGTCTCCACATCCCCACTACCGTGAGCTTTGACACCCTCGACCGCAGATCACCATGTTATTGCTTCTTCTATTTGCTTGTCGACACCCTTCAATTTGACGTTAGCCCACCACTCAACACATGACAATAATACACCTATGTCAATGTTTTAACCAACATATGAACATTGTTATGATATGTATAATTATTATTAACTACTGGGTGATGATTTAAGGAAAGTCGTGACGCATTTAAGCGCGGCGGACACCGGTTGATAAGTTACAAATTTATTTTTCTACAAAAATGTAACAATAGAAATTGTGATTTTGGTTTAACACAATAAATCTCTTGCTTCCATATCAACACATGTTAAATAAAATAAATCTTAGCTTATCTCGGCAACTGTGTCCACCTCGCTTTAAAACATATTATCGACTAGTTGTCGTTGTATAACCACTAAAACTGCATACTATTTTTATTTCGAGTTAGGATTGTCTCCAATGTGTTTTCCTAACTTACTGTTATGTTCCTGTCCATTAGAAATGTATACCTACTGTGTGGATACTATATCAATTCTCTAGAATAAACATCTTCTTTTATTGTAAGCATCAGCCTGCTTTTCTTCTAGTTTTCTTCTGTTTTTCTAGAATAAACATAAGAAATATTTTAAAGAAAGTAGCATTATGGTTTACTTTTTTTTAATACTTCTAGAACCTTGTAAACTTTTTTATCACTTTAAAAGTTGACCCCCCCCCCCGCTTCCGGAACTATAAATTCAGATAATAATATTTTTTTGCGCTGCCCATTTTTATATTCAAGCTTTTGGTACTTGTAAACTTTTCAATTTTTAAATATAGGTGCCTGGTATTGTTTTTTGTTATTACTTATTGTTGGTCACAGTTGACCTTTGCGCGGTAATCCGTCACTGGTTTTCAGATCATCGAGGTTGATCTAGATTCAGTGGCGTAGCTACATATTCAGCACCCTGTAGCAAGTACAATCGAAAAAAAATCTGATGTGACAACACATTACTTTCCCATTTAGTAGATTCCACTTTTTATATTAAATATTAATAAAACAGATGTTAACACAAAACAATTTTTAACTCGATAAAATACACAAATTATACTTTGAGATATCAAAGTTACGAAATTTAATTTGTAATTTAGCATGGTAACTCATATTTTTTAAAAGCACTTATTTTATATTTTCATTTTAACAATAATTATATAACATTTTTGCATTGAAAAATTTTTAAAATTGACATTTTCCATAAAAAATTAGAAATTTTCGGAATGCCGTGCCGTCTATATGCAACCAAATTTTAACTATGGGCGTAATGACGTCAGAATTAATTTTTTATAAGTAATTAAAAAATTCGTTTGGTATTAACTACATAATATGTTAATACAAGTAAATTAGTTAAAATATTAAATTATAGTAATGAACAATACAAATCACTTTGACAGATCAAAATTATCCAAGGCAAACCATATATTCATTTAATATCCCTTATTTTAGTTTTGCATTTTAACAATAATTTAAGAGGGAAATATCAAGTGTGGGGTATCAAAAGATGCGGAAAAATAATCTCTTTCGATTGATATGATTTTCAATCTCATATGTTCCACCGGGAAGCGGCAATGCTCTTTAACAATTTTCATTCCCCTAAAAAAGGGGTTAAAAATGGACGGTTTTCAACCAAAATCTAATCAGCTCTTTAGACAGCTACTTCAAACTAGTGTATAAAATTTCAACTCAATCGGTGCACGCGTTTGTCTGAAAACGTTGACGAGAAAATCACCACACATCACACATCACACATCACACTTCACACATCACACATCACACACACATCCGGACATCATTCCAAAATTGGTCTTAAACAATTCGTATGGGCTCATAGACCATGGGAAAAATGCTAACTCAAAATTTTTTTTTAACTCGATAACAATACTTTCCTTTACTACGTAAATGGGAAAGTAATACAATCCGAGTATGCATTGAACATTGGCGCCAACACAAAATTTTGGCGATGTGGGTAACAGTGAGACATTTAAATAGGGTAACAGTGAGATGTTGTATTTCTCGTTACTATTTTTTTAACGATCTGTTTTGTGTAGAAAAAGTTTCAATTTATCAGTATGCCTAGAAATTTACAAAATAAAATTAATTGTCGAACATTCTCTGACAAAAAAATTACTTCAAAGAACGAAGTATAAAATCTGCGGCAAAAGGAGCATTTAATCAATTTTGATTCAATAGTTATTCCCTTAAATATTGTACTTAGCACGTAAGCAAAATATTATGTTTACATTTTTTGGTAAATAAATAGTAAAAAATATTTTATTGATCCCAAAAATTAGTGTCTCACTGTTACCCACGCGTGAGTTTAATAATGCCTGTATTTGAGAGCATTCCACGCATTACCAAATTGACTAGTGAAAACTATAAACATCATAATATAATACGAGTAGATATGCTAGAATGTCTACATAAAATAATAATTTTAATTATGACTAATAATAACCTAGCTAAAAGCCTTAAAAAAGCGTCTCACTGTTACCCATGTAGCATTTCCGAGACTGTTTTAATAGGTTCAAAATAATTAATCAAATTTTTAACTTCACGTTGCTCGTCATAATTTTACCATTCAATAATAAATATGTATGTCAATATTTTAATTGCATCAAAATTGCAAGAACGTAGTGCATCAAGAGCTTGAACACGGAAAGATTATCGTGTTGGACAAACTCTTCTTAATGTTTTTGATAATTTGCTTTGATTTATTTCTACGAATATTGCCTAACGCCCAACAGAACTAAGAAAAACGATTTTTCCCAGCTGTTCATAAAACTGTCCGACTTCCTGTATATTGGGGAATAGTGAGACATTTGACATGGCTAACAGTGAGACGTTGTATTTCTTATTACTATTTCTTTCAACGATCTGTTTCGTGTGGAAAAAGATTCAATTTATCAGTGAAAACAAAAGTTTTCACAAATTTTTATTGGAACCTTTCTAATTTTGCAGCCCCATGATTTGTGCGCCTGGAGCAATACGCTCCAACTGCTACATGGTAATAGCTACGTCATTGACTAGATTTATAAAAATTTACCTTTTATTACTAGATTTCATAAAAAATAATTATATACAAAACTTTTGCTGAAGTCACAATGGAACTCTACTCACGATTCGATTATTCTCTATCAAGTGGCAGCAGGCTAACTAAAAGTTGGTTTATGCACACCGATTCTGATTAGCTACACACGAAACGCAAATCCCGCACAGTGGGACAAGTTTAATTTTCAGTTGGTCGTAAAGTAAATAATTAATTTGCTTAAAAAATTAAATGTATGTAATACTTAGTTTATTTAAAACATAAATTTCTTTTATTCAAATGTAGTATGTTATACTTTTTCTATGTAGTCTATTTATTACATTATATAATAAAATACATAAGTTTGTTCACAATATATTGAATGTGATGGTAAATATTTGGTAAACTTAATGGCATTGTTACCATTTAGTTTGTAATGTTTATATAAAGCCAGTCAACTTAATTTTTAATGTTAATAATATTGTTCTTCTGAATATCCCAAATCGATTAAATCAAATAGAACGGTTTCGGTAAACCTGAGTTTATGTTAGTATAGTATTTAATAGATATAATATTGTTTACATTATTGACATAGTAAATATGATCATTTGTTTCAGTGAAAAAAAATTTCATTAACTACGGCGAAAAATATTTTTTATCGGTGTGTAGCTGCATCAAATCAAGCTTTAAATAGTTTAAAACGACAGGGCATAAAACTCACTGAAACGGTACTTTAATGTAATAAAATAATAGAAGAAGAAAAGAGAAAAGAAGTTACTACTTTCTGTAATTATTTTAGTTATAGTTTTATTTAAAAAATCACATAAAAGAAAGGACATTATTTTGCTTCTAAACGATGGCATCATAAGACAATATAATATAAAAAAAAACAATGGAACCTGTGCAAAGTTGTAAAAGCGGCAGATGCCAATTGCAGAGAGAATATGTTGTATTTTCCGTTCTGATAATATGTAACATTCATACACTGCCCTTCTCTGCAGTGGCGGGCGCCAAGCTTTTCATAGGTTGGGCAGACATAGGTAAAGAAAATACTTGATAAGAGGCTATCTTGAAATGAGAAGCATTTTTTTAAGTGGGTGTGGTCCACTTATTGTAAAACTGCTTGAGAAATTCGATTATGAATTATGGAACTAATGGATTTCTAAAAGGTTACCTTAGTCTACAAAGCGTTCTAAAGGGACTATTGCAGAAATAATTGGAGGCATGGAATAAATTTTATTATAATTATGTAGCAACCACCCTGTATATCTCAGACAAAATCAATTAGTTTTATTATTATTGCTTACACTTTAACTTTAATTAGTCTAGATACGCCTCCCGGATATTTAACCTCTCGAACTGTCTCAAAATATTACTTAAAAATGTTTTCTTTTCTTTATGGGAATCATGCGATTCTCGCCCTAATGAATCTCAAAAGACAATTAAATAATTAAAAACATTTGCAAATCATTAATTAATATATTAATTTATTAATTAATATAATTTCGAATCAATAAATTAACAAACAAAAATTAATAATTATTGTAATTGCATGAATTAACGCAAATTAAGCAAGTCAATCACAGAAATATTCAATTAAAATAGACTAAATTATGTCTTCAAGTGAATGCATTAGGACGAGCGATGACAAATATATTAGTCTTAAGATGTTAATTTTAGTGCATAAAATGGTTTTCTTACTTAAAAATGGGATTAACTTGATAAACAAATATGAGTTCGGTCAAATTTATGACCCCAGTAACTCTTTCACACGAAATTATCCCACACTCCGGGGTGGAAATCTCATAAATACCGCCTCAGATTTGGTCCAAAAGGCAGTCTCTTCTCAATTTTCACTCAGCTATATTGTTACGGTCAGTCAGATTTTTCGTTCAACCTAATATTTACTAAGTGTTAACTTCAAAATAATTTACTTCATAATTAATAACGTCGCGACTCCGACAATTAAAATTAAATTGTGTCCTAAATTTCCATCACTAGGTAAGAAAATTGATATCATTTAAATATTGTATTGTTTAATTAAGTTCCATTAACCATATATTATTGTCCGAATTAATTTAAATCTTTTTTTTTGTTTGAGTTTATGTATTTCCTTCTTTTTTGTGTGTGGGTGTTTGTTCAGTTATAAATAAACCCCAATAAATTTATTTTTGTGTTTAATTTGGTAATCGAGTTTATCCCCCTACGTCCCCGACTATTCGATCCACGTCTACCGAGTTTTGATTGTTTTTCATATTAAATAAAAAATAATCTGGTGGCAGCGATATAAATCCCGATAATTATCCGTGGGATTCTACAGCAGAGCCAGCGGCGGGTTTCTACAATAGAGCCAGCGGGCTCACTACAATTATTTTGGCTCAAAGAGGAAATACTGATTTTGCACGATATAGGCCTTTAGGGACTCCGGATTTGATTGTTATGTGGGAAAAACCGTGCGAAAATATATATTTTTATGAATATTCGTGAATAGAGCAAAATGTCAAGCAATTAAAACTAAAGCAGACTAAATTTTCTATAGAAAAGATGACCTATTTTTTTTATGTTAATTAATCCGTTACAGAATTGGGACGTTTTTGTCCCAAGTGGGCATACACATTTTACTTTATAACCTAATATTTTTGGAAAAATCTAAATAAGAGTCAAAATCTATAATTTTTCCATTCTTGTTATTTAAGTGTCGTGCCTGATTCTAGGCGTAGGCAACCTCTCTCATATGTAAGTATGTGTTGTGCGTTTGAAGTATTACCACACACATAGGGGACCTACTGCTTAACGCGGGAAGTGTATTCACTTCATCCCCAGAGAGGCTGTACCAGACAGATTACATCTCGGTGGTTTGCCATTGTCTTCCTAGGGGAGACGGTCAGAATAAAGTCTTACTGAACTCGAAGTCGAAGCAGGCATTCAGCATTAGCAGCAACACACTCAACGTCTTGAGCTGATGATCGTTCCAATCTTTCCATTAAAATACATTAAACTACTTCTATACCGATCAGTCTCGACTAGCTAACTATAAGGTACCAAGGAACCATGGCACTACCATAGTACAAAATAGTTACCCCCCCCCCCTAGGATAAGGTTTCAAGATAAATATTTAAAGACATTGAGAATAGAGAATAATATATTAATTTTGTAGGTATTTTTGATTTTATACAAATTTGAATACTTGAAAATTTTCATCACATATAGTACCTGGAGGGTATTCCATACCCCGCAGACCCCCCGGTTAGGATTTACTGTCTCTTGTTCTGAAAATAAGCGAATTACTATTATCTATATTGCATTAAATTTTAAATTAAATTGAAGTTTTCCAAGTTTACCGTTAAAAGCTAGATTCTTCTTTTTTCGGGTTTATCGTCTTTTAGATCTGTCGTACTCAGTGATATTTTTTCCAAGTTGAACGTAAAAAGTTAGAAGGACACAAAAATAATAACTACCCGAAAAATCTAGATCCATTTTTCCCCGGATCTATCGTATTTTAGATCTGTAGCACTCAGAGATATTTTTTCCAAGTTTAACGGAAAAAGTTAGAAGAGCACAACAATAATAATTAGAAATTATTCAACTATTTATTACAAAGTCGGGGTGGGGCATGGCCTATGAATACTAACAGCCAATGAGAGCCCCTGTTTCACAACCCTTTTAAATGCTGTGTTTGGGGGTTAAACATGAATTTTTCGCAAATTTATTTGTTTATTTCTACTATATAAACCTTCAGTTTCCCGAATCTGTATAGGCAATTTTTCAAATCGCGGTCATATAATTCGTGCTACTCCCTATTTTGGAAATGAGTTAAATATCAACTAAATATGAGCTGCAATGCATTTTTAAACAAATTTATTAAATTAGAGTGCCGATTAGAGTTCCACCCTGTATATCGGTGACCATTAAATGTAAATGAAAAATTATGTTTTAATCTACGTATTATTTTGAGAGTCATGTTAATTTTGATATAATTAAAACATAATTTTTTGAGTGTTTACCACCCTTATATTATCATCAGCTCTAATGTTCCCCATTATAGGGTAAATAATGTTCCTTAGCGTAAATATTCTGCGAATCAGAAAATATAGTTAAATCAACAATTTTTGAAACATAAAGCAAAATATTTTTTATATAAATTTGTGTAATTGTTCGGGGGCGACAGAACTAAAAGAACTTTTATCACGCTGTACTCATAGGATCGAAACAGCACGGATGTATTCCACTCTACCATATGTATTCAATTCTATTAAGTCAATAGGTACCATTTTTGATCAATGATATGTGCATATTTTTGCTTTTGTCTCGTGTTCAACAAAAGCGGTTAAAATTTGCATACAATTAAAACCATATAATTTGGTTGTCTATAAAACATTCAGTGTCCAGAGGGTATAAATATCCTTTTCGCTACATTTTCCAGGTGTCTTTAAAATTCAGACTCAAAATTTTAAATTTGACGGTTAAAATATATAATGCACACGTGACAAAATTTTAAAGAAATTATTTGCAACACTTTTTATTGAATTATAGGAAATATTAAAAACACTCTCTACGTGATTTCTACGTCCGGTGTAGAAAAAACAATCACACCGTGATTTATAAAAGCTTTAAATTTTACTTTATGATATGTTTGAAAATAAAATTGGCCGCGCAAGATATTTAAAATAACATAAATTTAATTATGCAACAAAGCGATTTTCATCATTTTATTTACTAGTGTAAATTTTGTTTCCTTTAGTTTTAAAATTCGCTGAACTTTGGGAAGAAAAATAGAGGAAGGAGTGTTACATTGATTGAGTTTATACATCAGGTTTGATAGTAAATAAAAAAAGGTATTGTATTTGAGTGTATGGGAAGTGTAGATGAACATCGGGAGTTACATAAGTACTCTCAAGAGAGTGATCGGAAATGCGAAACCTAGCGGCGAATCCTTTGGTTGTTCGCCAGACTACTCTTTAGACCATGTCACGTTCGCAAAACCAATCAGCCATTGATTTATGTGTCCTGGATTTAGTGCATCAGACATTTGCTACAACATGTAACAGACGATGCAATAAATTTTGACGTTTCACAAATGTATAGGTAGGTGTATATTCAATATATTCGAACTATGTGTAAATGGTATATTCTCATTCTCTGTTCTAAAATTAGTTTGATCGAAATTAAAGGTATGGTATAGGTAGTAGGTAAACGTACAAGTAGTTGAAGTATAGAAACTGAAATGCATTCCGACCTATTTTAAGTCGAATCAAAATAAGTATCTTAACGATCTAGTAGCAACGTCGACGTGTTTATGATACTGTCGTTGATGTACATACTCAGCTAATGACTCGACATATGTACAGAGCCAACATGTAGACTTCTGAGTGAATTATTAACGAAGCAATATATAACGCTAGCGGTACTTGGCGGCTGAATGACGGTTGTACGTCTTGAGTAAAATGCATACTACAAGCCAAACTACTTACTACCCATTTAGGGGATGATACGTTTTCTCAAAAAAAACTGAGCGTGACTTGAGAGCATTTAGTTCCCTCATATATTGTTTTAGAACAGCGATGTCAATCTTAAGTTTAACACCACATGGACTTCCTAGAACTGTATTTCACCGCAGCAATAAAGATACGGCTGTTTGGACATAAATTACATCCGACGCATTTACAGCTTGCTACATAAGTGCTTTTTCAAATTCTTTTAAATGGATTACTTTAAGTTTATAGCGTATATATAAACGTATTTTTTATATTAAGAATCTTTTAAGAATCTCCATATGAAAATTTATTATGTAACTAAAAACAATCCTGTCATTAGTTGCCAGTTTATGGACAATTAAAGGCAAGATTGTCAAGACAAGCCTACAGCATAACATTCGAATAAGTCTTGGTAATTTATCATATACTTAATATAATTATTTAAATTTACAGTTTTACTGATAACTTTTATGGTAACTTTTAAAAATCTGAAGATAAAATTTGGGTGTACAAATTGATTTAACTACTCTATTTGACTAATTATAGAACACCTTAGCACTGGCACCTCAAATATACCTTATAGAAATAGAAATACCTTTCTATTTATATTGGTAACATTTTCTAATATAGTCTAATATTCATAGAAATGTCAAGGTTCGTAATAACTTTGTTATATTTCCCTAATTAGGGTTTCTCGTCAATCGACCATATTTTGGAGAACTTAAATTCTTTATCATGGCCAAAGGAATAGCTACGAAAATTGGGGAAGTTAGATTCTAGCCTAAATTATCGATTCTTAAATTTACACTTTGTAATTCAACCACTGGCATAGCATGCCAACCGTTTGTTGTCGTCTCCTATCGCAGTTATCCACTTTGGCTATGCTTTCGGGAAAAAAATGAATGATGTATTCCCAACGAATATAATATTATATTATGTAATTGGATTTAATTTTACCGATTACGTAATTCAGAAGTAATACGTCAACATTAGAATTCAAATCGAAGAATATTTTTTGAACATCTTGCTAAATTGGTTACCCCGATCGAACATCAAGTAATAACATCAATTGCTTGTACATCTCATGTTTAACTCGTTCCTTCCTATAGCAAAGAATCGTAAGAAAAACGTACTGTAGTGTTCTGTACGAGTACTACAATTTCCCTTGCACGTTGCCCCCACGTTGGGAAGTCAATTAAATATATAGTGACTCCCTATATTTTTATTACACTGAATTAAAAATGCGTAACTAAAAATTTCCCACAAGTTGAAAACTAATAATTAGATGTTAGATGTTCAAATTCCCTTACGTTGGGACGCCAATAATATGTAACATAAATTAAAGATTCAATGATATGTCCATGCTTTTCACTTTCAAAACAAAGAGACAAATAAATAACCTTATTGAATATTTCAATTTTATTTGCAAGAAAAACCGTATGATGCCTTTCAATGGTTCGTGATTAATTTGGACCAAGTGAAAACAACCTTACACAAAAAAAATATATACTTAAATTGAATGGCAAATATAAAGTTTGTTGGCAATACTGAAAAAAACTTATTCTAACCAATAACTAATTTATATAATTAACAAAAAATTATTTAATTAAATTTGTTACTACAGACTTTCTTGCCGTGTAAATCTTCCATTTGTTTTTAAAATGAATTTTTTTTTTGAACATTTTAAAACCGTAAAAAAGACTGGCGGTCTTTTCGCACATCTATTTATAGTTTCTCGAAAATTAAAAAACTTTTGTTAGCCTTGCATACTCCAAATTTTGCAAAACATAAAAAAACTGTCTTGGATTATTCTTAATATTTTTTTCTTTTAATGTTCTCTGGTTCTCACACAATTTATATGTCAAGTTTCTTACTTAACCTAATGTTTTTGAAATTTAGAAGTGCTTTCTATTTTTCCATGTTCTTCTAATGCGTCTTTGTACAACTCTATCACCTCATTTTCTGGTAACTTGTAATTTGTCTTCAAACTTTTCTTTTATCTCTTTTTTTATCAGTTTAAACATAAAAACTCCCCCCCCCTCCATTTTGCACTAATTAATCTCCTTAAATTAAAATCACTCCTTATATCTAAATTTAAATTAATCTACATTTTGTATTTTTACGTTTTTGGGAAAATTCCCTTTTATTTGACAACTTTTGATAGTTTGCCCAAACCAATGTTTTCCCTTCCTTTGGAAGCAACCAAGGAAGCAATAATGACCAAATGCCATTCTCCTTATATCATATGTTGACGTTACCTCCTAGTACCCAGTCGAGTGCTCAACAACTCACAAGCTTTCTCTCGAGAAAAAATGATGTAGATTCGGCGTGGTGAATACCTATGAAGAAACCACCCCCAAATTTGTTATGTGTTATCAAACTTTAATCTTGTTTAAAATGTTTAAAAATTAAAGTGTTTAAAAATTTAACTTCAGAAGTTAACCTTTGTTTGTATTGCACTTTTTGATATTGAAAAATTTTAGATTATCGTAACTTTGTCACTCCGTTCAGGTTGGATCATTGCATAATATGGGGAGGATTTTAAATATCATCGCAATACTTTGCTATCCATCCATCGCATATGAAAAATTTAAGTATCAATTTATTCGTCATTTTTTACAGTTTATCTACATCTTTTATCTTGTACTATGTGGGGCGCAATTCAAGAATTAATCAATATTAACTAACCTTTAAAGGAAACTTTCAAGCAACTTTGAAAACAGTTTTCATTTACTTCACATGACCAGCCGAGGTTGTTCTTCCTCGAAGCCCATTCGTAAATTATTAAATTTACATTGCATTCAAAATCGGTTTTTCAATCATCCGATTAAGGGAGTAAAGCGAGCTCCACTCGCAAAATATCCCACGAAGCAAAGCATTTGCATTACTTTTATAAAAGGTCCCTAAATTTATTTAAAATTCTGTAATTCTTTTTTGAATTTTTTGGCGTTTCGCAAAAAAATATCTTCCACTTTTCCAGTCTAGTTTTAGATATATTTTCCAGTCTAGATAATTATAGGAAATTCCGAAGTTTCCAGACGGAAGCAAGCAGAAAAAGTGATAAATGAAAATTGTGTAAAAACTCCGGGAAAGCTGAAATTAAATAGACATGTGTAATTTAGTACCCTAATGAACCCCCAAGAGTTTCTCAAAATACAATTCATAATTTTAGTTCCTTCAACATGGTTTTTCGTCTTTAACTCAATTAATTTTATATTTCGTCGTCATTAATCTCTTCATGGATTAAGTCTTCATCTCTTCCGGCTCATCTCTTCCTCGGTCGTCTCACATCTCTGTATGCTTAAAAAGGTTTGCATTTATATGCTTGTAGAAGTATTATGAAGCTTTTCATTCTCTGGAGATATTCTTCTCATTTTGTTCGTTCGCTTATTATGTTATCAGTTAAGTTGTAAATTTGTAGATAATGTCGTCATTTCTTATTATGTCTGATACTACGTAAAAGAAAAATTAACAAAATTTTTCTGTAGGTACCCCATTGTCCATAGTATATCTCGTATGACTACCGAAATTAAATTTTTAAGGAAAATTATTATCACGCCTAAATTGAAGAACACAAAATTCTCTACAAAATAGATTTTTCCTAGTACCTCCTAAAAAATTCAGGTAAGCTGAAAATTTTCAAGCGTGGATTTATATGCCTGAACGACCCCTCCCCCCCTAAATTTATATAAATATAATCCCTTGCCGGCTTCTTACCTAATTAGGGATTTTATCCCTGTTAACGTAGTTTTTGCCTATAACTCGCTTATTTTCAGCTTGACGGCAAATTCTCTTCAGATCAGCTTTCGAAGAGCATAAAATTCTCTACAAAATAGAGTTTCGGAAATTTGCTTACATCCTACTATTCTTGAAATAAAAATTAATTCTAGAAATCGAATTGCGTTTTATTTCTAAAAATTTAAATTGGAAAAAAGTTTTTGAATACAATTTTCTTACATGCCATCTAAATTGAATACTGAAATAATTTTTTGTAGAGAATTTTGTCATCTTTAATTTGGTTCACGATAATTTTCGATAGAAATGATATTATTAAGAGAGTTATAGGTGAAAACCACGTTGGAGGAACTGAAATTACCAATTAGAGGATACTGGAAGCCTACAGGGAGTTTTAGTGCAATATTGAGGCAAATTAGGCCATTCAAATACACATGTGAGACAAATTTCAGCTGGCTCAAATTTTTTGCAAGGTAAAAATGTTAATGATTAGTTAATTAATTAATTAGACGTTTATGTTTGTAAAATTGATATATTTTTGGATGGCCGCTTTCGCTATTGTAGCATCATCAGATCCAACAATTTAAATTATTTTCTTTTATTAACATTGCAATAAATAATTTCTAATTTCTGTTTTTAAAACATATTGACGTGTTTTCAACTTATGAAACATTTTTGAAAAAATAGTTAAACATATGATCAACTTACAGAGAATTATGTGTAGTTTCACTTATCTGGGAGCACTTTTGCTGCAGATGAATAGAAGGAAAAGTCTACATCTAGAAGTAAAACTACGCTACAAAAAAACAAGCAAAAAAATGGGGTCAAATGGAGTACTGTTCTGCACTTTTTTTAATTTTAGGACATATACATTTATGTTAATTTTGCTAAAGCCTATTTTACGTATTATATGATTATGAAGTAAGTAGTGAAACGGCCAATTCAAAACTTTCTGATTTTTGGACAATTTTTGACAAATTTTAGCTCTGTTCCGGTTCGAGTCTGATGTAGAAACTTTAGGGTTATTTCTCACTTTTCCAGGTTTTAAGTAAACAATTGAATCTGAGTTATTTCCACGCAGAGCCAATCTGTACAATGTGATAACTGGATTAGATAAGGAACTTGAAATTCTATATTTTTTTCCTGTCCTATCACAACCAGCTCTTCTGTATTTTTTGAAAATTCCAGACTGCTCTGCTAATATAGCGCATCGACTTTAGTTTTTCTTATGGGTATCACATTGAATTTTGTTTTGATATTCTGCAATGTAATCGCAAAAAACACATTAAAAAATGTAATAAATGTATGGTATGCCACCATAGACGTTAAAGCATATTCGGATATCTCGTAAAAAAATTCCGTAGGTTGGAATTTGATTGTTTAATTAATAACGAATTCCGTATTATTAGTATTATTTGCTACTTAAATATTATACAGGTTTTGCCATTTTGCCGACAGATACAAATCGTATTTAGTATTAGGCGATAAAATAAATTAAAAACTGAACTACATAATAAATTACTATCCTTAAAAATGATCTCCATGAAAATTTATTTATTTTTCTATTTTAAATATCTACAAAGCTAAAAATAATAGGTCTATAGTTGCTTTCAATTAAAATCACTTATGAATTATAGTCCGTCGCCACCATCATTAAAAGAACGATTTACATCGGCAAAGCCGGAAAAAATTAAATTTACAAATGTCAAAATTATTTTGTAACCATTTTAAACCATTCTGACTTTGAATAATTTAATTATCAATAAATTAAAACATTATAAATTCATAAAAATATTTGCACGCTTTTCTATAAAATAAATCAATCACGAAGGAGGTCAAATTTTATTATGGAATTTCTATTATTTTTAAATTGAAAGCAACTATAATTTGTTTCAGATTATTGGTCAGTACAAAAATACGCAACCCCATGGTTAAGTATCGGTAACGCAATGGTTAATGTGCGTATTTACAACTACTACGCCAGAGTTCGCATCCAGATCAAGGTCTCTTCACCTGGACAGATATCGGTAATAATTTGTTAAAGCAAAGCGGTTAAACCAAGCGTATCTAATGACGCGACATACTACGGAAGAAACCGCCACTAATTTATGTGGATAACACCTTAATGAAGAAACTGTCAAAACTGAACTACAAAAGTCAGAAACATTTAAAATATAATTTTTCTTATTGTATTTACAAGCTGTAACCTTCGTATACTTTTAGAAAATGTAAGAACAAGGTTGATTTATATCTTTGCAGATAATAATCTTTATTTTGATTTATAAATACACTGAAATCTAGAACGCTAATTAAACTAATAAATAATTTCTGTTTAGAGTTAAAATCAAAAGGACCAACATTCGTAACCTATTTTAAGAAATGTGAATGTGCAAAAGATTAGTCAAGTTAAAAATTTTGGTGCTAGCATTAAAATTTTGTTATAGTGTTCGCCATCTAAATATTGAAAACTGCGCTACAGGAACACAATATACTGGTATTATACCTTTTGTAACAGACAAAATAATGGGCCATGTAAAATTACAACGTTTAAGAGAAAATGAGTGATGATGAGCGACTTTGACGTTTGATTATTTTAGTCCATTGAACATGAATAGAAATTTTTGTGAAAAGGTTCTTTTTAAAAATTGGCGTGGTCCAATATATCACTGTAGACACATGACATTACCCATAACTAATAGTAATGTATTCTTGAATTAGTTGCGCGGTGGGACTGTTGGTGAATGTCTAAAATGTCAAACTGGACACCTAGAAGCAGCTGCCAGATTTCAAAGGCCCCGTACTGTCACCATTAATTTATATACGCTCGCTGGACAACACCTCGGATGTCCTTATATTATTCATGTTATAATGTCGAACGAAAATAAGGCACTGTGTGCAATTTTGCGTATAATTCGGTACTAGCGAGGAGACAAAAGAATATTCGATACCTTCGTCACGAACCTTATTGTATTGGCAACTATGAGAATGATTTACTGATGTGGTACAGGAAAAAAAGCACCACATAAAACATAACCTGGTAGGTCAATAAGTTATATGAATAAAAACCGAACGGTCGTACAACCATATAGCCCAATAATTTAAAATAAGTTACGAAATCGTTACTTTTTTTATAAAACAAAAAAATTATTAAATTAGCACATTTTGATTACATTTATGTAAAAAGAAACCGTCAAAATTTCCAATAGTAAAATGTAAAGTAATTCAATTATTTTTCCGCACCAATGGATCTATAAAAATTAACTAGTAGCAATTTGATTCTTTTGTTATTGATTTCTTAACATTCTATCATGTTTTGTATTACTACTTTGTGTGCGATTTTTGCGGTTACAGCAATCATAAGAAGTTTAAAACCAATATAATGTGAATTATTGAGCTTGAGACTAGCTGTCCAAAGAATATATGAGCTCCGTAAAACTTGCGGCATATACCAGATAATAAATGTCCATCCATTCTTTATAGCGTCCTATAAATATAATGCTTATTCTATTATCAAATGATTCAATGTATTGTAATTTTTTGATTACAAAAATTCTCAAGAACTGGTATGTAAATTATGGATTATCATTAAGCTGTCGACATACATCATTGTTAATGATATAGAATCCATCATACGGCCAATATTTTGTGATGACAGTTACAGTAGATAGAAGACGTACTCACATTCTCAACCCCCATCAATCTTCATAGTTTATGTCAGAGCTAATCCAGAAGCTACTACAAAATTCAATATAATGACCCGTAGAGACCGGTTACATAAGTCTATTGTAATATCAAAATCCAGCGTTTTCTAGTGTGCAAAGCTTGTATTGTTACAGCTGTCGCCCCACAAATTTAAAAGAGGGCATGCACGCTCACGTAGAAGAATAGAATCAATTTGAAAATGAGATTTGAATGCTATGTTGATTATAAATTATGCATTTATCGTGTTCATCCTCATAAATTTCATTCTGTAGGTAGCTACTCAAATTACAAAGTAGGGTAAGAGTTACGGTTTAAAGGACAATTCCCAATAACGATTACTACAGAGCTTTCGTGGTTGGTTGTTGGGCCACATAATCTCGTGAAATACGTCCACGTATATGCGTTGACCCTATGGAGTCGGCGACTTTTACCAGACCCATTACTATTTTATTACAGTTATAAAAGCTCTTAGTCACAATTTATGTTATCCGTATACAACACTTCACATTCTACTAGACTTAAAATGCTTACGTGTAAAATATTTGACAATTCTTATTACAAACAAGCAGTGAAACTGCAGACGCCTTCTATAAACCGAGCTTGGTCTTAATCTGAATATATGGTCGTCCTTATTGTTCCAGGCATAACTATCCAGAATTACATTCAACGTTCATGCATTTGAGCCTTTTACACTGAACCTAATTCGCAAGTGAAAGAGTGAAATCTCAAAAAGCTAACGATAGACAAACAGAGTGGTGGAACGTAACGTAAAAATTATCAAGAGCTAAGTGCTCGGGATAAATATATGAACTCGCTCATGTTTGCCTTGTATTAGCATTAGAAGATTTAATAAATATTATTCTCTTGTATAAAATTATAGCTGTGACTAAATCTTCCTTTAACAGATTTGATATTCTCACATTAAAACTATTCCATTATAACACGCTAAATTAAGTTCTTAATTTATTTGAAATAATGAACAAGTACCCAACGTAGCTTTTCTTGAGAAATAAATGGATCTTATTAGTTAGAAAATGAGTTTATTGTTATGGAATAATAGATAGTCGCGGTCATTACGCAGTAATAATAAAGGCCCTTGTTAAGGAACACGCCGCTTTATAAAAGTGCTGTCTAATACAGTGTAGAAAAGAATAATTACCAAATCTCTTATTCTCATTTTCAAAAACTGAACGCTGCGTCACGCTTTCGCTCTTGGCGATGATGTCTGATCAAACAGAAGCTGTGCTCAAAGGAATTAGTTGCCGATGTAGTTCACAGAGATGAAAGAAAATCAATTTATTTTCTAATTTATACGCGATTAATTTTATAAAAAATTCGAGTGCTGAATGCTTTATAATTTGACGTGTTTGACATTTTTTTTATATAAATTTAATAACGATGCGGTTGTGTGGCACAATACGTTTTTACATTTTATTAATTATTATTTTCACATTTTATAATATTATTTTTATAAAATAACCGATAAAGAAGAAAAGTTGCCATTAAAAAATGCTTCGCTTTGATTCTCTTTGCTTTACTTTGGGGACTTGCTATTAAGTGTGTGTGTGTGTGTGGCCGGATTGCCACAATTCCGAACTGTAAGTTTAAATTTGGATTAGACAAAACATTGGGCACTGATGAATGGTAAAAACAGATAATGCTACTTTTAAGATAATAGTAGGTGATGAAACACGAATCTTCACTTAAAAATTCAGATTACAGCATGAGTTGCTCTCGTGGTGACAAGAATTTAACAAAAGTGATTTACGATCGGATAGTTGCGCAGAAAATAACCACCTCATGGTTAATTCCATTAGACTGTCATTATTGCAGTGTAGGATCAATAATATGAAGGATGGCCGGCCATGTAGTTTTATTAATTTATTTAATGATCAAAAAAGCAGATTTGGTTCCTTTTACAGCGGGGCTGTTATTTTTGACGAGTCCCAAGTAGTTATTAACAGTATTAACAAAAGCTCTATTATTTACTTCTGATTTTAAAATCCCATATTTATTAATGACAACAAGCCAAACCTTTTTTTTGTGAAACACACATTGACCTGATGGGATCTTAAGGAGCTTAAATTATCAAACCCAAAATATATGCCTTATTTTCATTCTTCGTTTAGTGTATTATAATCTCCGCTAATCTTAACGTATTACCGAAATTAGAATGCTTAGATTACAAATAATTTATGGTATAAAAAATTAAATAAATAATTAAAGAAGGTAGTTAAGTAAGATTAAGATAAATTTTATATTTACTGATGTCTCCTGCATAAGGAAAGTGTTTACTTAAGTCAATACTTTACAGCTTGATTAACAATTTTAATGCAGTATAAAATATTATTTATGATTTTAACAAATGGAGAATAAAGGTAAGAGAACGCAGCTGCAATATGTGATCGTATGTAGACGGGATTTATTTAACACATAAATATTTCTTCATCTGAAATATGGATTTTTATTATCGCAAATACAAACTCATAAATTTAATGAAAGGCGGTTCTACTCTGTCAAACGAATTTATTGCTCTAGGATAGTAAAGCCACACTTATTGGCATTCACAAATCAGTAAAACACAATTATACCTTGGTTATTTATTAGTTTTATTGGAGGGTTTCGGAGCCGACATAGAATCGGCTCTTTTGAAGAGGTAAGTTAACAAAGACGGGTTTTACTAAGTTTATGTTAACCCCCATAGGTACTCTGTTGTTTGGCACCATTAAAGTTATAAATTTAAAATCCTGTGGGTCACAATTCAATCACCCAAATTGCAACGTTACTTTAAGCTTTTTTGATTTTTGAAACTTTAATCTTTTAAGTAACCAATAAATCACATTGTTTGAGAATCATAACCATACAATTAGTAAGATGGATTAAAAAATCGTTTCGGAGAGGTTTAAAGTAACGGAAATGAGAATTGTTGGGTACTTAAGTTATAAAACCAGATGAGGAGTCAAAAATTTAGGAAATATTTCCGAACAAGATTTCAAACAAGTTAAATTTCCATTTTAAATTATTATATAAATATTTTCAAAAAATGATGGTTATCTGTCTACACGAGTTATATTTCCTTGGTATCCTGTTTGACAGATAATTATGTATGGGTAGCAGGAATCTGTCCAGCTACTCTAATCACCTCTAGATCTAATCAGGTCCGACACGAATTAACTTTCACAGACCGCTGTCATCGCTAACTCCTTAATGACAGCTCGATGTTTTATAGACAGCCTTTTTAATCGTTCTAATGACTTGCTGTAACATTGAGAAATGTTATCGTGTTTATAGATAAATTAACTTGTTTTTATTTTAAGACATTCTAATTTGTACTACTTTTTTAATTTATCAGTTATTTTAGGTATTTTGTCACAAAATATCAGACAAATAGATTTTAACTACACGATGTATTTGTTAAAACGTGTAATTAAAAAAATAACTGTAATTTTACTTGACAGTAGCTAAGTGTTTTTGGAATTTTCAAGTCTTCTTGATGATTTATGATCAGCTTATCTTTAACTTTTCAGCTACTGTACTGTGATATAACGCGAAACAAAAGAAAAAACTAATAAAATCTTAGATAAGTCCGTTTAGAAAAAAATACCAAAAAACTCGAATTGCAAATGGAGAGCATCTTCAGACATCGGTCAGTTCAAATCAAATTTAAAATAACAATCAAAGTAAATACAATAAAATTCAAATTATCTCATAACCATAATATTAATTTTATATTATTTCCATCAGGTAGGCAATATAATATTTATTTAAGTACTATTTCAAAAGTTTTAATTTAAAGTATTTATTATAATAGTGGATAGGTAATTTTATTTTAACGATTAGTTTGTAAGAGTGATACGGTTATTTAAGGTAGTAATTATGCGGTGCGGCCATGCAAGATATCACATTAACGTTTCTTTTATGTATTTGTCTATGACGGTGCTTCTTAGCCCCTGGTTCTAAATGGCGCCTCAAACAAAGAAGATTCTGTCTAATGGTTTTAACCTCCCACTGGGCGCCCTTTCATCTACAGGTACCAATTTGATGTATCTTCACTAATGGAACCTTGAGGCCATTCAATAAATAAAACAAAGGCACAATCGTTTAAGTTTAATTCAAAACATTACAACGTTCTTACAATAATTTTTATGTAGTACATTTTTTATGTTATATTTAGAAAGCACAATGGGTTATTAATATGGGGCATTGCAAAATTTTACGATTTTCTATATTAGGTTTACAGCATATCTACCTCTATACGTAGCTGATACACTGAAATGGTATTGTCAAACCACCCAAGCAGCACTTTCAGACACAACATAAATCCACAGAAGGCTCGTTTCGACATGATTAGCTACAATTTTAAACTAGAAAACGAAATTGCTGAAAAGGTGTATGTTTACCGTCAAGACCGGTGATTAATCTTACCGCGTATCTATTATTATTCTCTTTTAAGTCCATTTATTTTCAATACGTATCATTACTCTCTATTCAATATTTTGGCAGTTAAATGTTGTATGGCGCCACTGTTGTTTTTCTTCTAAACGATTTCTAATTTTAAAAATTGTAAAACGTATTTATATAAATTACATGTTTTGAAAAACTTTGTAAACCCATTTTCTGTGTTAGTTGTTCAACAAAAGTACTTAAAATCTTTGATGAATAACCAACGCCAAATAACTATATTTAAAATTTCTACATTTACAAGAATTAATGCAATTAATTTTTAAATCGCTGTAATTTTTTTATTATTTTCTAAACAATTCGTAATTCACTTATTGTGATTTTGTGCTTATCAATAAAGCTATAAATTATAACGGATAACTAGGAAACACATAAATTTTCGTAATAAGATCATTAAATTAAATTTACAAACACTGACATTTAACATAGTTATCTCAAAAAATATACTTACAATTTATTATTAATGAGTATTAAGTAATGTAAAAAAAAATCTGTAATAATTAATGTCATCGCAATTAGCTTTTATTTAATATAAACCGTCAAAGCCAATAAAAATTATTACAAAAGCGACTTTTTGGAAAACAAAGTTGTTAAATCATGAGACATCCCGTTTTGTTATTAAATATTAAAAATAATATAATACCACTTTATATTTAACAAACTTGTTTAATAAAAAAGTAGGTATTATAAATGTCGGCTTTTTAACTTATTAGATTCCTCCATAATTTTAAATTGTTATCGGTCTATCAATAAAATATGTTTTAAAAGGATTATAAAATACAAAGCAAAAAATGTGTGAATTTTAAAATTGAAGCAGAATTATAAAATATTAATTGATGTTTGGAAGTTAATTTTATGGAAGTCATATAATATACTTACCAGTAGTATCAGTGGATGAATGTTTTAAATTAGCTATATTGTTATACTATTATATAAGAAATGGTGATTATTATTTAAAAATACAAGACAACTCAAGACAAATAAAATAAAAAATACATCAGGAATATATTGGTAAACGGTAATTTGTATTGGGAATGTAAGGAAGTAGAAAACAATTATCCCATTATGCACTTATAAGTAAGTTCATTATTAATGCACATGAATGTGGAAAAGTGAAGTTAAACCATAGCCTGGTGTGCCCTACATCTACCTACCATTGAGCGATTTGCGCTCAATACTGCAATTACTAGGTAAAACTTTAATCATTAACCCTGGATTAATGATTGCCGTCATTAAACTAACAACAGAGCCACAGGCATATCGATGGTCAGCCTAGTAGTAAACTACCTTAATTGTAAAAACCATAATTATTATGTTTAAACAACTAATCGTAAAAACTTACGAAAACGCAGGTCTCAGAAGTAAACCTTATGGAATTCGTTATTCAGATGTGTCTCAACATATTAGAAGTCCCATGTGATCATATTTGGGGTGTTCTTGTAAAATTACAAAAAGCTGTGAGAGTGCCATGCCATGTGGCTAGGACATTTTGATCGATAAGTACAAGCCTGACCCATTATCTTCTGACTTCTTTTGTGCTTCACAGTGACTGTACTAAAATACACATGCTCCAATTTTGCCAGAGTTAAGAGTGTAATGAATAATGATCATCTGCTTTGTTTAACTTAAAGTTAATTGCTTCCTGTGTGGAAAGGTAGTTTCTGCAAAGTGAAGTCTTTGGAGCTCAGAAATAGAATTATTTTGGTATACAATTCAAGGCATGATGATATGGAAAGGATTCTTTATCTGTGTGGTACATTGGTTTCGGAAGCAACTGAAGGTCTGCACTTTATGAGGAACTAGAAAAAAAAAACACCGAAAGCGACATGTTGTCAATATACTGCAAGATATCTTATAGCAACAGTTGCTCATTATACAATTTCCTCATATGTAGGTCCTTTGTGCAAAGGGCAACTAGGTTTTACCAGCGTTAAGAGCAGTTATGTTCTTTTGTTCTTCCTTTATTGTTACACCAAAATAAAGTCTGAGCTGACGTTTCGGCCAGCAGCAATAGCAAAGTTAATAGTTAATAGCAAAGCAAAGCAACGAAACAGTCCAGCATACCCAAATAACTCTCCAACGCGCAAATAAGCGTTGAAACATTTGAATAAAAAAATATTTACAGATAATATTCCAATGCTCAGAAACGCAAACAAAATTGTAAATACAACTTACCCTACAATGAACAAACAGGTTCTGATTTACCTACAAATGAACGGTGTCCTCATTATGATTTGTTGTCCTTCGTCTCAGTAGTCATACGAAACCAAGCTACAAAATTGATTAGATCCTAACCCTGGCAATTACCTGTAACTTTCCATCTTTACCCTTGAAGATCTACAAAATTGATGGCAGAAGTTCCTCAAATACGCCGTCACGTGTTCTTAAAAAAAGTGGAGACCAACTAGCTTGAATGCAAAATTCTATCAGGAAAGCTATACCAAATTCGAACGTCATGTTTGTCATCAAAACCAAATTCCATAAACAGACTTTATTCCTTCAAATTCGGAACAGATGGTCTGCACAAATCATTTGGATTCTAACGTCACCAATTGAACACAAACTTCCTACCAATACGGATAATTGTAGAAAAAAACGCCTCAAATACCAATACTCCTAAGCGGGTCGCTCCCCGTACCAGCCACCACTTCTATTGTTAAGCAAATATTTCTTTCCCATAAAGCTTTACGAATTTTTAATTCAATGTAGCGCAGCCTTTTTTGCCCGAATTGAAGAAAAATACAAGTATTGAATAAGAAATAAAAATAAATTATATCACAAAAAATATACCAATAAATATCATAACATAATGGGTATGTTTTTGTTGTAACAATGCAGCAGATCCTGAATTGCATCCCTCTTGCACAACATAAAGTTAGGGAAAAGTACTCTATTCTTTTCACATTATAAAAGTAGTAATAACTCAATTTCAGTAAAATATGGAGCTGCATCTCTCTTGCAGTAGGGTAAATTGGAAGTAACTTCTGGTGTCTGTACACCAGACTGTATGGTCGACACCCAATTTGGTACGCGCAGGGACTCGCAGTTGATAACCCCTACAAATATTTTTAGCCAATTTTAACTGATAAATATCCGGCAGCTAGGAAAATGTTTGTTGGGGGGTCACTTCCTGGTGGGCTAACCACCGAGAGAAGAAAGTTTTGTTAGATTTTTGTAATGCGTTTAAAAAGCTGCAGGGTATAATTTGGTGTTATCTGATTTCTTCATCATTTATGGCATTATTATGTAATTTAAAGCTTTTTTGTTGCTGCTTTTATTTTTCATCAGCATTTTGTTTTAGTGTAAAATTGAGAGATTTGCTTAAAAGCTACATATTCATCGGTTCAATTCAAGCGTTGTAAACTATCCCGATAGCACGGAGGCGTGGCAATTTACTGTATCGGTTCCATTTGGATATTTTTTCATTTGGGATGGTTTATTGTTTATTCCTAGTTTTCCGCCAAATGGTGTTTGATAACTTTGTTGTGATGTCAACCACAAGATAGCAGTATTTTCGACATCTGTTAGATTTTAAAGGTCCGTCATGGAATTTTACTTTTAATGAAGAATACGTCGCTTAACCCAGTTTGATTACCCTGAAGAATTTTACACCATCTGCAAATTTGGTTGTAAATTATTTATGTCGTATTTTTATACCTCGATTATAAAATTGAACATTTAAATGGCTGCTATTATCGTTTTACATCTTGTTATTTTTAAGGATGTTTAAGAATCACAGATAATTAACTTTGGTTGGTGTGTAATAAATTTTGTTTTGTAGCTCTGCTTTTCATGTTAAAAAGTGGAAAAAGCCCGCATAACGGAAAGAGCCTCTCTTGGAATGTAGTGGTGAATCGAATCTATTTGTTACTTTTGGAAATGTTACCTATATTTACTTTATTTTGTTCATATAATAGCATGCAACGAAAATTTACGAATAACCAAGTCTTCTGAGTGTGCAAAACTTTGGTTTTTACTGGAATAAACAACCTGATTTTTATTATTTGTGTTGAGTTGTTCCCACAGACCAATCTCAACTTGAATTTTTTGTTTGTATTTTTGGAATTATGATGTTATCTTAAAACCGCATTTAACTTTTCGTATGTTTTCTTTGCGTCCCTTTTATCTCTTACTTTTGACGAGATAATCAAGAACAAATATTAATTTATACAGTGTAAACTTTAGATTGGTTTTGGTTTGTGGTTCATCTATTTGACCACCCTGTTCTCCGATGAATTTAAATTTATTGGAGAAGATTCAACATAAATGTATTCGCATTGTTGATGGTTGTAAGCTTGGTTCATAAACGTGAAGTGTATGAGTGACATATGTGAGGGCTCTTCTGCTTGCCCACTGCGTGCTAGGAGGGTGATGTCTGATTTAATGTTATTATATTATAAGATTGTTAACAATGAATATCATATTCTGTGGAACTTTACTTTCTGTTCTGAATATGGTGGAATAAGGTTATGCTCCTTGTTTATTCTATTCTATTCTATTAATAGAATGCCGAGATTGGATAACTTGCAATTGACTGATATTGATTTATTTAATTGTAATTTAAATAGTTTTCCCCAAACATTTGTTAAACGAGTAGGGATTTAGTGCGGTGATTAACGTGAAATGATGTGGTTTTGTATCTTATTTTAATTTGTTAATATGATTTGTTTTGTTGTTTTGTAGATTTTAAGTTTTTCTATTATGTAGATGATAAGCGATAATATTAGCATGTTTTTATGTGATGGATTTTTGTAATGAATAAATAAACACGTGGGTTTATTCACAATCACATAATGTCACATATTGGGGACATTGCCATACTGTTATGGTAAACAGGAAAAATTACGAAACCCTAAAAAATCTATAGGAAGTAAGTTCACTGAAGTTATACAGAAAAGGAGAAACGGTAGACTGTAGGAACAGATATTTGTCCAGTTTTGTTTGTAAGGAATCGTTTGCCGTTTTTAAAGTTCCCTCAATTTTTTTTCAAATGCAAAACTCCCATATTTTTTCTTGCTTCTGTTACTACATTAAGTTAAATGATTGTGATATTATTAATTATTTTTTAATTTAAAACATGACGTTAAAACTTGACATCTGTGACGACTTTCTGAATTGTGGTATTTTAAGTGACACTGCGTTTGGACACTTCAAAATGAAGTAGGTATGTATAATAGAAGAAAGAGCTATTACAAAATTTTACTCCGAAGTATTGGAGTATATCACCTTGGAGCATCGAACATCTGATGAGTAGATGATTCACACGTTAGTAATTTTTATTTAGAGAATTGTTTGAATAGTTTCGGTATTTTGAGCAGCTTCCATTTATCGGTATTGTTAGCGCCAGCAGCAGCTCACTATTTAGTCAACTACCGTATCCACATTTATTATGAACGCTTTTGTTTACAATGAATATAGTATAGTCATCCATTGATGAAGGGCGCTTCACAGTCAGTGGTGTGTATCGTCAAACTTATGTTAATATTTGTGCCACCATTGGGTTACGGTAACACCACATGTGCGTACCAGAACGGTTCAAGGAAGAGAGAAGATTGATTACTAACATCGCAATTATTTAATATTGTTTAGAGAACAAAAGCGATCTGATTTATTCCCGATTTTTACATACTATTACCAGCTCTGATTCCTGTAATTTATTCAGCCGAATCTTTGTAGCTACCTACCGTTGCATGAACCTCATCAAGCAAGCTTAATCCAGGGACTCAATTTTATTTGATTTATTTTCATTCTTTGTTTGTTTTCTTTATAAAAGGATGTAACGACTACACGATAAATAACGCTGTGTCAACCATCCCTCCCAGTGGGGCAAGTTGGCACAAGTAATTTTTATCTACATATACGAATTCTTTCGAGACGTTTCAACTAACGTTAAAGCTAAATAAATACGAGGAATAAATTTTTAATATATTAACAATAAATTATTGTATAATAAAGTTTAGCTTTTATGCGATTTCTCAGTTCTTGTCATTTTACTGTTTATGGAGGTAGGTAGGTGTGCTTACCTAATCCATAAAATCTGAAAATTTGTAAAGCAGGGTTACTTTTTAGTGCAGATATTTTCCAGCGTATTTCAGGATTCCTTCGTGTACTGTGTAATATAAGTTTGTCGGAGCAGTTTTAAAAGGACGAGTTTCGGTTAGCCATCTGGGCACTATTGCATACTCGCTGTTTGCGAAAAGTAGACCCGGGAGACCCGTGTGTCCAGAATTGTTTGATTGTCGCAATCTCTTTACGTACTCTAAACAAATAAAAAGTAGTCACACGTTTAATTTTTTAGTTTATAGTTGCTAAGCACGCCCAGAAACATAAAAATTAATGTTTCGTTTAGCAGATTAGGATTTTATTTCTGTGTGTATTTATTAAGAAATATCTAAATTCATTAGCAAATGTATATCTACTTTTAGCTGGTGTAATTCACTCGGAAGGTAATAGAGCGCATTAACACCATAAACCAGCCTTTCCGTAATGGCTACGAGTCGTTGAAGTCGTGAGAGGGTAATATGTTTCTATTATCGGTGCAAACTATTGCTGCCAGCGTATTAGGGGAAAAGCTTCTCCTTACAAAATTGCCTTCTATATAAATATATTGAGGCAATAAATTTACAGACACGGTTCAGCATAAAGAGAACTAATATTTTATACAGTCGCTTTGATATACAGCTTATTGTGTATAAACGAATAGTGCAGAATGAACGATGCGTAATATTTCATTCAGAAGGTATATGAATAGGATTATAAAATGAAGTATTATTTGTTACGTAATTTATTTACATGGTAAGAGACAGTAAATTTGATTAAGTAGGCGAGAAGTAGTCAACCGCTTTCTATTCATGTAATATCTATGAAAAAAATAAAGCAAACCAGCCCCCATATTCTAATAACCATATTATTTAATATAATCATAAATCTTAAGATATTTTGCAATTTAAAAGCATCCTTTATAAGCTTCTCTATTTATTCTTCTTCTTTTTCTCCTGTAAATTTATTATTATGTAATTCTAAAATGTTTTTATTATTCGGCCATTTAAATTATCATTAATAAATACACTTGCGTGAAATTTGAATAGTTTATAATAATTATGTTCAAGTTACGTACAAAGTGAGTAAATAGAGGCCTGCATTATTTTAAACTTAAACAGAAGCATTTTATGTTGTGTACGTTAAAAGCTTTCAACAATATATTGCTAATTGTTTAGCTTACTATACAATGTACACCTAGTAAATTACTTACACAAACAATGCCTAGTCTAAAAAGAAATATGTTAGCAGGAAATTGTTAATAAAAAGAAAAGTAATGTTTTCAACTTTTAATTTCTTTTTATCTTTCGACCACAGCACATCTTTTGTACAACAAAATTATTAGGTACGCTCTATTGTTTCTTGAAATAATTAGCTGACCGATCAAAATTAATATCTAAATACCGTTAAGGAATTAATTAAAATTCTATTTGTGTGAATAAAAGTCATTAGGTAAACCCGGAAAGACAACTTAATTTATTAATTATGTAAGTCGGTTTTCGAATTTATTACGACTGTAACAAATATAGAATTAATGTAATGATAATTTACTGTAATTGTAATTTTGACAATGATAGATTATTATTTTAATTATACCTTGGTTTATTGGCGATATCAAGTAGTAGCATAATTTAGTAATCAGTTAAACTACAAGTTTTGTTCTATCCGCCACTAGAAGGCGTCACTATAGTTTGTATTCGGTCAACCTTTTACCATAGTTGATTTTATATAATTGAAAAAAAAAAAAAAAAAAAAAAAAAAATTATTATGGTCCAGCCAGCCTAGCTCAGCGCTACTTCTGGAGGCCTACCGGCCTCCACAACTCCCAACGCCAGATGCCAACCCAGATGAAGGAGAAGGACGGCTACGCCGTGATGCTCCATAACGGTCATTCCAGAAAACAGAAAAATTATTATGGTTTTACTATTTATAATTAATGGATAGAAACACTCGAGGTGCAAAAAGATATTTTACTTAACATTTGTTACGTTTTGAAAATTGAAACTTAAAATACATATAATATGTACGCCTTTATGAATTACGGTTATTATTGCGGGGTAGGACAGAAAGAATGTTCAGAGAGCTGGCGAATTATTGTTTTCCGATGTTTATGACACTGTTTCGATTTCATAACTCGGTGGAACATGGGGGATTTGAGTGCACGTTTTTAATTTATCAGGCTCTATATCAAGTTATACTGCCTTTTACTTGACAGACCCCACATTCCCACAAATCACAACAGATGAAATGAAAATATATATTATCTCTGCGCATTCTGTATTTTTTTTTGAAATATCGTATGCTGACTTTAACAATTTTGAATAGCAACGACATACTTGAAGGTGCTCTTCAATCTTACGATACAAGTTAGGTACCAACATCAATAATTTTTCGAAACAAAATTCCTATAACTGGACAAAAAAATTTGAAAGAATAAATAATTTCTGTGTTATTAATTACAGAAGAAATTAAAGTAGTTTTAAAAAATTCAAAACATCCTAGACCCTGGAGGAGCAACATTAATAATCATTAGAATTAATCCAACTTGATGGAGCATCTTCAAGAATAAATTTTAAATATATAGAGTGAAAAATGGTAAATTGTAAATTAATTCAAGTGTTTAAAATGCAAGTGCCTAATATTAAAATACTTTATAATAGGAAACCAGAGCCGTAAAACTGATTTATTTGGCTCTCATCATCTTTTATGTTCGTGGAATCGTCTAAGACTAATAAATCTAGGGGATTAAGAATCCATTGTACGTATTTTATTTATTATAACCATTAACACTAGTAATAATGCATTTGTTATCCTTCAGAGGATCATATTTTATAGATGTGTCAGCGGTAGCACATGTGCGCTCAGTTTAGTCGCAGATCTCTAGCGTACAGAAGCCAAGTCCATAGATTAATGGTGTGCGGTGTACCTTTTCGGGCGACTGAATATCTCGAACATAAATCAGCAACAAATGCTGTGCTCTATCATTTGTTGTGTCTGTATGTCATTTATTTTCTCTTCATTGCATGGTTAGATTCTAACTGATGAAATCATACATAACTTATTGGAAAAATTATAACCCACCACCCACTGCGAAAGCAATTAATACAAATCATTTTTAATAACTACATAATTAAACAATTTATTATATTTTTAACTATTATATTGTGAGGATTTAATGAAGTCCGTTCAACCTGTTGATATAAAAAAACAAAATACTTTGTGTATATTTTTTAATTTATAACTTAATTTGTACGTAGAAGACAATTTATGAAAGTAGGTAAACATACATAATATTTCAACATTATCATGAAATTACCGAGTAAAGCATTTTAATTTTATTTACCTAATAATTATGCTGGAAATAAATAAAAATTAGTAATTTACATTAAAACAAGATTAAATTACCATGAATATTTTCATACAAATATTTAAATGAAAATTTAATAGTTTTATTTATATATTCATGTCGTTAAAAAAATAGCCTCCCCATTTGAAAGGAGCTGACTGCGCCACTTAGAAAATCGTTTAAATGTAAGAAACAGTTTAATTAAAAAAGTAAAATACGATTGCGGTTGTAATGAAACAATAAATCATAGACGTATAAACAATAAGTAATTTTTGATGTAATTCTTGGGGTGTGTTGTGTAAGAGCAGATGGGCTTTCGATCTTGATAGACCGGTTGCACGAAGGGACGGCAGCAAAGAGTAAATTAACACCGATGAGACGTGTCAGGTCCAACAAAGAAGATTGTTTTGCTTCCCCGTTTGGCCGTCATTTATCTAACCTCAACAATACCTGTCCTAGATTTGACACATCTATCAAAGCATGAAGAATAGCAGGGACTAGAACAGAATGCTCTTCGATATAAGGTTGTGGCAGACAAAAACAACTACAAAGCACACCCGACAAGTAATGGAAAGACTTCGTACAGATGAACACAGCTGATATACTATTACCAGAAGTTCCAATTACAAAAGACTGATTGAAATCAACAGCAGTGAAATCATACACCATACACGCTTCATAAACTTTCAAACTATATGTCTTAAAAATTAATTACGGGTGATGCAACAGCACCGCTAAAATTAAATCGTTGGATTTTTATCGTAACAAGTGTTGTTTCCTCATGAATTTAAGTTCGCACATTTCATTATAAAAAAACAAAACTTGAAAAATTACACAAAGACGTGAAATGCCAATTACATATATTTGCTCTTTACTGACAAGACATCGCACTTTATTTGATGCCAGTCACAGAACATGAAAAATTGGAGAGTAATGACAGGCAATTAATTTTCTAGGGAATTCTATTGCTAGTAATATTTTATGAACCATGTATGACGAGCACTTTTGAAGGAATATAATGAGATGTTTTGAACCTCGCAGCAGTGAAGACAATGAAGATTTACACCATCATCACTATTTTTTTTTAAATTACCTTGACAACTATAGCATAAAACTAATTGTTTTAAAACAAATTTAATTAGCAATTTTACCCCTCACACAAAATACTTAATCGGTCGCCCCCTTTTTCCTATATTATTATAATTAGTTAACTTTTAGTACACACTTTTGTAAAACTACGGAATCATAGATAAAAATATTTTATGAGGGGTAAAGTGTGAACAATAATAGATTGTTATTTATACACCTAACGTTGTTTTATAAAGCTATAAATTTTACTTTACTTCTGTTTGAATAAGAACAAGAAAACAAAGTGCTTCTCAAGTTTCTAATTATTCTCTTTGTCGTTCAACAGATTTACTTAACCGAGATAAGACCAACGTACAGAAATGGTTTTGTATCAGTCAAAAACACCCCATCATTTATCAATTTGATGCATTTCTCAAACTGACGACCTCCTGCTTAGGCTGCTATTTTCTGCAGCTAACCACACACAAAGAAGCACCCCGTTGAGCTGTCGCTCAATTAATATCTGTGAAAATTAGTTTTCAAACCCACACACCAATCAAACCACTTTCTTAAACGATTGTTAATGTATCAGTGTACAAATATATTTACTTCTTAGTTCGTTAATTAAGAAACAATTAAAAACCTGCAACAATAAATTTCTTACAGGTATAATAAATTATAAAAGTAGTTCAAATAACACATATCCAGTTTTCGTTACACGAGCACAATTAATTTAAATTAATTTTTTAAATACTTTTGAATTAACGTTTATAAAGGTAAATATAAACTAACATAAAAAAAACTTGATTTGAAAGCACTTTGAATGTTAATTTAACATTAACTTGAAGTTTGAACTTGTTCGATTATTTTAATGTTGTGTAATTTGTAAATCACTTCATAAATTGACAGAACGTGTTTGATTTGTTACCAGATAGAATTTAACATCTTTGTAAAACATTGTTGTGTAAAATTAGCATACAGATTATTAAATATTTTTCTATTCAATAATAATGTTGTACCTATAGACAGATAGAAATCAATTCTACAAATTATTCATAATGAGCATAAAAGTGATTCATGACTAGCTAAATCATATATTATGATTATTTCATTCTGATTGGCTAGTTTATCTCATAGCTTTGCACTCGAGCTGAAATTTCAGCCAAATTGTAATGACAGTTATTTCAATCACGTTTGCATCGCTAAAATTATAGACAAATTCAAACCTTTCTTCAATCGGCTCGTGTTAAAAACGATTGACATTGAAATTCCAATTCCATTTTCAATTCTAATTAAATAAAGTTCCTTGTTTTTATAGGTAAAACGCGATTGAAAAATAATCGTTTTAATTCAAAACTGAATACCTATTACTACAAAATAAATGTTTTTTTAATAATAATTGTGATCAAATGTTCTGTAAAATAATGAATTGGCCAGTCGTGGATTTATTACTATAGATTTCTGGAGATATGTTTACGCCATTCGGTGGCATATTAGATTCATTGTTAGATTAAGTGGTAAAAGCTAATTTTCCAATTTACCAAGAGAGTTATGCAGGCATTCGGATGTGACCCTACGTGCCTTCCTGGATTCTCGGGAAAATCTTAAAATGATTATAATATATTCTCCATATAAAACTTAGGTTTATTCTTCAGGACCATAAGTATAACAGAAACTGGTTAAACCTTGATAAAAAATGTTTACATAATCTCTTACCATTTCCCAAGATTAACGTAAATATTTGAAAAATTTAAGCTGGTGCATATTTTCAACCGTTTAAATTGTAATCCGGCTAGTGTTTTTTGTACATAAATCTACATCGGAGCTACATATTTGACTAGATGACCAACAAACTTTTTACCATAGAATTTGATGCTGAATTAAGATTCTAACATAAAGCATACCGATTTATAAGAATGCTTTCGGAAAATGTCCAACAATTCCCGATGTCTCTTCTAGCTGATAAATGGCAGCTACTGGTTTTAACTTTTAAAACGGGTCTGACATAAGTTATACGTATACATAGCAGCAGAATATAAAATAAATATGAATGCAAAGGGCATCCATGCTGCTGCATTCATTTCTTGTTAATTTTTTACATGAAGATATAATTAAATCTTAAAGAAATTATTTGCTATTAACAGACATAGGTCTTCCAAAAAATTATAAAGGAATACCAGCGGCGCACCCAGGATCAGGCTAAGAGGCGTTAAGATCTCCCCTTGTATACCCTTAAAACTTCCCCAAAGCAATAAATTCATCCCAAAACTTTCTTAGCACAATAAATTCTTGATAAATTTCTATTCGTTTTTGAGTTAGCAGTTTTTTATTAGCACCAGGTTAGTTAATTTTTTACCGTAATGCAATGGTTTAATATTCTAGTCGCATTTACTTGTTCCACTATCTTGAGATCAAGTTGACTGCCGACTTGTTATACTCGGCATTGATGGACATACATTCTTCGATATCGTTGTTGTTTCAAGTAATTATTTTTAAATTCCTTGATAACGTATCAGTAACTCACATCAAATCACATAAAATAATACAGCAGGTAGCTTACACGGCTATTAATCTTCTTTATTGGAATTTAAGATGTCATAGGAACTAGAAGACGTAAATCAATTCTTGACCAAAATTAATTTAAAATAATTACCTACGTTTTCTTCATCTATTTAAAAAATATCTAAAGCATTTGTTTGAACTAGAGAACATCATCAACATATCTCGACTTTAATTTATAAGAAACATTAATCCCCCAAATACTTTTTCTTGATATTTTGAATTTATTACTGATGCTTACATAAGCAAAATAATATTTTATGAACCTAGTGAATTTTAGAAATGTACTTCATCATACAAATAACATCTGTTTACATAAAATTATTTTTGGTTTAATTATAGAATAAGTAATAAATTTGTCGTCGTAGCAATATGGTTAAACGAGTCCATCTTTTATTAACAGGTCATAAAATTGCATGACAAAGTTACTTAAAATAATCAAGATAATTAAAAAGTGTGATTTGATTGCCACATCATAATTATTTTTTTATAACGTCTCTTTCAATACGATTTGCTTATACGGTCAGAAGCATAGTAATTATCTATAAGCCATTTTAGTCATGTGTCTAAAGTTCGAAATTTTGCAGGATATTATTTGTTAGATTTAATTAACGTGAAATTAACTAAGAAATACGATTAATTTTTCTGGAACCTTCCATGAGTTTGGTATCGGACGCAACCCCTAAGTTATCTGTATACATCAGACTCGATGGAACAAAGGAAAACTTGCCCAAAGTCATAAAAATTATAAATATGTAGATAGGTCGTTTCTACATGTTAAGCCCAAAATATTTGGGAAAATTAAACTAGAGATAAAAATAAAAAATAAAATATGATTCAATAGAACATTCATAGATCCCTATTAAATATCTAGGAAGTACTCCTACCCGGAGATAATTTCATTCATTTGTGGACCTGTAGACCACCTATGCATTAGAAGAACAGAGAAAGAAATCTACATTGAAAACAGAAATACGTTGGGCACAAATAGAAGAAACGGGGCTCTATCTGTGACTGTATCTCGGCAATTAAAAGAATTAGAACTCATTTTTTTAAGTTTTCCGCATGTTATTTAGTTTGATTTTGTTAATACCAATTTTGAGCAAAGGAAACGGCCATTCTATGACATTGTGATTTTTGGGAGCTTCTTGATAAATATGCGCTTGTTCCGGCCCCAGCCTAATATGTGGACAAATTTTGGGGCTGTTTTTCAATGCCGAATCTGATGATAGGACTACTTCCTACTATAAACATAATTTGGTATGTTATGTTAATAAAAAAAATTATCACTTGACAAAAATGGTATCCAAAAAGTTGTGAAAAAACTCCATATAATTCATATAATAAAAACATCAATCATTACGAATTAAATAAATACGATAAAGAACACCTACAATCAACTACCCTAGCAATAAAGGAAAAAACGACTACATTGAATATCTCAGCTGTGTATTGTCCACCAAAGCATATCATTAAAAAAGACGCATATCTCGATTATTTCAAAACATTGGGCAATAGATTTATCGCCGGAGGAGATTTTAATTCAAAACATCAACAATGGGGATCAAGAATAACCAGACCGGATGGAAGACAGATGCTTGCAGCAATGAACGAAAATAATATGGACTACCTATCCACGGGAGAGCCTACATATTGGCCAACAGATCGTAGAAGGAAACCTGATCTTATCGATTTCTGTATTACCAAAGGTATAAACACCAGACAATGTGAAACAACATCATGCTACGAACTAGCAGCAGACCATTCAGCAATTATAGTAACCATGTACTCACAGGTAATACTAACAACAAGCCAACCAATGCTCAGCAACAAACACACAAACTGGGAATTCTTCAGAAGTAGGCTAAATGAACTAACAGATCTGAAAATACCTCTAAAAACAGCACAAGATATCGATGAAGCAGTGAATACCCTCACTAAAAGTATCCAAAGGGCAGCATGGGAAGCGACCCCAGAAATTAAAAAGAAAACTAAAGAAGAAAATTGTCCCATAGTGCTTAAAGACATGATTGCTGAGAAACGACGAATCAGAAAACGCTGGCAAAATACAAGAACAGAAGAAAATAAAAGGGCCCTCAATAAGGCTACAAAAGACCTAAAAAAACTAATGCTAGACATAAAAAATCAAGAAATTCAGAATTACCTGGAGAACCTGACGGCAAACGAATTAAATGACTACTCACTTTGGAAAGCAACCAAAAAACTAAAGAGACCACAACTGGAAATTCCTCCCATTAGAGATAAAGATGGAAACTGGTCCAAAAGCAATAAAGAAAAGGCTGCTACATTTGCCAACCACCTGGCAGGGGTGTTCAAACCCTTCCAGAGTGAATCACCTGCAGAAACTGAAAAGGAAATGTGTGACTATCTTGAAACTCCATATCAGATGAGCCTGCCAATGAAAAAGATCAAATCTAGCGAGGTAAAACAAACAATCAAATTAGATATAAATCCAAGAAAGGCTCCAGGTTTCGACTTGATTACGGGAGGGATCCTGAAGGAATTACCGAAGAAATCCATTCAGGCTATTACACAGATCCTAAACGCCGCTACCAGAATTGGCCACTTTCCAAATGAGTGGAAGATCGCGCAGATCATAATGCTGCCAAGCCCGGAAAGCCAGCAGAAGAGGTCAGCTCGTATAGACCAATTAGTCTACTGCCAGTCCTGTCAAAGGTTTTTGAAAAAATTTTAATTAATAAAATAAAACCAATTATTAATAAAAATGGACTTATTCCGGATCACCAATATGGCTTTAGAAACAATCACGCAACGATTGAACAGGTTCACCGTGTTGTCAATAAAATCAATAATGATCTGGAGGGAAAGAGGTATTGCTCCGCCGCTTTCTTAGATATAACGCAGGCTTTTGACAAGGTTTGGCACACTGGCTTATGCTATAAGCTGAAAAAACACCTCCCACATGATGTCTACGAGCTATTGAAATCGTACTTGTCTGAAAGATATAATTAACTAGTAAGTGCAAAATGTTTTCCACAGTAACCTTTTTTTGGATTATGCCTAACGCTTAAATGCTTGATAATATGCTATTGATCTCATATACCCCTTAATCACGAGAACTCGCAATTTTATGTGTTTGGATTATTAATATAATTTAAAAAAGATACAATAATTTGATAATTATATTACCCAAATACATATGGGCATTTGATAGACTTAAATAAAAGTTTATCATGTTGACAACTTCTTAGCTATTTAAACAGTTGAGAAAAGTAATATAAAAAGTGGTGTCTGGGGACTAATGCAAAAAAAACTGAATATTGATGTTTGGTGAAGATGAATCTTTGTGAACATAAAAAAGTCTCAGTCAAAAGTTCCAGATGATGCAATCCACTTTGACCTCAAATGATTGAGTCTAACTGTGGACAAAGGGATATGATTTTTGCCAGTGTTGTGTATTATTGTTGGAGACTTCTATCAATATTGCTGTGAAGTTTCTATAGTAAAATTGTACGCCTCGGTTTTATGTTGAGCGCCACTTTCAAAATGAAAGAAAAATTTTTAAATTGTAAAATTGAAATATTCGAGGGTGCAATTTTACCAGAAAGCTCACCACCTTGTCCCTCTTGTTTAGCTGTCTTGAGATTCCCTCAGAGTATGGTAGATTCCTAATTCAATTAAGGGATGAAGCTTCTTTTAGTTGAAATAAACTCGTTGTAAATGCTTAAGATTCGTAGTTTGTTTAAAATGAGTGAAGGGATAAATGTAATTCACCTTTTGTTGTGATAAATCTCAAAAATTAGAATACTTTACTGTTGTCGTTGAATTGATAATAAAAGATTGATTTGAAGTCAGAAATAGTTTTATATTAATCAAATAAAATCGCATGCGCTAAATTTCAAAATAACAAATAAACACAGACAGGTTATCTGTTGGCAAAAATATACAATTATCAAATTATCAAAAATATCGAAGTAGACTACGTGCCAAAGCTCAAAACTTATACAATGCGCGAAGGCGGAGCAAAGAGGGCGAAATACATACATATGAAATGCTACGTAAAAACATTAGCTTGACGCGAAAATTTAAAAAATGTAAATAAGGCTAAAATAGCCTTAAAGAAGGCTGATTGTTATTTATATTATGAAATAATACTAATACCATTTAATAATAAAACGCTATTGCGCCGACGAATGTATAAGTTTTGACCTTTGGCAGGAGCTCTACGATGATCCAAAACCTTTTCTTCCTCTTCTTGCTTGGATGAATTCCAAGTCTTCCGTTGTCCAATAACGGTTTTAAATGTTTATTTTATAAAATTTGTTTTATCGCAGAAAATGTAAAATAATAAAAAATGTTTTGTTGTTGAAATAATTTTGCAAATAGGATAGTAAGTTACCTTACGTCCTGTCGTTAAAATGCTGAAGGCCAAAGTTAATAATAAATCATAAATTTTCAAATACCTTTTGTTTACATCCGGCTTATATAAAAGCATGCGCACTGAACACTATTTTGATTACCGCACATTCCGTCGAACTTCACGGTCAGCTGTTGCCTGTTGATTGCGTTACTAAAGTTGTTGCTCCCGCGAATTGTGATTTATACGGTGTTGATTATCGAAGTTGATTTGATGATCATTCACGTTAATTAAATGGAATATTGGTAAGTAGTTTGAATTTATTTACTTCCAGGATATTTGAGTTGTGAGTTGAATTGAACCCGTTTTCCTGCTTTCAGATGTTATAACTAATGGGTAGCCATCTTGATAAAATTTAATCAGATCTTCATTACGAATTTTTAGCTGCGTTATACATCTGGTTGGTTCAAATTGTTGAGTTTGGACTTTTACACCACACACACACGTCCATTCGTTTTGACTGGTAAATTACAACTGATCATTTCTGCGCGATTTTCCAAAATTCGTCGATTTTTGAGTATGGGTAAGTCAAATTGTTACATCGCAAATTTTTATGTTGACCAAATCTTTTGTAATTTTCAGGGTCTGTTCCATATTTTAATAGATGAATTTTCCATTAATTTCCAGACGTTTTCCAATACAGCAGCAGTTTATGTAGGCATAATTCGGAGCGAATTTGAGTACTTTGTTATCACTAAAATTCTTTATCACGTTTCACAGGATTATGAACTCTATTTACCTTTTTGTTGATTTACAAGATCAAATTACAATTTTCACATAGAGTGAATTATTAGATACATTTTTATGTAACCAGAATTTCATATAACATGTTATTCACAAAGAAATTTCAATTCAAAGAGTACAAATTTATAGGTTATATTTTACTGATAACAATTTTCAGTAAAATTTATTATTTCTGATTTAAAATATCTTTTGGTGAGATTCTGATGTGTACATCTCATTTATGACTCTATTTAACAGTTTTATTATTAGTATTCTGATCTTTAGAGATCTTTATTGGCTTGTAATATTATAAAATAGTGTATATGCTTTATCTCTTCAATCTATAACAATTTAAGTAGGTCAAATTTATTGAATATTTCTAATTTAGTCAGAAATTGAATGTTTTGCATCGTCTCGGTGCATTTGAATCACAGCAATAAGTTGAGTGATTGGAGCAGTGTTTTATTGTTTAGAATATTAAGCTTGAGAAAAAGTGGTTGCGCTTCAGGTTAGCATTGGAAGGGAAATGTATTCGATTTTGAAGAAGTTGATAATGCCAGTTAATCCTAACTAACTAACTAACCTAACCAGTTAAACAACAAATTGTGAATTTTTGGTGGACATTAAAAGAAAACATTTCGTGAAAGATGAATATTACTTAGAAAATTTGAGGACAAAATTGACAAAAATCGAGGAATAAAATAATTTTCAAGATAAGGAAAATCACCGAATAAAGCAAGAATTACTTTCAGACACGGAATAATAGAACACAGATATATTATGTAAAACAAAAAAGACAAATTGCAAATAGCCATTGAAGATAAGAAGAGTAAATGGGTTATGGACGATCGATTAACCGAATATTGGATGGAATAAATTGAACGATTATCTGAAGGATTTACCAAGTTGTTTAGTAAGGGAATGGATCGAGAATATTTTGTTGTGGAAACACTCCAAGTGGGAAAGGATAGACCATAGATACCTGAGTTGGTCGAAGATGATTAATTTTGAAAGAGATTTGGTTGAAATAGTTATGGGATTGTGAGATTTGATACATTTTGTAATGATGATTATAAATAATCTAGAAATGTCTTTTATTGCTGTAGAGAGAATGTTGTGTATTAAATTTACATTCCCCGCCTTTGGTTAAGTTAATAAAAGTTATAATAGTCAGGATGATAGCGAACACTTACATCTTCTCTTCCCAGGTTCGCAACTTAACCACTATTGGCCTGTTTTCCGCTCTCCTTCCGATTTGGAAGGTTTCCGTCAACCGAATTTCCATTCCCAACTCGTCTTTTAATAAAGCAAAAAAACATCAGGACTCACAAAATATAACAACCCCTGCATGGAGTTTTGGATATTGGATCTTGAATATTAACCCATGGATATTGAAATTAACGGTGAAACATATAAGCAGAAAGAACAAAAAATCGTGGAAAAGAAAAAAGAAGAGGAAGCCGCTAAAGGAAGACGCTTATGCACCAACCGAGGATGCAAATGATGAAGATAAAAAGCGGAAATGTATGAGGAATAGAGAAACTATCTGAAAAAATCGCAAAAAGTGACGATTTAATATTACTTGGAGATTGTAATGTACAAATTGGAAAAGAGGTCTATGTCAGAAATGTAGCCGGAAAGCACACTATACACGAGAAAACGAATGAAAATGTAACATGAGGAAAGTAACCACAGACTATAAGCATAAGAAAAAGAAATGATGATAATGAGTAAAATTCAAAGCATGAACGTACTAGATGAAGAATGGAGCAATATCAAAGATAGCACAATGAAATCAGCTGAAAGAACAATTGGACAAAAGAATAAAAACATAAAAAACGAGTGGTTTGACGAAAAATATGAAACTGTGATAGAAGCAAAAAGAAAAGCCAGATTAAAATGGATGAGCTCCCAAAAAACAGAACATAATGTAAAATACAAAGAAAAAGAAGACGAAGAAAATGTGCAAAGATAAGAAATAAACCTGGATTGAGGGAACGATGACTGATATAGAGGAGAACCATAGAAATCCCAGAAAATTATACAAAAAAATAAAAGAACCAAAAATTAACAATAAGCCTGAAGTGAGAGGAATGAAGGACAAAATAGGAAATACGAAGTATGAAGAAACAGAAATCTGGAACATATGGATAGAGTATTTCAAAGAATTACTAAATGAAGAGACAGGAGAAAAAGTAATAGAAGATAGAACAGCAATTTGAAATGAAGGAAAATCAGTGAAAGAATCACCGTATGAAGAATTCTATAAAACGATTAGGTCGATGAAAAATTAAAAAAAAACACCAGGATTAGACTGCATAAACCCTGAACTAATGGAAAGGGGAGAAGAAACTATGTTAAAAAGAATGTGCGAATGTTAAGAGAGAATGCCAACAGAGTGGAATGTATCAAAAAAAGTCCCAATACACAAGAAAGGAGACATGAGAAAATGAAAGATCTGTAGAGGAATTTCGCTATTGAATAACACCTATAAAGTATTATTATCGAAAACGATCCAATCAAGACTGTAAGAATATGTAAACAAAGAGATAGGCGACTAGCAACAAGGATTTCGACCCGGTAGATCGAAAACAGATGCAATATTTATAGTGAATCAAATATTGGAAAGATGCTACGAACACGGCATGCTAATCGAAATGCTATTTGTTGATTTCAAGCAGGCCTTTGACAGAGTCGGTAGAAGTAATTTAATGAAGGAATTAGAAGAAATGAAAGTACCTACAAAACTTATAAAATTAGTACAAATGGCACTCAAGAAATCGGCAGCGGTAGTAACAACAAAAAAAGGAAAAAGTGAAGAATTGAACATAAGTGCAGGAGTGAGACAAGGTGATGCCTTGTTAGCCACATTATTCAACATCGTGCTGGAGGGTACTGTAAGAAGAGCTGAATGCAATGGAACCATTACAAATAAGGAAATGCAAGTGGTGGGATATGCCGACGACATTGTGATAATTGCAAGAATACACAAAGCAAGGGTAGAAACGTTTACGAAGATCAAAAAAGAAGCAGAAAAAGCAAGACTGGAGATAAACGAATCAAAGACTAAATTTATGAGATGTTATAGAGGAAGAAATAAAACAATGAATGAAATAAGAATACTAGATTATACTTTTGAAGAAGTAAACCTCCTGATACCTAGGCATGCAAGTTAACAACACAAATGAGAGAGAAGAAGTAATTAAAGACAGAATAATGGCTAGAAACAGGGCGTTCTACTGTAACAAAAAATTAATAATAAGTAAACAAATACAAAGAAAGACAAAGATGAAAATATACAAGACCCTGATTAGACCCATAGTGACATATGGAATGGAGATAATGTGCCTGACGAAGAACGAGGAAGAAAGCTGTCAGTTTTCGAAAGAAAGATAATAAGAAAAATTCTACTGTTAGTCAAAATTAGTAAAGAACAATATAGAAGAAGAAAAAACGATGAAATAGAACTTAAACTGGAAGAGTGAAGCATTATGAAACACATTAAAGTAATGAGATTGGGTTAGTTCGCGCACGTACTCAGAGGCCAAGAAGATATATAGCAATTAGATGTGCAATGAAGTGGAGACTGGACGTAGAGGGGTCAAGAGGAAGGCCAAGAATGAGATGGGAGGAAGAGATATACAATGACCTAAGAATAATGATGATCAGAAAATGGAATGAAATTGCAATGGATAGACACTGATGGAGGAGGGAAAAATGCACAGAGAACTGTGAAGAGTATATCGAGACGTGGCGATATTCTGTCAAGGAATGGAGTACCGTGATGATGATGATCATTTTTTTGAAACCACAGCAGTGACTTGGTATGATTGATGATTGAGTTACATTGTGGGTTTGAATCGCGGACTTAACGGAACATCAACACTCTGTGGATAAATTAAGTTGAATGGAAAAGAGAAAGAAGATGATTAATCAACTTCAAGAAATGGATCGTGAAGACTTTGTACAGAAGCAGGGTAGCAATATTTCGAATGGAATGGAAAAGCTTGATCTTTATTTTTTGAACGATAATCCAAAAAAAGACTTCTACTTTTATTAAGAAGTCTCCCTCATAATATATGTAGGTCCAGGACCTGTTCTTCACTAATTTTTGCAATTAGTTCTGTGAGCATTTTTGTTTTTATATCTCAGGTAGCTTGCTAGGCTTGCCTTTCGATGTACCTGACCCTGTTTTTTATTGTTATGATGGCAAATCATTAACACAGGGGTACCGACGGCTTTACGTGCCCTCCGAAAGCACGGAAAAAAGATCTTTTTATTATTTTTTGTACATTGTGGGGTTCAGAAGTTCTTTGACCAAACTATTCAGATACCACCTTATTACCTCTGCAAATTACATAATATATTTGTATTCGCTTTTAAACAGGATGCTCACTAGATTTTTGCAAAATACATCAATGAATGGCGGACTGTATTGTCGATTTTCTTGAAGTTTAAACTATGTAAACACACAAGTAGATTTGCGAATCGAGTGTGGTACTAAGGTCTTATCGTTCGCAAACCCAACTAATTACAGCGCTCCACATTTTGTCTTTTCCACAGCCCGGCCCAGCTCCAACACCCCAAGGCCAATCGGCCTCAAAAATTCCCGCAGTCAGCTCCAGTACCCGATGAAGAAGATCTAAGGTTTAACCCCGATGCTCCGTCTAAGTCAAGAACAGAAATAACGATATGGGGTGACAACAAAACTGCGGTCATACGATAAAGCAAATGTTGTCCATTTTTGATGAGCTACCTACGTTTACAACTTGAATAGATAGAGTTGCTCATCTTTGCTTCCGCTTAAAGCTTCGCTTATTTTTGCAATGATTATGTCGGCTAATCGCCGTTTTAATCAACCGGAACGCCAAACATACTTAGGTACGAATTTGTGTTTAATTATTCCGTTAAATTATCGCTATAACTATAAAAGAGAATAAACCAATGGCTTATTCTGCTCATTTATGTTAGAAATTCAAACTAAAATTGCTCCAATAGAAGGTTTAACTGATGACATAATCGTAAACTATTCTATTTCATAGCGGTAAACCAAATTTACAAAAATATGTTAAGGCAGCCACAGACTACGGCTTTGTTCGACAGATTTGTTCGACGAACAAGTCTGTCGAACAAGTCTGTGGCAAAGCTGAAGTGTGTGGCAGTAACTCCGTCGTACTTGTTCGCCAACAAGAACGACGGATTTGTTCGACGGTTTTGTTCGACGGCTTTGTTCGACGAACAAGTCAGTCACAAGTCCGTAGTGTGTGGGGTAAACGTTTTTTTAAAAACGACTGATTTATCAGTAGCGTCGTGAATTACTATTATACGATGGATTTACGCCACGTAAATAAAAAGTTTTTACTTGAATTTATCGAGCTATAATTTAAGCTCTTTTAAAATATTGATGTGAGAAAACTGGCTTCTCTTCAAAAGCCACTCTTTTGTCCACTTTGTTCTTTTTTGTTTTCTTTCTGATTTTATGGCTAATGCCGCCGCCATTGCACACAAATGAACGGGTTTCATCACTACCTCTGTCTTGATAACACCGTCGAACAAGTCTGCAGTCTGTGGCCTATTCGAACTGGCGTACTTGTTCGACAGACTTGTTCGTCGAACAAATCAGTCGAACAAGTACATCGAACAAAGCCGTAGTCTGTGGCTGTCTTTAGAGCTCTCCGGTTCTTGTTATAATAGTCTCTATGATCCATCGAACCATTTCCAATTATTCTTCATATGAATTTGTTCCGAATTATTGGCGTGGGATCGTTTTAAACCCATATTCTACATAAGATTTATCAAAAGGAAAATTCTATTAGCTCCAAATATGTATGTTACCAGTCCCACCATCTCCTGTTTTGATTGATTATTTCTTGTGTTTTTAGTTGTAACTGTTTTCGGTGTTTTCGATGCTTTTCCGGATACTTTCAACCTATTCGTTTCGAACTGTAAATTACGTGAATTCAATCAGTCTATTGCAGAGATTGGCGGACTGTTCCCACAAATACTAATCTGCATTTCATCGTATGTAGATATAATGATTAACAACCAAAGGGTCCGTCGGTCGTCCATCAAAACGCTGGACCGACGATATTATTATTGAAACAGCTTGAAGAAATTGGCAAAATCAAGCCCAGGTTCGTGATGCGTGAAAGAAATTGAAGGAGGCCTACATCCAGCAGCGGATCGACAAACGCTGAAAAGGAGAGAAGAGATATAATAGGTACTCCAAAAATAGTGTAAAACTGTATCAATATACAGGGTGTAGAAAAAATATGGTACCCAAATTTAGGAATACCAAACAAAATGTCTTTATGAACTATTTTGGCTGTCCAAAGTTCTACATTGATGAGTTACACCCAAAGTTTATTTATTACAAACTTTTTTCAACGCCTTGTATATAAACATTTTACAAAATACATCTGTATTTAGTAAAAATGTATGACTATAGTGACAAAATTTCAATTCTAGTTGGTACTATGTGGTTACTACTAAAAATATTTCATGAAGAAATTACGATGCATTTTTTATTATAATAATTATAGTACGTACTAACTGCTAAAGTTTTATTATGAAAGTTATTAAAATAAAATATAAATTAGCTATTAGTTTATAGATGTTATGTAGATAATAAGTACCTTATACATTAAATTTATACTTTTAGTTAGTGCTGTTAATAATATATAATACAAATTTAATCCGACCCTGCGTTTGAGCTAGCAGCTTGTACGTTGGAGTAAGTTCATAACCCAAAGATTTACGATCGCTTTACGAGCGACAGAACCATCAACCTGGGACGTGAAATGAGGTCTTGTAGCCTTATTTACGACCCGTTCCTTTTAGTTTTAGCACTGTGACGTGTAAATAGCCGTGGTAACTGTTTACTCTTTCACAGATATGAAGTCGACGTTGCCAATCGACATGAGTATATACAGTATATTATTATGTCAATAGTACGAAATGCAGCTTTCGGTTGCACTTAAGTCCATGCATGGTACCGCCATCTTAGTTAACAACGTCATCGTGCCCGTCCTGCCCACTGACCCAAGTCTCCGCCTATCCATATATTGAGACCCATCTTTATTATTTTAAGACAAAGATAGACTTTAAAAGTGGTGAAGAATAAAGTTAAGGTTGAGACTATGCAGGCGCTGAGAGCGGTATTCTTCAAAGTATGCTAGAAACGATGATGGTTAAAAAGCGTCTTTGGTAATAAATCGACAGAATCAGCACTGCTATTCATAAAAGTTGCCGCTATCGCATTAATTACAATCCTGCTGTTCGCTAGACTACGTTCAAACAGTTTGCATATGGGCATCATAAATAACTGTCAGATATATCTCGGCAGCTTCTCTCTGGCATTCTACAACATTCCCAGCAAATTCAAATACTCTGTTAATTCATCGCTTTCAAATAAGACAAGTTAATAGCACTTACCTCCTTGTTTAATTATTTCGTCGACATTAGTGATAATAATAAATGTATTTAATGCACTATCCAATCGCAAGAGCCATCATATTCATTTTATTGATTTTCCTTTTCCAACAGGTCTTTTGTCATTGTGGTTGAACAAGAGGGTCGATGGGTCAAACGGGTCAAACCCTAGTCTCTAAATCACAGCTTTTCCGGTCGCCGTCAGACAACAGAGCTTGTTAAGTTATCCACCGGTGCTCGGTGGAAATTGAACTTATACTTGTCGACTATCATTCAAGTGGAATATGATTGATTGCGACTATTTATCATCGTTATTTCCTTCCCTTTGACACTGATCGAACTTTTACTCAGTATATAATTACTTAACTTTCTTCTCTTTTGCTTTTTCGAGCTACTTATATGATCGACGGCATTTGGATTGTATACGCACGCTCTTGATTTCTGATTACTTTATGAGGTTTACATAGCGAGGAAGTGCTTATAGGTTATTGCTAATCTATCACTGTCGAATTGGGAGTTCACGCTATAAACTATGTATCAAGTTAAGCTTGCACAAAATTGCACATATCGTACTTTTGTGATCAATCAAATGACAACAACTATACAACCACTAATTTATCAATTCACACAACGTAATGTGAATCTCGGTCGTATTTAATGGTTAGTAAAACCGCGCAGACAGTCTAACAAATTTTTACGTAAAATCAAATTAGTTACTCTGACACCACAATAATTAAAGTTGTTACTGTAGTGGCGCGTAAAATTAAAATATATTTGTCGGTGCTTTTCACTTTACGCTCATCATTTAAAATTGCAGCTCTATGCAATGTTTGCAGAACCGTATTATATAATTTTCACTACGTACAAATAAAATCGATAGTTTAACTAAAATTCCGCAGGTAAATATACGACTACATTAACCATTTCAGCAGATTTTATTACCTGTAAAGTGAATTTTCTTTACTTAACATTCCGTGTTGCAAGTCGGAATAAAACTTTTCCAACTGCAGGTTGCAGAAGATTTTCCAGCCAAATGTGCAGTAAAATCATCAACATTACTAATTTCATGTTGTGCAAATTTCATAGCTTCCAACTGAAATTCTATTCTATAATTAGGTTCTACAATAAGCACCAAACATTCTTTTACTAATTGATTTAATAGAAAGTGTTTAGGAATTTACATAGAGTAAAGTCGGGGATTATGGAATACCATTTTTATTTTTGAAATTATTTCGAAAAGTATTTATTAAAATATAAATAAAAAGATGGTAATGGCAGGGCCAAAGTGTTTATTACATGGAATAATGGTTACAAAGTTAAAAAAATACAAAAATACAAAAATATTTTATGTTGATTAAAAAAAGTACTTTTCCGACTGACGAAAAAATGGTCGGGTAATATGAAATACGTATATGAGGTAATATGGAATACTATTATATTTTCAACAAAAAATCTGAAAGTCTGAAAAGGGTGGCACGAGGCACATTGAATGATTTGCATGCCTTCAAATAACCCATTCTTTTGCTTCTAACTGCTATCACTGCTTTTTTCATGTCTTCCTCATTCCACTTTTTACGTTTTGGCGATGCGGTTTTAGCCATTTTTGTCATGTTCGTAATCGTTCGAAGCATTTCTAAAGAAGAAATTCAATTTTAGAATTTTAGTTTGTAAGTCTGGTAATATGGAATACTATTTCATAATTGCCGCCAATATAAATTTGGAAGTTAGGTCGATTAAAAATTACAAAGTATCTAAAATGAGCGATATCTCTGTATTAAAGCTTTCATACATAATTCATCTACTTAATTAAACAATAAGATCAGATAAAAGCACTTCCAAAAGTGTTTAAAATAAAACTTTAATGTACTAACCTAAAAATAATACGTGCACCAAAATCACTTCCGATTGTTATAACATCAAAACGGTTAATGTTTATAGACTACGCACTCTTGTGGTAGAACTTTGAACTCATACGAATGATAGTTTAGCAAATGAGCATAGATAACTTTAGTAGTTTTGCTAAAAACATGGTATTCCATATTACCGGGTATATTCCATAATCGCCGACTTTACTCTACTATATTCTTTAGCAATTTGCCGTTCTCTAGTTTTTCCTTGCATCCTTTCCATTTTATGCCAGTTTTAATAAATCCCTATCCGCTATCTCATTTTCCTTGAAGTTTTTCCACAATTTTCTACGATTGTCTTAGTTATCACCATATTCATTTTACTAACGCTCCTTTGATTGTAGTGAAGGACAATTATGGACCATATGGCCATATCAACGCCACTTCAGATCTACAATTCGCCTGCCTACACGGCTCACTCCAATCCTCCCTCTGATGGCCTCATTTTATATTCTGTCGATTAGGGAAACACCAAACATTATTGCCTTCTATGTCACTTCCAGAACCGAACTTTTGAACGCGTTGCCGTTAGAACGCAAGACGCTTAGATGCGAGAGCGATTGGTCACAGGGTTATTTGGACGTGAGACTTTCTTTCTTTCCCACATCTTTAGTCTCAATTGGTCTTGTTTCTTCACTGTCCAAACATCGCACGCATATGATACTACCGGGCGTATCATACTTAGTTTTATAGACTCTGATTTTACGTTCTCTTGAAAACATTTGGCCAAAAGAATGAACCTTAAAGCAAATGCACCTATGTTTCCTGCGGCGATTATTGAAGTTATTTCCTTGCTGTTATCAGGTTTTCTAGTTACCATTGATCCCAGGTAAGTGAAAGTCTCAACTTCTTCGAATTTGTATTCTCTATTTTGGTATAATTTGACAAACAAAAATCTATTTTGTACAAACTCATCGTCACGGGAGAACCGCAATGAAACGGACGGGCTATGAAACGGACACTGCCATTATCTTGTGAACAAAAATGTAAAATCTGATATTTTTATAGATGCAACTTCGCATATCTACGAAGATATGCAGATATACTACAGATATGCGAAGTTCCATCTATAAAAATATCAGATTTATATACATTTTTGTTCACGAGATAATGGCAGTGTCCGTTTCATAGCCCGTCCGTTTCATTGCGGTTCTCTCCTATAGTATTTGGTTTTGATTTCGTTCACCTCTAAGCCTAATTTTTGAACCGCCATCATGATTCATTTTACAACCCTTTGTATTTCATCCTTTGTTCTTGTTAGTATGGCGATGTCATCTGCAAACGCAAGAAGTTGGTGGCTATTATGCAGTCTGGTACCTTGTTACAGCACCATTTTCAACGCTAGGTTGTATAACGTTGCAGAAAGTGGATCTCCTGTCTCAACCCATTCTCAACTACAAAGTCACGCTAACGCACTCCCTTCATTCTAATTTTGTTTATCGTGTCATTCAGATTCAATTTTAATAGTCGTATCGTCGATAATTCCATTCAGGGTAAAATTTTGTCGTTTCGACCAATCAGGGTGCGTTATTTTACATTGTAGTTAAATGGGTACAACGCATGCACAGTCGAATAATATCCGAAAATAAAAAATATTCCAAATACCCTACCAGAATATCGAATATTTGTAGTGGAGCGTAAAATAATTCATACGTAATTAAAAATCTCTTCGAATATTATAATTTATGTAGTGTGTATGAATAACGCACTCAACAGATGCGATGTAGGAAACCGGTTCAACGCATTAGTTCCAACCCGAGTTCACCTAAAGCAATGTACTTTTAACGAATTTTATAGTAACGAATTTTATATTACAAATTTAGTGCGATTATGCTTCCATTTTTTTCGGTACTTACGAAATTTTTTGTTTGATTTTTCTTTTGCAATGATTGTGATGCGATATGGTCAATTTGTTTCACAATTTTCGACATTAAAAATGGCGTTTGAAATGTCGATTTTCGTATGTGAAGTTGTGGCGTTTCTTCACGGACTTATCACCGCAACAGCAACGCGGGTTCGGACAATACTCAAAGATTCAGCGAGTACAGGTTTTAGCAAGGAGATTGACACTCGCTCCGCTGCGCTTCGCTCGTGCAATCTCCTTGCTAAAACCTGTACTCGCTGAATCTTTGAGTATTGTCCTAGCCCTTGTGTTGTATCGTGCGAGAACAGTCGTCTTCTGTTAATGCCATCATAGACTTGCTTAACCCGTAACTGGTACCGTCCTACTTTTGATACATAAACGGTACGCCGTGGTCTGAGAGACAACTAGCCCTTAAAATTAGCCTAAGTTATTATATTTGTTATCTGAAGGTTGGATGACATTGTATTTGTTTTTAAAGTTAGCATACGTTTTAATTTTTTTGGACAAAGGTAACATTTTTCTTATTTGAAGTCGTTATGACTGGGCTAATATGCATTGCGTAACAAATGCAGGGTAATTTATTTGTAGTAAGGAAAACATCATAAACTAATAACAAGTGGCTTAAAAAATTCGAATATAAAAATCGAGAAATAATCATAAATTAATATTTATACCATATAGAAGCCCAAATATATTTTCTTTTGCTAAAAAAACACCTATATAGCCGATTACAAATCGACTACGTTACGGAATTGTTACGGTTAAGTTGTATACGTAAACGGTACGCGGTGGTCTCTCAGACTTTCAGGTGTAATAAATAAGTTTTACATTTACCTACACCGCCCAAATTTTGCAACAACATCAGAAATGATTGAAGTTGAAAGTACTGATAACATGACAATTATATTACAAAAAGCGCAAGTGCAACAAAGAATTATGTATTCAAGAGTGTCTCCCAGACCCCGGAATACCAGTTACGGGTTAAAATCAACAAATAGCGCATGTATTTTTAGTTTGTGCTCATAACTTATAAGCTGGATGACATTGAGTACGTGTATTTATTGTATGGGACAGGGGTACGCCACTGAACTGGTCAACAGTGTGTTTTGTAGCTCCGCTATTAAATCCAATAATTGGACAATAACGAGCACGGAAATTTAGGAAAGCGAATCGTGATAGAGGAATATAAAGAGAAGGTATCTGGAAACGGAAAAAATTAGGACTACTGTGTACCTCCTGGTAAAGATAGTTCATCCGAAAGGTCGACTTGTGAACTGGCTTTGACGCCTGACGAGAGGTAAATAATTGAATTACTTTAGTCACGGACATTTAAAGGGTGTAAGAAGTAATAATAGCCTAATTGCGAGAAAAATTTATATTGTGCAAAACGAGGATAACCAAGAAATTTTAATACGTCAACGTATAAAAGATAACACGCGAAAGTTAGTATAGGCAACACAAACAGCAACAAACAAACTAATTTATTATTCCAATACGGAACAAATAATAATAAATGAGCGACAAAGAAAGATTAACCCAACACCAACAAAAAGATAACACGCGCCAAAGAACAGGAAGTGTGGGTAATCTAGACGATTATATTAAAAGATCACGCTCCAGGGAAGAGGCAGAAGGGGATATTGGAGTGTTCAAGAGAAGCAAAAGAACCGATAGAACACCGACTAGACAAAAAAAGAATACTGCGGAAGAACTGAAAACTGAATCTGAAAAAATGGAAGAGATTAAAATGTTCAGAATAAAGCAGATGAGAATTGAGAATGCTGAGATGAAGCAAGAGATCAGGGAAAACACTAAAATAATGAAGGATCAAATAGAAGCACAAGCAGAAGAGATAAAAATGTTGAGAGGAGATATGAAGAAGTTAAAGAACGATTGGTACCAGGATAAGCTCCTAAATAAAAAGAAAATCGATGCACTAGAGAATAAAATGGAGGCGGCTGAATATAGAATCGAGCTTCAAGAAAGGGAAAAGAGAAGAAATAAATTGGTCGTGACAGGAATGAAGTCAAAAGAGCGCGAAAACATCTCCCTAGAGGAACAAATGGAAAAATTTATAAAGGAAAACCTAGACGTGGAAGTGAAAGTAACAACAGCATACAAGATAGGAGACATGAGAAAAGTGATAGAGGTGGAAAGTCTAGAGAAGAAATTAGAACCGATTAACCGGAGAAAAGATTTTCATAGATAACGATTTGACGGTCACGGAAAGAAAAATTCAGGCACAAATAAGAGAACAGGCAGAAGGATTGAGAAAAACAGGAAATAATGTCAAAGTAGGCTATCAGAAGCTGATATACGACAATAAAGTACTAAGATGGAAGAGAGAGGAGGGGTGCCTGAGGGAAATACCAAAAAACTGACCGGACTCAACGACCAGGAAAAATCTAAGACGAAATGGCGAGACAAGGACTATGAATTGGGTGCACGAAACAAAAGAAATATATTTGAAGAGAGGTTTTTCTTTGTAGGAACATGGAATGTAAGGGGAACTTATGTAGAGGGGGCAATTAAACAATTAATAAAGGTTTTAAATGAGTATAAGGTTGATATTTTAGCAATGCAAGAAACAAAACAAGCAAATAACGATACGATGGATGTCGAAGGATATACGTTTTTTAAAAGCAGTGGTAACGATAGAAAATTGGGAACGGGTTTCATGATCAAAGAGGAGGTGAAGAGAATGGTAATCTATTTCAAATCAATATCGGAAAGACTATGCCTGTTAAGATTGAGAGGAAAATATAGGAAAATAACCATAGTAAATGTCCACGCTCCCACGGAAGAAAAGAACGGGGAGGTGAAAGAACAGTTTTATGACACGTTAGAAACAATATGTGAGGATATCCCTAAATATGACTTGAAACTGATTGTAGGTGACTGGAATGCCAAAATAGGTAAAGAGGAAATCTATCGACCAACCATAGGAAGATTTAGTTTGCATGATGTTAGTAACGAAAATGGAAGGTTTCTGATAGATTTTGCATTGGGTAGAGACATGATAATAAAGAGCACGTACTATGAACACAAAGACATACATAAGGGTACATGGATAAGTCCAGATGGTAGATATATAAACCAGATAGATCATGTACTGATAGAGAGGAGAAATGAAAAATGCATTAAGGACGTGAGAGCATATCGGGGAGCCGATATAGATTCGGACCATTTTATGGTGGGAATTAGGATGAAGCAGGTAATCCCATGTAGGGAAGTTAAAAAAGAAATATTTAAGAGACAAAATAAAAGAATACAGTTCAAAAATAAACAAGAACAGGAGAAATATAGAGAGGAATTAGAAGAAATGCTGGAGATGGCGGAAACACAAGAGGATACAACCGAAATTTTCGAAACAATACGAGATAGCATAAGTAAAGTAACTAAGAACAAGTACAAAGAAAAACGAAAACAAGAAAACGATTGGTATGATGAACAGTGCAAGACCGAAGTGGAAAAACGGGAAAATATAAGAAAACTAATGCTAAAAAGAGGAACAATAGAAGATAAGAGTAATTATCAGGAACAGAGGAAAAGGTGTAAGAGAATATTAAGAGAAAAGAAACGAGGATATAATGTGCGCAAACTGGAGGAAATAGAAGAAAAATACAAGAACAAAGAAATAAGAAATTTCTACCAAAGAGTTAAGAAAATTAAACGAGGATATCAAACAAAGACAACCTTCTGCAGAGGCAAGGATGGGAGTCTGATTGGAGCAACAGAGGATGTGATTGAGAGATGGGCCGAATACTTCCAAGAACTATTGAACAAACAGGAAGAAAATGAGGAAGAGAAACAGGTGGAATACAATGAAAACGAAGCTAATATCAGTGACATAGAAACACCAACAAAGAAAGAAATCTTGGAAATAATAAAAAACATGAAGAATAATAGAGCTGCGGGAGAAGACGAGGTGCAGACGGAAATGATTAAATACGGTGAAGATAAACTACAGGAAATGATTGTAGCATTAATACAACAGGTTTGGATAAAAGAGGAGATGCCACAGAGGTGGAACATAGCACTTATCTGTCTTATACATAAAAAAGGAGAAAAAACGGAATGTGAGAACTATCGGGGTATAGCCTTGTTGAACACCGCCTATAAAATCATGGCCACCTGTATTAAAAACAAATTACGAACCTATACAGAAGAGATAATAGGTGAATACCAGTGTGGTTTTAGGAAGGATAGATCCGTGACAGACCAAATTTTTGTAATAAGAGAAATCCAAGCAACAAGCCACGAATATGGTTTGAATACACATGCGCTGTTTTTAGATTTCAGACAAGCCTACGATAGTATCATAAGAGAAGAACTCTACAAAGCAATGTATGAGTTAGGAATACCATCAAAGTTGATCAGGTTGGTGAAAATGACCCTGAATGATACACAAAATAAGGTAAAAGTAGATGGATATATATCACGAGGCTTTGAAGTAAAGGTAGGCTTGAGACAGGGAGACCCACTGTCGTCACTTTTGTTTAACGTTGCACTAGAAAAAGTGATAAGGAAAGCAAAAATTAATAGAACTGGAATAATCTACCAGCGGAAACACCAGTGCTTGGCTTTTGCAGACGACCTGACGATCTTGACAAGAACAAAGAATGAACTGCAAGATAATATAAAAAGACTGTTAAGTGTAGCAGGTGAAATAGGTCTAAAGGTAAATGAGCACAAGACCAAGTACATGGTATGGGAAGAGAGGCCTTTTGAGAAAAATACACTGAGTATCAAAATGAACGAAGACAAAGTATTAACCTTTGAGAAAGTGGAGTTTTTCACGTATTTGGGGACGGTCATCTCAAAAAAGCCAGGAAACGAGATTGAGGTGAAGGCAAGATTGGCGGCGGGAACGAGAAGTGATTTTGCGATCAAGTCGGTGCTAAATGGTAAAATTTTCTCTAGGTCATTAAAGCTGAGGTTATATAAGACCGTAATAAGACCAACAGTGATTTACGGTTGCGAGGTGTGGACGCTGAGGAATCAAGAAAAAGTGATGTTGGAGGTATGGGAGAGAAAGATCCTGAGAAGGATATTTGGTGGAAAGCGGATGGATGACAGATGGATGAGAAGAACAAACAATGAACTGAGCGAATTGTATGGCGAACCAAATATCGTAAACATAGTAAAGGCGCGGAGGATTGGATGGCTGGGCCATGTAATAATGTAATAAGAATGCGTGACGGAAGAACTCCAAAGAGTGTGTGGAAATCGGATTTCGGTGGCGTAAGGAAAAGAGGAAGACCGAGAACAAGATGGAGCAATGAGATACAGGAAGACTTATCCGAGATAAACGTGAGAGATTGGGAAGAAAGAGCAAAAGACAGGAAGAAATGGAGCCAGGTGGTGAATCAAGCCCTGGGCCTGCTAGGCCTGTAGTGCTATTGTATATATATATTATATATAGCATATCTTCTGGAACTTGGCATTTCTTCCCTATTTCATATTTCCGCAATCAGTTCGTTCACCATTACCAAAGTAACATTTTAAGTCTGACAAACGCCTGGCAGGTACCTGGCAAGATAATCTAACAGGTTACTGTTGCTGTAATAAGCTTATCACAAGCTTATGGAAGTTGCTATATGAGTAAAATGGCTGCTGTAAAATTGATGTCAAGCTTGTGGCAAACTTGCGACAGCCCTGCCAGTATCCTGTCAAGTTGCTGGCAGCAACCTATCACAGGTACCTGCCAGAAAACTGTCACGTTCCTGGAAGCAACCTGTTACATGTTCCTACCAGGTAACTGTCACAAGGGTCTGCCAGCAAGTTTTTATGCAATCTTTATAAAATACAAAAAAATTTCACGTTTGCCATGTGCACTAAAAATTAATTTAGGGTGTCGTTATTAATTTAAAAAAATCTAAACGAATTAAAATTAATTAATTTAATTAATTTAAATGAAATCACTTAAAATTAAATGTAGTTATCGCAAAAATGAAAACCTGCCAACTTGCCGTACCAGATAACTTATAGCAATAGTGAAGTAACCTGTAAAAGAGTCCCTGGCAAATTACTGCCACAGGAAACTTACAGCAACTTGTAAATGAGAACCTGCTAGGCACCTGTAATTACAAGCTTATAGCAACCTGTAAATGAGTGCCTGTCAGGTGCCTGTAATTATAAGCTTATAGTTACCTGTAAATAAGGACCTGCCAAGCCCTTATAATAACAAATTGACAGCGATAGCTAAGTAAACTGTAAACGCCGCCTGTCAGCTACTATCTGCCAGGTGTCTGCCAGCAAAATATAGATTTTACAAGTAATAGCCAGCAAAATATTTTACTTGGGTTACGCTCGTCGCCTCTTCATAATATTTGATTGTATCCGCCTGTATTTCATCTTCGCCAGCATTTCTGTTGAATTTCATGGTTTGTATTATCATCTTGATGTCTTGTAATGTGGGTGGTGCTTCTTTTCGTTAGTTCTCATTTAATTCATTAATGTCTGAAATTTCTTCGGCATCCATACTTTTAATTAAAAATAAGCGTTAAAAATAATCTGACTATTTCTTGCAGCAAAAGCCTGTATAATGAGCAAATAATAAGCTGTGTCTTAACACTGCTTCAGACGCAGATCGTCTTTCATCCGGCGTAATGTAATTTAAAAATGCAACAAAAATGAATATTTATAGCTTTCCTTCGTAACTGACATTTATATCCGTTTGATGACTATAAACTGTCGATGCCGTTTATTCTGTCCAAAATAACTTCCTTAGATTTTGAACCGAATATAAAAGAACTTATAAAAGTATAAGTCAGCAAGTACGCATTCATAATAATCTATTACCAGATATTTAGGTTTTATCAGGGGTATCCTGTTTTTATTTTTAGAAACGATATGGGACAATACATGAAATATTGCTCCTATTTAATTTTTTCCGGCGACCCAAAATTTTTAAATCTATTGGCTCCGACACAGCTGCAGATTATTCAAATCTGATCTCGACAATCTACATAATTGGTGTGTTGTTAATACCCTGAGTTTTAAATTTCAAACGTGTTTATATAATTTGCTACTCTAAACACAAATTGATACCATTTTATTATAATATGCAAGACGACTTTTCGTATGCTTCCAGTTTTCTTCAAGCCAACAGCAAATCATTGAAATTAGGAGACAAATTATCGAAGTATGTTTTGCTTATCGTTTGTTGAATGGGAAAATTGATTACAAATCCTTGTTGTCAGGCATAAAACTAAATACTCCAGCCTATCCTACAAAGAACCCAAGGTCGCCCTGGACTATATACCAAGCCTCAAAACTATAGGCTGTATAGTTCAATAACAAGAATGTGTAGGCTGGTTAACGCTTCTGACAATCTGGACGATTTCGACCTCCTTGATCGATCATACGGAAAATTTAAGAAGAACGTAATCTGGAATTTGCAAATTCATCATCTTGGACATCCTGAACATCATTGAAATTTTAGTTTTTTATTTTAATAGTTACAGCTTTATGTTCATAGACCTGACTCACCTAGATCAACCTGCATAAACTATAAACTATTAGCTGCAAGGTGGGTGACGGCTCTTCAAATTCTTCAATTATATTTATTCTATCCCTATAAAGCTAAATTTTTAGCTTAGCACATTGGTTCCTTGTTAAGGCTGTATTGTATGTAGGCTTCACAATGGTGTTTCATTTTCGATTTTTATGGTGTGTAGGTACATAAGTAATGCCTGAATTTTACATTCTTAGTTATATTTATTGTTGTCTTCTGGGGATATTTTCAAACAGTTCATTATACATGGAATTTTTTATCGTCCTTAGCATGTTCGTTATTGGTTGGCTTTTCCAATTTTCCTGCCATTTCATTTAAATTTTATCTTTGAGGTGGTGCTTGAGATCTTCAGGCGATATTATACTTTTATCGGGTGTTATTTTGTTAAGTACCTCCTTGGTATTGGTACCTTTTTTCCCTTTTTACACTTTAATTCGTTACCCCGAATGCTAACATGGAACATGGGATGAGATCCATCAGGAAACTATGTCGTAATTGTTGATGTGTAATTCCAAAAGCTTTTTGACAAATCGCTTGTAAATGCTGATGGAAGGTGTATTGCTTTTAGACCCTCCAAAGTGCTTTTTAAATCGCAGCAGATAATAAGAAGGGAATTACCAACTTCCCCATGTTGTGTTCTGAGATTTTTTTGATGACATTGGTCTTACTTTTGTTACCTTTTAAGCCGATTTCCCCTAACTTTTTCATTAAGTCAGTGTGACTGTCTCAGTTCATCCACATGACTAATAGGTATTACCTAAATTATCTTCAGCGAATCTTAAGACTCTTAAATAAGATTCATCCATTGTGATGTCCTTAATTTCTTTCCTGAAATTTCCTGTAATACTTTATAATAATTATCGTAACATATAAATGTTTTGTCGAAGTCTATAAAGACTAGATGAATTGGAACATTATATTCGTTTGCCTTTGCTATTTATACGTGAGCGATTGCTTGCATGTGGTCTATATTGTACTGAAATTCTTCCGAAAGCCAACAGATAGAATCAAGAATGCGGCAATAACGTCATCTGTTATAAAATGTGAAAATTTTTTTAATATTAGATATAAAAGAAATTTTTAACTGATAATATTAAAACTTGCAGTCAAAAGTATCAAAGGTAATAAAAGAGAGTAGCTTCGACTACTTAAAAAAAATTTTAAACATTTTTAAGGACAGTAGCTAAACTGAGTGAGTGCACAGCTACTTTATAGTCACGCTACTGCCTAACTCTCACCTCAGGAAATTAAAAAAGGACTTTTCATTGTTTTCGTTTATTGTTATTTGTGATCAAGTTTTACATACATAATATGTAGTACCTAATAAATTACAAGAAGAATTAAATTTACAAATTAAGATCAATATCATTAAAGATGGTAATCAGTTCACATGAACTACTGTTCAAAAATTAGTTATTTATTAGTAAATACAAATTTCATTTTGTTGAAATATTTTTAAAACGTTTCCTATAGAAAAATATTTCTCAAATTATGAATTTTCTAGACAGGAACGTACTAGAATATTTGTAGGAAAACATTTTTTTATTTAAAGTTATATAAAAGCAAAGTTTAGATCTTTTGCGTGATTATTGGTTATAATTAACTCTAAATTAACTATAAGCAAAATTATAGAGGTTATTGATATATAATTTTAGGATCAGTAGTAATGTAGCATATAGAATAGCCGGGAGATAGTGTAGGTCAATTTATGATTCATTCCACCCCAAGCGTTTCACATCGTCAAACAAAAACATCATTGCCTAATGGAATCCGGCACATTAATCACACCGGAGAAACTAGCATGGTTATAAAACGGAAATTATGTTGCCCACGGGGACAAGTATACATAAGGGCGAAAAAAGGGTCAGTATTTACCACGATACGTTTCTACTTTCGTTATGTTATTCTCTACGGGAACATGAATTTCCCTCGTAGGACAGTCGCCTAGAACAAATTGATGATCTACAAATTTCAAATGCTTTCGTTAAAATTAGTAAACTGTGTAGTAGGCATAAATTGTAATAAATCACTTACCTCGGACTAATTCAATCACATATTTTATTTTGTAACTGAAAAATAATTTGAGTGAAATTTTTCTTGAAAATTTAAAAATCTTTAAAATTTATTGAGTAGCTGCTTTTATTTCGCCCTTAACATTGATTTGACTTACATTTTTACTGAGCACAGAAGGGAATTTTTAATAATTACTTCGTTTATTTTCTGTTGTGTCAATAAAATAAAATCAATAAAAGTAGAAGGCTTATGGGGACTCTAGAACAGTTTTATGGAAACTGGATCCGAGTTTGATTAATGAAGATTTGCATTCGCCGATCATTTTGAACAAACTCTTCTTACGGTTTCAATTAAATTGTAATCTTGGTAATTATCATCATTTAATTATGATCTCTCGATTTATCAACTTCTCTTCGATTTTAGCCTTTGATTCGTAGTTTTTTATATGCCAATTACATATTATATTTTATTGTATCTTTGATATTGGAGAGCCCCAATCACGTATTTCAATATGTTAATGAGTATACTATGATATTAGATCCTGAGGACAGTCGTCATACGAAAATTCTATAATATTTTAAATACTGGTATGTACCAAGTTTTGTATCGTCGATCACCATTATTAAATTTCAATGTAATAAAAACTGAAGTCCAATTTGAAAGAAATCTAATTGAATGGTTTATTGATGAAACAACCGAAATTACTTTTTGTCCGTTTTGAATGATAGATAGTACACGTAAACTTTGTAGTTCGATAATTCTCTATCGTTTGCCAAGCTTTAAAATATTTGGAAAAATTTAAAAACTGTGCCTCAATAGGTAGAAGAAGGGTGAAGAAATCATTAAAAATTATAAAATAGATTAATTTCATCTTACGTTAATGTAAACCTTGGTCTGAAGTGAAGTACAAAAATGTTCTTATTTATTTTAAAAATAACTTAAGGTCCTTTCTAAACAAAAAAATTAGTTCTTGACGTAAATTCAAGGAGCTTGGTTTATTTGTATATTGCATAAAACAAAAATCTAGCTTTTTCTTAATGTATGTCTAAGGTCTGTTTTTACTAATTTATTTCAATTAGTTCTCTTAATTGGGTTTAGCATCTGAGGTAGCTTGCTGAGTTGACGTTAGATTTTCCTGTGGCCTTGGTTTTTATTGTAATAATGGTAATTCTTATTATAGGGGAGCGAAGGCTGCCCAGGTGTCAGTATAAGTTTTGCAATACTGGGATCTCAGCTTTTGTCTTATTGGAGGTTTTATTATTTACAAGTAGTAATATTCCGTCTTTTATTTGGACAGGCCATGCAGGCCCAAAGCTTTTTGCACAACACTTCTCCATTTCTTCCTATCTTGTGCTTCGTTCTTCCATCATCCAATACCTAGTAGTATCAGGTCCGCTTCCACCTCATCTAACCATCTCTTTTGGGGCGTCCTCTCCTCCTTATTTTCAAAAGTCCTCCTTCCATTGCCTTTCTTGTGGTTCTACTGTACTGTAGGCCAAATACATGTCCCAACCATAGTGGTTTGTCGTACATTTAATATATTTCGACATTTGTTCTTCTCTTCCATTCATTTTCCACTCTCTTCCCACCATATATCGTATCACTCTAAGGACTTTTCGCTCCCACACCTCCAACTTTTCTCTATCTCTTCTACTCATTGTCCATATTTCACTGGCATAAAGTACCACAGTTCGGATAACCGTTTTGTATATTTACAGTTTAACATTGCGTGACACATTTTTGTTTCTCATTATCTCCATCAAGGCACTTATACTTCTATTTCCCGCCGTGATTCTTACGTTAATCTTTTTACTATAGTCATTATTTCGAGTTACTATTGTTCTCAGAAAATAAAACTGGTCCACTTCTTCGAAACTGTACTTTATGCCCTCTTGTGTTTCAATAACAAAATGCGTATTCCGTCTAAACTCAGTTCTTACATCCATATTCATGTACTTGGCCTTATTAATCTACAGTACCAGTATTTTAGCACTTTTTCCCAATTTTCTCATTTCTTCCTTTATCTCTCCGCAGGATCTCGCCAGGACCGTTATATCGTTCGCATACGTAATTATTTGCTATTTTCTATTGTATAGTGTTCCTTCGCGTATGATACCACTTCTTCTTATTAACCATTCAACTGCTAATATGAAAAGCATTGCCGACAAAGGATCTCCTTGTCTTAACTTGTCTAACTACTAACTTGGAAACTTCTTGACAGTTTCGCATTCACTGTAATATTATTCTCTGTATCAGTAAGCGTCATTCTAGTCAATCTTATCAACTTTGCTGGTATTCCCAGTTCACAGCTTTTCTATGTCAATTGAATCGTATATTCGTAATTGAATCGTAATTAGGCATTTCCATGTGACGTCACGAACAGCTGTTATCCGACTGATATTTTGAGGTTAGCATTTTTACAAGACAATTTTCATTTCAAAAATTAAAATTAACTTTTATATTATGCAGTTTGCAATTTTTTCAAAGTGAAACTGAAATGTGCAAATTAATTTACGGACAAAGCGCTAAAAATTAAGCAGTATGTACTCGAGGTTAGGTTTGCGATTATTCGGGAAAGATAATAAACAGAATGTACTTACAGTAATAATTTTACACTACACTCTCTACGGTTTATAAAATGTAAAAAAATTCAATTTTTACCAATAAAACAGATAAATACACAGATTTATCACAAACTTGTCGGGCAACAGCTGTCACTGTGACGTACTTGGAAATGCCTAATTGAATATTCAAAATATTCCGCCCATCTTTCCAAATTATCGCTCTCCTCTATACATAGATAGATACATAGTAGATTTCTTTTTCTTCTTTATTTGTTGGTAAAACCTTCTCACTTCTTTTGATCTATATTTCTGTTCCAAATTATTCACATCTTCCTCTTTAGACTTTCTCTTTTTCATCCTGCATACTCGTTTGAATTGCTTCTCTTGTTTATAAGGGTATAGCACCCTTTATTTTTTCCCATTTTTCTTCCACATTTCTTCCTTCTTCACTTGCTTGTAGTTGCATTTTCAATTATTCCGCTAATTTATCTCTGTTGTTCTCTTTCTGTAATTTAGTGATGTCGAAACTTTCCATTCTTTCTTGTGTTTTTCTGTTAACTGCTGGTATCAGTTGCTTAATTACTATTTTAAACAGACAGTAGTCGGTATCGGAATCCGCACCTCTACAGCTTTTCACGTTGGTTATTGCTTTCATGTGTCTCTCCTCCACCAACACGTGGTCTATTTGATTCACTGTATTGTAATCTGGTGATGTCCAAGTTCCGTTGTATGTGTTCTTTCGTTGGAAGTTCGTATTTACTATTTTCATACTTCTTTCCCTTGCGAAACCTCTCAACATCTGTCCGTTTTCATTACTTTCATCGTGCCTGCTATATTTTCCTATTATTGGTCTATATTATTTTTCTTTTTTCCACCTTTGCATTATAGTCTCCAACAATGATTTTAAGATTGTATGTATTTTGCAATTCTTTAGTATACCTCTCCTAATTTATCATAATATGCTTCTTTTTCTTCCATTAACTTTTCCTCCGTTGTTGCATGCACGTTAAGTATGGTTATCTTTTGGCATCTTCCTCAAAGTCTCATATTACACAGTTTGTCTATTATCGGTTCGAATTTATCACTGCGTGCATCCATTGCATTTTCCCCATAAAACCAGTTCCAAATTTTCTATTCAATCTACCACTGTGAAATAACGTATATTCTCCCACTTCCACAATCGCGGTACCTTTTTGTTTGGTTTCTTCTAATGCAACTGTATACATTTAATACTTTTCAACTCATCAACCAAATTGTTCAGCGCTCCCTCTTCATATGTTCCTCTTACGTTCCAAGTACCCAACTACAGTTCATTGTTCGTTTCGTAGCCATTACTCGCTAATACCATCTCGTTAACCTTTTATCGTCGGCTTGTCTTTTTATTTCTTTCGTTTACCTCTTCATCTTTTAGTTTTCAGAACAGGGAGCGGCTTTTGCTTCTCCTGAAGTTCTCTTATTTCTTAATTCGAAAAGTATTGCCTTCCATCAATGGTCAATTTCTTATATCCAACACTTACGCTTTTCCCATTTTCCAACCGTACCCGAACACTGCCATAGTTTGACGTTTGATTTGTAAAATTTCAAATTTACATGTATCTACTACATAATATTCAAATTTTCGTTGAGAAACAGTTGAGCCTCTTTCTACCTTAATATTGTTTGTTTTTTTTTATCAAAATGGTGAATTGCGTTTCTGTATGCTATTATGGTGAAAAATTAGAGCTAATTTATATTTAGATTAGGAGATGTAATGTAGCCGATTATCTCATTTTCAAATCGGTAAAAAGTTTTGAAAAGGGTAAATTTCTTATGCATAGACAGTGAATAATGAATAATAAATATTTAAATACTTATTTTCCTAAGAAAATAATACATTGACAGAACTACTTCATTATTTTATTAATACTGTACATTTTTATCCGTTGACATACTCAATTTTTTAAAGTATTTTATTTAAAACAGCTAGTTTAAAAATTAACCTTCACGAACCGAAAAAATAGATCAATCAAAAAATGACGAAGCCTTCGTGGGATTCGCATTGTACGCCTCGAACCTTGCTTGTGATAGTTACATCACTGTTATTTTATTAAAATTATTTTTTCAATTTATTTAATTCAACTTATTGTATTTATATGCCCACAAAAAGGATCCTAGTGAAGTAAGAACTTTATTCTGATCGCCTCCCTGAGAAGTCAATGGCAAACCACCGCACCGAGGTGTAATCTGCCTATAGTAAGCCTTCCCAAAATGTAGCGTTTAGGCTTTGATTTTCGGGGTATCCTAAAGCTGGAGTCTCACTGCAGCAACAGCCAACAACTTACTAAAAATTCAATTAATGGGCGGGTGGGTCTTCGAACTCAGTTTGAAACGATTACATTAGTTACAATTTTATTTTGTGGCGACTTCCTGCAGTCAGACCCGGCTTAATGCACCACAATGTTGACTTCAACGTCATGGAAACTTGATAAGGCACTTGATATGAAGAATATATGTTGTACCATGGCATGTTCACGTCACACAATTCTACATTACGCTATAAGTTAGTCTTACGTTCTTGATGGAGGGTGAGCTCAGAAATTCTATCAAGTTCGCACCAAGACGCCGTATGATCAGAATAAATTATAAAAACCCATGCAATTGTCAATATAAAGTTACTTAAGAAATTGTTGATGCCAATAAAGTCATCATCATAATTAATTCATCATGCGTATATTTTAAATTCAAATGCATTATGTTACAATAGTATAGTACTATGAAAATTAACATACTATTTAAATTTACATTTTATTACCGTAAAAGAATATGTTCAGAGTACGGAGTCCAGTTAATACGTCGCGAAAAAGGTGTTTGCGTGGAAATAACTCTGAAATTTGATATTTTTCTGCTTAAACCATTTAGTTTGCCATCGGAATACAGCCCCTAAATTTTCGACATCAGGCTAGAATCGGAATAGTACCAAAATTGTCGAAGAAGATCTCAAAAATCACAAAGCCATGAATTGGCGGTTTGTTATGCATCTTATGCCTAAAATATGTATTAGTAAAATTAGCACAAATAAAATTCTATGCTGAAACTAAAACGCTAAAACAAACATTGTTTTAACCCCCGTAGTTTGCAAGATGCATTTTTTACTCAAAATAACATAGTTCTTAGATTTTGATGTAGACTTTTTACCTGTCCGCCTAATACAACATTGGACCACAATAAGCGTAAGTAGATGAAGTTATTTGTAATTCTCCGGACAGAACAACTTTTTAATCTCAATAGAGCCTTTAGCTACGCTTTGGAATCACTTTTTACCGCATTTTTAAAGATATTTTCAAATTCTTTGTATTTCGTCATTTACTAGTTTTTAGTGCATCCCACGACAAAAAGTAAATAATAACATCTACATTAAATAAAATTTTGCTTAAAACCGAATAGAAAAGTTTGTTTGGCCTTAGTAGTTTTGGGGATATTCCCAGAAGAACAAAACCACCTCTTGGTGAAAATTTTTTTTATTGCACAGAATAAAAACCATTACAAATTTCATTTAACACGATGAAACGTGATTAATGGAATTCTCAAGAATAGATTATCAAAACATTAAATTTTACAGTTTTCAGCAAACTTTTAATGAAAATTTGTGTTTTTTGTATGAAGCCATCCTGCAATTTCTATTCCCAGGTACTTGACTGTACTAGACGGACCTGCTCGATTGTTTTTCCTCTAATTAAAAGTTTACATTTTAAAGGTTATTTCGATGTTGTTAGACACTTGGGTTTTTCTCCTGAGATCATCATATTATTATTGTACTGCTTAGCAATTTGGTTAAATGTGCAAAGCAGGCGTTGGAGATCGGCTTCATTTTCTGCAGTTAGAACTACGTCGTTGGTATGCAATCCACAGCCACCGCCAATTTTCCTCACCTTTTCTATTATTTTGTCCATTATAAGATTGAAATAGAGTGTAATCAGACTATCACCCTGTCGTATCTCTGCTGTTATGTTATCGGCAATAATATTATTAGGATCGTTTTACCATAATACAAATTTTGATACAATGTATCCAAAGGCGAGATAAACTCAGTTTTTACTTTTTGTGGGATGGATCACAACTACATCAAGTTGTATTATAATGTTTATAACATTAGTAGGCACATTATTTTCCGACAGTATTTAAATTTACTTCTTTATACGTATTCTATAAATTGCGTTGCTTTTTAACCTATTCTGAACAAGGTTTTAAAAAAGCACTCTAAAATGTGGAAGTGGGAATAAACTTCAACGGAAGAAAGCTTACGAAACTCACGAAAGTTTGTCACGAAACCCAAGAAACCGTGTAAGTTTTGGCGTAAAATTACAGAACTTGTCAGGAATGACCCTAGGTTGAAATAAATCTATCATCCGGTTTAAGAGCCCCAAATTTATTTTCAAGTTGTGTACATAAATGAGACACAGGCGCTATAGGGGCATTAAAAAATAAGATAACTGAATAATTTCTCATCTTTGCTCTCGAACTAACTCAAAATCAAAATAATTCTTATCAGGATTTGGATAAAGGTTTCAAAATGTGACTTGGACTTCTGGTCAAACGAACTGAAGAAATTGTTGTTATCGATTCTGGAGTTTTAAAAGCTTTAATAAATTAAGTCCTCCAAATAGCAAATCTTGGCTAGGTGAAAAATGGTGTCCATTTAAAGGACGATCTAATATTGTACAGTATGTCTATCCCATCGAAATCTCCCGAATGGAAAGCTCTAGTTCTGTATAATTAAACATCTCTCATATTCAAATATTGAATGTTTAATTAATTACAGTCTAATGAAATACAGAATGTTACCTACTATGGAAATTGTTTGTGGCTTATATATTGTAAAAGTAGCTGCTTAATCCGGAACATTTTTTCAGTTCAAAGCGGTTCCGACTTATACTGGTTTGAGTGCAATATTCATTTCAAATACAAATATTATAATAGGAAACTTACTATAAGAAAACAAAATCTTTAGTGAGACGTAGCTCACCCTGTAGGGAGCATGGGTAACAGTAAGACGCCTATTTTTCTAAGTTCACTAATAGGTTTGGTAATAAGTAAGTGGTAACTCTCAAAACAGATATTATTAAATACACACGTGGCATATAAAATATTAATTTTTGAGATCAATAAAATATTTTTTACTATTTATTTATCAAAAAATGTAGATACAATATTGTGCTTCGATGCTAAGTTCAAGATTTCAGCGAATATCTGTTAAATCAAAATTAATTAAAAGCTTCTTTTTTGCCACAGATCTTAACTTCGTTCATTGATAATTTTTTCTACTCTAGTAATTTTGTTTTCGCCAAACAGATCTTTAAAAAATACTAATAAGAAATAAAACGTTTACTGTTTAAAAGTAAAACAAATTTAACCGTCGATTTAAATATTTGGGAATGCACTTATCTTGTGCCAAAATATTAATTATTCGCCAAACACATCAAAAGTTGAATAATATTGGTTGCTTTGTGCATAATCACTGCGGAAATTACTTTTGCCTCTCGAAAACCAATAGCACCTCATAACTGCCAAAACTGCAACCACCCAGATACCTTAAAATTGGATAGAACGGTACCTTCGACGGTTAAATATATTATACTCAAGTGCCATCTGTATAAGCGGATTAGCATAGAAAATATGTCAAATATCTAACTGTTACCAACGTCTCACTATTCTGCTGTCATTAGTTAAAACGTCCTAACTAACAAATTGGTTTTCGGGCAAAAATGAGTTTATTTGGATGTTATTAAGCCATTTTCATACCATTTAACATAAAGATTGGTTCTGTATTTATAAAAATTAGGTACAATGTAGAATATAAGCCGAGCCAATTGGAAAGAAATCAAATTAAAAAAAAAGAAAAACATTAGGACCTTAACAGTTACAAAAAACGTTTTGGTCGTAAAGCAAATAAAAATAATTTATTACACTTTTAGAATGATATCTTGGTAATTAGTAACGGATAAACTAATTAAATATAGAGAACACCTTACTTAAAATATTGTCGTCAATTAATGCAGCGCTGTATTAATTTATTCTAACAAATAATGATTGGTGTAATTAAATAGTTGGCAGACTCAGTGATAACCTAATTATAAACGTGCATGCTGTAAATAGAGCATTCCATTAAATTTGTTATCAAGGACTTAATCAGTAATGCGGGTTGTCATGTACAACATTAGTGTCATTGCTGATTTGCTAGGCTGTCAACGACCGCAGATGAGCTCCATCTCATCAGCACAGCTAGGGGAAGATGATTCAATTATTTATACCTTACCTGAATAACTGATACAAAGCGTAATTTATAAGATCTAATTATGAGTTTAATATTATACCTGTCAATTATAGGCTTACTTGAAGATTGTTCGAGTCCATAAATAAAAGGAGCGATGAATCCGTGTAGTTCTGGTAAGAGTACAATAGAGGGAGCGTCAATTTCAAAAGAATGATATACAGTAGTTGGCAAAATTTTTGTGATATAATTTAAGTATGAGCTATGAGGATGTAGTTCCTCAGAAGAATAAAATTGAAATTGCTTTCAACTCCTTCGGTGAATTCAATAGTAAAACTTATGACTGCAAGAAAGTCGAGTCATTAATCATATATTTGGTCGGCGAAAGTTGAAAGAAGACATTATAGAAATGAATGGGGTCAAGTCAAGCTGAAACAACATCCCAATGTGAACAATGTTCACTATCACAGCACACATCTCGAATTGGCTCGCAGTTAACAGAGGGTGTGGAGTCTTGATAAATGGTGCTATAAATTATAGTCGACTCCTCCCTGGAGTTGAGTGGGCAAATATCTATCACAGTTATAATTTAAAAGATCGTTTATCGAGATATTTATTGCAATCATAAAGCGTCTACTGGTAAAATATACAGTGACAGCATTTCATAACGATATCGAAGGAATAATAAATTGTGAACGGGTGGAACCGGTTGGTAAATAATGGAACCGACACGCATTCATTTATGTAACAGACATTTAATAACACCGTTTTTCCAAAATATCGATACGTCAAATTAATTACAGTCTCCTACCGATACACACAGGTATTTACATGTAACCGCATTTTAAGATTGTTTGTCATTCTAAATAGTGAACAAAAGTTCCAAAATTTATAATTGGATTTCTGATAGGTATAAGCTAATCTAGCTAATTTGCATTTCTCTACCATAAGTTGTGAAACGGGCGGTCTTAAACAGCTACTTTAACTGACATTTATATTTAACTACACGATTCTAATTATTATTTATTGTCATGTTCCAGTCGATGTAAATCAATTTTATTGCTTCATCAACAGAATTTACTTTCACAGCAAATTGGTTATTTATTTTTAATTGCATGATGTTTTCTCTAGCTTCATTACATCAATTATGCAAATTATATTTTTGTAATTAAAACTGAATAAATTTATTAGACCACTTTCGAAGTTCTAAAGCAGCATGGAAAAAATGCTTAAGCAAAATTTAAATTAGTAGGTAGAAGATTGTATACTGGTGATTGCATTTTTAAAGGTTTGCTTATGGTTAGTGCTGTAAATAAGCTGCAACGGATTCGATAAACCAATTATTATAGAACCAGATAAAGTAATATGTACGACTTGTAGCTTATATCGTGATGTAATCTTCAGAAACGAATCCAATTTACAACACTTCGGTCTCGCTAGTTTTCCTTAATTGACTCTATAATGGGGACAGACGTGCTACTATCGTTCCTTCGAGCCGCCTGTAAGACAAGTAGCTGAAAGTGTTACAGTTATTTGTATTAATCGCTATTAGATTATAAAAACTATATCATTTAAGCATTCACAAAATTATAATTTCCTTCAAAACGTAACACTTAAACTACCATTTCTATATAAGGCTATCACTAAGAGCCTTTCTCTAAACTACCAGACTCCAGAATTAAACCGCTGCACCTATCCACCGTGCCGTTTCTTATAGTTAATCTCATTAGCGTTGTTATCGTAGTACTCTACAGCTCGCTACTCGCTTGGGAGGTAATTAATTAATACTTAATCTAGACACACACGTATATTCGTGTATGTGAACACGCCTTTACTATAACTTGATCGAGACTAGACGCTCATTATATGTAACTTATCTTGGATTACATTAACCAACAAGTTAATACATTCAATACAAAGAAAATTCTTCAAGAAACGTTTCCTATAATCTCTATTTTTCACACTTCACCGCATGCAGTTGTTAACATTTTGGACTGCGACAGCATCACATCAAAATCTTATAGCTCAATCCTAAATACAGGCTTGAGATTTTTGAAACTGTGCTTATAGCGATTTGATCAAGTTGATCTGTTTTTCATGTTTTTAAAACCAACTATCTTGTTTTCGAATTGCAATCAGGTATGCCAATTATTAAAATATTTCAGGTCTTCTCTTATAACAGTGGGTACAGACAACGATTATGAAGAGTTAGTGGATCCCAAAAAATGCGGAATTAAAAACGGGTTCATCGATCGAAAAATAAAATTTACGGATCGAACAAAAATTTAAGTGGCTTATTCGCTTAACCTCTAAATACGGTATATCACGCCGAAGATTAGGCACTTCTCGTAAAAAATGATTACATCTAAAACGAAATATTTCACGGTCGATATTATAAAAGTTAAAGGCGAAAGATTTTCTATTATTTAAATAATAGATATTTTAAAAGTTCTTAAACTATATTCAACTGCGTAAAATTCAATCTGAATTAGGATATGAGCTTTCGACAGTTATAACTGGAGTTTTCGAATATTTTATTCATATTCTAATTTGAATTGAAATTATTATAAGTTTAGCTTGTTAACTTTTAAAAATAATTATTATTGAAATAATTTATTGAAAATAAATTATTGAAGACTGTGCCCTAGCGTAAGGTTTGTTTTTAAGGGTTTTTCTCGTTGAATTAACTTGTTCATGCACTACCTATAGAGTGGCAAATATTCGGGACTTCAATAAAATAACGTTGTTAATTCTGTTGTTATAAATTAACCACATTGAAACTTGTTAAAACACATGAATATTGCATTACCAAATTTTTTTCTATCTACTTAAATGGATATCATTTTTTCTTCTTCATATAGCCTAGTAAATCAGGTGCTAAATATTTTGGAGTGGAAGAAATTCTAACAGAATTTTTTTGACATGTTGGTTCTTCATGGTGTCATGAAGAAATCATGAAGTTTCTACTTTCAATGGGGACGGCGTTCCACCTTCTTATGGAGTAGGGGAAGAGACAAAAATTAGTTTTTCGTTGATTTTTTGGCTTCTTTCAACTTCACGGCAAAAATCTTTATACCTAGTGGTCAGTCGACTACCAGAACATAGGAAATAACATGGTAAATCAGTTTTTAAGATTCTTACTTCCCATTGTAATGAATAAAAATGAAACTGGTATCTTCAGAATCTTTCATATCGCGTCGCGTAACGCCCAAGAGACGACGACTTTGTTAACTTGTTCGAAAGTTTACAAACGATCTTGTAATTGAAGGGCCTAGTGGAAAAAGTAGTTAAGTCACTTTTTTTCAATTTGTTGTTGAGCACATTTTCACATTGCGGCATTTATTCTCTACAAATTAGTATAAAAATCAACAAATTGAAAAAAAGGCCCTTCAATTGTAGAGAAGCTGAACTTGATTCCTCAGCAATTTGTGGAATGCACGAATATATTGACAAATTGAAACATTATTTAAAATAAAGAAACCGGTCAGTAAAATGTGAAATCTATCATCAGTGTGTTTGACTGATCCAATGATATTATACTATTGACAAGGATTCGCTCAACGACATAACAATAGAAATAAAATTCAACACTTTTCCATAGAAACTATGGACATCGAAACAACCGATATTGCCAACGTGGACGTTACCAAACATCTTCTTCAGAACTTTTATAGAGCGTCGTGTAACTCCCAAGAAACGACGACATTGTTAACTTGTATTTAGATAATAAATATGTTTGCTGAAAATCCATTAAATTTTTTAAAAATCAAACAATAAATTAAATAAATATTGGCGGTTTCGCAACTTACGATGGTAAATCAATAAGTTCGCTAAAAAAACGGTTATAAATCTTATTTTTCGACATAATCTCTTTGAAGCTCAGAGCATTTGGTACTTTATGAATAAATTTTTCTAAACCACTTTTAAAAAATTTTTTTCGCTTGCTTTAAAAAATAGTTTTCCATAGCATTTACATCATCTCTTCATCGATATTAAATTTCATCCCTAGTAATTCTTTCTTTAAATTTTGGAATAGAAAGTAATCGCTATGGCCCAGGTCTGGACTGTAAGGTTGATGATTTTATTTTTTCAAAACCACACTTTTTAATAGCAGCCTGTGAAACTTTCAACTTGTGAACTGGTGTATTGTCTTGGAGAAGCAAAATTTTTTGTTTCTCTTTGCCTTTTCTTTTTTCTTGAATAGCTTCCTTTACTTTCTGTAATAATTGTGCATAATAGATGCCCGTTATACTCTTTTTACGATACAAGTAATCAATTAACAGAATTCCCTCGGCAGCCCAAAAAATTGTGGCCATCTTGCCAGCGGATGGTTAAGTTTTGAACTTCTTAGGTTGCGCTTTTCCCTTTTCTATTCACTGCGCACACTCTTGTTTGAATTCGGGGCGATGATAATGAATCCATGTCTCATCACCTGTTTATAATATTATTTAAAAGTTTTCAATCAGCCTCCCACACTTTCAATAATTGTCTATAAGTTTCGACTCAAAATTGCTTCTGTTCAGTAGACAGCAAACATGGAACCCATCTTGCACTTACTTTTGATACCAGAAGTATAAGTGTAGACCAGAGCGATGATCATCTTATAACTCCTGTCCAGCTTTGAAAAGCCGCACCCACTTGTAAATTGTTTTTATAGTGAAGGTGATGATTCCTTGTACACTTCAAGCCCATCATTTTGTATTTCTTTTGCACTTTGAGCCTTTTTTGTTAAAAACATTTCACAGTTTCTACTGTGTCTACCATTAAAAATTAAATAAAAATCCAACGGTTGCTTGGTTCTATTTAATTTTTGAAAACTGGCCTTCTATTTGATTTTCTTACAAACCACTTTCTCCTTTCCTTACGCCGTTTTATTACTCTGCGAATTATTAATATTATGAAAAACATTAGTTTATTGAACATTATTTGTAAAAAAAAAGCTTAAATTTTGCACTACAACTATTTTGTTGAAAGAAAACCGAGAAGTGGACAAAAACTCATATTTTACATATTCTCCACCCTATAAAGGGGGCGCCGACCTCTCAGGGGAAACATCAGATGATCTTAAGAAGAATCTAAAGAACCATTATGAATTTGATAACAATAATCCAGGCAGAATTATGCATTTCCGTTTTCAGTAAATATTTCGACTAGAACCCTCGCATAATATAATAGTGATAGTATTATAAAAAAATTAATGCATAATTCATTTGTTTTTGGTACGGTTTTAATGCGCTTTTAGTTTCTAATTAATTAATTCTAATTAGGTATTATATAAAACTGACTCATATCCCTTTCATTACATGTTACCTACTAGCCAGTTAAAGTTTTACAGTAATTGTGTATATTATGTAGGTGCAATAAGACTTCTAATAGCATTATAACTGGGTATTTGACAGACTTATGGACAAAAACTATTTTCCTCTTATTTTTAACATAACTCATAAATTAATAGTCGGACGATGTTCAGGCTTTGTTTGTTTTTGTGTCATTTTATTTTCTAAAAATTCGGTCTTTTCATTTTGCATCGGCGAATTAAATGTTTTGTCGGTTCAAAATCATAAAACACCGATCGCTCTCTGGCTCTGGTTATGGATGTTAAGAATGGGATTCAAGTACAGCATAATTTTGCTAATCTGGAATTTTGAATTTCCGGATTATTATTTGCAATGTGTTACTGGGTTCACATGCACAAATGTTGAACTCATCAATATCGAGTCCATTTAAGAGGATTCTGGAAAAAGTGTAGTGGAAGAAGACAACCGGATGAATGGAGAAGTTGCAAAGCAGTTGCAAAAAAATTCAAGATGAATTTTTGGACTATAGTGAAGAAAAGGACGAAGACACTTCAAGGTTGGAAGAAATAACTAAAGTACTTAATCAACATAATGTGGAGCTAATGTCTCGGCAAAGAATTTTGCGGCATTACAGAACACTACATAATATCGTGAGGTAGCTTTCATTAAGTACCAGTTTCTTAATTCACAGAAAACAACGATTTACTGATAGGTTATTACATAGCTTTTATGGCATATAAAGAACTTTTCGCTAGAATCCTTGAGAAATTATAAGGATGTTTTTTTATATTATAGAACGTCAAAATATTATCGACCTTGATTGACCTTATTCACCTTGAACTATAGCAGGAATAGTTTCTCAAAATTCAATTAGACTGGGTTTTAGCCCCTGACTTTATGCCTAACCGAACACAAGCCAAAACTAATTTTACAAAACTCCGTAATCCATCGACGATGGTTTAGTCTTAAATAACTACGCAGCTTCATAGCAAGATTTTCTTTGAAGGGTTAAAGGTTTATGAAAACAGGGGAGAATCCACTCAACTTCTTCGAAGCACAATTTCGGGTACCTGTGACTACCAAATTTTTTTTGCAAATTATGAAAAAATGGGCAGTGAGGTTTTGGCAATGATTAATTTCTAGAGGGGGAGCGCGAGCCCCCAGTGTCCATTCCCATTTACTTTATGTATTCCAACAATCAAATTATATCTCATCTTCTTACTATACCCAATCACCCAGTGGCAGTGTTATGACTTTCTACATTTGTCAATTAAACATAATCTGTTCACGAAATAAAACAGTAGTTCTACTTATTTAAGGACAATAAATAAAAGAAAAAACGCCCCTTCACATCCGAAACAGTTTACTTATATTTTGACAATCTTTGAAAAAAAATTTATAGGGTAGCAGGGGCAGATTGGAAATTCGGTTCCGGAAAATGTTTCATTTTGTTGATCATTGGTACATAACTAAAGAAGTGAATATCTTTGGTGTACTGCTCACATATAAAGTAGAACAGCCCTTTAGTCCTGATATGGCTCTAAAATTTATCGGTTCTTTCTTAGCATTTCAGCCAATTTTTACAATTTTGCAGTGCATTTTGCAACATAATGAATATAACTTTAAGTATAGGGCACAACATTTTACATAAAATTAAAGAAATTAAAATGTGTACCTAACCCGAATAGTTTTTAAGATCCAGCGGATTACCATAAAATCCTAATATGACACCAAAAATTGCACAACTTAGTTTTTGGAATTAGTTGTTTGCCTAAAACTCTTATGAATAAATACATAGTTATTCATTTAATAAAGCCCCAAAGGGGTATGTTACTGCCCAAATCAACTGGTTGGAGTCGCAGTTGCTGCACGGAAGTCAATAAGTCCAATAAAAACACTCTCCAGATGTATTACGCAAAATATTTTGCTGAAATTACCACCAATGAAGTGAAAACTATCAATCCGTTTGCTAGTGTATAATGTTAGCTATTTGAAAGCATAAAACCAAATGAACTCATCGCCATTCCAACATCGCAAAAATTCTACTTAATTTATAAATTGTATTTTTTTAATGTAAGTCTGGTCGGTAAAAGCTGGTCTCATTTGTTTTGAAAATATGTGAAAAAAGTGACGAATGAAAGTTGTAGTAAATTTAATACTGCGCAATTTATACTACCATTTTTACCAATAAAGCTTTTATTCTACTAAAAACTAATATGTAATAGAGCTATAATTTTTTAGGGCGATGTATGTACAATATTCTCTACATTTGTGCTTTATATAAGGTCCATTTCGCCAGCCCCCCCCATCGCGAATTTGGGGTCGAATTTGATGTCAATCGTTTGTGCTTCGTTTGTGCTTGTTTGTGCTTCTATTATTTTCGTTTGTGCCAACACCGTTCGCGAAATATCTTAAAAATAAGTTTGGGGGGCTGGAGAAATGCTAGCCCCCCCCATCGCGAATTTGGGGTCGAATTTGGTGTCAATCGTTTGTGCTTCGTTTGTGCTCGTTTGTGCTTCTATTATTTTCGTTTGTGCCAACACCGTTCGCGAAATATCTTAAAAATAAGTTGGGGGGGCTGGCGAAATGCTAGCCCCCCCCATCGCGAATTTGGGGTCGAATTTGGTGCCAATCGTTTGTGCTTCGTTTGTGCTCGTTTGTGCTTCTATTATTTTCGTTTGTGCCAACACCGTTCGCGAAATATAGACTTTTAAAATTTTATAAACCTCCGAGCAACAATCGTTACAACAAACATTAACTTAGGAAGAAATAAAGTACATTGTAACAGTTTTCGTAAACTATTTTTATTATAAATTATGATTTTCATCTACAAACAAATTTAAAAATTACTATAATGTACTTTACATTTGTATTAGACCGTATGTTGGATTTGCGATTCATTTTTAAAAGGTGTAACAGAATTCTGTTACCATGATCTCACTGTGAGAACTTTATTTTTAATTATAGGGTTTATGAATTTTTAATAAATAATTATGTATGATTTTTCGACCAGCTTTGCATAGCAAAGCTAATTTTATTTTTATTATTATGGCTACTTATTACTTGCTACTATTATTATTCTAAATTAGCAACACTTATTAATAACTCGTTATAAACCATTGATTAAAACACATCTTTTCTTACTTACTTAATCAATGATCTTTTAATAAAATGTCGGTAGAGTAGATCGCTAACCGCTAACATTCAAGGTTGCATCGAACGCTTCGATAAAAAATCACTCGCTTACAAACCGATTGTAGTAACGACGATACGTAAAAATTTAAGCTCCACAAAATTGTTAATTTTAATATTATTCGTTTTAATAATATCGACCAATTTATCGAGTTAATGACTAGTAAAGTCCATACGAGTGAAGTGTTATTTTTTAGAGTAGCTAAGATCAATATATGATCTCGAAAACCGATTTTTATTACGACCATCGAAAATTTGTCAAAACACATGTGCAGAATCGAGCGACTCCATTCTTTCTAAATCCGGAAAATATCGCAAAACACCGCAGCCAATCTATTGAGGTGAATTATTCTTTTATAACATTGATCCTAATATCATTGGACAAATCCGGAGAAGTGTAAAATTTCCAATAAGAAAAGAAAACTCGAAAACCCACCAACACATCTGTTCGTTTAATTCCAACCACGAAGCAATCTCCACCATTTTGGGTCAGCAAGCATCGACGCTTTGCTAAACATCTGCCAACCTTTCCTAAGTTTCATGTGTGTAAAGACAATCGATATTTCAAATACAACAGGAGGAACAAAACACAAAATTGGTGACAAAATCGAATTTAATTGCTATTTCAATAATTCAAATATCCAATTTATTGCTACACTTTTTTCATGTTATTACAATATCGTATATCGTGTTTTAACTATATTTTAGATCAAGCTTTGCCTTTCAAAATCCTGACGATTTTGACCAGGAGTGATAAACCATCAGATCTGATTGCGTACTATCCAGTAATAATTTCAAGGGAAACCGTAAGTAGTTATAAACACTATTTATTATATGATTATTGTTTAACAAAAAATACCAAGCTTGTAGCTAACATTTTATCACCTGCTTGCATTATTCTACCCTCAGTAGACGTAGTTAGTACTTCCTGCTTTTTTGGTAGTTTTAGTGCGATTTTTTTGTCGCAAGCATTTGATAAGGCAATTAAGTTCGTAGACACGACAAACCAAGTGCGAAGGTTCTCTCCGTTCGACATTTCAACCGCAACCAAGCGACATCTATTGATCCGCTCAGTGTATTTTAGTATATGTATTTGTGTTCAACTTTTATTTGTAAATCATTATCAATTTTTATTTTATTATACAAACATTCACTACTCATATTATCTGTGTAAACAAGAATTCTTTTATGTTAATTACGATTAATTCCAAATTAATTTATATTAAAAGTGTGTGTTCAGAAACGAGTCAGTCTTTTTTATTTTCTACTTTGGTTTATTTTGTATCGATAAGGATAACTAAGATCATCTGAAAGTTCTTAATTCGATGCTGGCGCCCTAACCGGAGAATATTACTAAGCAAAGAAGAACCCAATAAAGAATCCACGAGAGCGATATCATCGCTACCCAGCTCTCGAGTACTTAGTACTAAACGTACAAAGCTAAGCCGCTTCGTTAATTACATCGACGAGCATAAAAGAGGCAGTTGTGACTGGAAGCACCGTTTCATCAGTGGTGCTAGATTTTCACCTAAGTTGCGCCCAAACGTAGTGCACTTCCAAGTTACAAAGGTCGTCGTATTTTTCCAAAATACCTAGATGGGATCGCCAGCAATCTAAATATATAAAAGAGAAGATCTGTTTGCTTGCTTGCGTGTTCGCTATACGTTCCTAGACCCTTGGACCGATCTCAACCAAATTTTGCACAGTTATTTTGTAGCTCCAGGCGCAACTATTCGTGCATAAATGGAGAAGAAATTCGCTCGGGGAAAAAAGTTATTCGCTTTTTTCGATAAATCAAATCACAAGTTTGACAAAAAATTTAATTTGTCAAATAATTAATCTGACGTACAATCAATGATTCAAAATACTGTCAACAGATGGCGGGGATGGCGGCTTTAATTCGAATAATGCAAACCACTAACAAAAAAAAACACTAACAAATTAATCTGAAAATACTGTCAACAGATGGCGGGGATGGCGGCTTTAATTCGAAAAATGCAAACCACTAACAAAAAACCACTAACAAATTAATCTGAATGCCGCGAATAAGACCGGAGCACTTTAGGTCGCAGAACGTGGAAGATCCACCTCTTTGCGGAAGATTTAACTTTACATGAAGATGTAACTTTACGTGAAGATTATGTATGTATGTATGTATGTATGACAGATGACGGATGACGGATGACAGATGACATATGACGGATGACAGATGACGGATGACAGATGACAGATGACGGATGACGGATGACAGATGACAGATGACAGATGACGGATGAAGGATGACAGATGACAGATGACAGATAAAGGCCGAACAACTATGGCCTTCATGGATCTATTATGGTCCGGTCTGTGAGGCCGAAGGCCGAACAACTATGGCTTTCACGGATCTATTATGGTTCAGTCTGTGAGGCCGAAGGCCGAACAACTATGGCCTTCACGGATCTATTATGGTCCGGTCTGTGAGGCCGAAGGCCGAACAACTATGGCCTTCACGGATCTATTATGATCCGGTCTGTGAGGCCGAAGGCCGAACAACTTTGACCTTCACGGATCTATTATGGTCCGGTCTGTGAGGCCGAAGAACTATGGCCTTCACGGATCTATTATGGTCCGGTCTGTGAGGCCGAAGGCCGAACAACTATGACCTTCACGGATCTATTATGGTCCGGTCTGTGAGGCCGAAGGCCGAACAACTATGGCCTTCACGGATCTATTATGGTCCGGTCTGTGAGGCCGAAGGCCGAACAACTATGGCCTTCACGGATCTATTATGGTACGGTCTGTGAGGCCGAAGGCCGAACAACTATGGCCTTCACGGATCTATTATGGTCCTCCCCCTGTGAGGCCGAAGGCCGAACAACTATGGCCTACTCGGATCTATTCTGGGTCTAGATGGCTAAAGGCGGGGGATGCCGCCCGTGCCAGCTAGTAAGCTATATAATGTCCTAAGGATAACAAATTTCTTCTTTAAGGTGGGAGAAAACTAATAATTCCTTTCAAATGAAATTGTTTTTCTAGAATATTTAAAATTCAGGGAACATTTGAATGAGCTGTTGAAAATTGGGATTCATACGGTATAGAACTGGTTACAGTTTCTATAAAAAAAATGAGAACCTATTGTGAAACTTCGCGCTATAGACGGATGACCGCAGAACCACATTTTGCTGGATCTTCGAAATACCTTATTAACATGACTTGTTGTAAAAGTTGAAGATTATCCATAGGTAGATTAGCCACTATTGTTTCCCCGGGTCGACTGTTTTCGAAATCGCAAGAAGAGCATTTTCTGATTTCTGTGAAAGAAGGATATTTTCTAAATAATTGAGTTAGTAAATAATTTGCCCGGGCTGGGGAAATGCTTGCACCCCCCATCGCGAATTAGGGGTCGAATTTGGTATCAATCGTTTGTGCTTCGTTTGTGCTCGTTTGTGCTTCTATTATTTTCGTTTGTGCCAACACCGTTCGCGAAATATCTTAAAAATAAGTTTGGGGGTTGGCGAAATGCTAGCCCCCCCCCCATCGCGAATTTGGGGTCGAATTTGGTATCAATCGTTTGTGCTTCGTTTGTGCCCGTTTGTGCTCCTATTATTTTCGTTTGTGCCAACACCGTTCGCGAAATATCTTAAAAATAAGTTTGGGGGTTGGCGAAATGCTAGCTCCCCCATCGCGAATTTGGGGTCGAATTTGGTATCAATCGTTTGTGCTTCGTTTGTGCTCGTTTGTGCTCCTATTATTTTCGTTTGTGCCAACACCGTTCGCGAAATATCTTAAAAATAAGTTTGGGGGTTGGCGAAATGCTAGCCCCCCCCATCGCGAATTTGGGGTCGAATTTGGTATCAATCGTTTGTGCTTCGTTTGTGCTCGTTTGTGCTTCTATTATTTTCGTTTGTGCCAACACCGTTCGCGAAATATCTTAAAAATAAGTTTGGGGGTTGGCGAAATGCTAATCCCCCCCCATCGCGAATTTGGGGTCGAATTTGGTATCAATCGTTTGTGCTTCGTTTGTGCTCGTTTGTGCTTCTATTATTTTCGTTTGTGCCAACACCGTTCGCGAAATATCTTAAAAATAAGTTTGGGGGTTGGCGAGATGCTAATCCCCCCCATCGCGAATTTGGGGTCGAATTTGGTATCAATCGTTTGTGCTAAGATTGTGCTCGTTTGTGCTTCTATTATTTTCGTTTGTGGCAACACCGTTCGCGAAATATCTTAAAAATAAGTTTTGGGGTTGGCGAAATGCTAGCCCCCCCCCATCGAGAATTTGGGGTCGAATTTGGTATCAATCGTTTGTGCTTCGTTTGTGCTCGTTTGTGCTTCTATTATTTTCGTTTGTGCCAACACCGTTCGCGAAATATCTTAAAAATAAGTTTCGGGGTTGGCGAAATGCTAGCTCCCCCATCGCGAATTTGGGGTCGAATTTGGTATCAATCGTTTGTGCTTCGTTTGTGCTCGTTTGTGCTCCTATTATTTTCGTTTGTGCCAACACCGTTCGCGAAATATCTTAAAAATAAGTTTGGGGGTTGGCGAAATGCTAGCCCCCCCCATCGCGAATTTGGTGTCGAATTTGGTATCAATCGTTTGTGCTTCGTTTGTGCTCGTTTGTGCTTCTATTATTTTCGTTTGTGCCAACACCGTTCGCGAAATATCTTAAAAATAAGTTTGGGGGTTGGCGAAATGCTAATCCCCCCCATCGCGAATTTGGGGTCGAATTTGGTATCAATCGTTTGTGCTAAGTTTGTGCTCGTTTGTGCTTCTATTATTTTCGTTTGTGGCAACACCGTTCGCGAAATATCTTAAAAATAAGTTTTGGGGTTGGCGAAATGCTAGCCCCCCCCCATCGCGAATTTGGGGTCGAATTTGGTATCAATCGTTTGTGCTTCGTTTGTGCTCGTTTGTGCTTCTATTATTTTCGTTTGTGCCAACACCGTTCGCGAAATATCTTAAAAATAAGTTTGGGGGTTGGCGAAATGTTAGCCCTACCCATCGCGAATTTGGGGTCAAATTTGGTATCAATCGTTTGTGCTTCGTTTGTGCTCGTTTGTGCTTCTATTATTTTCGTTTATGCCAACACCGTTCGCGAAATATAGACTTTTAAAATTTTATAAACCTCCGAGCAACAATCGTTACAACAATCATTAACTTAGGAAGAAATAAAGTGCATTGTAACAGTTTTTCGTAAATTTATTTTTATTTAAAATGATCATACTCAAAAGTTAATTATCAAAGGATAATCAAAAGATTATAATTATCAAAGAAAAATTCAATTATCCTTTGATAATTATGATTAGATAATCCAATTATCATTGGGACATGATTGGATAATCCAATAATAATTTTGTTATTTGGATCCCGAATTTAAGATTTATGTTTATGAAGAACATCTAGTAGATTTTACACGTTGACGTTTGCTTTGCGAGGCAATATTATAATCTTGTCGTTAATCGTTAAATTTAATTATTATTATTTTACTAATATAGTTAAAGAATATATTATTATAGTAAAATAATCGTATTTCTTACCAACCGTAATAATATTATTGGATTATCCAACCATAATTATCAAAGGATAATTGAATATTTCTTGATAATTATAATCTTTTGATTATCCTTTGATAATTAACTTTTGGGTATCATCACGAATGTACTGTTACAATGTACTTTATTTCTTCCTTAGTTAATGTTTGTTGAAACGATTGTTGCTCGGAGGTTTATAAAATTTTAAAAGTGTATATTTCGCGAACGGTGTTGGCACAAACGAAAATAATAGAAGCACAAACGAGCACAAACGAAGCACAAACGATTGATACCAAATTCGACCCCAAATTCGCGATGGGGGGGGGCTAGCATTTCGCCAACCCCCAAACTTATTTTTAAGATATTTCGCGAACGGTTTGGCACAAACGAAAATAATAGAAGCACAAACGAGCACAAACGAAGCACAAACGATTGATACCAAATTCGACCCCAAATTCGCGATGGGGGGGGGGCTAGCATTTCGCCAACCCCAAAACTTATTTTTAAGATATTTCGCGAACGGTGTTGGCACAAACGAAAATAATAGAAGCACAAACGAGCACAAACGATTGATACCAAATTCGACCCCAAATTCGCGATGGGGGGGGGCTAGCATTTCGCCAACCCCCAAACTTATTTTTAAGATATTTCGCGAACGGTGTTGGCACAAACGAAAATAATAGGAGCACAAACGAAGCACAAACGATTGATACCAAATTCGACCCCAAATTCGCGATGGGGGGGCTAGCATTTCGCCAACCCCCAAACTTATTTTTAAGATATTTCGCGAACGGTGTTGGCACAAACGAAAATAATAGGAGCACAAACGAGCACAAACGAGCACAAACGAAGCACAAACGATTGATACCAAATTCGACCCCAAATTCGCGATGGGGGGGGGCTAGCATTTCGCCAACCCCCAAACTTATTTTTAAGATATTTCGCGAACGGTGTTGGCACAAACGAAAATAATAGAAGCACAAACGAGCACAAACGAAGCACAAACGATTGATACCAAATTCGACCCCAAATTCGCGATGGGGGGGGCTAGCATTTCGCCAACCCCCAAACTTATTTTTATGATATTTCGCGAACGGTGTTGGCACAAACGAAAATAATAGGAGCACAAACGAGCACAAACGAAGCACAAACGATTGATACCAAATTCGACCCCTAATTCGCGATGGGGGGTGCAAGCATTTCCCCAGCCCGGGCAAATTATTTACTAACTCAATTATTTAGAAAATATCCTTCTTTCACAGAAATCAGAAAATGCTCTTCTTGCGATTTCGAAAACAGTCGACCCGGGGAAACAATAGTGGCTAATCTACCTATGGATAATCTTCAACTTTTACAACAAGTCATGTTAATAAGGTATTTCGAAGATCCAGCAAAATGTGGTTCTGCGGTCATCCGTCCATAGCGCGAAGTTTCACAATAGGTTCTCATTTTTTTTATAGAAACTGTAACCAGTTCTATACCGTATGAATCCCAATTTTCAACAGCTCATTCAAATGTTCCCTGAATTTTAAATATTCTAGAAAAACAATTTCATTTGAAAGGAATTATTAGTTTTCTCCCACCTTAAAGAAGAAATTTGTTATCCTTAGGACATTATATAGCTTATTGCTGGCGATCCCATCTAGGTATTTTGGAAAAATACGACGACCTTTTAAAAATGAATCGCAAATCCAACATACGGTCTAATACAAATGTAAAGTACATTATAGTAATTTTTAAATTTGTTTGTAGATGAAAATCATAATTTATAATAAAAATAGTTTACGAAAACTGTTACAATGTACTTTATTTCTTCCTAAGTTAATGTTTGTTGTAACGATTGTTGCTCGGAGGTTTATAAAATTTTAAAAGTCTATATTTCGCGAACGGTGTTGGCACAAACGAAAATAATAGAAGCACAAACGAGCACAAACGAAGCACAAACGATTGGCACCAAATTCGACCCCAAATTCGCGATGGGGGGGGGGGGCTAGCATTTCGCCAGCCCCCCCAACTTATTTTTAAGATATTTCGCGAACGGTGTTAGCACAAACGAAAATAATAGAAGCACAAACGAGCACAAACGAAGCACAAACGATTGACACCAAATTCGACCCCAAATTCGCGATGGGGGGGGCTAGCATTTCGCCAGCCCCCCAAACTTATTTTTAAGATATTTCGCGAACGGTGTTGGCACAAACGAAAATAATAGAAGCACAAACAAGCACAAACGAAGCACAAACGATTGATACCAAATTCGACCCCAAATTCGCGATGGGGGGGGCTGGCGAAATGGACCTCTTTATATAAACTAATTACTTATACAAAATTTACAATGTCCAGGATTGCTTGTTCTTCTGGGTTTGCGTGTTATTGACCTGGGAATTTGCCATGCACAAAAGTTCTAGTATCGCACCGTTAGGCCGCCATTGGAAATGAAATCTTAGACTAATCCTTAAGCCTATAATAAATAGTCGTAAAAAATTGCAAAAGTGCTATTCATATTTCGTAAATAAAAGCTGAAAATATGGAGGTACCATTGACCATTATAACTTCTTGTTTTGATTATTCAGTCAAAGATGTTCAAAATATGTAGTGTCTGTTGTAAAAGTAGCCGTTGTAAAATTATTTTAAAAGTGCCAATTAGGGAATGACTGAAGAATATCTGTTTAATACAGGCAGGGCAGAACTTTTTCTGCAAAAAATTGAAAAAGAAAATTTTTATTTTATTCTTATATTTTGAGGTTACATAAACTGAATTTGCAATAGAAATGTACAGTTCATTTGCAGCATAAAAAATCTTATTAATATTATTTTATCTTCCTTTTATTTTGGGACTCACATACATTGTGAAGATTAAAATAAGATGGGAAATTAACTTCAACCATCCAATTCTTTACATTTTCTTATATTTATTTAATTGGTTTACTTATCTAATTTATTCATTTTCTATTATCATAATTATTAATATTATAAAATTTGGAAATTGCAAAGTTTTTTAATTATGATAATTTAAAAATTTCCTAACAATGTGGCACGTTTCAAAAATTACTGCTTTCTGAATTTGAACGATTAATTTAGAAGATACTATGTCTAATTTTGACAAATGGGTTTTAAATTTCCAAGATTCACCACCAGTAGCCGATATTACGATACTATCGGTAACAATAATATTTTTTTGAAACTCCACACAATCATCATTTCCATCACTAGTGCCTCATATTTCTGAACTTTTTCTTTTTCTGTATTCAATACATGTTTGGATAGAGAAACAGCAACAACTATGATGATTGCATGTCTGTATATTTTATTAATTATGACGATGTCAGGTCTAATGTCTATTATTACTAATTTGCCAGTCTGTTAATATTAACCTGTCCCAATAAAGAAGAGAGAGGTTGTCCACTAGCACATGTTCAGATTCCAACATATTATACAAGATGGTGCCAAGTTCATGCACCACGCACATCGCGGCAAGTTAACGCAAGAGGATATCGATATGACACTTAAACAGAAGAATATTGAACCTCAATATGGAATTTATTCACCCTACCCCTTACCCTTTAGATTTGCATCCGATGGTGGACATGAACTTCATTTTATAGAAGAAAAAGAAACGGATTTAAATGAATTCGTAAGCAATTCCAACATGAAAACCCCTTTGGATGTAAAGGCGGTGTGACACTTGTGTAAATTTGCGTGTAGATTTACGTGTAAATTTACGTGTAAATTTCTACACCGTGTCAAACATGTAAATTTGCTTGTAAATTTTGTTGCAAATCTGTTAGCAAATTTTTTTGCGAGTGTGTTTGCCACTTGTGTAAAAATTTACACGTAAATTTACAATTTGCACATGCGCGTTCTGGTCAATTGAAAATTCGATCGGTAAGTGGCTATAAGAAGTTTGTATGTCTGGTCGCCTTGTGTTGTTTAATACTAAAAGAAACGTGATAATGGATTCAAATTGGCAATTAATGCCAATTCAAACTTTTACCAACTGACAAAAACACAACACAAGAAAAAATAGACCACACCTTCGAATATTCTTCTGCGCAATTTTACACGCACAACTTGCGAGAAAATATAGAAATATTTCTACAAAATATTTACACGTAAATCTACACGCAAATTTACGCGTTTGACACTTGTGTAGATTTACACGTAAATTTACACGTAAATCTACACGCAAATTTACACAAGTGTCACACCGCCTTAACTCTACATACATACCCATTGGTTAGCTATAGACGGTGTTCAACCAACAATACCAGAAAATCTACCACGAGTTTCTAAATACTCACAAAAATTAGAATACGTCGATCCAATAAATAAATTAAACAAACTCAACAAAGAAGCGCCTGGAAAACCGGCTACACAAAATCAAAAGTTAAGGAATGTCGAAATTATTCGATATTTGAATAATTGCATGAAGAAACGAAAATGAAAAGGTACAAATTAAACTATTAGGCACTCACGAGTTATCTGTTGAGCAACAGTTGTATTACAAAGAAATTACAAAAGCTTGTGTTGAATCAGACGAAACGAGGCAAACTGTGAGGCGTTACAAAATTTAGCTTCGGATCCAGGTCTTCACGAAGTGCTTCCTAGATTGTGCATTTTCATAACATAAGGTGTACGGGTCAATGTTGTTCAAAATAATCTTGCACTGCTAATTTATTTAATGAGAATGGTTAAAGCGTTACTGGATAATCAATCCTTGTTTTTGGAAAAAATATCTTTATGAATTAATAACTTCAGTGCCCACATGCATTGTTTCCCAACAACTCTGGTGCGTCCAGAATTAGATAATCATTGGGCGTTGACAGACTTTGTTGCAAAAATTTTAACACCAACACAAACAACATTCAAACAAGAGTTACACGCATGTTTAGTAACGCTCTGAAGCAAAGTGATAAAGTTACCATTGTCCTCACTCTACGGTACATTAGAAGGCCAGTTAATTGACATAATAATTAGTTTTTCAGTTACGATTAAGCCACCCTGTATATAATTGCAATTAAGAAGTTACATTAAAATAATTCGCGGATGAACGTGAGAGAAAATCATGCGTAAACTTTTATTAGATGTCGATAAAACTTTTATTCGCTAATAATAATTCAATCAAAATTTCGAGTAAATCTAGAAAAAGTGCAGAATCCCTGTGTTTCACTACTGCAGACATTTAAAGATAATGCGCTTTTTTCTTTTTTCGGGTTGTTGACATTAGCAAACCGTATTGATGGTCTGATTGAGATTTAAGAGCACTACATAATATTATATTCTTTTTTTCATATTTTGGTGCTATTCAGATTTTGGTGACGGATTTCCTGCATATCACCAAGCCGTTTCCTTGTCACATTATTGTACACATCTCCTATTATTAGACGATCGCAACAGGACTCCATTAATTGACATGTATACGCAGTGAAACATGTAAGATGGAAACTTTGTTCAATAAGTATTTTCAGACAATTCATCCAAAACCCGAACATTATATTTGAAAACAAATTCTAGTTGATGAATGTGTCCTATTATGGTTGACTGGTTCACATTTATCTCCTTTGCGATTTCTCTCGAGGTGTAATTAGGATCCATATCATTTAATGCTTTCAGTTAATCATAATCAATGTTCTGATGACGACCAGAATGTTGTTCATCTTTTAGTGAGAAATTTCTAGAATTGAATTTTGAAATCCATCGACAGATTTGGTGACCTCGCCAAACACTGCGACAGTGCGACTGCATATAAATTCTTTGATGCAACTGTTTTTGCAGTATTGGTTTTCATCAGGAATACAATGTGCAGAATAATAAATTATTTTTCATTTAAAGAAAAATTAACGATTTGAAACTTGAACTAAATTATATTTTGTGGCTCACATTATTGCAAATAGTACATATTAAAAATGTTAAAAATTGTCAGCCTGTGTTAGTCAATCTGGATACATAAAAATTCAATTGCATTTGCTTAATAAAATATAATTATACAGAAATTGAATATAAAAGTAATAAAAAATGTTAATTACTCATTAAATATCTTATACGTTTTACAACTTACTTAATTATCTATAATTTCTTTCATTAATTACCATCATATGTTATACCTTGAAGTTATAATGATTATTTGTAAAATTATATCTACAATTTATATTTTATTACTAAATTATACTGGAAATTATTATAATACCATAGTTGGGACTAATTTCAAAAATTTATATGCGCGAGTTTATCGTTTTAAATTATTTTTATAATTATAGGTATGCGTGCTTATTAGAAAAATGTAAATTTTATTTTTGCAGTTTTAGAACCAATAAATTATTTTAAAATTAAGGAAGTGAGTGTTTTTATACTAACGATGTGTCAAAATAAAACGAATATTTTTAAATTTACAATCTTCTTGGTTTCTATCAAATTTTTGTGTCAGCACTTCGATTAATGAAAAAATATTATCTCCGTGTGAACGGAATCGACAAAAATATTACTATATTTTCAAAAAAAATAATAAATTAAAAATAATTAATTATGATTTAAAGCAGTTTTTAAAGAAAACATCGATAATATTTAAAAAAAAACCTCTTTCGTGTGACTTTCTGGTTTGTTATGCTACTTTGTTCCTTGTTCCCCTACATAGATTTATGTATTAATATTCATCGTAAAGTTAAAAACAAAGTACAAATTAATGCAAATTAACAATCATTATTTTGAATATGTGTAGATGTGAGTAAATTACCATTAATATTTAAGGCATGCAATTATTAAATTAATGTTCACCTTACAGTTACTTGATTATTGCTATTATTAATCACAGCATAATTAATTACTCGCATATCTTCTAATGGATTAATACATAAGCTATAAACTATGTTTGCTTTAGACAACATAATTTATTGAGTGGAATATGTAATTAATCAGTCAATTATAAAATCATCGATTATTGTAATTTAGAAATTTTAAAATACCTGTTCCTTGACACCAAAAAAGTTTACAAAGAGTTTGAATAAAGATGTATTTGATATTTAAATTTTTTGCCTATTTTATTAATTCGCGATTTTAAAGCTTCGAGGGAACGGATTTTATATATTCAGGAAATTATTGATGATAATAATAATAGTTATTATTTATCTTGGGTAGTAGAAGTCCATACCTGTCAAAAGTATTACCTATGATCTGTTACCAGCATAAAAATAATTCTTGATTAGTACAGCAATACAAAATTTCAGCATGTCTTTTGTAGGAAAAGGTATTGAGAATGAGAAGATGATAAAATGTTATAAATATAGAACTTGTGTTTAATGGTTATTGGTATTAGGCACTTTACATTCGTTAACAAGTATGGAGAAAGCCATGCAGCTGCAACTGCACCTCCTATATAGTAAGTGGACTTTTATAAACCACCAAAACTTGATTTCAGTCTTTTGCCATATCCTTGTCTTGACCATCCCAAACAAATAAAATAAAGAACAAAGAGAGCAACATTATTTTAAAAACAATACAATCGTTCTCGGCCATTTACACGCAGTATGTCATAAGATACGATCTCGCACATTTGTAATGTATGCGGGCATTATTTATTTTAACCGAAACACTTCTGTGAGTAAGGCCGACACTATGCATTAAAATATAACCATAAATTATGGTCCCATACCACCTTTTTCTAAGTTCTAATTGAGGCGTGAGTTATTAACTGCTATAAATTAAGTTTCCCCATGAATGCCCACACTCATTACTTATGCTTATGAAAGTCTGACATAGTAATAATGCCTTTGCAGTGGTATATTTTCATGGTAACCTTGTTAACGCTTTTACACATTTGTCTCTAATGTCTAATTAATTATTTCATTATTTCACTGGCATATAAAGATAAATATCAATTCACTTAATTATATTCGTATTGTAAGTATTTCTAATTATTATTACATCTAACTTCGAAAGACCGAAAGGCTTCATTAATTTATTTTATTCGTTTTGAATGTATACCTCTTCCTAATTTTATTATTTTCTACGAGTCAAAATGTATTGGTTGAATTTTATAATGTAAACAGCTTCATCATGAGCTAGAAAAAATGTATATGGGCCACTACAACTCAAAACCGCGTTTATAAAGCATTTTGCAATTCATGAAGACCTGCACGAGGAAGTAACACAAGAAAATTACACCACAGTAAAATTATCGCATAAACTTGGGTCATTAACTTTTTCAGGACTTTCATCATTTCTTTTTATCTGCATTTTGTATGCTTATTTTTTTAATTAGTGTGCAAGCGTGTGGTGGATTACGGTTGAGCAATTTTGCAAAATTATTGAAAATTGGCAGAAGAATGGCAGACGTTGGAAATTATTTCTGAATATAGGCGTCTAATACTAAAAATGGAAATTTATTCCCATAGGTATTTGTTTTAAATGCGTAATAATGGTAATAATGATTTAAAAACAGGAAATGGAAATGGTAACTATCGTGAGTTTTGCAATTCATGGTACATTGCACTTGATAGTTATCGTCGACTACATACACGGTAGGTAGAACTTACACTAACTTAATAACCATACAAATAGTATACCCACCTATAGATATTATAGTACATAGATATGTACTATGTATAAATAAAATCTCATGAATGTCATATAGTTAATTATTATCCACAGTAAGAAAATCATTAGCAAAATTGCCTTTATAATATTTTAAGTTTGTAAAAGTGGAGTATAATTAAAAGAAGTTGATGTGAGAAATGAACAGTCTATAAACACGTTCATAATTGGCATTACCGACAAACAAGTCCTCAACTTCAACATTCTTCACCTGCACAGTATAGGCGGTCGTGTGTGTTGAATATCGAACAAGATGTCCATTTATTGAGTCAGTTGCTGCAAACAAAATAATATTTAACAAACATTTTTTTATGTCATAATTAAATCACTTTCAAAAGATGCGCCTATCTTATTCTATAGGTAACACTAATGCGTTTAATGTACTAAATGGTCAAATACAGAAAATTACATGTCATATTGCTTGTAAAAATAAGTTTATGCCTTAAAATGTCTTAAGGACCAGACACCGCCTGCTGTTTCGGCACCTAAAATGTTATTTTCATCATTCTCCTTCCCAATACAGGTATAATAAGTAATGGTGGCTTCTAAATTTTATACTTTATGACTCGAAACGTTATAAAAGTAGCATACACAATCAATTGATTCAATAGCTGTTGGTAGTAAATATTAAAGTCGAAAGGATTTCAGTCAAAAATGTTCAAACGCACCGCCGTTTATTGCTTCCTGTTTGACAAGAACGTCACAAATTACTCAAATTTAACACAAAAAAATGGTTACCACGTTAAAAGCTAATTTATGGATATTCCACGCCTCTTCTAGAGCTGACTTCTTCCATTATAAAAACCTTGAAATAAACTTGATTAAATTGTTTATTAAATATAACATATGTCCATCATTAATCTGTCAGGTGCAAAGAGGTGCTATAAAATAATATACAGTTAATGGCGTTTTTCGTTTTTGGTGAGTTGTAAATTATAAATTAAAAATTAAGGTGTCATGATTAATAATTTAAAATTAGACATTTTAATTAGGCTAAAATTTATACCCACCGAATATTACTTTTGCAATTAATGATCTTATTAACATAATGATTAATATCTCGAAAAACATGTTGGGTAATAGTCTGAAATTGTATTATAAAGTAAACCATATATGTATGTATGTATGCGAAACGATAACACTTAATAAATTACTATCTGTTAGTGTCAATCTTGAAATTAAAAAACATAAATATTATTATGTTGATTGTGAAAATCAGTAGCGCATCCAATTGTTAATTAGGCTGTTGATGTAAATTCGGTGTTTTCGAGTACGAAAATAAAAAGTTAATCAAGCTTTTGTTCTTTGCAAAACACCATCTAAAACAACCTTCTCTTCTAGAAGAGAATCGCTACAACATATAGATTAACAACCTTTAAATGTGTTACGCCACTGATAGAATTCAAATGTTTAATTAACACCTTTCATTTTTAATTAATTTGCTATATTTAACTTCTTGTTATACAAATTAATAAACACTTAATAAAATCGATATATTACGTTCGCATTAAAGTAATGGACATAGCTCTAAGATATTTGAAATTATCTTGATTAACACCTCAGTTACCAGACCGGTAAATATTCTGACAAAAATTACAGGAACCTTAATGTCGCTATAATGATCATCTAAAGAGGACCCAAACCCTAATCCAGCTATGCAATTTTATACTCAAGTGTATTATTTTCCTTCATAAACGTCCCCATCAGTTGTGATTATATGCTTGGGAAATTAATTTTTCCAAAAAAATGTCAATATAATTTAACGATCAAGTTAACTGGTTAGTATAATCGTAGTGACAAGAACGACAAAGAAAATGACTTACAACACCACCGTATCATTAGTTACTGGACAGTATGTCGTTAACTATTTCCTTTCTTCCCGGTGAATTAGCTACGTAACATTTGAGTTATTTTTATAGCCGAAAAATGACAAGTGTTCATGTTGTTGTCCATGTAAAGGCTACTTGGAGGTGTTGGTGCAAGAGAGAAGAGCGTAGTCATCATTAACGATAACCATCGTGCCTGCCATAGTCCTTCTAAGACAAATGAAGGTGCTAGCTGACAGCAAGTCCATTTAGTCGGGAAGTCGTAATTATAAGGCGTGGTGTTAGAACACTATCTTAAAATAAGGTTGGAATAATATAATTTATAATATGGAATAGACAATAAATTTATAAATTATCCAAAAATTATACCCTTAAGGATAGACATAAACATTAAATTAGACGCTTGGTTTTATAGCGAGCAATAAAAACTTCGCTTCATCATGCGAATTTCAAAGTAGGTATAAGTTTGAAATGATTTGTACCCACATAAAGCGACAGACTGTGTAAGTGCTTGAAACGTTTATAAATCTTGATAGGTACCCGTCAAGAGGTTGGCAGCTGTCGTTTGTCATGCGGGGGTCGTGGCCGCGGAAGCCGCGGGTTCACCAAGTAAGAAAGATTGATGATCGGGTCCCAAACATAATAGAAAACTGACGGCCGAACAATAAGGTATCGAATGTTATTAATGGCATTTGCCACTAATTCTCATGCAACTGACTTCTAACAAATATCCTACGGTATTTGTTTGCGTCCACACTTTACCATAACTCATTGTCCTCGTGTATAGCACATTCATCATTTCCTCATCAAATTATAAATTACAACAGCTTTGTATTATTCATTATGTCAAAATCTAATAATATAATAGAATAAAACATGATATTCATATTCGATTTTCTAGATACCACACAATTTTGATAAATAGGAGGAAATTTGTTATATTTTGTATCGTGGTAGTTTTTAACAATTTCGTTTATATATTTAATATATTAAAATATTTATTCACAGTTTACTACATTTTGCATAAATTATTTAATTACTCTTTTATAACTATTATGGTACCCCATCAAACAATTTTTAAACTTCGACCATTTTGATCCTGCCTGGCATATGCAGCTTTACGATTAAAATGGTCGTAATTATATAGTAAAAATAAATTACTCCTACTTTCGCTGCTCATGAGAAAGCAATTAAAACAACTCTATCAATTCCAATTTCAAAACAAAATTAATTTACGTAATTAGTAAAATGTGCAAGACGGATGGAAGTATTTCCTCAGAAGACGTTTTTATCTCGTAAAATACCTACTATAACATGAAAAATCCTTCCCAATTTTCTTGCTAAATGTAAATAAACCTGTTCTCTTACTAAGGGATATATTTGAAAGGCTTATCCTTGTAGTGATTGACATTTGTTTTTCACCGTGAATACAGTGAAGATAAGTTTATGTTTGTCATTGGACTTAGGTAGGTATATTATGGTGATTATCGAGAGACTGATTATATAAAAGTTGCAGTTTACTTTTGCAATTCAAAACACAAAAGAGTGCAACAGACTAAACCTGAAAAGATAATACAGGTTTTGCACTAAAAGTTTTACTTGTGGTTTTAAATGTATTTGTTATACAAACTCATTAAATAATAATTATAATTTTTTTGCATCTTTTGCTTTGCCGTGGAGAAATGGCTATAGGTATATGGCTAATTAGGTACTGTATGAGTTAACGAAAGAGTCTGAGGTATTTTGCTTATGATATACTAACTAAAGTACTAAAACATATTTAAATAAGATATAGTAGATAGATATCTGTTGTAAATTGTATATTACAACCGCCATTTATTTGATCATTTGACTTTAAAAATTTGTGTATTCGATTTACATAAAATGAAAGATTTTAGGTATTTCTAAAAAGAAGTATTTATGTAGTTATGCTAAATATTAGGATGGACGATGCCGTTTCAAGTCTTATAAAACTTAGTACATGCCTTATTCAAAGAAATTGTATTCCTTCATTTGTATTCGTCGGCATACTCAAAGCAACCGACAATAATTGGATAGAATCGGAGACTGTTCGCAAAAACCATGCGAAATGGTATAAATAGTTCCCGTTGAACGTCAATGCATGGCTTGATTTATTGGACGGTTGTAGACAGTGATGGAAGTCGCGGCGAATAAAGAATCAAAGGACCGTTGAGCCGCCAGAGCCGGCTTCCGTTAGACGACCGTCTTGATAATGAGACTGGTAGGAATACAAAATGTTATCGTTAATAATCGACATCTGCAATCAAAATAAGGGCTGTCTTCATGCTTTATTTTCAAAGAGACATAAAAATCTCAAAGATCTCGTTGCAAGACTGTAAACAAAAACCGCCTTATAAATTATGGCACCGTATAGAAATTTTATTGACACACGAAAGAAATACTGATGCGACCATGTTAAAAATACATTGTAATCAACTAGATACATATAGTTTCTATTTTATCATGCAACAGGTTCCATACATTATAAACATAGTTGATAGGAATACAATGTATTAACTTATTACCATTTCATACATCAATCTCAAATAAAAAAATTAACATATTTACAACATAAAAACTAGCGAAGCTACGAATGTTAAATTAAGCGTAACACTTATTCGTATGCAGATATTTTATTTTGATTAGAATATTACAAAGTTATTTTATTGGCAGTTTGGATTAACGTGATAAGAAATTTAACGCTAGATAAACACTATTACTTTTCCAAAATCAATCAAATGGAGAAGGAGAATTTGCATAATACATAATTTGAATAAGTAAAGAAATATCAATATGCAACTCTGGCTTGATTATATAAATTTATTATATTGCCATTTTCAAATAAGATCTATGTACCTACTTATTTTACAGGTATTACCTTTATAATACCATCAAGAACATAAAACTTAAAATAAACTTTGCCGCCAAATAAATTACTTCATGACTATAGGGCGCTTTCTTTGAAGAATTAGAGATAATGTAATAGATCAATCACTGTTTTGATTAGCCTTGACATTTTATAAATGGTCTATAAAACATAGATTGAAATTCTAGACTGTACTAAACTGTTTTTAATAAATACACATTTAGTAAAATTAATTACTTGTTAATTAAAACTAATAACTGTTATTTCATAACATTAGTATAATAAAATATATGATATACATGTGATTAATGGGCAAAATGATTGCTGCAACTTAATATTCTTATATTTTTAATTATTAAGTTAATAGGCTATCAATGTATTATCAACAAATTAAAAAATAACAAAATATATTATTCAGTAGCTAAAAGAGTGAGTCGCTCTTATCGCAATGGCGAAAAATAAAAAAGGAAGTATATACTAATAAAACTACTACGTACATACATACCTATTTAGCATAGGTATTTCATAATATGAAATTACAAGAATATTTCTTAACAAAAACACCTTTTCGTGATAGTAAATAATATATTAGTTATTGCCTTTATCGCCGTTAAATAATAATTATACACTCTATACATAATAATTTAACATAATAACGTATACTTTATAAAATACGGTATAAAATGGAAAATGTGTTTAATTTAACGAGAATCGGAAAAGAATAAATTAGTAAATTTAATATACCCTTTACTGGTAGCTGAGTTATATTATCTCTCGAGGATTAAAAAAATCCATACTGCTTCAGTAAAGTTTAGTGGACACTAAATGTTTAACTTAATTGAGATAATATTTACTTCCATTTGTTTTTCCTACTTCCAGGGCCGGTTAACTATATTTTTTTGGCTCCCTAATAGTATTTATCGATAATCCATATATTAGTTGTTATAATGGTCTAACATGGAACTTGTGTGCGTCATATAGCAGTGGTGGCTTATCCTAAAGGGAACAAGAACACGTGCTCTCACATCCAAAACCGTAAACAACGAATACCCAAAAGTAATTATTTTAAGTAGGTAATTATATTTATAATATATAAAAATTGAAATAAGGTAAACTTATACTTTAATTCATTCTTTTTCATTGTAACCCCCCCCCCCCCCATTGACAAAAAATCACGAGGCGCACTGTAAATGAATTTCAAAAAAATTAACGCCTGAAAAGAGCGGCGGAAAAATATTGAAAATGCTATAATTTTCTTCTATACAATGATGTACTGGGGTATTCCATACCCCCAAAACCCCCGGTTTCTATTTTATACATTTGAGGATAATATTTTCAAAATAACAGAAGAAGTCGTGGCCGCTGCAGGTTACAGAAACATTTTATCCCCTCATAGCACGGGGCTCGCATGCAAACCTAAATTTCTGAAATGATCGTGTTTATTCTGATGGTTATTGATTAAAGCTTCTTTGAAAATAAATTATTCTGGAATAAGTAAAAAGTAAATAAAAACGGGGTAAATTTATATTGCTCTTTTGTCTCCCATTCGGAAATAACCAGGTTATAACGTAATAAGAAAACGGAGAGGTGAAGTTAACACAAATCATTAGATCCGGGAGAAAAAGCAAAAAAATGAAGCTAAGACCCAAAACAAATGAGCAACACAAAACCCTCCCCTCATACGTGGAGGAAATCGAAAAACTCGGACTGACAACCAAAAAGGATTAAGGTTAATTAAGCGAACCTAAACTCAGCATGAAAATGTAGTTTGAAATCTACTCAAATCCATCAAAAAGGATGAAAACCCTGCATTTGAAAAACGGTAAATTAATTAAAAATATTGGATTACCTGCCAATTTGTAGGTTGTTGGTATTTGTTTATTATAATTTTTTATAAATTTTTATTTATATTAGCAAATAACTTTCATTGTTCTTTTGTCTTTAAATTTTGTGCAGACGATTGATTCTTTAAATATTAACGAATAGATATAGGAATTGAAGGGCCTAGTGGAAAAAGTAGTTAACTCACTTTTTTTTCAATTTGTTGATTTTTATACTAATTTGTAGAGAATAAATGCCGCAATGTGAAAATGTGCTCAACTACAAATTGAAAAAAAAGTGACTTAACTACTTTTTCCACTAGGCCCTTCAATTATACACTGAGAAAAGTAATAATCATAATATCAATGACCCCGAGTTTATTTGTTGAAATTCATTGATTTCGTAAAACCCACCTAAATAAAATTAACAAATACAATAAACCAATAAATTTATAAATTTATTTATTTAATGGAAGTGAAAAGTAATTTATAAATTTATTGCACGTTTTCAAAAATACTACTACAAAATTTTTATGAGCAATACCACAAGAGCTTTGATTCATTCGAATAATTTTTAATTTTGGGTTTGGATGCTTACAGCGTGGGTCTCACAAGTAAGATGATTACAAGTTACAATAAATTATAGGTACATGCCAATACCATATTATAGCCATGTCCGTTTATAATACCTTGGTTAGGCTTGTGATGTGTTGCATCCACGGCTTTTCTTCCCCCAGCCGACCTTGCTTGTGATACCAGAGAATGCAGATGATGAGCCTTTTATAAAACGATTAACCAGATTTGGTTGCTCGGCCTATCATTCATTGGGAACTCCGGTTGCTGCTAGATAATAGCAATTCCTCGTTTCCTTCATCATGCTCCTTAGTTCTTTTATTTGTAATGCTATAATTACGACTTACGCAATTATAGAATTCTGTAGAGAATTTTTAAATTATTTGAATCCAAACGAAATTCGGCCACATGAATTAGTGTTAAAAGTTAAATCTCCAATAATGCCGTTAAGAAATTTAATTAAAGAGTAAGACCGAATATTGGAATACGCCGAGCATTGGTCAATCGAGTCTCTCAACAATCAGTTCCATATCAATTGACTTTCAAACTAACCAAGTTTCAATTGAATCATGCACTAGATTAGCAAAATAATTTCTGCAATAAACAACCAATTCCATTTAAGAGACGCGCATGAATGAACTAACGAGATTCTCGTGAAGTTTCAGGAGTTCCTGAAAATAACGCGCATGAATGGATTAACGAGATCCTCTTCCATTATATGTCGGCTATACCTGTCCAAATTACTGTTATTTCCATAACTAATAGTAAAATTTATTCTAGCGTATGAAATATTTGGATACATGGAAAAAAGTGCATTTGAATATTTCATACTACTAGTAATATTATAATTATGTACCTAACTAGAGCATGCTATACTATACTGTACTGCACTAATATTGATATAGGTACATTAGTAGAGAATGCAGATATTTTAACCCCCGATGGGCCTAAACACGAAAATGATCAATAAAAATATGTTTAACATTTTTTGCTAGGAAAATGTTGCTTTTATTGAATTCTAACTTGTTTCTCTTTCAGGAGCTTTTACGGCCCATACAAATCATGGCAACCCTCACACTAGACCAATGCATACAAAAAAATATGTTTTTAAATTATCAAGCATCTTCCAAAAATAAAGTTTTACGATTTAATTATTTTCGTGTAGTTGGTTAGAAAATATAAAATTTTGTTTATTTGGGTAAAAGAGTGATATTAAGTTTTAAGTGAGCAAAAACTAACACAACGTAATAACTTAGACCACCCTGAAATTTATTGCCGACAAAAGGGCGTAATATTTAGTTGTCAACAAGTCAACATGACAAGAATAAAATTTCACGAGTCAAAGAAATACACCCTTGTTTCATTTCCTTCGCCAGGACGAAAATAAGTCGTAAACTCAATTACAATAAGCAATGGCGGTGTTTAGTGTTGCACGATGGTTTATTATTCGATAGTGTAAATCATAATTCATAACACTGATCTAGACAAAACATAATTTCTCTTACGAGAACTATCTCCATCAGACCGTTAATGGGTTTGATAAAATTTGCTCTTTTTCTTCCATACCCATTAAGTAAAAAAAACGTGTTCGATACAAAACAGGTTTTAAATAGCAATTTTCTATCATAATTGTGTTTATTAAGCATGTTAATTTTTCTGAGTCAAGTCGGAACATAAAATTTATTTTTATTTCAAAAATTAAATCTGGGTTTAAATAAACTTAAGGCTACATAAATATGGATGTAAGTCAAGCATATTTCTCTTAGCTGTCACTACGGAACACCTTATAAAATAACGTCAGCTGTTGAATATTTGTTGTTGTATTTTCTGTTTTTAGGGGCTACTGATTACGCAGAGGTATATTGAAAGTTGTAAAAGGCGGTGAATTCAAAGCTTCTAGAGGGTCTGTCATCGTCACCAACTTCATGGGTGGTAAGAGCCGACAGGCTAGAAACGTGGCGGTATTAGCGCTTTGTCATGTCATGGCTTGAAAGTTGGGATAGGCGACCTAGTGGGGACGGAGCAGGCGCAAATACCATTCTTGGGTAGAGAAGATTTCGACAGTAGTTGCGTTAGAATTGTTGACGAAGCAGTTGCGTTAGTTCTCATTCTATAAAAATCGTACTTTGTGTAATAATTAGTGAAATATTTATTGAACTTTATTGTGCTAAAATTTGTGAACGGTTAAATAATTACAAATGGTGGTGCTTGACGGCAGCAGTATGTTAACCTCTTCGGGAAATCAGTATTTGCAACCTGATTATTTGTCTCCTTTACCCACAACGGTTAGTATTATTACTTGTACAAAAAAAATTAATTAATTAAATTTATTTATTTATTTTATATACTAAATAGCGTTTTTATTATTTTCAGTTGGATGCCAAGAAAAGTCCACTTGCTTTGTTAGCTCAAACTTGTAGCCAGATCGGTGCTGATACACCTACAAGTAAACCACTTTTATCAACTTTGGAAAAACCCAAGAAATTGAATTCTAATTCCGAAACCACCACAAGATCTTCACCTGTTATCAATAAAGAAAAAAGTGATAAAGTTTCGTCCCGCGGAAGTCCAGTAGAACATAAATTAGCTTTCAAGCCTTATGAAAATAATGTTTTATCAATTAAATCCGACGAAAATAGACCATCTTCAAAATCAGGAAGTGTAAAAGTGGATTTTAAAGACGAACCACGAACACCTAGCCGAAAATCTGTATCGCCTGCAAATAGCATTAATCGTACCACACCGGCACCGGAAACAGGGAAAAGCTCACCTTGTAGTGAATCAAAATCCGCATCCCCGAATAATCGCGGAGCTAGTCCGATTATTAGGTCAGGATTAGAAATTTTACAAGGACACCCTAAAGATATGCCACTTGGAACGTACAAACCTGGAAGTTTATCTTCGCTCGGTGGTGGTTTGGGAGGACCGTTGAATTCTTTATGTTGTCCCCCAGGACTCGAACATACAAATCCAGCATTTAGACCACCGTTTCCTGGTGGACCATTTTCACATCACGCCGCTATGCTAGCGGGATATCCTAGTGCTACTCCGGGTCCGTTTTTAAGTTATGCGCGAGTGAAAACTCCGTCGGGCGGCGAAGCTTTAGTGCCGGTATGCAAAGATCCTTATTGTACGGGGTGCCAATTTAGTGTACACAATCAACAACTTTTAATGGCTGGCGCTACAGGCCCGTGTCCTAGCGGATGTACACAATGCGATCACCAAAAATACAATTTTGCCATGGCAGCGATGTCGTTAGTGCCTCCAGGATCAGTTCCTCCATCAAGTTTAGGGTATTCTCAATTAAATAGACCTTATGTATGTAATTGGATGGTTGGTGACACATATTGCGGCAAAAGATTTGGAGCGCCGGACGAATTGTTACAACATTTACGTACACACACAAGCACTTCAGACGCCTCAAGTGCGAGCGTTGCTGCGGCATCGTCATTGTTAAATTCGCACGCACTTCTTTCGTCGGCTGCTTTACACAGGGCAGGCTATCCAAATCCACCTTTAAGCCCGTTATCGGCGTCGCGGTATCATCCTTATGGTAAACCATCATTACCAACAACATTGGGATCTCCATACAGTGCATTTAATCCGACCTTAGGGCCTTATTATTCGGCTTATTCAATGTATGGACAAAGAATTGGCGCTGCAGTGCATCCATAATATTAAAAATTGTATATTTTTCTTTAATTTTGATACAGATCGTAAGAAACTGTGTCCATTCTTCTGCTGTGATAAATATGTAAATATTTTCATGCTAAAGTGCAATCTGAATGCGAACTTAATTTAAGGCAATAAATAAGTCCGTTATAAGTTATTATTTTTATTTCTGACAATTTAGAAAGATATGTTTTATATAGTAATATAAGTATTATTATGTTGAGTTTTCAGTATGCTTTAATAAAATGTTTGTAGAACTGAAAATATCTTTTATTTTTGAACACATTTAAGTTGGACAAAATGGCAAATTTATTAGACCAACCAACGCAAGTAAACACGAAACTTGGAAAGTAAATTGGCAGATATGAATGGCTTTGGCGGCGATTATACGTAATAATTTTTTTATGTAATGGTATCGAGTGTCATCGCGGATTTTTTCGTCGTTTCAAATAATTTTACAATTTTATAAGAAGTGACTTGCAAGGGAGAATTAATTTTGAGTTTGTAAATTGCTACCGTCTAACGTAGTTAAAACAGGATATGGGTGTGAAAGCGAAATGATGAATTGCTGCGAATGGCCTCCTGTTGGCATCTCCAATCTCTTGTACATGATGGATCACCTGAACTTGTCAAGGGTTCATTTATCATACGTCTTGCTTTCAAACGAACATTAAAATCTGAACGACATTATACGCTAATTAAACACCTTAGTTTTGCACATACCTTAGTGCAAAATTTATGTATAAAAACTTTGTGTAATTTATATCAGTCAAGTGTTGCCATTAATATGTTGTCTTTTCTTTAGTGGTTTATTTTTGTACGAATAACAAACCGTAAAACGTTCATCAAATGAACGTTTATCTTTTAGATGAGATGGTTTCATGGGAATACCATGTAACATGCTGTGTTTTAAAGGGTGAGTTGATAGATTTAGGAGGTAACAGGTGCTTTTTAAGTATACGACAGTTTTCAAACAATTTGAATGGTTTGTGAAGTGAAGCACTGACATTCACGCCATGTGTTTTCTAAACTTCATCTTGACAAATATGTGCCTAAATTTATTCGCTTAGATAATTTATTATTATTATAAATTAAAAACCTTGGGAGCGAATTTTTTAAATTCCACTTTTCGGCTAACATTACTTGCATTGACAAAATTTTTATATTTATTATACCAATTTCATATTTATTTACAAAAAGGAAACTAAATATTTTGGCTACATTTCAATGTCGCAAACACATTAATTGGGTAAAGCGATATTTTTTCAAGAATGAGCGAAATCATTAATTTTAAACTTAATTCTACTATTTCCACATAGTATTTTTTTAAATATAATTGGCGGTTTGAATTTTTAAAATATCTGCATTGTTGTTTTATTTTGAGTGCGCTATTTTATTTCAAATTCGATTTTGTAATTATAAACAAGTTTTGAATTAAAAATTACTTACTGATACAATAACAGTTTTGGAAACACTATTATAAAACGAAATCCATAAAATCAACAAGGTAAAATTAAATATTTAATAGAAAACATTTTTGCGATGTTTCCGCAGCTCATCAGCAAGATGATGATGGGCTGCCACTGCGTTTACCTATACCTTCTACCATTGATTATACATTTGAGAAAGATGAGCTACATATCTTATGATAAATTGTGTGCAGTAATGTATTCCAAACCATAAACGATGTTTGATTGAAAAAAATTGTTTGATGAAAAGAAGCATTAAATACTTAAATTAAAAATATCTTTCCCAAATTTATAATCAATACTCCTTACCTAGTTGGTGAGTGGTTACGTAGCCTAACAGTTCATCACCCCAAATCTTAGAATTATATTTCAATTATAATACCTATGAAATTTATATAACCAATTCAAAGTTATGAAGTTCGTCAAATTTTAATGGTTTATGCTATCTAATTATATCAAGATATACGTCGATATTTATTGCGAGAATACAACCGTTGGAATAATGGCTGTGCCATTATCGACAATAGCCATCAGTTAGAATACGTGGCCGTCAAAGAGCGAGCTGTAACAGCATAATGATGGCCCATCATCCAATTACCTGCTATCATCAATTCTAGACAAACTGGTTATGGGTTATTCCTCATGAAGTGCTTCTGTCATTAATCATGTTGCGGCGGCAGGTAGAGGTCGCTTGTCAGTCAAAACTAAAGTCGGCTAATCAAGAAAAATGAATTAAAAACAAAAATTGCCTTGAAATTATTTCAATTTAATTTTTAATTTGTACCCACCATAAATATGCACGCTCGTCGTAAAAGTCTGCAGTGCCATTGCAAATTAATTATAAAAAGTCAACTTGTGATTTATGGATTACTTTACCTATAAAAACTGTTTAGCACCTATTCGTTCATTACAAAACTCGTGGTTCGTTTACCTTTCAAAGCAAATTGTGTTTGATGAGCTTAAATTTATTTATGTTCTTTGGGATCAAAAGACTAGTGTTATTTCTAGTAATTTATGAGTAATTAGTCTAGCAAATGTGTAGACGTAAAGTTAGCATAAATAATTATGTTTATTATAAGTTAATGGCTATAAAGAATGTAATAAAGTTTCTAAAAACATAACAGCTGCATTAAATATCTAAATAGTAACAAAGCTTAACTGGATTAACTTTGGGCTCTATATAAACTTCAACAAACATACTATATTCATAATTTTATCAAATTGATAAGAATATCTTATACATAAATTAACGAAAACTGGCACAGAAGGATACAATGCATGAGAATGAAATCAACATTGTGGTTATTCTATTATGAAGTTAAAATTATTTTTTACCTAAACTTCGTTATTTTGTCGTGTTAGGCTTATTTAATTAGGGCATGCAAAATTTTCTATTTTTGAAATTAACTAGAAAATCATATTCATTTAGTGGTTGTTATCTGGGGAAAGCAACATAGCCGTTGATCTGTTCATCCGTTGTTGATTTGCTTCTTCCAATTCAACACCAACTCCATTTTTACAATTTTTAACTTTTCAAGAAGTTAATTCATGTTGCCAAATGAACATCTTTCTGTTTCTTTATTTATTTGCGTTTCCTGTTGGCAATTTCTCTTCCGTCTTTCAGTTAGTTTCGTCCAAACGTTCGATACTTTGCACCGAATTGTCCTACACTTCCTTATACATAACTATTTTCTGTAAATTAAATGTTTGAATTAAATATAACCAAGAATAAATAGATAATTCATTATCCGTTTATCTGTTTTTTTCTTTGACCACGCAAAACTTTTACCGGGAATAATTTTTAAAATTATCCAAAAACTGCCATTTTGAAATAAAAATGCAAATTGGTAGGAAACAGACAGTAGAATCTGACAGTTTTTAAAACACCTAAAAAATTCAACGTCGCATGAAAATGTATATAATTTCGACAGTTTTCATGATTATTTTATTTTCTCCCCTCATAAATTATTTTTTCCTGTCTATGGCTATCAAACTGGCATTATTGTGCAGAAGATAAGCACACTTAATATTAATATCAAATATCAATCAAATATAATAAATATATAAATATTTGTATAAATAAATTTTAAAAACATTCAAATTCTCAGTATTTCAGATGTGACATGTACAAATCACTTTTAAAAGCGCAAATTAAACTTTAAAAATAAAATAGGTAATTAAACGAGTAAAATATTTCTTATTTCACATATTAAGTTTCAGCACATTGCTGAAAAAAATTTAATTTACTATTAATTTTTAATAATTAAAAAATTAAATATTTAATGAAAATTTTTATTATTTTTTTTAAATCAGAATTTTAACGTGTGACTTATTTTAGGTGTTTTTCACTTTACAAAAGGTTTTTATTATTTTTTAAATATTTTAAAGTGTTAGTAGAAGTTTTTCTAACGTGTGATTGTGAGGGTTTTTGTAATGCCGATTGTGTATTGTTCCGATGATGTTTGCTTGCACGGCTCTCTTCGTTGGTGAGGTGGCAAGTTATTGTTCTAAAGTCCTGATGAAGCCGTGAGTGGAGGCGAAACGTCGACAATAGGATAAACAAGTGTTTCATTTTGCCTGTCCTATATCCCCATTACAACTATTATTTAAATATTTAATAATAATAATTGCGTGTTTTAGTTTTTCTTTCTTTCTTGATTTTGAGATTTACCTATTTCCCTTGAGATTTACCTACTTATTATTCGCAAATATTTGAAACAATGCCTGACCGTTCGTGGTGTGACCTAATTTTTGATGATTCAAATAAATTAAACGATAAATGAAATTTTTTCCGATCACTCAATTAAATTTAAACATGGTGAATGGCTTCTCACCAGTACGAATTAATAATAATAATTAAACTTAATTATAAATTAAATTGAACGAAATTGGACTAAAATGCTCCTTCAATAAACAAAATAACAAATTCTTCGTCTGAAGAGGAGTACCTACACTAACCTAAATTATTAACGATCGAAATGTTTTGAACCTGTCGCCCAAATTTCAACTTTATGGTATCTTGACTTTCGTTATGATGAATGCCTCCTAGATGTGAAATTCGATGCATCTGTTCTCAATGCGAAGCTTCTCGTAGAATTGGGATGGACCAAACACACATTTTTTAAAAATTCCTAGCCTTTAGGTTCGGGAAGACTTTTTCTTCCTGATCGTCCCCTCTTCGATCTTACATGTTTATTCCACAATTCCAGCAATGGTAACATTTGATTTGAATAATCAGGTATGAAGTGATTATCATAATTTTTTATGTCATCCAAATATCTGCTATCGATCTGAACATCGTTCAAAGTTATATGATAACTCAGATATTTAACTTTTCAATGTTCAATTTCAAAGTGTTTAGCATTATATAAAGTTTATAAAATAGTTTTTATGTATCTCTTGTGATATCTCTCGCTGTCTTAAATACATGAATTTCATCAACGTAGTTCACATGACAATCTTCATAGTTATTCAAACCTCTGTTACTTTCTAAAGTTTTTATCACACCCTGCATTAATTTCATTCTGATTTTATCTTTCGTTTTTTCTTGATGAATCTGATTTCTCCACCTGAAGTTGCTTTCCATCGTCTGCCTCTTCGGGTCTTGTCTAAGAATCATCAGAAATGTCATCACAATCCAAATTTTTCAATTTTTATGATGAAATTTTCGTTTGGAAATTGGAATTTCATAATTTTCTTCAAACGGTTTCTCTTTAGTTATCAACGTTGATTATTTCGTGAATTTCATTCGCATGACAAAGATTTATCTCATATTTTCGTACGATAGTATTCAAATTTTTAATTTGTTCTTCTAAATTTGTTTTTATTTCGTACATAATTATATTTGTTCCTTATTTCCTCTATCGCAGCTTTTCTTGGATATCTCTATAAGCTGTCCCCAAATTGTCCATTTCTTTCTGGAACTCCAACTGTGACTTATTTACATCGTTTATGTCTTTATATTTTTAGTTTGTTTTGCGCTTTCTTCTACTATTTTTTCATATTAGTTTGCATTTGTTTTGTGGTGTTGAATAGAAAATATCATGTTTAATTCGAATACCCATCAATAATACTTTTCAATTCAGGTGGTCTGTTTGTAGATTATTCACCGAGAAAATTTTTTGGACAAACTGAGTTTGCCAAACAAATATCACCACTTAGTATGAACAGTTAAAAATTTAGCGTTCTTGTTGGTTTTTACGGGCTCGAGGTGAATTATCATAAATATAATTATGTAGTATGTATCAGACGCTATTGCCAACAAATTTTGTTTGATTTATCAAAAATTCGAGTTATCAAAGTTCAACTTATAACTTATTGTATTTAAGATTTGACGTGACTCATAATTAATAAATCTGGTATTTTTCGTTTATTTGTTCTGCGAATACTAATTTGAATGAGACTGTTTATAAACAAATTTTATATTCCTATTCATATGAAATCTGCAAAAATAATAATTATAATTAACTGTTTATTTTGTACGTGAAGCGTTAATTTTTAATTATTAACTTCATTGGGTAATTTTGGGAAAGATAACGGTTTGTTTTTGATGTTGCTTATAAAAGGAAGTGACTTAAGATTTATTGTCTACAAAGTTCGGTAGGTTAGTACTTTATTAAATTAATTTTATTATTTAGCATAATTAAATATTAGTGATAAAATTTTTTTCTTTTTAATTTACCCTTATTTTTAGGTGCATCAATATCGAGTTTTGTTAGTTTTTGAGTTCGTAAAGGTTTGTTTTGGTTGAGGCTTTTTGGCAAAATTAATCCACCAGCGCAGCGTGTCAATGTTCACTGATGGATGACCTTGCTAAGAAATTTCATGAAGTCAATGATTCGAACCCGGAATTTCCCCTGTGTAACTCAATCAGTGATCATCACACCCAGTCACTGCTATGGACTAAAAACAAATGCTAAAATACATTTTTTATTTTGTTAAAATGCTCTTAGTATAATAATTCTTACAATATAAGATTGATAACAAAATATTTTAGATCAAGAATCATTATGTAATATTCTCGATAACATTTATGTAAAACAATGAGGGACAGTGAAATTTTTTTATATACTGTGTTTGGAGCGTCGGCGTCGGTCTCCAATCAATTTTTAATTTATTATACCTCAATATGCCCTTTTAATTTCGTTGTATTTTGAAATGCTCTAAATTTGTTATACAATAAAAATCAAAAATCGTTCAATTATTATTAGTGATTAATATTGCGAAAGTTTATAAAGAAAAAATGATTTGTTAAAATCCACTCATCATAATTGTGGTGAATGGAGAGTTCCACATTTAATAAAAATTGAATACTCCCTGAAGTATCGAATTTTTTTTGTTTTACCTTATAAAATCCTTGAGGTGTCCATTTTCTAACCTTAATTTTTCTTTTTTATTCTTGAAACATCCGTATGATCTTATACCATTTTTCATTTATTCCAATCTGCTTTATTCATACAGTATCGCATCCTTTCTGTGATTTTCGTATTATTCTCCTTGTTTTCAAAATTTTGTGAAAATTATTTTACATGAGCTCAATTTTAATTAATTTTTTCTAGATTATCTTTGCGGATCCAGAAAGCAACAACGCAACCAAACTACTTATTTGCACAATTAATACAATCACAAAATTACCCTTATTAGGTACTAATTATAAAAATTTCAATTATCGAAGCCACCTTGGGGTCGGGTACAGTTCGGCGCAGCCGTTTCGCCGCAGGTACAGTTCGGCGCAGCCGTTTCGGCGCGAGTACGGTTCGGCGCAGACCCCATTCGGCGCGAGTACGATTCGGCGCAGACCCCATTCGGCGTGAGTACAGTTCGGCGCAGACCCCATTCGGCGCGAGTACAGTTCGGCGCAGTCCCTATTCGGCGCGAAGCCTATTCGGCGCGAAGACGGTTCGGCGCAAACCCGTTTCGGCGCAAACCTGTTTCGGCGCGAGATTTCCAGATTTTATCAGGCTCAGAAAACCTGAATATTTTAATTTACCAACCAACCCGAATCATCGAGGTTTTATGGCCATTCCCAAAAAAAATAGATTCCGGTGGTTTACATCCCGGTGGTTAGATCAGCCGCGCCTCAATGATGTTTTTACCGAGTTGAACGCAAATTAGAGATTCCGGAAATATTCAAAACCAGGCATGCCGCATCAAACTGGACCTGATATTAATTTAATACCAATGTGGCCACCCACTTTTCATTTAAATTACTTAAATCCGTTGATCCGGATTATCGGATCATCCGGTAAAATACACTATATAAGTGTAACTTTTATGTCTAATAAAACAACAATAATTATGGCTGGCGAAATTGTAAGTAAACGTGGTAAACAAAAATTTCATGAAAGTGGATATATTTATATATTTGATCGTTTAAGTAGAAATGAATTGACCGAATTTTACCGCTGCGAACTAAAAGACCGTTGCAAGGCACGCATTCACGTGCGCGATGGAGAAATCGTGAAGAGATTAAATGTTCATCTTCACGATCCTTCAGCATCGAAAATTCTTGTAAGTCAAGCGGTCACACAAATTAAAAACAGATCAGAAAATGGCATGGAAGGAACAGCACAAATATATAGTCAACGAGTGTATACACGGACTTCCAGAAGGTGCGCAGGGAATATTGCCAAGTTTTCAAGCGTTAAAGAAAGTTGTCCGAAGAACGCGCAACGCGAATAACATAGCCCCACCAAATCCCGAATCATTAACGGATTTAATAATACCACATGAATATCGTACATATCGTTACCTGAAAGCTACAGTGAGATATAACGAAATAGTCAATTTGAGATACTTCATGTTAAAGATTTAAATTGCAATTAGAATTTGAAGTGTGAATATTTCTCTTGCATTTTTTTTTGTTCTATACAAATAATAGTATATTGTACAATAAGTGCGGCAAGTTGTCTATTGCCCACGCGAGCGAAGTTGAACGCACGAACGACAGTGAGTGCGTTCATTCGCTTTAGTGGGCAATAGACAACCGCACGAATAGTACATACTATTTTATATTACACATGAAGGAAAATTTCTATCGTGGCACTGATTTTAATATTGGTGTCATCAATAATTAAATTTGAGAATTTGAATTTGCAATAACTCGAGAACGGCGCTAGATAGCGAAAAACTGAGAGAAAAAATTACCCCCCCTTGTTCGTACTTTACCCCCCGTCAGCAATTTGTCGCAGGAAGCCTTATGCAAAATTCTAGATCAATAGCGCGCATTTTTGGGGTAAAATAATTCAGAAAAAAGTGACCATTACTTATAGTCCATCTGGTTTTGGATTGCAGTAGAGGTCGCCTTGAACGGCAAGTCAGATTTACACTGGGAAACGTCAAATAATTAAAGTGTATGAGGGACAAAAACCAAATGTCACTTATTTGATACTTGAAATAATCGAGTTATAAGTATTTTTTTATCAAATAGCAATTTATCTTGTACAAATTATTTAAATTTGCCAGAAATTTTTGGAAAAAAATATTCGTGAATCATCAATCGCAAATAAAATTTTGGTAGTATAAACCTGTAAAAATTTTAACCAATCACGTTCCGAGTTCACAATTTTAGTACAATCTAGTTCTGCATTCTTAAAACGGATGGACTATAGAACGTAGGCAGGTTCATTAATAATAAAAAAAAACACAGTCGAAAATATTATTTTAAAACGTGACATTTGAAAATGGAAGCAGAAAGTGATTCAGATATACTACCACTGGAAGTAATTCAAGCAGCGGAAGAAGTCGTCAATAATTTACTTCCGCAAAAATCAAGAGGTAAATATGAAGCTTCATATGGTAAATTTATGAAATGGCGATCAGAAAAAAATATTAAAAGCTTTTCGGAACCAATTTTTTTGGCATATTTTAATGAATTGGCTGCAAATTATAAGCCATCGAGTATGTGGTCGACTTATTCGATGCTTCGAAGCATGATTGATATTAAGCATAAACTTAATATTCATAATTACTCGAATTTAATTGCTTTTTTGAAGCAAAAAAATAAAGGATTTAGAAGCAAGAAAGCTCAAGTACTAAATGCTGAACACATAAATCGATTTCTCCAAGAAGCTCCAGACGACAAATTTCTGGCTGTAAAGGTTAGTAAATTAGCTAAAAATTCTAAATTTATAATACAAATAAATACATAAACTTATTTACAATTTGTTTTTATTATTTATTTTAGGTAGCTTTAATTTTTGGAGTGCAAGGAGCATGTAGAAGACATGAACTGTGTGACTTGACTGTCAATGACATTGAGGACAAAGGTGACATGCTTCTAGTCAGAATTCCGGTAACGAAAAATGATAAGCCGAGATCATTTGTAGTAACGGGTGATTTTTATAACATCTATAAGAAGTATGCTATTTTGCGCCCAAAACTTGTGTCGACGAACAGATTTTTTATATATTGCCGTAATGGCAGATGTTCAAAGCAAGTCATAGGCATCAATAGTTTTGGCAGTATGCCTAAAAGTGTAGCAATATTTCTGAAATTAGAAGAACCGGAATCTTATACTGGACATACGTTTAGAAGAAGTTCTGCGACGCTTCTAGCTGATTCTGGTGCTGATCTCTTGACTCTTAAGAGGCATGGGGGATGGAAATCCAACACAGTCGCTGAAGGTTACGTTGAAGACTCTGTAGGCAATAAAAAACGAATAGGCCAGCAAATTGCTAATGCCATAATAACCGAAGTCCCATCAACATCACGAAATGACCCAAACGACCCAAATGACCATAATATAACGACACAATTACCAATCAACGTTTATGTAGAAGACAAAGAAAACATAGAAATTGCAAATTTGAACTCATTGGCATCATCAAATAGTTCCCAAAATATTAATTTTAATATTTCTAATTGTCCGAATATTTCTATATTTATTAATAAAAAGAAACATGAATAAATCCTTTAGATAAATTTAGTTAAATTTATTTAAAACAAGTCACGTTCAAGTGACGTTCAATAAATTGTGTTTATTAAAAATATCAAGAGATCTAGTATCGATTTGCGTGTTTTATTCGAATTGTGGGAAATTAACGTGCGACAAAGTATTCCGCCATTTGCGTGCGACAAAGTACTTTGTCGCACGCAAATGGCGGAATGGGCAATCGGCCATTTTGCAAACAAAATAATGTGTGCAAAGATAGAACTTTTCCCGCATGTGTAATATAAAGGAATATTATATTGAAATATTTCAATGTGGCATTAAATAAAATGGGCGATAGTAATTTAATTCAATACCTAACTGAAAATCGTATTTTTGCAAGATATCTCACTGTAGCTTTCAGGTAGCGATATACGCAAAATGGAATGGAAGAAAACTTTCTTTTGATGGATTCGGGAGAAAATTTTGAACGCATATTAATTTTTGGCAGGCAGCAAAGACTTAATATTTTACGAGAATCTAAGCATTGGTTTGTTGACGGAACATTTAAAATAGCTCCCTTGTTGTTTAATCAATTGTACATAGTTATGGCTGAGAGATACGAAGGAGTTCATCCGATCTTATACGCTTTGCTCGCAAACAAAACTAGAGCTACATAATTCGGTTATTCCAACTAATATTAGAATTGGTACCTGAAGTTAATCCGGAAAGTGTTTCATGTGACTACGAATTAGCAGCGATTAGAGCTCTTCAAGAATGTTTTCCAGGAGTGAGAATACACGGATGTTTTTTCCATCTTTCCCAAAATATGCATAAACATTTAGCCAGTTTAGGTTTAAGAACAACTTACTGTGATGATGATGAATTTGCATTGAAAGCACGAATGATAATCTCTATAGCATTCGTACCTTGATACATAATCTTTCCTTACTGCTCTAATGAGAAGTCAGCTCGGAAAAGATTAAGTCCACGCAGAAGGATAAACCATCTACTTTAAATTTGCGTGGGGCCCTGGTGTTAGGTTTTAAACTAGCTCGTTATAGCCTGGAAGCGAGAGTCGTGGATCGTGTGAAAGAAACACCCCGGAGAGATCAAGGAAACAGCTTTGCTAACACAACACAATTAAAATGGACAATTGGATGTTAATTGTCAGAAGGCAAAGATATAAGCGATGTCGGATGTAGAAGGTGTTAGCCGACCAAAACAGGCACAGTGGCAACGACATTGCCACCGAAAATCACTCCCAAACATAAACCAAGGGCACATTCGAATGGTTACATAAAAATCCCACGATAAAGTGGAACCATATCGAATCCCCAATGATAAAACAAAAGACAGCAATCTCGGTGAAATGCCGCACCCTGTATATGGGTCGAACATCGCAGCCTTTCATAAAAAAGAACATAAAAACAAAAATAAACACACAAAAAAATGTTCAACATAGAATTTCAAATATGAAATTCGAACGTACTACGATCACTTTGGAATCCCTTCGTCAATGCATTTTACCATAAGCGGTTCGATGTAATAAGTGGAAATAAATACCCTGAACAAGTTAATTAAATAAAACACAAATATCAATAATTAATAATTTTAAAAGTTTATTACATATCAACCTGAACATTCGATCCATTTCACACTTGCGAATGCGAACTGGATAAGATAAACTAATATCACCTCGCCGCAAGAATATAAAATTTGCAAGGCTATCGCAATCTTGGCGACCACTCTAAGAATAAAAAAATGCATGACAAAAAGGAAACCAAAATGTTACACATAAAAAAATACATAAATTGGTCAAGGGTGAACTCCAACGTCATCGTTCTCCAGGTGTATGGAAGAAAATTTGGCTAAATTAATTATCCAGTAACTGCGAAGCAATGAACAAAATTATTTGGCGACTTACCATTGTGAAAATGAAGTAATATTTCACAGGAAGCACTGACCATGGGTCCAACAAAAAATGTACGATCCGGGAAAAATCAACCATCCCTCAAATCACGAATGTCACATCCCCATGAAGGGCCTTGGAGCGCAAGATCCAAAAAACCATTCGTATTGATGGATGGGAACCCTCACAAAATCGAATCATCCCTTTTCAAAATTTTGAACCAAAAACTGATAACCATTTCACAGCACTTTCAAACATGACCGGAGCGTTCGAGCGCCCACCAATGACCTCTTATCATAGCATGCGCGAGTTTAATCTCCGTCAATCACGCTCGCTATACGGGGTGCTACGAAATATATTGCTAGATGTTAAAAGTTGAATTTATAAATTCAACGTTGTTGCGAAAAGTGAAAATTTTTCGTAACAACCTTACCAGCATTTATATCGGGCCGTACAAAGGTTAGCAACAGAATTGCCGGCCTCTCTACAACCTATTCTGGAGTGGTTCGAAGTAAACTACGTGGGTGTACAAAATAGAAGAGACCCATTATTTTCGCATGATGTGTGGAATTTATATGAACGTACGCTAAATAATTTTAACCGAACTAATAACCATGCTGAAGCTGGAAATAGACGTATTCAGTGTGAATTAGGAATGACACATCCTAATATATGGCAGTTCATTAATGGGCTAAAAAAAATTCAAACACGTCAAGATGTTGCTTATGAGCGACTTGTTGCTGGAAATCCTCCACCCTTGAAATTGAAAAAATACAGAGACGCGGACAGAAGAATCGCAACACTGGTGGAAGATTTTGAGAATCGGGATATTATCGATTATTTACGCGGATTGGCGCATAATTTTGCTATGCGCGAATAATTTTGTTTTTATATATATTTTTTTTATTAAAATAATAATTTTTTTTTAAATAATAATTATTTTTTTTAAATAAAAAGTAAGGGTGGCGTAGCGGGTAACATGGAGAGTAAAATTTTAAGTCTACCAATAATAGATCTCAAAGCTGACTGATAATCGAGGTTTTTCTGTAGTAATAAATTTAAATATTCAGGTTTTTTGAACCTGAAAAAATCTGGGGAAAAAATCTTGCGCCGAACCGGCCTCGCTCCGAATCGGGACTGCGCCGAACTGTACTCGCGCCGAATCGGGACTGCGCCGAACTGTACTCGCGCCGAATCGGGTCTACGCCGAACCGTACTCGCGCCGAATCGGGTTTGCGCCGAACCGTACTCGCGCCGAATCGGGTCTGCGCCGAACCGGGTCTGCGCCGAACCGGGTCTGCGCCGAACCGGCCTCGCGCCGAATCGGCTGCGCCGAAAGAGCTGCGCCGAAAAGGTTACGGCGAAACGGCTGCGCCGAACTGGGCCATTCCCTTAATAGATTCCTCATTCTGACCATCCAAATCCAAATGAACAAATTGGATAACTGCAGTGTTTCCGCATAATATAGCTCTTGTGCAATCCATCGCCCGATGATGAGTGAAATTGTCTATTGTGTACATAGTGAAAGTTAAAGTATGAAAAATTATGTAAAACTGTAGATTTTTGAAAAAAAAAGCATTCAAATTGAACGCCGCCGCAATAAGATCATTGATATTACGAGTACTTTTATAAAAAAAACGAAAACCCCGCATAACATAATGAAGATACTATTATTTAGATAAGCAGTGCGTTTTGCCGTTTTAAAAATGGTATGTTGTTCTGAATGATTACCATATTTATCATAATTCTATGTAATATGTGTAAAAAAATTGTAAAATTGAAACTTTCCGGTTCCAGGTAATGTAAATTTTTCTTTCAGGCTTTTTTAAACATCATTATTATGTGAGTTTATCTATATATGTATAGCGCAACACTATGATTATTATTTTAAAATAGATAAGTTTCAATGTTTCAGTCGGTTTTATTTGATAGGTATACTATAAGAAGTAACGATGCAATTATATTAAGTATACTGTTAAATTTTAAATTTTATTTATTTTCAATTATACTGCCTAATGTAACTGCTTGGATTAAATATAAAAATTATATACTACGTAGTCAAAAATTTCCTTTTAATTTTTTAACAAAAGTAATTTCTTTCAAAACGTTTATAAAAATGGATTATATAATTATACGTATATTATTCAATAAGGTCTAGACTAAAGTACGTTTTAAAGTGAAATAAAATGTTACAAAAGTTATTGAGAAAATGTTCTTATTTTGTAGAAAGAATGAGCAAAAACCGCGAAGAACCACCAGAATAAATTAACAGATGTGAGTTCTGCAATAATTATTTAATTATTCAAGCGATATTGTAACAGAACAACATTACATTGTCGATGACAAATTTTCAATCGTAATCATAAACGTTGCTATTTTAATTATCAAGCAAGATAGAAAATCTTCACGAGCCGGACCTGCAATTAAGAATTTTATACCATGTAATTTTGACTCTATTACTGTCTATACTTTGTCAATTAAAAGGTAAATAATTAAGCAATTATACATCGTTAATTTAAAAATTATTCATGCAACAGTATAATTGCCATAATAATTAAATGCTAAAATTAGCTATTTTTAAAAACAAAGAAATGAGATCTCAATCAGTGGCTTGAAAATGTAGTCAGGTAATACAGAGAAACTGGTTCTGAAAGCACGGTAGCTTGGCATTAATAAAATATTAATATTGTAAAAAGTATGACTCGAAGAATTAATGCTAATGTATGGGTATAATGATTATGTTGCACCACACTGTTATTAGTATTTTTACAAGAGCTTCGGTAATTTATATAATGTAAATTAAATAATATAAAAGGATTACATATCATATCAAGGTATAGCATTATTAACACGATTGTTATCTACCCTTGATGTATTTTTCAAATCAAGAAAGCGTGCACCTAGAATACGTAAGGTTACAGTGACGACTCGTGATAAGTTGCAGTGGCGTGCAGAGCAATCTCAAGGGCGCAAATGTGTATCGTATGCTAATGAAACATAATTTTGTGCTTGTTTGAGGTGCTAGCAGGGTGGCAATAATTAGCAAGGGGGGGGTAGCTAGCGTTCTATCTTCCCAATGGCACGTCACTGTTGCACTGGAGGGTCTAAAAATTAAATAAGTAAATACTCTCCCTATGTAAATCGCTACTTCAAAAAACATAATATTATATTACATATGTAAACTTCGATCCATTCAAAATTAAACTTTTTCACTAATATGAAAAACTCATAATATCGTCAAAATAATACAATACACAATAGATTTCCACACATTTATGATAACAAACAATGATTTAAATGCATAAATTGTTAATCCTTGAAGAAACTACGTTTTTTACTCGTAAAAAATTTTAAGAAACGGATAAAGACAGCTTCCAATACTTTTTAGGAATTTATCGAATTGTTAACTTTTCTCAAAATTTTTATTATGGAGTAAACGAGCAGCTCGTGATGTCTCGCATAATTTCCGCTATTCAAAATATAGAAAGAGAAAATATGTACTGATAGTAGAGAAGGGAAACGAAGTAGCAGTTTTGATAGTAAGCAGAGATAAGCCGTCAAGTGTGTCACATGCCATCAAGAGTCTAATCTAAATCGCATTACCATGTCGAGCAGGCACGGCTTCTTCGTGCGCGTTCTTATTCTTCTTCCGGCTTGACACTTGCACGATTATATGTTGATTTATTATATTATCGCATTTCCCTACATGCGAATGTTATGGGAAAGTCAAAGCTGACAGTTACCTCATTATTTTTATATATAACAAACGCCACCAAGCTTTATCGATTAATACATAAAATATTAATTCTTTTTTATTGTTTATTGAATGGATTTTCTTGTTTTCATAAAGCTTCTGAATAAATAACCGACATATTTTAGGTAAGTTTAATCGCCAAAGTTTGCAGAACGGAACTACTTGAATTCACAAAAAAATAAAGGAATAATTAAAATATATTCCAAGTTTCATTTGCGTGTATAATATGCAAATTGCCCGACAAAGCAACCTATTCAATTAAATCATAAACCACTTTTCCCTCGGTTATAAGGTTTGTTGTCAGGCATTGTTGAAAAATCTACCATGTCAGTTAATTGACAACCCGTTTGACTTAATCCTTTTAATCGTTTAAATAAGATACACTAATACCTTGTAACTTTGAAGTTTTTAGAAGTTGGTTTTCACAACTTGATTTATGATTATCTAGAATAACTTTTACAGTTAAATAATAGTTTTCCAAGATTAAAAAAGTATAATCTGATAAGTAGGTATTATTTCCAAAGAATTTACTAAGAAATTTGCAATTTTTGTTATAAAGAAAACATGCAATGAAAGCATTACATTAAAAGAAAGAAAGTCTAATCCAGTTACTTTTACGGTCTTTAATTTACAATTACCTAACCTGGAGATCTTCTCTTTTATAAATATTTAAAATTTGCTCAATTATTACAGTATGTACTATTACATCCTAAGCACGTGATAAAAACGGAAGTTTTTCTACACTTTTTGCGATGTAAAGCAATATCACCTAAACTAAATTTAATATTATGCAATGACAGAAAGGATTTTGAATCCGAATAATGGCTGAATCATTATTTTTTTGGGACTTAAAGCTATATGTTATTTGACCCCTTTTGTAACGTATAAATGACGTGCATCGATAAAAGTGAAAAGTTTTCCAATTGATGCCGGTGCTTCTGTTGACCTCAACGATGGTGTCGTGGTGTGAACGCTGGTTTCGAAGATTCCAGGTTTGAATTTCGGGCTTCTGAGCCGGTCGGTGGATACAGCACCCCGCGGTGGCAACATTTATAAAAAATAGTTTATATTAAACGATGTTACAATTTTTCGAATAACTTGCAAAAATCTTTCAAGCCGCCGCGCCGCCACTGTTTAGCTTTCAATATGATGTGTTAATTCCATAAAATAAATATCTGTCGAATTAATTAACCAAATATGTAATTTTTTATGATTATTGATTGAATTACTCGAACATATTTTATGTTCATTTATATGGATATTAATTACACTGTCGAGTTAATTATGTCATCAATAGGTGCAACAGTTTCGTGTTTACATGTGAGTACATATTGCGGTGTGTGTTGCTAGTTATATAAACGGTATGCTTCTATATAAAGTTCACCTGTACAATTTAAATTGTAATGTTTCTATAACATACAAATTGTAAGCAAACAACATAGAAATATGAGATTGCGTGATCAAGAAAATTGAAATTCTAATTAATAGTTTAGAACCGAATGGAAGGCATTTGATTTTTAACATATTAATGATGTGTTTAATTTTTAATTTATACCATATTAATTTAGGACCGCTCGCAGTTAAACGTTTATAACTGGATCTTTAAATAATAAACATTTTATTAAGTAGACGCAATTTAAATGAAGCGCATGAAAAATTAAATAAAAAATTATGGTGTAGGTAGCTGAGCCATCACATAAATACCTACTACAATGCCAAGTATACTGCTATCATTTAAAACGCCAAATACAGTAACGACAAGGTTGATTCATTATAACAAATAATTCATGAAAAGAAGCATTTCACTCCGTCAAAAACGATATTGAAATGAAAGTATAGGTAATTATTTTATCTATCTATGTATTGATTTTATAATTATTTTAAACATCGTTCGGAACATAGAAATTTTATTTAATATGTAAGTAAACATGTAAAATGTATGCAATGATATCATGATAATAATGGACTGCGATTATAATGGAAGGGGAGCATGGTAACGGCGAGACGCATTTTTTTTTCAACCGACTTCAAAAAAGGAGGAGGTTCTCAATTCGGCTGTATTTTTTTTAATGTTTGTTACCTCATAACTCCGTCATTTATTAACCGATTTTCAAAATTTTTTCACAATTCGAAAGGATATAGTTTCAGATTGGTCCCATATAAATTTCATCCAAATCGGTTGAGTACTTTGGTTTTTATTGATTGTAAGCCCGCATTTGCGAAAGCCTCTTTTCACGCTGTTAACTACTCTCTTCTGAAATAGTCTTGGATCTAGATTTTCTACTTTGAGATAGGCGTTTCGCCCTTTCTTCGCTTGTCTCATTTGAACGGCGCTGTCGCATATGGGCAGCGCGTTTAGTAGGTCTACCCATATTCGCTTTCGATAAATCAGTTAAGGAACGCAAGATTCACTAAAAAGCAAGAAATAAAAAAAAAAATTTTACAAAAAAAAAACCGACTTCAAAAACAGCACTACAAAAAAATTGCACAAAAAAGTAAAAAATAATTAGAAGTTATTAGAAGAAGATTTAACAGAAATTAGAAGTGTATTTTTACAGTGCTGAGCATAAAAATTAATGTATTACGTCAATAATATACAATTATTGTTATATTTGGAGTCGGTGCCAGCCAAGCTGTTAAGAAATTGGTACTCCGCTACTTCGTTAATACACGTTTGTTAACCTTGGCTGGCACCGACTCCAAAAATAACAATAATTGTATATTATTGACGTAATACATTAATTTTTATGCTCAGCACTGTAAAAATATACTTCTAATTTCTGTTAGGTGAGGATTACCTAATGTTGGTCATTCCGAATGAGTTGAAACTTTGCAATCGCAAAGAGGAAGGTTAATATAGTATAATGACATAATTTTCACAAGCGAAGATATAATCAAAATTTTGAGAAAAATCAATTTGAAAAGTACGGAAAAGTAGCAAGTGCATGGTGCACAATCGGTCGAATGCCACTCCATCGTTCGGCCGGCGCGCATTTTGTTGACGGTACGTGCAGATAGATATACTCTTACACTTAGAAAATTTCGCAGCAGCAGATGCACCTCGAGCGTCGTACATGCAACATCGATTATTTTTAGTTTTTACGCGATTTTTTGGGGGTGAAACGAAATAGTTTACTGCCCCATACCGCGACTATACTTTTTAATGCTATTTCGAGGGTCTCTCACATCCCGGTTGCATAGATCCCGGTGTTCTTGATCGGTGGCGCCTTCTCGTATGTTTAGCCTAGTAACCAGAGTCAAATCCGCTCCGTAGGGGTGCAGAGCGGAGCGGAGCGGAGCGGAGCGGAGCGGAGCGGAGCGGAGCGGAGCGGAGCGGAGCGGCGCCCCGGAGGAGTAGGATTTGACGATGGATTACCCTCCTTTTCGAATGCACACCCCTAAAATTCGAAGGCAAAAAAAATTTAATTTTTTCACTTTTTCGGCAATAACCGCCTTATTTTCCATTTTGTCGCGAATATTTATACTAATATCTACTAAGCGCACCCCCCCCCTACCCGAATTTGAAAGAAAAATTAAAATCGGAGCAAAAAAATTTCACTCGATTTGAAGGGACCGGTAACCCGATAGTGGTCGTGGCCGGGGTCACGATCTTACTTTCCCCTACTTTTCAAATCGATTTTTCTCGAAATTTTGATTATATCTTCGCTTGTGAAAATGATGTCATTATACTATATTAACCTTCCTCTTTGCAGCGCCGTTGTTTTTTTTAATTTGGAGTGACCAACAATAGGTAATTCTGCCCTTCTGTTAAATCTTCTTCTAATAACTTCTAATTATTTTTTACTTTTTAGTGCAATTTTTTTGTAGTGCTTTTTTTGAAGTCGGTTTTTTTTGTAAATTTTTTTTTCTATGGTGTTAGTTTTCACTGGTCAATTTGGAAATGAGTGGAATACTGTTAAATAGCGACATTATTAAATGTATATTATGTGACATAGTACGTCTCATTGCTGCCCATGGTTGGGTATTAATTTTTAAGATCAATAATATTTGGTTTTTACTGTATATTTACTTAAAAAATATAGATACAATATTGTGCTTAGGTGCTATGTTCAAAATTTTTCTGCGAATGTCTATTGAATAAAAATTGATTAAATCCTCCTTCTTTGCCACAGTTCGTTCTTTGAGAATTGAGATGAATCAAAAAATGTTCTAAAATTAGTTTTGTTTGGTTGATTTCTGGGCATAGATAAATTGAAACCTTTTATACGCCCACTATTTACACCATTAAGAAAATAGTAAATAGAAATTAAACATCTTACTGACCCATATCGCCAAAATTTTCAAAAGTAAAAAAATACGCTAAGTTCATTGTTAATTTAAAAATGTAAATGCACTTATTAGATAGATAAGCCAAATCTACTAATTTATTATTCACTTCAAAAAATCACTGTTGGAAATTATTTTTCCTTCTCGAAAACCAATAGCACCGCATAACAACTGTAAAAATTACCACCAGTAGATTGTTCTATTTGTTCTGAATGTCTACCTAAAATTTGATATTACAAATCAATTCCGAGAAAATAAAAATATTGTTTCACTTTGGAAAATTTTTTTTACTCCAGTTGACTGTATCGGTTGTTCAGAATGCACTGCTAAAATTTCAGTAGGATATGATGTAGGTACCTATAAATTTCGAGATAATCGAAAAAATGATTTCAGTACTATTCCAGATTTTCCTCATTTTTATTTATTTAGGGTTAATCATGCTCCAGCCATCATTTGTATTAATTGGTTACCATTCGGGTTCCTATTAGGCTGAATGATAATTTTAGCAATGTCCTCACTTTCCAGGTGACGAATTGCTAACCCTCACCCCAACGTCTATACTTGGAGGACCAGGTTATTAACAAATTACGACCATAATACTTAGATACAATAAGAGACCTTTATTTTGTAGTGCCTATGTATTTGCTCTGTATACTTACACATGGTTAACTGTTTAGGTAGCTACGTATAATTTGTTACACTTATCATAAAATTGCTTTCAAAATCAGAGGAGGAATGGCCATGATGTAATTCGGACAAATTTCCGAAGAGGCTGATCTAAAATGGTTCCGTGGCTTTCATAAATTAATGTAGTAAAAGAATAATTAAAAATACAGCATTTGTAAAATGTGAAAATGAAAGGTTCCAATTCAATAATTTCTTGAAGAAGTCAAAGCCAATATCATCGAATACTTGACTCTTTCCTGAAATTCTTTTTTATATTAAACTTTAATAAAAGGTTAATGTAAAACTTTAATAATAAATAAAGGAAATACATTTGAAATCTGTAATTTTTTAGTTACTGATAATAATTAATAACTTTATGCCTAAGTTACACATTTTTTTGTTATACGAGAAATAACAACTGGATTCCGTTTGGTGCAAACTTTCAGTTTCAAAAAATATTGAATCAAATTTTAATTTAATTCTTTTTATATTAGTGAAATCCATGTACCTACACATTTTAGATTAGTGCCTTTGCAAATCTGCCCGAATTACATTAACGACCTTTAAAACAATATTGATGTGTATTTCTGAAGTTTCTTCTCCTTCGTGCGACGACGAAAAATTTGTTGTTAATTTTAAGCTTGATCAATTTTAATTTTATGTTTTTAAATAATTAATTTTATTCTTATGTAGAATAAAAAACACGACCTGAGTATCATTTTTGAGTCATAAATCTGTCGGCACATTAATTTAATAATTCTAAAATCAAGATTAAAAAAATTTCATTACAATTAATTTGTGCCATTAGAGCGTGATTGAGAACCGTGAAAGATCCTGAACAGGTCATTTGAGGATCTGTCAGAATTTCATATACCTATTAAAATGTCCCATTTCTGGAAGCTGTCTACCAAATTTCATCTCTCGAAGATTTATTGGTTGGGTAAAGGGGACTCAAGAAGACCTATTTTATTATCAAAATTTTTAGTTTTCTATCCATCTATCGACAGTCATGGAGTAAACAAGATTTATTTTTAACAAAACGACATGTAGGTAGCTTTTAATTTTAGATTTTGGTTTAAAATAAATACAATTGAAGCATTGTTTAATTCTCTTATAACGAAAGTAGCTGGGACAAATTTCAATCGCATCAAAAAGTTAGTTATAATCTAGCAATCCTTTTGATTTTTTTACTGTACCTTCTATCATTTGTTTATTATCAAATGTAATCAGTTTCGTTTGAATTGTTACTATGAAAGTGTGCGAACAGAATTTTTTGCCTAAACGCCTTTTTAAAATGCTTGGCTAGCAGGATAAAAGTTGCGTTTTAAATAATTTTATAAACAAAGGTTTCAGTCGAAGTACCATTTATTCGATTATTTTGAGATTCAGTAAGAATATTAGTCCCGAAAATAAAAAAAAACCGAAAGAAAGTACCTAATTCTAAAAAAATTTCAACTAAGTTTCTTGAAGAAAGCCGCCAAAAACCAAATTGGAGTGAGTACACGCATACTATCAAGAAAATTTATATTTTCTCAAAAAAAAACAATTTGCAGAAATTAAAAAAAATTGAATGTAAAAAGGTACAAGAGAAACGTTAAACCAAGATACACCTATAAACAATTAGAGGAAAGACCCAGAAGGAGCCGTTTTTTGCGGCAACATTTTTTAACAGGCGATACAGTGATAATTATGGACTATGAAAAGTACTTCACTTTTGCGAACAGTTGTGATGATACAAATAATAGTTATTTACGATATAAGTGTTAAAAGTGACTTTTTATTTTGTTAGTGGGGAATTTTGCGAAACGAGCGATAGCGAGTTGAGCAACCCCCACGAACAAAATAAAATCACTTTTAACATGTATATCGTACAATATTTTTTATACAACTGTTAATAGGTCTTGTTTGATGAGTAAATTTTTTTGCGAATTGAAACATGACTACATCACGACATGCTGATTTTTGTGACTATCGCATTCACATATCATGAAACGAACATCAACCAATTTGATTTACAAATAAATTACTAAAACAAAACCAGAACCTGCGACAAATTAATTAATGACATTTGTGTATATCAATGCAACCTAATATTATTTTTATATCACCGATAAAAGTATAGTTCCTGATGATAATTTAAAATTCATAAGGATATCAAAAATGGAACCAAAGGCATCGGTGTGGGTTCGTTAACAGTGAAAGGCATTTCAATTTTTTTTGTTCATTCTCAAGTTGCTATTGCTGTTAATACAGGCACTTATATTACAAAATGTTTACCAAAAATGGTTGATTTTTTAAACGAAAACCATAAAGATGATAAAATCATCTGTTGGCCGAATCTTGTGTCTTGCCCTTATGTAAAAATGCGCTTAATTGTGCAGACGGTCAAAATATAAGGGAGAGTTGCCAATATTGTACCACTTAACATATTTTGATTTTTAATTTGAATAATACACGTTATATTTGAGTGAACGATGTATCAGGATAAAGAACATACCTTTACACACACATAATATTTTTTTTAATTTGATATCATTGCTGTTAGTGTTTAAAAAATATATTTTTCCGGAAGGTTGCAAGTGGTACGATTTAGGAAACTAGTTGCCTATATTGTACCATGGGTTTCCTTAATTGTACCTATAGTAAAATATATAGAGGGATCAGTGTATGGTAAAATAAATTTGACTGAATACCATTAATGATGTTTTATTCAACACAATTTATTTTCCAATAGCAGAAATTATTCAGTTTGAACATAACAAAATATGTTAAGTGGTACAATATTGGCAACTCTTTCCTACAATATAGGCAACTCGGTGTGGTACAATATGGGCAACTTGCATTTCACGTAAATATACTACGATTCCTAACCTAACAATGGTCCGGCGAAGGAAAACAACCACTTTTAAACACCTAAATATATGCTTTTCTTAAGTGTATGTATGAAAATGGTTTGCAAATACCATTACAGATGCTGTAGCCTTACGTATGGAACTGTAAAACTACACTGAGACACTCTGAAATCTAAACAATTCAATAAAACAAAAGTGACAAACGTGAACGTTGTAAAACTTCAGCACTCCACTCTAGGCAGTGACTAGTTCCACCAAACGGCGTCAGAAAGCTCTGGCTTCCTTGTAAAGCATAAAAACAGCGGTGGTACAATATTGGTGCCGGTACAATTTCGGCTACTCTCCCCTACCATTTGATCTATAATATGCAAATCCGCCATATATTCCTGCAGCTCGTCCTATTGAAAATTTATGGTCTAATTTTTACAATATTAGTTTATAAAAAATGATTGTGGAGGAACATCAGCCCATCAATTTAAAAAAACGGATTAAGTCCCGTGCCAAAAAAATTGATGTGAATATGCTCCAACGTATGATGCTGATGGAAGGTGTTAAAAAGTAAAGTCAGAAAAATTGAAGAAAACGGACCATTATGTGTTGCAAGTTTTTTTGCGTGTTACAAAATATTGTGTTTTTTTTTAATAAAATCTAAATTTTAAATTTAGAAATAGAATTTAGAATAAAAAAAAGGAGTGTTGGGTAAGAAAATGGGTTGGTCGACGAAATAAATTTGGAGCTTGTTCGACACTCGTAAATGAGTTACGATTGGAAGATGCACAACAATTTATAAGTTTTATTCGCATGTTTGTAGTGAAATTTGAACAGCTTTTAAATTTGGTAAAACAGCAGATTGTCAAGCAAGATACAAAATTCCGTGGTGCAATTCCTGTTTAGGATTAAAATTAAAATTAGTTTAAATTTAAAAAATTGAAAACTTACGTCACTTGAGAAAAAGTCTCAGCTCTTCCAACAATTAAAGAAAACTGGTGACTAAGTCACGAGAGCAGAAATGGACATGTCCACTTGTTACACGTGCAGTCTCTGATATCTGCACCTGCTTATCTCCGAGACTGCTCTCAAGCCCTTATCCATTTGTGAGTCTAGTCTCGAAACTGATTTGTCTCAAGTGGACACTAAGCCTTTAGGCTCGTACGTTAGTAAGATATAGTAGTTTTGAATAAAATTATTTTCTCAGTGTAGGATATGGAGCGTGATTGTGCCATCTACTCTGCTGTGATCTAAAAGGTATAGGAAAAAGAGGTTTAACATTTACATGAAATTGATTGCGAGGACCTCAAAGAAGTGGTTTATTATACGTTAGGAATGATTTGATTTTTTATCCTTTTCTATCCATCTTTCTTATTACTCAACCTCAACATTGAGAAGAGTTATGGCAGATAAAGAGGCGTTCGGTAGTAGATGTTAATAAAAGGCTTAAATAAATAGAAAAATTTAAGCGTAGGACCTGTTGGCGTGGTAAGTTAATTTATGTGTATCTCGTAACAATATGGATCTGAAGAAATTAATTCCAGTTAAACCTGAATAAAATCGCAACGTGTCATCCGTTAAGGATATCTTGAATTATTCATATCTTGATATACTATCGCCATTTGTATTTGAGGCTTTCGGTGACAACTGTCGTTCTGTTTTTTATGATGTATGATGTACCGAAATTAGTAGGTATCTATGTATCTTAACGATGCATCATCACGATTAAACACCTCAACACGTCGTTTTAATTTTGGTGTTGAGTTTGAATTAACACATTTGAAATTAAACATTCATGAATAAATAGTACCTACATGAAAGTAGGTATAATACCTTTGATAATACGTTAATACTAAGGCTGGTATTATGTAACTCGTCCCTTGTGAAAGGATTCTTTCATAAAAGGTTAAGTTAGGTTTACATCCAAAATTTAAATGTAAACAACTGTATTACAAGTGGTAATTTTCCGTGGAAACCGTACTTTATCTTTTCTGAAAGGATTTTTTCATAAGGAAAGAGTATAAAATTCGACCTAATTCACAAAATTTAACAATACCTATGTATTGAAAGTACAACATTATTATTTATATGTACGCTAACATTTTCATCTAACCATGACATTATCGTTCACGATATTAATAAATTAATATTAGTTAAATTACTACTAGCATATAATTTCCCATGTCAAAATCAATATTTATATGCTACTATTCTTTTTTTTATCGAATTTCATTGATCGCCAATAGTGATCTCATAGCATCACGAAAACGTTAGTGAAAAGACTTTTTATTTTATTTGTGAACTTTTGTGTGTATTTTAGTTTTGCAATATCTTGAGTGCATGTTTTGGTAATTCTAAAATATAATTATTCTAAAATATATGCTTACTATCAATTTAAGCATTTCTGCATTAGAAAAAAAAATGAACCGTTCCATTAGGTATGGTGCTCCTAGGTCTGTAGAAGATGTTAATGTGTTATCAGCACTTACGAAAAGATTATTAAGCATAGATAAACGAAGTATTTGGAATAATAATTCTTGTTCATAACTTATACTAAACAAAAGTTCTTTTTGGCGAAAAGCCCAAGATACGATATTTAAAGAGTTATAGCTGGTCAAAGTTCTTATCTGTATATATTATCTACAGATTAAAATTTCATCATACATAATATTATGTATGTATGTCTGTACATCTGTTGAGGATAATAATATGAAGTGTAAATACATTTCTTGATGCAAACTTTTGGTTTATCACACGCAGTTAATATTCTTGTAAAATTTAGGCAAAATAAAAAATTGACTACGATTATATCGTTGACACGATATAATTTACCATTTATATACATATAAATACGTAATAAATGGGTGCAATTGTATGGATTTTCTTCTTTCTAGCTGTTTCTTATTCTTTCAGTTTAACTTCAAAATTGAAATTTTTTACAAAGTTGGTTTGATATAACGACACCGGTTTAATATAGTAATCATTACAGTCTTGCAGATTGAAACAAATGGCCTTAGCGAAGTTATAAACGCTCAGGGAACTGTCAGCTATATCCCTTCACACATCAATATCAATATTTATATGCTACTATTCTTCATTAAGTTGACACGTTGATCGTTTGTCTTCAGCATTTGTTTAGTTTGACATGTATTTGTTCTCTTATACTTACCATTAATTATAAACTATTTAAGAACAGCTTAACCTTTCTCACAAGTTTGAAGCTAAATATCAAAATTAGCTTTTGATTAATTTTTGTAAGGTAAGATAATATATGCATTTATAAACAATGGGGTGCTCTTCTCATTGCGCTAGGGAGCTTCAGGCAATCCATTATATAAGGATGAAAGAAAATTCAATCTGCATGACGGGTTCCGCCCTTCTGCTCTGACAGGCCGTGATTACGCATTCAACAACTTGACCTGGGGCTGGGGTATCTGACCTTAGTAACTCATGTGACTCACGAATGTAAGTGACATGTATAACAAGCTCTTTTACACGTATCAAAACTTATACACGATCTAATGTGCAAATTATATTTTTATGCACTATGACTTTATTAACCTATTAGGTATAATGATCGTACGTGCGTTATAAATTCTAGCATTAAAAGGGTGCAATTTAATAAATTACAGCTTCTCAAAACTCTTCAGTATATTCGCTTCGACGAAGGGTAAAATTGTCATTTTGGTAAAGGTATAATCAAATATAAAACTCGAAACTAAACTCTACTACGGTCGAGATAGAAATGCAATAATTTAAGTATCTAATACACAAGGATAAGGATAATACTTTTGGCCTGAATCTTTCAAATTTTTAACTGAAGTAGGAAGACTTCTTCGATTACGGTTTTGGCTCATGAACATCAATCATATTTATAAGTTATACAGTTTTGCAAAAATTCAGGGTTAAAAAAGACAAATAAAATGTGAAAGAACTGAAGTGTAGCTAAAAGATTGGAAATGAAAATTTATCGAGGAGCGCTATTAGACTGTATTGTTCAAGGTGTGGAGATAGATTAATCAAAAACTAACCTAGAATTTATTTTCCACAACGAAATCTTAAAACGTGGAAAATACTGCTTATAATATAAAATGGCCCCCATTAATTTTATCAAAAATCCTAGCGCAGAATTTTTTATCTCTCAAATAGATAAAAGGTCTCGCTCTAAATAAGCTAACCTAAAATTTTATAAAAGTTGTATATCGTAGTAGGAGATAATATTTTATGTTTTTATGTGTTTTTTATAATTAATTTTTTGACATTTTATTATTTATTTTGAAACTATAGGTAAAGAAAGATCATCGTAAAACTTGAGAAATAAAACAGTTAAAAAAGCGATTTGTTAGGGTTATCATAAATAATTTGATTTACAACTTCTTTAAAATTAAATTTGTAACCAAAGTTAATTCCAGTCCTCCGAAAATATTTATAACACCTTTTAAGGTAAATTTATGTATCTGTCAATTTGTTAATTAAAATATACCTCGAGGTAAGATGGAATTTATACTTTTCATCTGTGTTTTCGTTATGTTTATATAAGCTGCGGCACATCAATTTCTTATTAATTATAGCAAATAAATCAATAATAAATTATCTGCCACGTTGATCAATTATGCTAATAAATGTAACTGCGAATATAGTAATTTGCTTTGCTTCTTTATAGATTATACATAATTGATTTAGAGAAATACATAGATAGAAGATTGCTGATAAAATTAAATATTTGGAATGCTTTGCCATTTTCGACCAGAACAAGTTTATTTATCCGTTATAAGACTAACTAATTATTATTTGAATATTTTACTAATTTTATTACTTAAAAAATGCCAAATGTAATAAAATAATATAAGTTTCACAAAAATTTATATTCACAGCAAAAATTTACATCAAGTATATTTACATGAAAAACTTAATGGTAAACGGAAATGAGTTGATGACGCTCATTTCGGAACTACTCTAATAAACCAGTTGACAGCTGCGATATGTCTAATTTATCACGCACCCAGCTTATATCCTCGACGTCTTTTAAAAGCTCAATTTTATTTTTGACACGATGCACATTGAAAAAGCAATCTTATTTGCATTTTTGTTTAGTTTGTGTTAATGTTCCTGCATACTAAATAAATATGTTCAAGTTGTATACCCATTACTAACACAATAATGAAATCTTAAAATGTTGGATATACTATGGGATAGTATACTTGTTTTTGTTTCATTTCCATCTTTATTTTCGAGTTTGAGTGTAGGTACGTACTGTGCAATATATGCAACATCCGGTGGACGGGTAGCGTGTTAAGTATTAACTTCGATTGAATAATTATCATTAACGTGTTGGGAGGTCATTGCATATACATGTATGCTTTCGCCGCATTTGCTTTACATACAATAGAGTCGTGTAGTTACGTGACTGCTTTTTCAAGCACGTGTTTTTATGGAAGGCGGCATGGACGACGTTGGCCACAAACACGCTTGGTTTTCTGATGGACTGATGAATGGGAATGCGACTGCTCAATGGTACTGGGCCAAGTAGTGAATACCAATGATAATCGATAGACAGACAAACTCTGCATAGCCAACGTGCCGAAAAACAGAAAAGGCACCGATATAGCAAGTTCTTTAACCATGAGAATCGTCACGTTCGTTACTGACAACCAAAATTACCATGATTGTGAGGGTTGATTGAGTAACGGCTGACAGTAGGACAATGAAACCTAGCATATATTTTAAGAATGTCGACGTGATGAGCAAATCAAGTTTGACTTTGATTGGACAAACATTTAAATATACGCGTACAGTAGCAGTCATTGTGGTTAAATTAAATATTAATATATGTGAGTTTATAAAACAGTCCAGAAGCTTTTTATCCAGGCCAGACATGGATATAATAAATAATCAAATTTTTCTGTTATCGCTACACAATATAATTTCTATCGTTCTTCAATGTGAATATAATTATAGCGGAGGTGGTTCTTAGTATCAGGGGCCGTTTGTAAACGCAGACAATACCACGTAGGTGGTGAATATCTTTACAACCAATGCCACAAATTTAAATAACACCAACTTGATAAGTATGTATTTCCATACAAGTTTATTGCTTGTCTGGATCTTACTTACCGAATAAAACAACTAAACTGCACACGTTGAATAAAATTTTTCAATTTTCTCTAGTTTCATATCTGAGGATGTAATATTTTCAGGTGAGTGTCGTCGCCTCCCAGCAGGTGCACTGGCTTGTCGTGTCTTTTGCTGACAGATGTGTGTGGTCAACCGTGCACGATTCTTCGATACAATTGACTCTCGTAGTGCAACTGTTTGCTTTATTTTCAATTTAATTTTCTTTAACAAGGACGTTATTGTAGATCAAACCTATACAATAGTATTCTTGCTACAATAACTTCGACCAATACTATGGATGCAAGACCAATTATTTTGGGTTTTGATGCAGTTTGGTTTTTGTTGCACTTCATCAAGATTACCGTGGTTAAGATCTATTAATACAAATTTAGTCTAGGATATCTCAATGAGGCTCCTATTTTTCGCAAAATTTGTCAACATTAGTGTATAATTCAAAAAATTATTAAAAGATGGAGCTACTAAACTTGAAGGCGCAATACATTGCTTTAGCACCAATAAAAATCACGATTTATAATAATATAATGCAATTTATTAAGCCTTTGAATTTAGTGTTGATCTTTTGAATTGTACGAATGTAGTTTGCAGAGGTGGTTGCTGTTAATGCCGAGTAGGCAATTCGAATCCTGCCGAATATGAACTTTATTTTTAGCCAGATCTCCTTGGAGGACAATAGAAAATCACTGATGTAATATTTCAAGAGAACCCTGGCTCACAAAACCTTCATTATTGAGGTCTAAATATTCACCGAGGCTGAATCGGGTCTGCATCAAAAAGTTCTTTGAAAAATTCTGATGTTGCAATATCTCGGCATTTAAAGCAGGTCCACGTTGAAACATTTCTTCGAAATGGCATCAAGGTCCAATACACAAAATTTAACTAAACCAACTACATCGTAATGTAGAATCATTAATCCTATATTACCGATTGACAATTTATTCCTAGTGATTTTATCGATTTTATAAATTACTAGCTGGCACGGGCGGCATCCGCCGCCCTTAGCCATCTAGACCCAGAATAGATCCGAGTAGGCCATAGTTGTTCGGCCTTCGGCCTCACAGGGGGAGGACCATAATAGATCCGTGAAGGCCATAGTTGTTCGGCCTTCGGCCTCACAGACCGGACCATAATAGATCCGTGAAGGCCATAGTTGTTCGGCCTTCGGCCTCACAGACCGGACCATAATAGATCCGTGAAGGCCATAGTTGTTCGGCCTTCGGCCTCACAGACCGGACCATAATAGATCCGTGAAGGCCATAGTTGTTCGGCCTTCGGCCTCACAGACCGGACCATAATAGATCCGTGAAGGTCAAAGTTGTTCGGCCTTCGGCCTCACAGACCGGACCATAATAGATCCGTGAAGGCCATAGTTGTTCGGCCTTCAGCCTCACAGACCGGACCATAATAGATCCGTGAAGGCCATAGTTGTTCGGCCTTCGGCCTCACAGACCGGACCATAATAGATCCGTGAAGGTCAAAGTTGTTCGGCCTTCGGCCTCACAGACCGGATCATAATAGATCCGTGAAGGCCATAGTTGTTCGGCCTTCGGCCTCACAGACCGGACCATAATAGATCCGTGAAGGCCATAGTTGTTCGGCCTTCGGCCTCACAGACCGAACCATAATAGATCCGTGAAAGCCATAGTTGTTCGGCCTTCGGCCTCACAGACCGGACCATAATAGATCCATGAAGGCCATAGTTGTTCGGCCTTTATCTGTCATCTGTCATCCGTCATCCGTCATCTGTCATCTGTCATCTGTCATCTGTCATCTGTCATCTGTCATCTGTCATCTGTCATCTGTCATCTGTCATCTGTCATCCGTCATCCGTCATCCGTCATCTGTCATCTGTCATCTGTCATCCGTCATCTGTCATCTGTCATCTGTCATCCGTCAGCCGTCATCTGTCATACATACATACATACATACATAATCTTCACGTAAAGTTACATCTTCATGTAAAGTTAAATCTTCCGCAAAGAGGTGGATCTTCCACGTTCTGCGACCTATATAAAGTGCTCCGGTCTTATTCGCGGCATTCAGATTAATTTGTTAGTGGTTTTTTGTTAGTGGTTTGCATTTTTCGAATTAAAGCCGCCATCCCCGCCATCTGTTGACAGTATTTTCAGATTAATTTGTTAGTGTTTTTTTTGTTAGTGGTTTGCATTTTTCGAATTAAAGCCGCCATCCCCGCCATCTGTTGACAGTATTTTGAATCACTGATTGTACGTCAGATTAATTATTTGACAAATTAAATTTTTTGTCAAACTTGTGATTTGATTTTCGAAAAAAGCGAATAACTTTTTTCCCCGCTCGAATTTCTTCTCCATTTATGCACGAATAGTTGCGCCTGGAGCTACAAAATGACTGTGCAAAATTTGGTTGAGATCGGTCCAAGGGTCTAGGAACGTATAGCGAACACGCAAGCAAGCAAACAGATCTTCTCTTTTACATATTTAGATTAATTTTAATTTTAAAGTTTTGATTAGTATAAAGTTTTAACTTTAAACGTTGTTGCTTCGCTCCACAGTATGAAAATATAGTGCCAACAGAAATATACAATCCCCAACAACAAATTCCAATTACAAAAATAATATTGAAACTTTTGTAAATTTTATATAAAAAAACACGACAGTTACTACTTCTAGATTTGAACATGTAAATCCTACAAGATTTATCTGCAAAATATCGGCAAGTTCGTTGTTTTTCTACCCCCTTCACATCTTCTGGCTCACCATCTCATCATAACAACAAAATTTATTCTTAAATATAATTATCTTTTATAAAAAAGAAATTGAAATTCTTAAAAATCCCCAAAGAAAACATGTTTACAAATATTTTGCTTATAACAAATTATTTACAAAAGCATAAAATTAGTTTCAAAATTTATTATTAACAGGTTAAATTCGATCCGTTTTTAATCAGCAATAAACTATTTGCTTTACGACACCTAACTATTAATTTCTAATTATTACAAATTTCATTTTTCATTTATTTCGAAAATTTAACATATCCCGTTCAATCAATTTTGAATCTTCATCTTTATATCCAAATTTTAGTTTACTAATTCAAATTATTTAAATTTTTATCATATTTACATAAATTATCTTTCACTTGGATATTATTATTTTGTTGCTTTTCTTTAATTATCTTTTTGGTACATTTTATTGTTAATTTCTTCATTAAAACCTTCATTTTAGATACAAGAATCGTTATGTGACATTATTTTATTATCAATAATAGTATTGACACATCCCTCTATTTTGTTGTTTATCTCAGGTTGCATTGTTTTGTACACTTGTTCAACTAATTTTCCATCCCAAAGTAAATTTTGACTGATACTTGATTGGTTCAAGCTTTGTTCGAATTTGCAAGAGACTTCACATAATTTTCTATCAAATTCTCCTTTTAATGATTACGCTTTTCTTCAAAGATTCTCTGGTTACTGTTTGCATTCTTAATTCTTCCATAGCTATACCTAGATTATCCATGCGTAATTGAAATTTTTCTTGTGATTCATTCAATTTTAAGTTAATTTCTTGTTTATTTTCTTCACCTATTTCTTGTTTATTTTTATCCATCTATTGATTATTTTGGCTCAAATTTTTTATTCATCTCTTGTTTATTTTTGTCCAGTTTTTGATTATTTTCCTTAATGCTTTTGTTTATATTTTCAATTCGCAATTTACATTAAGCAAACGCCACCATGCAGGGAAATTTCAAATGAGAAAATAACGTATTAAATGAAACTAAAAATAGGTACGTTCTTTAGGTTTAATATATAATAAAGTTCATTAATTAACAAAACATAATATAACAATAAATTTAATAATGCGCCAAAACTTTTGCCAACTTTCACCATAAAATGACTTTGAATTTCAAGATATACGTCCACATACAGCCATGTGTTGTTGTTAGTGGGACCGCCAATGGTAATTTACATCGCGAATAGCATCCATGATGAGATTCCAATCCATTGTTACTATTCTCTCAGGGTTACAGTGGGTTCAATTTTATTTCATTTTTATAAATGTCGCTGACGCTTCACAGTTTGCTTTACCAATTGCTATTGTTAATTAATTTCAAGCCCCACTTTATAGCGCCAATTGAAGTGATTTTATAAATAATTAATAATTTAAAGATTTTATAAGTTTCATGTTGTTTCAAATTAATATGGTTTTATCGCAACCATCTACTATATTTTCGTGCGTCGCACAAAGGTACACCATCACTTTTCAAACACAAAATTTCTATCATCTACTTATTTCACTTATCATCCAATCCTAAAACACTTTTCAGAATTTAATTTTTAAAACAATTTTCTAAATTAATCTTTTATTTTTAAAAAACTTCCATACAAATTCTAGCGCCTTGTTCAATCAAAGCTCATAAGGCAACCCAACGACATTCGACTCTGCCGTCGTTTCCCACTATGAAAACATAGTGCCAACAGAAATATAAAATCCCCAAAAATAATTTCCAATTACAAATAATATAAAAAAAACATTTGTAAATTTTATAAAAAAAACACGATAGTTACCTCTTCCAGATTTGAGCATGTAAATCCGTCAAGGTTTATCTGCGAAAATCGGCAGATTCGACGATATTTCAAATCAGATTATTTGCAACGACTAGCAAACCAACATAGTTATGAAAGAAACCTCTTCTCTAAGTAGGTCCTTCATATGTAATAGCGACCACACTCTTGTAACAACCACCCTGTATATCCCAGACAAAATCAATTAGTTTTATTATTATTGCTTACACTTTAACCTTAATTAGTCTAGATACGCCCCCCCGGATATTTAACCACTCGAACTGTCTCAAAATATTACTTAAAAATATTTTCTTATCTTTATGGGAATCATGCGATTCTCTCCCTAATGAATCTCAAAAGACAATCAAATAATTAAAAACATTTGCAAATCATTAATTAATATATTTAGAATCAATAAATTAACAAACAAAAATTAATAATTATTATAATTGCATGAATTAACGCAAATTAAGCAAGTCAATCACAGAAATATTCAATTAAAATAGGCCAAATTATGTCTTCAAGTGAATGCATTAGGACGAGCGATGACAGATATATTAGTCTTAAGATGTTTATTTTAGTGCATAAATTGGTTTTCTTACTTAAAAATGAAATTAACTTGATAAACAAATATGAGTTCGGGTCAAATTTATGACCCCAGTACCTCTTTTCACACGAAATTATCCCACACTCCGGGGTGGAAATCTCATAAATACCGCCTCAGATTTGGTCCAAAAGCCAGTCTTTTCTCAATTTTCGCTCAGCTATGTATATTGTTACGGTCAGTCAGATTTTTGGTTCAACCTAATATTTACTAATAAGTAATAAGTGTTAACTTCAAAATAACTTACTTCATAATTAATAACGTCGCGACTCCGACAATTAAAATTAAATTGTGTCCGAAATTTCCATCACTAGGTAAGAAAATTGATTTCATTTAAATTTTTTATTGTTCAATTAAGTTTCATTAACCATATATTATTGTCCGAATTAATTTAAATCTTATTTTTTTTGTGTTGATGTATTTCCATTTTTGTGTGTGTGTGTCTGTTCAGTTATAAATAAACCCCATTAAATTTATTCTTGTGTTCAATTTAGTAATCGAGTTTATCCCCCTACATCCCCAACTATTCGATCCACGTCTACCGAGTTTTGATTGTTTCTCATATTAAATAAAAAATAATCTGGTGGCAGCGATATCAATCCCGATAATTATCCGCGGGATTCTACAGTAGTGCCAGCGGCGGGTTTCTACAATAGAGCCAGTGGCGGCTCACTACGCTCTCTGCGGATCTTCTTATAATCCCCCAACTCAAGGAAGAAGACTTCTGGACTTGCCCAAACGAGATTATTGCATTGCTTAAGGAAGCAATACTGAGCTGGATTTTACTGTTTTTTATATTATTGCTACTAAAATTATTTATTGTCTTTCTGGATAAATTGTAATTGCATGGATGTTAATTAAAACAAATTAAAATTGACAATAAATTTTTATGTCGAATAGTTGTGCGTAATATTAGTTCATATTCATTGTCAGTACCTATTCATCAAGTCCAATAATGTAAATAATTTTATTGTTTATATTAATTTATGTAAGCAATATTGAAAAACACAAAGTATATGCACAATATGTAATCAAAAAATTTGTTGTGGACGTGGACAGTATTTTTGCTTTTATTCCTAGTTTGCTGTTGTAAAAATGTAAAATTGCCCATATAGTCCAGTCAAATTAGGTTTGCAGCTCGGAAAAATTCCCACCTAGCTGAATTTTGGTACACATCTTTATGACATCGTTGTAAACAATATGTAAAAAGTCGACCTCGATATCATGTCCGCGTTAAAGGTTATTCGAGGTCAAAGGTCACGAAATTGGCCTTTTTTTTAATATCTCGTTTTTTATTAGTCGTACAATAAAAAGTTTTAGATACAATTTGTAGAGGAGGTAATTATCTACAAAAATGGTCTTATGACATTTTCACGTTAAGTTGATAGTTTTTGCACAAACACACGACCCACCCTTAAAATGGCACAATATTGATTCGTTGCAGGGAGAGATATGTTTTCGGGCACGGGAAATGCTTTTAATAATAAATTAATTGAAATTGTGGCCAAGGTTGGAAAATGAAGAGAAAAATAAATTTTTTCAATATTTGCCAAAGTTATAGTATCTTCCAAGTACCGAAGGCGAAATTTTGGTTTGAGCTTACCGAAGGTCCGGGCAAGCTGAAAATTGGCAAAGATGTATATTGAAGTGTTCTAATAAACCCCCAAAATTCTCATAAAAATCCCAAGCCGGCGTTCCTCCAATTGAGGATTTTAGCCCCCTAGGTGCGGTCTCGCCTATAGCTCACATATTTTTACTTTTACGAAAAATTACCATTAAACAAAGAATACATACTGTAATAGGCAAATTAAACTTTGTTTAATGGTAATTTTTCGTAAAAGTAAAAATACGTGAGCTATAGGCGAGACCGCACCAGGGGGCTAAAATCCTCAATTGGAGGAACGCCGGCTTGGGATTTTTATGAGAATTTTGGGGGTTTATTAGAACACTTCAATATACATCTTTGCCAATTTTCAGCTTGCCCGGACCTTCGGTAAGCTCAAACCAAAATTTCGCCTTCGGTACTTGGAAGATACTATAACTTTGGCAAATTTTGAAAAAATTTATTTTTCTCTTCATTTTCCAACCTTGGCCACAATTTCAATTAATTTATTATTAAAAGCATTTCCCGTGCCCGAAAACATATCTCTCCCTGCAACGAATCAATATTGTGCCATTTTAAGGGTGGGTCGTGTGTTTGTGCAAAAACTATCAACTTAACGTGAAAATGTCATAAGACCATTTTTGTAGATAATTACCTCCTCTACAAATTGTATCTAAAACTTTTTATTGTACGACTAATAAAAAACGAGATATTAAAAAAAAGGCCAATTTCGTGACCTTTGACCTCGAATAACCTTTAACGCGGACATGATATCGAGGTCGACTTTTTACATATTGTTTACAACGATGTCATAAAGATGTGTACCAAAATTCAGCTAGGTGGGAATTTTTCCGAGCTGAACCCCGTTTTTCGTCTAATTTGACTGGACTAATAATGGTATTATAACTATTAACTTTTTTAAATAATAATGATAATTGCATTCAGTGTCACATGATGGTCGTTTCGACCAATCAGCGTGCGTTAATTTACATTGTAGACTATTGCACACATGTGTCACATGACTAACATCAACCAATGATATTTAGGGATCCGATCAATTCTAACCAATGGCGTTAGAATTACGCGATAATGGGGAACATGCATGAATAAAAAAATTTAGTTAAAACAGTATTTTCCGATTAATCCTATATATTAAATATCAAATCAGCAAAAATAACTTCAATTTATTGTATTTTGTTATAAATAATCCATTTTAAAATTCAATGATAATTTAAAATAAATCATGTGACTTTAAACGCAACGCGTTTGCTTGCTTGCTTGCAATAACCTCACTTTCATGTTTATTCTACTCATGTAGAGTACTTTTTTAACTTTCTTGTTTTTAATTGATTTAATTATGATAAATAACAGCTTTAACACTAACAAACTTCAACTTTCAAAGCCCAAAACCACAGAAAAATAACATAAATGAATGTAAAATTTAACTTGTGACGTCATCAGTCACTTGGAAAATTGCGCGGTCGTTTCGTTCAATTCAAATTGACGGATTTTTAAATATATTTTAAATTATTATCAAAACGAAAATAAATAAATTAAATAGCATTAATTAGTATATTTAGTTATTTTTGATCCAACTACGTTATAAAAAAAATTTATGCATCTTCCCTATTGTTCAAGTTGCTTTGATAATTGTTCAAGTTGCTTTGATAATTGCACATATGCTTCGTTTTGATAATTGTGTACGTTTACTTTATATCATGTGATACATTTTTTATATGAAATAAAAATTCGCCGTCAGGAAGATTCGAACCTCGGATTTCTCATTGCTAAACATGTACTATCACTTACGCCACCGCGCTGACATATAAAGTAATGCTTTAAATTGTCAAATCTGCTACATAATAACCATAGAAACACTACTTCAATTATATTTAACCTCCAAATTCTAATGTGTGCAATAGTCTTACCGAATTTATTACGTGCATTATTGATTATCGTCCAATTCGACTACTTTGCAATATTCAAACTTTGTTGTCATTAGTAAATGTCCTCATGCTTCGCATTCGGACATTTACTTGACAACAAAGTTTTCATAGCAACGTAGTCAAATTGTTACCGATAATCAAAAATGCACTTAATATATTATAAGTGATAAACGAATACATATCGTGCACCTAGTGCAATATCCAGTTATATTGAACCCTAGGAATTTATATTCAAATATAATCCTACGAATATATTTCAAATAACCTTTGGTCAATTTAAATATTTTATTTCTGACAGTGACATTATAAGCTTATATCGTCATAGTTACGATATCTATAATGAGGGTCATAACTCCCTTGGGATATTAAAGTTCAAAAACTCCCTCTTACCTTTTACAGGTGAAAATGATACAAGAAATGCTTATAAACGTTTATATGTAATGAAAACTAAGACATATTTTCCTTATTCACGTCATTACAAATAATAAATGTACAATTTTCAAATGTTCCCTGAAAATTACTTCCGCCGCTGGAAACAATTTCTTCTTTTTTATGGGTGGTGCTGTTGCTGTTCACTACAGTCGAGGTGCCTGCCTCTTCTGATGGCAAAGTAGACAGCATACGCGCCGTTTTATTTCTCAATTCAATACTGTCCTCCAGATACCCCTCTGCCACCGTGGAACTTCTCCAACCTCCGTGTCTTTTTAAGTTTGTCATAGTTGCTCCTGCATTGGCTAGGGCAGTAGCAGAAGTGCGACGAAGGCAATGTCCCGTATAGGTTAGTGGGTTTGGCAATCCTAAATACATTGCGATTTTGCTGGGAATTTTGCCAAACATATTCTTTCCAATTGGCTGAGTTGTACATTTATTTTGTCGGAAGCTCAAAAAAAATCGTTTTGTACCTTCAGGACGCAAGGACATATAAAGTCTCAATAAAGGCAAAGCAGAGAACTCTTTTTCATCCACAACTGTAAATTTCTTCGATACACCAGTTTTACTTTCCGGTACGTTCACTACCATAACAGTATCCCGGTCCTCTATATCTGCTATACTCATATTTAGAAGTTCCTGAGTTCTGCATCCTCCAAAATAACCCATAATTAGAACAACCTATAACAAATAAAACGACATAAACAAACGAAAAAGAAAATTGAGAAAAAAATTACCTTATGCAATAAATGAATTTCATTAGGGGCGTCCTTTAGAAATTTGATGACATCTTTAGGAGATAAGACAGCAGACTTTTTCGGCTTATACCCCTTACTTTTCCGTTTCAAAAAAGCCTCTAGTTCGTTGAACTTGGTGGTATCTCTTTTCTCATATATGGTCACCATCGATTTGAGCATTGACCATTTAGTCCATAACGAATTTGGGCTAAACGTTTCTGACTGCAACGAATAAATACAATTATTACCAAATCTACCAGAAAATACTGAAAATACTTTACCAGTTCTTGAAAATATGCCAGAAAGACAGTTTCGTTGGCATCTTTTGACATAACATTTCTCTGTGTCAGCCACTTCAGATATAAGTTGTATTCTTTTTGATATAGGGCTTCACTTTTCGATGGAAGTAATGATTGTCTTGCTTTTTCCGCTTTTTTTATAATATCCTCCATTATATCAGAAAAAGATCGTCGATTTGTGGTAAAAAATAAACACGTTTTTAACGGAAAAACATTGATTGATAAATAAAGTTTGCTTATAAACATGTAACATAGCGACAACCTAGCAACAACCAACAATGCTACAATCAACGCTACCTAATTCAAATATACCAGAAAAATTATGAATTTAAACATTTATTGCGTTCTAAATATGGACATATTGTTATGAAAATCGGTCAAAAATAAAATTATCTATGTACCACGGGAATTATAGAGCCTTAAATAACCTCTGGCAATTGCTGTCCCTCGGGCCAGAGGCCCTCGGGACGCAAACTTTGCCATCGGTAATTAAGGCCCTCATAATTCCCTTAATACATAAATAACTATTAAATTGTTTTGATAATAATTTTTAATATGAAATAAAAATTCGCCGTCGGCAAGATTCGAACCTCGGAAGTTCACATTGCAAACCATGTACTATCACCATTTCGCCACAGGGGGTGACATACAAAGTATAATGCTTAAAATTGTCAAATCTGCTACACAATAACCATAGAAACACTACTTCAATTATATTTAACCTCCAAATTCTAATGCGTCTAATAGTCATAATAACCATAGAAACACTACTTTATATAAATTTTTTGATTTTTATTTCACATAAAAATTCGTTTTTATTCGAAGTTGTGTCGTTTCTTCACGGAATTATCATCCAAACAGCAACGCGGGTTCCGACAATATTCAAAGATTCATCTCGTACAGGTTTTAGCTGCGGAGATTGACACTCACTCCGCTGCGCTACGTTCGTGCAATCTCCTTGCTAAAACCTATACTCGCTGAATCTTTGAATATAGTCGGAACCCTTATGCTGTTACATACGAATATAACCTAATACAAAAATTAAAGGACATGAAGAACAAAAGTTGATTGGTACAGCAATTCTCGAGCATTACCAGTGGCGGCTTGTCCTACAGGGTACAAGGACATGTTCCCTCCCATCGAAAAGAGAAAACAGCAATTATTCAAAAGTAATAATTGGATGTAAATAAAACAAAACTATTGCTGACTTGAGTATTTAATTTGACAATTAAGAGTATTAATATTTTGAGCCCGACATATGGCTCAGAAACTTGGAGGTTAACAAAGTCCACTGCGAGGAGACTTACACAAAGAGCAATGGATGAATGACAAATGCTGAATATAACACGAAGAGATCATAAGAGAAATGATTGGATAATACAACAGACAAGGCAAAAAATGTGGTGGAAAGGGCATTCCAGTTGAAGTGGAATAAGGCAGGATACATGGCGAGAATGAAAGATGATGCGTGGACAAGGAGGATGCTGCAATGGAAATTAAGAGCTGGAAGATGCCCAAAAACTCGATGGAGAAACGAAGTAAAAAGGACGGTGGGGATTGGATGGCTGAACGTGGCGGAAGATAGAGACATATTGAGAATGATGAGGAACGCATTTATCCAGTAGTTGACAGAAACAGGCTAATAGCAATCGTGATATTTTCAAAGCAACACAAGAAGTTTTAGCTACGGTGGTCACATTCAAGCCTAAATCTCTTGAAGGCTTTGATAATCTATCTATTGATCAACATTTGGAACACTGCATCTGTAAATTTTGGGCCCTCCCCATCGAAAAAAGTGACAAACCGCCATTAACCATTACTAGGACAACGAGCGATTATCTCAGGATATGATGGCTTGATTTGGATTCAAAGTTAAAGTGTAGGTTTTTATTATGTCACCAATGCTTTTGCCCGACCTGTATTTCATGCATCATAGCATCATAAGGGACACCGTCCAAATTTTAACAACATTTTAAGATTTGTCAGAATTTAATGTATTCAAATGTCCAACTTCTAGAAGCTGTATACCAAATTTCATCTCGAGAAATATGTTCTCAATTTGGATTCGAACCCTGGCGTAGTGGCTGTGAATACGCGCTCTGTTTATTTGTTTGTGTAGCGTGGAACTTTTATATTCATGACTAATTACATATAGGACCGCTACAAAAAGGACCCTTTTCTGTACATCAGCAGTGTTATGGAGCTTGATTGTACCACTTACTGTACTATAATCTAAAAGCTATAGGAAAACAGAGGTTTCAATGCATAGCAGTATCCTCCGATTTAAAGACGATATAATATGTACGTTTGTTGAAGACATAAATAGGAAAATCAAAGTCACAAGGGACAGTCTAAATTTTAACAACTCCATCGTCCCAGATAAAAACCAGTCCGACGAAAGAGGTATGGGCTGGTACCTACTCCACACTGCAATGAAGACAAGGTAGGTTACGAGAATAAGCTTTACATGATAAATATAGTGATACTATTTGCAGACCTGTATTTTCTGAGCACGCGATGTGAACTACGTTTTTAAATTGCAGATCCATTCGGGGTTTACCAATGCTCCTAAATATGACATCATTGTATTTACATAATTATATTAATTACTGTAATGTTTAGCAAACTAAATTACCTTTGTGTTTTGAAAACGAAGGACACCATAGAAAAACTATCTAAGTAAAAGTTTTCCACAATTACGTAAAGAACATTTTTGTAATTATTAAATAGTTTCAATCTGACTTGCAAATAAAAACGGTAAAGGAAGAGATTTCAACCATAAGCTCCAAGTATCAGGTACGAATAAGCGATCATCCCAACATCTTAACATCGGACCTACTGGTAGCCCCTCCTGTGAGACGACTGAAAAGGTACGACCCGGTACAGCTTCCCCAACGAACATAACAAATAACGACATAACTTACATACATAAGAAAAACAACAATATTGGTACAATAATTTATTGAGAGGTCAGCAAATGTGCTGGCCTCTGCTGTGACCTTTGTAACAACTTTACATATCTGTTGCTTGTTATCCCTCGGGATAGATTGTAATATGCTTGGAGTCAATAAAAAAAAAAAAAAAAAATTAAATAGTTTCTTTTTTTTGTTAAATCTGTAATTTGAAAGTTATTGTCGAAAAATTGTATTTTGAAAACTTCATCGAATAAAAAAAACTACATGATATATGTATGTAGTTCAATATTTTCAGTATATTGAATCACACCCCGCCTCCGTTACTATTCAAATGAATAGAGAATCGATTATGTGGGAATTACTTCTAGATTTGGTCCTATGAATCCAGTTCCAAATTTAAAATTAACGGCGACCGTTTTGCTAGCGAACCACTTTGGGAATAATAATAAAATGTCAACAATTATAACGTTACCAGCTTGAAAAGGCGGCACTACTTGTACAGCCACTTTTTATCATATAGTTAGCATGTAGTATAAATTTGTTTGGTTTTACCCAAAGAGATTTTAATTTCGGCCTCGCTCATGGGGATTATGATCTAACGTGGAAGCCTATTAATGTATTCTACATTTGACTTGTTTCATGACTTAACTTCCGGTCAAGCACGAAAATCATAGTTGTTTGACCTTCCTCAAGAGGATTACAGCCATAGACGAAGGCCGGAGTTTCTCGGCCATCGGCCTCACTGAAAAGGATTGAGACCATAGTCTTTACTCCTCGGCTTTACTTTTTCAAATTTTGATTTAATATTATATAACCACAAAAAATGTGGAAACGAATAGTCAGTAGGAGAGATAAGTTAGTTGGGCACATACTGAGAAGAGAAGGATTGCTAAAGACTATGATAGAGGGTAAAGCCGAAGGCAAGAACCCCAGAGGAAGGCCCCGCCTAAGATACATAACACAGATCACGAAAGACACTGAAACGGACAGTTATGAGAAAATGAAGAGATTGGCTTCCAACCGGGAAGAATGGAGAGCTGCTTCAAACCAGTCACCCGACTGAAGACTTCGAGAGAGAGAACCACAAAAATTGCAAATTTTCAGTTTGCTGTTATGTCAACTTTTCAATAAGAAAATTGCTTTTTGGATTCGATTAAAATCTTCTCTTTTCTTCCTAATCGATTGAGAATAGTTTCTTAAATTTGGTATTCAAATTTAAAAAATATCAGTTTCATAAAAAATGAGAGCAACAGGGAAACGTTTAATAAATTTGAATCGTTAAAATTACAAAATACTTTATATGTTTAATTAAAAGAAACGAGATACGTTTTTTACTTCTACCTTCAACGAATACAAATATTTCTTAATCGGAAAGATTAAAGAATCTGTGAAATTGTTAGAAAACTATAATTATTTATTTGAAATTCTTTCTTATTAACATTATTGTCTAAATAAATTATAAGTTATAATTTCTAGCATATTTACAGACGTTAATTTTATTTAAATATTTAATAATACTAATTTGAAGTTAATTTTCCGTTTCAAAATTATGAATTCAGTTGAAATTGCTAATTTAAATTATTATTTTATACTTATACGAGATATTTATATAACACAAATCAATTTTTAGTGTTAATTAATAAATTCTTAAATTTCACCGATGATTTCTTTTTCCTTCGGGGTATATCCTAAATCCGTTTACAGCAATATAGCTACTGGTCGTTATTAAATTATCATCATGACTGCTTACTACAGGCAGCACAGATATTTTCTCGTCTGCACTTTTTTGGTACGCGATACAAAATTTTTGAAAGCTGCAATAAATTTTACACTTACGATTTAAAACTTGACAAAGTCTAAACGGTTAATTTGAAACACACCTGTCGGCACACTTTGTCATTTAATTACAAAAAATGGTGTCGTTAATTCATGATGTAATTTCACGCCACTTGTAATTCGTCAATGTTTTAAAATATGGGATAAAAATTCATAATTTTACATACTTAACACCAAAATTTTAATAAAAATTCAAACATTTAAATAAAATTGTTATCTATGATAAATGAGTACCATTAATTGCAAAAAAGGAATTAATTACAAGGTGCTTGGAAATATAAATTGAAATATTGTGATTAACATAATGTCAATATTTTATAATAAATTATTAAATTACCAAGTTGTGGTTTGGTAATGAAAGAATTTGTAGACATTTAAAATGGGCGGAATTTTATTTATAGTCAGGCGGTAAATGTATGTTAACAACGAGATATATGTCTTTTTATATAAAGTCATTTTTGTAGAAAAACGATTGAGGTAAGCGGTGGCCGAGTCAACCAAAGAGAGTAAGGATTAATGAGTTAGGAGGAACTGGAGAATAATAAATTCCCACCCAAGAATTACCGGGTTTGCAACTTGCGAAATATGACAGTCTCATAAATTGTAGACTGCGAGAAAAGAGGAAAGAGCTAGCAGGGCGACCAGTGTAGAAGAGTAATATATCTAGAAACCCCAAGTTAGTTTTCAGGCCGTCGCGGTCTTGCCCTTAAGCAAGCTACATTATTTTTTCTTTTTCAAGAAGTGGGTGTTTGGATACCGCTATATTTTTCCTCTGGCGTTGCAAGTAGGAAGCCAAGATAGTTAATTTGATTTATTCGTAGTGAGATAACTCAAAGCCGACTTCAAATGATAACGTCAAGTACAGGAGCGACTTCTATAAAGTTTATAAACCTCAAACTCGTCTTTACTATAAGCCCACTTCGAATTTTATCAAACTTGCTATCTGAACAGATTTACTTGTATATACTGTATAAAGCTATAAAGTATTTAACGTTCAAGAATGTCTTTCTACTTGTGGTGTTTTGTCTTGTAGGTCGAGACAGTATTACACGCTAAAGAACACGATTAACAGAGATAAATCTAATGGTGAAACCTTGTTAAGAGTGGCATAAATGGCATCTCGAAGAGCCAAAGATTTAACACTCTCCCATTATAAGAGATCTCATGCTGACTTATTAGACACTATGTGTCATGTTACAAAAGCAGCAGGAATCTTCATCATTTTGTTGGATATCCCTTAATAGCATGAATAATTTTGCTTATATTTTAATTATAAAATAAATTATTATTTTTGCCAATAAGTGTCATTATTAATGATTCAGGATTTGTTATTTAATGGTTTTCAAGTTTTGATTTATGATGACAGTCAGCTCTTGTGAGCTATTGTTTAGTAACGCTTGGCAATGGGTGTGAACACCAGTAACTATTGTTTTCCTAAAACAATACTAACGTCATAATTTATTCTTCTTAAGTCGACCTATACGTAACCATACGTTATGTAAAGTTTACGAGTTAATATTGCTTCTTTCTCGTGTGCACAAACTAGCGTGAAGAAGCTTTTATACCTGAGAGATGCTATCATAAAATAGACGATGCCGCACATCAATTTCGATAAGCCCCGTTGAGCTGCACGAACAGATTTTAAACAATGGAGTAATCAGCACTTAGATAATTTATAGTTTGTAATATGTTAATATATGTTAGTTTTATATTACAAACCTAATCATTATTACAGATGAAATCAACTATAAAAATCCACTATATTAATGAAAATTTCTCACGAACAATACATTCAAAGGCGTTGCTACATGCACTAAATTCCACCAAGTAAAATATTGGAATCAAAAACTAACTTCAGCTAACTCTAGACCGTGGTCCACAAGGAACACCATACTAATTTTCTTACTTAATTGTATCCAATTTTGCGCAGAACGTAGTACGCACTGCGCAAACATTCTACGTTCGTCACCGCGCAGAATTAGGTACAATTTAGTATGAAAATTAGTATCGTGTCATACGCCCTTAAATCAACACTTTTTTTAAGGGGTCACATTGGTTACTTATATACAACTGATTTTCTGCTCAACTTAGGCAATAAAATTAAGCATAGTAATTTTCAAATTTTATAGTCAAACTGTTTCCAAATAAGGAAAATTTATCTATGGCGGTATTACAAAAGCTTTTAATACGAATATAATAATAAATGTAAACTTGGTACTATATGGATATTTCAACTATTTTAATGTTGAAAAAAACATCACTTTTTTGGGTAGTTCGTTAGTTATACCGCAACATTTTTAAAATTTTATTTTTCAATTAATTTAAATACGTAGCTATATTTTTAGAATATAAGGCAGTTAATTTAATTTAATTAAAAACCCGTTTTAATTTAATATGAATTTTTATACTAATCAAACAAATTAGTCGATTAATTTAGTTACTGAAAACAAGTTTGATACAAATGAGGTTTTTTATAGATGATTTATTAAAACATTTATTTTCTGCATGGTGTTGATTGTGCGTTAACAATTTATTTTCGCACGTTTATTATTAACTTTTTTTTATAGGAAAGTATGAGTTTATAGCAAAGTAATTTTCTACTTCACATTTTAAATTATATAAATTATCTTGCCCTGTATAAGCAGCCGTTATGCTACATAGTATATTTTTGATAAAAATTAATTTGTTATTGGAAAAAGATAAAGTTAATAAATTAACGGTTTCTATTCAATAAAGAGATAAAATAATGCACATAAACTTATTCTTCAATAATAACAATAATTATTTTCATTAAACAATGTTTAGCATAAACCTTCAAAGAGTTATTAAAATATTAAGGTTTGTAAAACATTTAATTAGACAATTAGAGTCAAGTAAATAATTATAAATTTTAATCACAAGAATATTTTAGCACAAATGTAATTAATGTATTAATAATCACCACGAGCAATCTCAACCATTTTCAAACAAATAAAAATTTAAAAGTAATTTTAACGCTACCTGAGAGAGTTTAAGATAATGCACGATTATTAATTTAAGTGTAATTTTTTTCAATTGCAGAATTTGATTAGGTGGCCTGGTAAACTAACAACTTGTAATTTGCTTCCCACATGTCATATACTACGAACATATTATTTAGAAACAATAACATGTTTAAAAATAATTATTAGGCATGGGCGCCGGCATAATATTTTGCAAGGTGTACATGCTGGTAGACAGCATCCTTGTATGAACGGTTTTCATACTGTAATTTTTTAAATAATTCAAATGAGACTCATACGGGCTCATATATCCCGTAAAAACATATGCAGTGGAAAATTAATTTGCCAATGCATACAATTAAAATTTTTAGGCAAATTGAATAACCAGATCGGATGTTCTGAATCGCTGCAATCGTTAGGATGGATGTCTAATCTGTTTTGGTACCCATTGGAAAACTTGTATTTCTTCATAAACTGAGTTCATACGTAAGTGGTGCCAAATGATGTAATTTGAGTTTCCGATTTCTTAAGTAGTTTATTTCGAAATACCTGCAGTATTTCAATATTATTTGGGCTAGTCAAATAGGTAATATATAGTATGTCCAATTTTGTGGTTAGGATAACAGTGCTGTATTTATTAAGTAATAGAGTACTGGTCCCAATATACTACCCTGTGTTACTCCGGAATTAATTGGACATAAATAATGAAATGCACATTGTCCTTAATTATAGTTATTTACATGTATTATAAAATTTGCATTTAAATAAATATAATTGAGGAAAGTATGTACTGTAATTATTTTTTTATAAGTACTAACCTCGAGGGGATTTCCTCAACTATAATTGGATATAAGGTAACATATTTTTCTTTGAAATGTTTCCTTTTTGTATAGGATTTTAATAATTGATAAAAAGAATGGGAAGATTTTCCAAAAATGCAGCCAAGCAGTAAGCAGTATATATTTTATATACTAGTAGATCGTTGTTAATTTTTTTCATGATATTTAATGGTATCGTGTTGAGTGGCGACTGGCTTAAGATGCCAAGGAACCATGTCCCTACAGTAACAAACCAGGAATTCAAGAGTTGTTTTTTATCTTTTATCAAAAATATTTAACTAATTTTTTTTTAAATATTTTCGTTTGTATTTTTCTAATTTTAAATCTTAAACAAAGTTTTGTTTTTACAGTTTTCCATTAGGTATGCATAATTTTGAAGACTTTCAACTGTTGATCACCGGTAGCTGGGTTAAGACTCGATAAATATAAAATCTGTATTATATTCCAGAGCAATATTACAGTTGATCGGTTGACTTAAAAAATTAACTGATTAATTAATCTAAAACTTAAACTGTAAACAAACTGGGAGGTCTCGAGGGGTGTGGAATACCCCCAAGTTATGAGTTTCAAGGAAAGTAATTACAATAGAGATACATTTTAGTATAATAATATGTATTTCCGATTTAAACAAATGCGGAGACTTGAACATTTTCATCGCATGTACTTGGGAGTATTCCATACCCTCAAAACCCGCCGGTTAGAATTTAATTTCTCTTATAAGGGAACAAGCGCTTTACTATTGCGTTATTATTTTTTGGGCCTTATTCTAGGTTAACTCCTGGTCTAGAAACAAAGCATTTTATCTACAAGCAGGTGAACATAATTATGTGAAATACTCTTTTTAAATTTTTGCGATGAGATAAATGACTCAACCGTCAAATACATCTACAGCCGAGCCAGTTGGACATGAGTCCGCAGGAAATTGGAGCAAGGCCCGAAGCACCACTGTACAAACCCACAAGCCGCCACGGATCGTGTTGATTTCGGAATTTAAACTAATGATCTGTTTAAGAAATAATATTTCTTTTATCTAGTTTTGATTTGCATCCAAGGAGTTTTTCAAATATTTTTAATTAATATGGTAACTGGTGATAATAGTCTTATCTCTTCTAGTTATTTTCCTGATTTTGAACGAAGAATGCTCTTGGATCTGGGTTACTCTCTATTATGTATTAGAAAAATAATTCAATCTGATAAGCGCATTATAAATAAATGTTATGAATTTTATACATTTATGCATTAGTTCGTTAGTTGTTTTATGTGTTTTGTTTTATGGTTTTTGGTTCGGTAGGTCGGTATTTCTGTATCCTCATTGCTTGTTGGTAACTGTTAAAATCTATTCTTGGTTTGGTAGCATTCAACAGTAATCAATAACCTTTTTATGTTGATACGTTTTAGTGTTTTGCTCAGGATTACTCTTTTTTTATTTTCAATTACTTTCCATTAATGGTTGGTTACTTGGTGTAGGTAACAGTAGAAAATTGTAGTTATCTGTGAGCATACTATATTGAAATTGTTAAATTAGAATTTCCTGAGAATTTTCATCAGATTGTATTGTTTAAAATGCTTTGCTTTCATCGGCTGTTAAAAAATTGTACTTGAGAATTCTGGTGACGTATTGCGGGTTCGTTTATTTATTGATGATATTGTATTGGAATTATAAAATTTTGTGTGGTTGCTAATTAATTACATTTTCAGGTTATATTATTCAAAATTTCCCTGTTGATTAATTTTCGTTACAAGTTGCATAATATGTGTATTAGGTACCACAATTATTAACCCTCTATTGCAGAATGATCTCATTTGGAAACACACAAAGATTATTACAAACCCTATTTAAACGCACATTTTAGTGCTTTTTATATCTAAAAATTAGTAACAAAATTCATTCACTCAATAGCGGGTTAAAAAAATAATATATTGAACTGTCTTCAACAAAATTTCTCAATTTAGCAAAATTTTTTCTATAAAATAAATTCAAAATTTAATAAAATAATTTTTTCTAATGTCAATATTATAATTTCGTTGTACACAAAAATCTTTATTGGTCAACATTTAAACAAAAATAATTCTTCAAATTTATTCAATTTACAAGTCTGGAGTATGTTCCAAAAGGACTAGATTTGTTTTTATTAAAACAAATCAAAAATATTATTTGTATTTAAAAAAATTTTAAATTTAAATTATGTGCTTAAAGTCATGCGTGTAATTTAAAAAAAACACAAGTGCACGAACTGACACTCGCAAGATTTGGAACATTTCGTGGACGTCCATGTATGGACACATTTTAAAATTGCAAGCCAAGATCCACAAAATCAACCAACCAGAAGAGCTGAATCGCAAATTGCACACGCGTGGTGAAGAATTTTCGGCAACGATGAAGAACATGGACGTATTCGTTCTGGGATGAACAAGGAATCAAGCGGTGATTTTTCAATCGATAAAAGTGGATTTAAAAGTGGATATTCAAAGATATCCAAAGAAAAGTACAAAGTGGATCCTTAAATGGTTTTTAGAAGTGGAAACTTAAGAAAATTACAATTAAGAGGAATAAAAAGCGGTCAATGTTAATGAAAATTGATGGTTGCAAAATTAACCACGAATTAATTGCAAAATTCAACAATTCTGGATTTGGCTTATGAAAAATTGGTATGGAAAATATTGGATATCAACCTACATAAGAAGTTTATGTTAATCGAGTGTTATAACCAAAATTTAAAAGAAAAGACAAGGTATTTAGAAATTTTTGAAACATTTAAACCAGTGAAATTTATTACTTTAAAAACATTATACAATCACATGTGTGTTTGTACACTGAATGACTTTTTATCTCAGAACAATTTATGTCATAGAGGCGCACTTAATTTCTTTATGTGTGAAAACAATAATTATTTACTAACCCATATTTTGTATTGTAAAAATAAAAATTTTATTAAACAAAAAAAAATTAATAAAATTGAAGGATTGAATTATTTCAAAAAAACAAAAAAGTTATCACATATGAGAAAAAACAGAAATTTGAGTGTAACGAGAAAATAAAAGTTAAAAAATTAATTTTTCATAAAAAAATATCTGTCGTGGATTCGAAATTAGCGAACGGAACACCACAATATATTGTCGTATTTTGCTGGGTCCTTTGAAATTCATATGGGTGAAAGGCCTGACAAGCTAATAAGGTTTTTCTCTCATGCAATGACATTTATGTTTTGTACAAACAGGAGCTTTGTTCGGGTCTGGCTGAGCTCAGTAATTAGCAGCACTATGCTAACATGATTTAGCAGCAAAGCAGGAGGGGTCTCAAAGGGATACAATTCAAAAATCAAAATCCTGACTTCACACGATTTCTTATAAGTAAAGAACAAAGACTGTGGATATCTTTTAAATGTGTTGTAAGCTCTCTGGTCAATCTCGGGAAGAAATTTGTCACTTCAGATTTCACAAGGGCAAGGTAATTGCAAGGAAAATCAAAAATTCTTGTAAAACTTTGTTATCTCTTAACCTAAAATCACATGGATTCTAAAATGTAAAATTTTGTAACAAATAACAAATCTTGTAACTTGTGAGGTATAACATTCTTTGAGAAATTCTTCATAGTGTTGTTTAAAAGTATTCAAAAGCTGGTTATGTGCGGTTTAGTGGCGGAGTGATAAAAAAAAAGGTCGTCTGTACAAAAAATGGAAGTGACTCCAGTCTCGTCGCTGCATCTCGGTGGAAATGGTGAATTCTGCAATACAAAACATTTCAAAATAGTCTAAGAGCGAGAAAATCACATAAAAACTTACCTACAGATGTTTATTTAACTTCATAGCGTGGCATTTGGAAAATTTGGATGGAATTAAGAAGTGAAGATGGTATTTCTTTGTAAGGGAATTTCCCAAATTAAATTTGTAAAATATTGAGTTTGTAATTCAAACTGGTACCAGGTAAATTTTCTATAAATCAATGATACTTCTAAATTTGAATATAAAAATTTCTTTGCAATTACTTTTTATTCGTTGCTTGAAAGTGGGAGTTTTTGGGAGAAATCCACAGTAAAAATTTTTATCATTCAAAAGGTTTTGATGAGTTGTTTTGAGAGCATTTCAAAGTTTTGCATAAATTGTTCATCGTTGGGCTGAGCTAGACCGGAGCAAGGTGAATGTAAGTATAAACAATCATTTAAGGGTTGCTTTGTATGACATTTATATGACGCTGGCCAACGTGGGGCATTTGTATTAAAATTTAGGGGTTGTAGAGTACATTTATTTGGCACCAGTAACGTGGGGCATTTTAAGGGTCCAGATTACGACATTTATTTGGCACACCAGTAACGTGGGGCATTTGTGAGTTTAGAACCGGCTATTACCTGAGAATTCAATATTTTAATAACAAAATGAGTGAACATGTAGATTGGTTTGCTAAAATATTTGAAAAATTAGAACAAAGCACTAGTTCCATAAATAAAGGGTTCGAGGAAATAAAAACTTTAAATAAAAATACAAACAAAGAGGTACGAAACATAAAGGTCACTATTCAAAAAAATGAGTCCAAATTAAATGAGTCACGCTTAGAGGTTCAAAACAAATTAGAAAATTTAGAAAAGGCAATCAAAGGTTTAGCTGAACAAAATAAGGTGTCAAATTTAGGGAATGTAATATTGAACGATTCCAACTGTTCTCAAAAATTAAATCAAACAGAAATTAAATATCAATTCAATGTTGCGCGAACAAGAAAAAGTTTAAAACGGTTGCATTTAAAGATTAAGAAATTGAAATCAAAACAAAAATACAAAACCAGAGGGATTAAAATAATAAAGAACAAAAAGGCATCAAGAAAAGCTAAATTTCGAAATTTTAATAAAAATCGAAACAAAAAGAAGCACAAAAATTCAAAAAACTATAAAGGGGTACAAAAAGTCAAAATAAAGACAATTAAGCTTCATAAAGTATTAGATTTGAATAAAAAGGTGCTAATTAAAATCAAAGAAAATTCGAATGGACATAAAAATTTTAAACAACTAAAACTTCCACTAAATAATACAACATTGAAAAATTTAAAATTCAAAAACTGGTTAAAGATAAAAATTCGAATTAAAAAGATACGGTTTGGACAAACGAGATTTAAAGAACTAGTATTTATAAGATTAAAGTTTAAAAGGACCAAATTAAAAAGATTACAAGAAGGCAAAACTCGATTTAAAAACGAAGTGTCCTTCCGAATAGGAACAGAAGTCGCTAGTTCGATAACTAACTTTAACAACAAAATAATAATGAAAATAAAAAACACAGATTGGTTAATGAGAATGTCTTTTTTCAAGCACATTCGTTTCAAACAATAGAATCGGTTAAATTGATTAAAAATTATTCGACGAAGAATTTGTAAATTTGATAATTAGCAGTTGGACCTGGTATAATAGAAAAAAATTATTAACTACATGAAGTTAAAATCTATAAAATTTATTAATTGAAATCTATGAACACTTAAAAAAGAATTTAAATCTGAAAATTATTAATAAGAAACTGTTTGACTAAAAAGATTAAATAAGCGTACAAAATTCGAAAAATTTAAATAACAATGAAATTTAAAAGTAAAACACGGATTAATTGTGAGAATACGAAACACATAGATGACAAAAGATTTGATAAACAAAAATTGGTGACATAAAAAATCATAGAATGGGTTCTAAATGAAAATTAGCTGTAAATGGATTATAAAATAAATGATTGGTGATTTAAAGATAATTGAAAATTGATTACAATAATGGAAGTTTGTTTATAAATAAAGTTGAATAAGATTAAAATTTGAGGGGATAATTATAATAATAAATAGGGTTGATAAAATTGAATAATATTAAAAATGGGGGGATGTTGATAAGAATTAATGCATGAAGTAGTTTGAAAGATAAGGCATATTAATGAATTAAATATTGGGGGGAAAGTTAAAAATAAAATTAAAGTTTCAATAGATAGGAAGATAATAATCAGCGATCAATAAAATAAAATTCAAATACAGAAGTTAGAAATGATAATCCATTACAATGAAAGGAAGAAATCCAATTAAAATTTGTCACACTATAGTCAACGATTAATCCAAAACTATAATTAAATGAAAGAAGAAGAATAAATAAAACGCTTAAAAAAGGTCAAAAATTAAGATTTCAGAAGAGAATACGATGTACGTAGATTTTAAAAATAAATTAAGAATTAATTGAAAATTTAAATGAGATTTAAAAGCAAATAAACTAAACAAGTTATTTGACAATGATGTAATTAGAGGCAGATTTCATTTATCTGACATTTATGAATTTAAAAGGGGATAACATTTAAAATTTAGAAAAATTTAAATTGATAAGTTTTGAAAGATTTATTTAATTAAAGACATAGTATCTTTAAGAAGTTTATTATTTTATTTGGGTGGTTTATTTTATAAAATTTAAAATTTGGATATAGGGTTTTTGTAAATAATTTGGGATTTAATAAAATGTTTAATAGCCACAAAATAGGCGACTTTGTTAGAAATTTTCTCAGTTTCATTAAGGGTAATAAAAACTTAAAAATTTCGGGGGATATGTCGTATTTTGCTGGGTCCTTTGAAATTCATATGGGTGAAAGGCCTGACAAGCTAATAAGGTTTTTCTCTCATGCAATGACATTTATGTTTTGTACAAACAGGAGCTTTGTTCGGGTCTGGCTGAGCTCAGTAATTAGCAGCACTATGCTAACATGATTTAGCAGCAAAGCAGGAGGGGTCTCAAAGGGATACAATTCAAAAATCAAAATCCTGACTTCACACGATTTCTTATAAGTAAAGAACAAAGACTGTGGATATCTTTTAAATGTGTTGTAAGCTCTCTGGTCAATCTCGGGAAGAAATTTGTCACTTCAGATTTCACAAGGGCAAGGTAATTGCAAGGAAAATCAAAAATTCTTGTAAAACTTTGTTATCTCTTAACCTAAAATCACATGGATTCTAAAATGTAAAATTTTGTAACAAATAACAAATCTTGTAACTTGTGAGGTATAACATTCTTTGAGAAATTCTTCATAGTGTTGTTTAAAAGTATTCAAAAGCTGGTTATGTGCGGTTTAGTGGCGGAGTGATAAAAAAAAAGGTCGTCTGTACAAAAAATGGAAGTGACTCCAGTCTCGTCGCTGCATCTCGGTGGAAATGGTGAATTCTGCAATACAAAACATTTCAAAATAGTCTAAGAGCGAGAAAATCACATAAAAACTTACCTACAGATGTTTATTTAACTTCATAGCGTGGCATTTGGAAAATTTGGATGGAATTAAGAAGTGAAGATGGTATTTCTTTGTAAGGGAATTTCCCAAATTAAATTTGTAAAATATTGAGTTTGTAATTCAAACTGGTACCAGGTAAATTTTCTATAAATCAATGATACTTCTAAATTTGAATATAAAAATTTCTTTGCAATTACTTTTTATTCGTTGCTTGAAAGTGGGAGTTTTTGGGAGAAATCCACAGTAAAAATTTTTATCATTCAAAAGGTTTTGATGAGTTGTTTTGAGAGCATTTCAAAGTTTTGCATAAATTGTTCATCGTTGGGCTGAGCTAGACCGGAGCAAGGTGAATGTAAGTATAAACAATCATTTAAGGGTTGCTTTGTATGACATTTATATGACGCTGGCCAACGTGGGGCATTTGTATTAAAATTTAGGGGTTGTAGAGTACAATATATAAATAATAAAGTTACAACTCAATCGATAAATTAATGTACATAAATATAGTAAACTCAGAATAATAAAATTTTAAATTTTCAGACTTGAGACTTGATAAAAGTTTGCGAAACGACAAACAAAAGAAGGACATTTTTCTCCACTATACGAAATAGTAACGTAATATATTGTTTTTCCATTTCATTTGGAATACATATTAGGAATATTGCTACACTTTGCTTTTCTGAAAAATCTTCACGCTCCATTTCTTGACCTGTTTGATATTTTCTTTCATTCTTAAAAACCTTTAATTTTTTCTAGGCACAAGAGTAAATGATCGAGTAAAGTTTTGCCCAGCATCATGCATTTTAAGCCATAATGTGGTGGTTCCTGATGACTGTATCCGTAGTTTTTCTTTTTCTTTGGACATTAAGAATATGTTTACCAATGTTCCTGTGAACGAAGTATTTGAGTTGATGAGGGATAATTTGATTCTTTCTTTTGTTGTTTTTACGTAACGAGGACGTCAAGACCATTCCAGTTTAGACTGAAGGAACTGCTGACTTGTTGGTTTAAAAACAAAAACTGTGAATTTTTGCCGACCACCTCCTCAATACAGGGCACGAAGTGATCTTCCATCATGGAAGATGGATTTCGTGTCGCGAGTGTTTGAGCGTCAAAACTAATTTTAATGAATATTTTGTATTGTCAATTGTGTTGCAGTGATGATATTATGGACTGTGGCTAAACAGCTGATAACGCGTCTAATCGTTATAATATGCGTTGATGTTTTCATTTGCTAATTTCTGTTTTTTGCACAGCCGCTTTTTCGACAGAAGACGAGAATATTTTAAATTCTCAAATTTCAAAATTCTCAAAATTAAAGATTTTGTGAAAAAAAATACTACATTTTTATTAGTTTGTTATTAATTAATTCCAAATATTGGGAATATGAGTTTTGATGTTTTCAACAAAGTTGATAATAATTATTATTTATATCAGATGACGAATTTTGTGCTTCCGATTTTCTATATAATATACCCTTAATGTTAAAATCGGTGAGCAGATTAGTCAATTTCTATATTCTGGGACTATAACTTCTATCGATAGAAGTTGGTCCAACTGGTCCATTCTATTATGTAAAATAGAATTATGTAAAATTTATTGCATATCGAATTTTGTTGATTTTGAATGTTGTTGGACTGATTTTTTCGACGTATACGATCCAGTAGCGCCTTTTTTTTCCCCCATCTAACATCTTCCAGTCGTGTTTTTCATATTCTGTCTGTCAGTGTTTTACATTTTATTAATTGTACTACCTTCATCTCTGCAACTCAAAGTACTCTTTACTGCACTCTCGAAGTTTTGGTTTAGCTCTTCTCCTCGGGACTTAGGATTTGCATATGCGAGTTTTGCCTTCTAGAGTCATGTATTTATGTTTTCATATTAGATTTCTCTAACACCCAGATACTACCGCAGCCTTATTGACTTGAGTTTTTATTTTTTTGATTGAATAGTAGTTGGTAATTACTAGAGATGAGATTTTTAGGTTTTGACCTTTTTTTTATTTTAAGTCCAATTTTTATGATATTAGTACCAAAATTTGTTTCGTGGAAAACTACGTTATACTATAAGCCCTATTTGTTTTAACTTTTTTTGACCCCTTTGGGCTTTTTCGGCCTTTTTTGCCTTTTTTTACCTTTTTTCATTTTTACGACCTATTTTAACTTTTGGAAACTTTGCAGTTGAAATTGAGAAAAAATGTTATTTAACTCAAATTAATTTAAATACTTTTAATTTTTTTTTTCATTTAAATATGGTCCCCGGTGGTGCAAACCCACCATGTACCAACCTAAAAAAATTTTAACACGTTGGGGCACGTGGTTAAGTGCAGCAATTTTTTATTGTGAAAATTTTGATAAAATTAAAATGGTTATTTTGGAATTGGATGACGAATCCACCAAATCAATTATTAAAGCAAAAGAATGCTTTAAAAATGCAAGCTTACAATCGGACCTTAATAACCTAATTGGTGGGTTTAGTTACATAAAACCACTAAAACTTTACAATACCAACCTAAAATAGCATTTTTTAAGTACCTTTTTTTGAATTTATACGACCTAAAATGACTTTTTTAGAACCTCTTTAGGTGCCTTTTTTTGAATTTTTACGACCTAAAAATCTCATCTCTAGTAATTACATATATCATCATTAAGATAATTAAAATGCATCACTTGTTCGGCGGCTTTATTCTCTACTATCAGTTTTCATCTTGTTGAATATTTGGTAAGAACCATTATTTTTGTGTTATTAATGAATATGGCCATTTCTAGGCCTTTACGAGTTGTCTTCTGTCTCAGTTATAAATCTAGAATCGTCTGCATAACACACAATGCCAATGGTCTTTTCACGCATCCTGTACCTTAAGTGTTAGAATGGCAACTTTTATATGATCTTATGAAACGTGAAAAGCACCACTTATGAAATGGTAAAAGTAAAAACTAGTGCTTCCAGTTCCAATTGCCTCTTTTATGCTCGTAGATGTGATAACGAAGCGGCTTAGCTTTGTACGTTTGGTACTAAGTGCTGAGAGCTGGGTAGCGACGGGTCGCTTTCGTGGATTCTTGGATGGGTTCTTCTTTGCGTAGTAATATTCTCCGGAGGGCGCCAGAATCGAATAAGGACGTTCAGAAACCGTAGTAGTCCTTATCGAGACAAAAATTAACTCAAAGTAGAAAATAAAACTTACTCGTTTGGAACACACACTTTTAATATAAATAAATATGAAATCAATCGTAATTAACATAAGAGAATTCTTGTCTACACAGATTATATGAATGGTAAATGTTAACATTAAAATATAAAAATTGATAGTTGATTACAATGGTTGAACACAAGTACATAAACACATAAAATATACAGAGCGAATCTATCGATGTCGCCAGCTGGAGTCGAGTTGTACAGGAAGATGAACCTTCGCACTTGGATTGTCGCTACGAATTCAATTGCCTCGTTAAAAGCCAGTGATATAAAAATCACTCTAATACTACCCAAAAAGCAAGAAATTCTAACTACTTCTACAGAAGGTAGATTGTTTTTTTGGATAAGCGGGTTAACAAAGTTTTAACTACTAGCTTATTATTATGGTTAAACAGATCATACGGTAAGCAGTGTTTAAAGCTACTTACGATTCTTGGTTGAATAGTTACTGGATGACGTGCAATCAGATCTGATGTTCCGTTATCGTTCCTGGTCAAAATCGTCAGGATTTCAAATGTTAAATGTCGATCTAAAATGCAGTTAGAAACACAACATGTATGATTATTGTAAAACACAATTTTAAAGCTTAGCGATATATTTGAATAAGCAATTAGATTCGTTTTGTTATCACCAATTATGCGTTTAGTTCCTCCAGTTGTATTCGAAATAGGATTTGGTGTCACACACATGAAAGTTTTTGGAAAGTTTGAACAGATGTTGGGCACCAGTACGAATGTTTTTGAAATTCCAAAATGGACAGGCAACGTTCGTTGGCGAATAAAATGAGCCGATTGGCTTGCGGATTTTCAACACTCTTCTCAATAGGAATTATAATAAATTCTCCAGTTTGCCCATTTACATCAAGGGTAGATTGGATAATAAAATAAATCACCTCAATATTATGGTCGCTGTGTTTGGCGGTTATTCTGGATTTTAAGAATGGCGTCGCATTAACTTTACACATGTGTTGGTCGATAATATTAATTATCGAAATAAAAATTAATTATTGATCTTGTTAAATCTAAAAATAACACTACACTCGGTCGTGAAACTTTACTAGTCATAAACTGATACTTCGATTCGATTCGATATCATAAATCGCAAATCGATAAATTTAATAATTTTCGCAGAGCTAATAATTTTATGTGTCGGCGTTACTACAACGGTTTGGCGAGAGTCACGTTTGCTAATCTAATTTGCGCCGATGCAAAATCGAAGCAACCTTGAAGGTTAGCGATCTACCTTACCGATCTTTTATTAAAATACCATTGATTAGGTAGGTGAACGAGATGTGTAGTAATCAATGGTTTATTAGATACCGAGAAAGTGCTATTTATTAGTAAAAATAATAATTTATGATGCTAAAACGTATCGATAAAATAAAATTAGCTTTGCTTATACAAAGCTGGTCGAAAGAAATCATACATAGACAGAAATTTATAACATAATTATTTAATGAAAAATTTATAAACCCTAAAATAAATAATAAAGTTTTCCTATAGACCAAAATAACAGTAGCCTGTTACACTTATTCATCATCATGTTAAAGAGTAACGAATTTAGACTATCCGTATCTGATGCCTCCTGGATGTGTATCTCTGTGGTTCTTGGCTATTAATAAACTCTTATTAGAAATCTTATAATAAGTTTTTAATAATAATAAATGATATTTATTAAAATTCTTATTGAAGCATCCAATAGATTTGATCTTGTGAATCAGCCTTCTTTCTTTACTTTAGGTTATCCGGAAAACTATTTATTTACAAAAGAAATTCCATATATTCAACATCACTTTAAACCCAGAACTAAATAAGTAAGACTAATTGTAAGAGCACTTGTAAGAGCAGGAAACTTGTGACTAGTTGCGAGATACTTCTTCGAAGATACCACACCAGCTATCATAATGGAACATGCAATATGATTATTATAATAATTTCTAATGAGAGCTGCTCTGGATTTGAATTTATGGCTCCAATTCTTTTTGTTTTTGATACTGAAATCCACAATTCTTTGGGCGAAATAGAAAATTGAGAAAAACAAATTTTTCATTCCATAAGTTAGCTAATTAATGTAACGTCGGAAGTCTCTTCTGTCATTTATGTACATACGTGGGGGACCTACAGTTTAATGTGAATAAATTTTGATATTAGACCCAGTTACTGCCTATATCGGGCCAGAGGGATTACCTATGTAAGATTGGATGCAGTGTTGGTTTAATTTTACTAATCTGGTATTTTCACCTTAACAGTCGTGCATTCTACTGTTCGACTAACCGCGTAGACTTTATTCTTTATTAACAATTTATTCAAATAAAAATGGACAAGAAGAATGTGCAATGCTAAATATTTAGTGTTCCTACAATGGTCTTTATGTAACTTTTAAAATTGGTTTGCTTGGTCAATTTAATGCACCAAATGTTATTCGATTACATTTTTCTGTCAGTACGAAAACATGATGATCACTTAATCCGTCTATCTGTCACCGACGAAATATAGAAATCTTCTTCTGTTTCACGCATTTGAATATTTTAGAGTTCTCAAAATACTCGAAAAGCTGAAGTAAAGTAACATAATGTTGTTGAAAAATGACATTTCCTTTCCATATTTCACGTCACATATACGTTAACTGGATGGGAACAATATGTTGTTACCAAGAAAATAATTACAGTTGCTACAGTTTAAATCATATGGCGTGTGACAATAAGTCAACTGTTACTGTAATAGGAATAACAAAACAGCTTGATACGAGAAGCAAATGCGAAGAAGGTTTTGCCACCTGCTAATGCTCGTTATGTCGCTAATGCCTACAACTTTTGAATGGCACGACACAATAAACATGTGAACTACATGAATTAATCTCGAACACACTCATATTGAAGCAATTTATAAAATCATGTACCAGATTACATGCATTTTAAAATTAGTACTTTGGATGAAAAATTAAAATTAAAGAAAAATTTTCTATCTGAGTCAAAAACTAGGTCAACTAAGCATGTCCCAAGAAGGTACTTTGTTGATTTAGATTTATGTTTATTTGATAATTTTATAAATGACCTCTGCGTTCTTTGCCTATTGGTCAATTTTTAAAACTTGCAAAATTTACATAATATATAAATGAACATTGATATACGCGTGTGAAGCCGAGTTGGAAATGATGTTTGACAACTGCGTGAAGAAAAAAAACTATTATGTTATTATGTAGTTACAACAACTGTTGTATACAAAGTTACAATATTTTATAGATGTTCGAAAAAAAAACACATAGGTAATTAAATACTGTCATTTAGATAAAAATTTAAATTAATGATTGATTCTTGAGTAAGTCTTAGAAAAAATTAATTACTAGCACAGTACATTTTAACTGTTGTATTTAATTTATTGCTGTTAATTTATGTGCGTTAATATGTTTATGAATTTCGCAATATTGATCCTTAATTATAGGTATATAATAAAATTTAATTATATGTAATATGTATTAATTTATGTAAGTAATTTTTTATTGAAAATAAATTAAAACTAACATTAATCTTTGAAACTATATTTTCAAATGTTAACGAAGGCGTAATTAGATGCTGAATAGCAATTAAATAATATATTATAAAAGGTCATAAACGCAAATATATTGATATTATGAATACCTTATCTGTAATTAATGTATCTATTTAATGAATTGTATGCTTCAAGATAACTATTAATTTATTTAGTTTATTATAAAACACCTAAGTATTTACATAGTATTATTACAAAGTAACATAATAGTATACACGGAGCGGCAATATTTCTCTTATATTTTGGTTTTAAAATTTTCTACAAAAATTGGAAATGAAGGAAAAGCGTTAGTGCAATTTTTAAAGAGATTCAATTACTTTGCGTGTGTAAGAAAATGAATATCTCGTTGTTGGTTTTCTGACGTTGACATAGAATCTCACAATGCGCACCTTAACAACTGTCTAATTTACATATCCTCGGAGAAATCTTTACGAAACGGCTACGGGCTTTTAATTTACACATCATTAATTACCCGCGCCCTCGGACCGCCGACATATTATACGGACCTACTTCATAAATGTCAAGTTACTCCTATACAACTAATTAAAGGTGTACGATTTTTGAAAGGTGCAATAATTCACTATATTTTATTAGATTTAAATTATCTTTTTCTTTAATTAAGAGGTCCTTGGGCCGACGTTGCTGAAATATTTGTTTACTGTTTGCATATATTTGATTTTTACGACTTCGATGTCTTCACTGTCATCATATACACACTTTTTAGTTTTGGATGAAATTAATACTCGCCTACTCGATATGTTAACTTAATGTTTCTACAGTTTTATTCATTTATATAGAATTAATTGCAAATAAATTAAATCGGCGTTTTTTAAAGTAATTATGTATGTATTAAGTGGCACAATAAATCCAACCACTCAAAATTTACATTTTATCAAACTGACATTGGTAATAAATAATGCAAAGCTACAGCTTCACTTTGATAATAATGTATGCTAATCTTCGAGTTTAAAATTAAAAAAGAAATGGTAAACATGTTAATTTATTTAAGTTATACTGTAATTATTGCATTTCATTAATCCCACGATCGTTACTGTAAATTTATAGGATATTCAAATATGAACTTTTAATATGTATCAAATTTGAATTTTGAACTTTTACGCAATATTTTTTCTTTATGTAACTTACATCCTCGAAGTGGCGCTGACATTTACTTTTCGTAACACAAATGGAAATATTAATGTTACTTAAAAAATTTATGTTAAGCGATTTTTTTTGTATATTTTTTTATCGCCGAGGAATTTCTACAGCAAATTTGCAACTTTCTTACATAATGAAGAGCGCTTAATAAAGCTCCTAATGAAATATAAACTTATTAACTTCTTTTTTGTTTTGTCCTAATTTTTAAAACAAAACAATTTGACAAACATTGTAACCCTTAAATGATATTTTACTCGCTGTTATTTATCTCTAATTAAAATGCTACCAAAAATTCTGCCTCTTGTATTTTGTATTCTTTTCGAGAAAAAATGTTAAGATGCGGTTTGTGGCGAGTTTCAATCAGCGGTTAGTTGTAAATTTATTTACTGAAAGTTCGATCGTGTAAAAAGATTCTCCGAGTACATTTTGATGGAGAAAGGTGTCGGATACCTTCACTGCGAATTAAAAAAGAATCACTTTGTATGTAAATATAATTATAGAGCTATACCCACAAGAAATTCGTATTACTGCAGTTCGTATTAATGAAAATTTAAATTTAGAATGAAATAAAACAAATCAAAAATTAAACCGTTAATATGGTATTCTACAAATAACATTAATGACACAGAAACCATGTTCTTCTTCTGTGCTGCTGATAGCAATTATATTTAAAATTTGTCATGCTGCTCTTGCTACAGTGATTGTAGGCGGAATGGGATTTTGTAGGTTTGATTTTAAATTATTATCTACAAAATCGTTCAAGTCTTTAATCTTGTTTTCCAATTTCTATAGATAATTCAAATAATATTATAATTTATTTTCACCGGCCAAGCATGGTGAAAGTATATCGTCATATTTCAATGCAGTTGTAACTAATAAATAAAAAGTATAGCTTCTTTATTTCTTTCAGATTTAAATTTGAAGTGTTTTCTATAGTACTAGATAAAAGTCTGGCTGTTATGTTATCAATACATTGTCCTCTTAAAAGAAATTGAGTTCTTTTTGTACGACTATTTTGGAATGGAATGCCATTAAAATATTAAAATTTATCTGTATAGGTCAGTTTCTCTAAGGTAATCCATCTTCCCACATCAATTTCCAAAGGGAGGGTAAGTATTTGGGCTATTTATAATGTTATCAAGGAGTATATCCTGTATCTAATTATCCTAGTTGAACTGTAAAACGAAGCGGACACAAATAGCTAAGCTAAGTAGTTAAGTAAGTGATTTTAATTTAGTCTAACTAATCGAGTCCTAAAGGTGACTTTTGACAATATTGGGGATAATGCACACCACACCTTCTTCGCATTGATGAGAAACCCTTCCAATAGTCAGTCATATTTGATGCCTGCTAAGCCTGAAGATAATTTATTCTGTAATAAAAAATAGTCCATCGGTCATTAGATACTTGCACGGAAATAACTGGGAAACGGGATCTTTTCTATTTAGCCGTTTAGTTTGGCATCGGAATTAATCTCTCAATTTTCGACATCAGGGTTGGACCTGAACACAACCAAATTAAACTGAAAAAATTAAACAAAATTCTGAACAAAAGCCAAAACAAATATTATTCTAGACTTCCTAGTTTCCAAGATACAGCGCTCTAAAGAAGCTAATCATTGCTTTAATTTTACCAAAATTACGAAGCTTTCATATTTTGAGGTAGACTTTTTCTGTAGATCTGATGTAAAAAGGCTTTTCACCTGAGTAAAACTAACCTTAATTATTTGTAAATTGTATAAAACAACCTTCTAGCCTTAATAGATCCGTTGCTGTGCGAGCTTTCAAAATCGATCTTTTTTCCAGCACAATTTCAGTACACCTGAAATGCAAATTCAACATTAATTTCAGTATAAAATTCTGCCTAGAACTAAAAAAATTAAAATGTTGTAATCTGAATAGTTTTAGAATCACCACCTTTTTTTGAAAATTGTAAAATTCCGTGTTTTGGAAATAATGTTTTTCTTTGGAAGGAAATGTAGTATAAAAGTTATAAAAATATAAATAAAATCTAGTGAGCACAAAAATTAAAGAAAATGTTCAAAATAGAACATTAATTTCAGGTACCTAGAGAGAAGCCAATTCTATATAGAACCAGTAGAACTAAAAAATTTTAAATTTGGTATTCTGAATAGTTTCGAAAATATGAGTTTCCATATATTTGAACAGCTCTCCTATCAACATTTAAAGTAATTGAAATTAAACAACAAATAATAGAAAATATCATTTATCATAAAAATAATAAGAATGAACCCCTTTCCAATAAGGAGGGTGGAAAATTCATTGCAATTTATAATACAAATATATCTTTGCCTCTATATTGTTCCTAAATTTAATTTAATTTTAAGGGGGAATGTATTCTTAGCACGAATTTTAACTTCCAGAAAATATTTTCATTAATTTAAATTAAAATTTTCACTTTTCTAATTGAAATTTTTCATTTTGTGGTATGTGTTTACTAATAGTTTGGATTACATCAATATGTATTTAAAAATACGGCTAAAATTTATTTATTTTAACTTTTCAGTTAAATGAATTTTATTAAATTTCCATCTGTAGGGGAACTTGGGCTACAGCGAGACGCTTTTTTTTCTAATGTGAACAGTGAGTTCTGCTATTGAATTGCTTCTCTTGCAACTCTTTTTTTTGCCAGAAAATATTCCGAAATTAGTTCTGGTAAATTGGAGCTTTTCCTACACCAAACAAAACGTTAAAAATACTAATAAGAAATAGAGCGTCTTACTGATGTTACCCATTTTAAATGTCTCACTGTTACCCATGTCGTCAAAATTTTTAAAATTAAGAAATACCCTAAGCTTATTGTTAATGCGCCTACTTTAAGCGAAATTTACTAATTATTCACCCAACTCATCAAAACTTAAACAATATTGCTTGATTTATGCACAATCACTTCAACAAATCCATGTTAGAAATTACTCTTGCCTCTCGAAAACCAGTAGCACCGCATAACTGTCAAAACTGTCACCACGATAAATTAAATTGGATAGAATTGAAGGTTAAATAAATTATACTAAAATGCAATTTGTGAGATCGGATTAGAAAAGAAAATATTTCAAATGTCTCGCTGTTACCTTCGCCGCACTGTTTTTACCCATGCTCCCCAATGCAGTACCCCAGTACAGTTTATAAGACGAGGAAATGGACAGGAACACTTGGTGGTTTCAATATTAGCTATATTTACCTCGACATGGCTGTATGAGCAAGGGTTCGTGTATCCAAAAAATTTAATATAATATACACTTTATACTCGTAGTTAGCTGTATTATTAACTCCAGTTATGCAGACTTATCTATAATATTGTGAAAGTCGGCGTATACAAATTAAATTAACTACATAGTTGTGATTTTATGATATAATTAAACGGAATTACTCTTCTTGGAAAACTTTTTCTTCCATCAGATCAAAACTTAAATTTTCGTTGTAAATAAGATTTTCGCTGTATAATGCAGACGAATTTGTTCAAAACATTTTGTTGCTTAGCCAATTTAGTTGTCTAAAACCTGATGAAGCCTGATGATTACGGATGTTGTGATTAATGATGAAATGCTACGATATCGTTTGGAATTATAATTTCAATAGGTGGATTACGTATAAGTAAATAAACGGAATATATAAGTATACGTCTATCTATTGTTGCTTCCAACATTTACTGAACAATAAACATCTTGATTATTCAGTCAAAACCTTAATTCCTTGGGTATCAATTGTATAGCTAGCTCATTTTTGTTTATACTTATCTTGTTATTTTAGAAAAAAATATTGAAATATAAATGATGTGCACACCTGCTAACAGAAAAGGTTAGTTTACTACCCACAGAGAAAGAACGTCTATCTCCCCAAGTTTAGTAGGACCACCCGACTAACCGCCGATAGCAGCGTATTCGAATGCTGACCCCCGACGGAGAAGCTCTTGACAACCAAGATAAACTGGCAGCCGTGGGTGGTGGCTTGTTGTCGCAGACTTAATGTTCGTGTATCCATTATTCTTTTTGATATTGCTTAAATAGCTTTTTATGTTAACATTTGTGATACACTTAACCATTTACGAAATGTCGTGTGTAGAAAAATTCGAGCATATTTCAACAAACTCTGAAATTAAACTTATTAATAAACGTCTTTCAGATTAGACTTAAAGTTATCCAGCTTATAATATATCATATCTCTTCTTGAGCTTATTATTTTGCAAACAATCTTCGTACCTAATACTTGATCTGAGGATAAAAAATTAATTTCAAACAGTTGTTACATTTCATAATGAATCATGACGAACACATTCAACCAGGATTTGTTTGAATAGCATTTTGCAAATATTTTTTTAGTCTGCTTTTAAAATTCATGAAATTGGAACCATTATACCAATGTGTTATTTTTCTTTGCGGTGAAAGGAAAATATAACTCATATCCTAACAGAATCCATATGTTAATAAGTAAATCATTTAAATTGCTGTAATAAAATATACTTTTTGTTTACATCAATTAATAAAAATTAAAATTTTAAAATATGACAGATATAAACAGTAAAAATTTTAAGAGCCTCCTCATTTATAAGAAAACAAGAAAAAGTAAAATAGTATTCTTGTAAAACTTCGTGCCAAAAAGATAGATGTTTGAACTTGCATCTTGAACCTCGAAGGAAATAAATTTAACTTGAAGATGAATTGCTTTGTGGGCGTTTGGGCTTGGCTACCCGTCTTCTATTGGGGTTGAAGATTTCTCAATTTGCCACTACGAATTCATCACTCTAGTTCATTTAAATCTCTTACAGCATCAGCTAAAATATACGTGTGTTCAACAGTAACCGATGATAAACATTAAAATAACAGTTTATCCAATATTAAAGAAATTAAAGTAATTTTATTATACTTTACTTAACCTACATCAACTCAAATATTATTAACAGGTATTTAATACATTTATGGTTAAGTTTAAAACCGTTAACCTTTCTAATTGTTACTTTAATGGTAGTAATGTTTCTTTTAATTATCATTTTACGTGTCCAATGAAAAATATGACGTCATTGTACACTGTCATAAAAATATTATTTATAGTATCTATTTGGTTCTTGATATTTTGAAATTTTTATTGACAAGAAAAATAGCATAGGCGTTACGGTTCGGTGGTTTTTAATTTTAACTTGCAATAATACATTTTCAGTTGCGCAAGAAAAAAATTCAACGTTAGCCGTATCCCGTTATACTTGCGATTGTTTAAATATCTACTTTTACTTGTATGTATGGTTATTTAAATGAGAACAGTGAATGCAAAATCATTACTAATAAATATTTTGCACTCCATATTAGCATATCCGTTTATTAGTATTTTAATAACTTATATGTATTTATTGCTCATATAATTACTTCATGAGTAACATAAACGTTAATAAAAGAAGTTTATTATCAGAACGTCCTAAAATACACTCATAAAATATTAATTGCCCATATTTTATAATAAATAATGTTTATATTTACCAGGAGATTAAAAGGTTGTAAATCATTAATAATTGCTGATGTAATTTGTATTTTATTTTCAGTTATATTTTTATGCTTTTGTTTGTTTTGATAACATTGTTTTCATATTTAAGATTCCCTATTTCTTTTATTGTATTTTATATCTATGTATATTTTCAAAACTGAAAACTATAAAAATCTTATAATTTATTGAGTAACTTTGTGCGTGCCAATTATTTAACAATTAAGTGATATAAGAGGAGACCGTCCTATTTAAATAATACCATTGTTATTATGATAGTATTTATAGCTTAAGTTATTATGAGCTGCCCAAGATTTTGTGTTTAATCGTTCAGAAAACTTACGGTTGGTTGCTTTTTTAAATTATGTGTTACCTACTTGGAAATAATGAAAAAAAAATTTTACACTTATCTTTCAAAAGTTTTTGTGCCAATTTTATCTAATCTATTTTTTTAATTAAAACTTGTTTTGTTGCACTAGTTTGGCAATTTGCAACAAAGTATAAGATTACCGTTTAACTTTAAAACTATAAAATCATCAGTACGTAATGTAATTTCTCGTTTAGTTTTGGATTACTTTAGTAATCCGAATAAAGAAATCTTTCTACTAATGGCTAGTGTCCACTTGAGACAAAACAGTCTCGAGACTAGACTCACAAATGGATACGAGCTTGAGAGCAGTCTCGGAGATCAGCACGTGCAGGTATCAGAGGCTGCACGTGTGACAAGTGGAAAATTAGGAAAATAGGTACAAGATGAACTCAAAAATGGAGTTGACAAACTGAAAAGCTTATACGAATATTCATGTCAGCAGCTCCCCGACTTTCGCTATTTCCCATTTCTTTCGCTATGTAATGTTAATCTTTTAAATTAGAATCTGCCTCAATTTTTTACAAACTCAAGTAGGTACCAAGATATTCTAATAGCATCATTAAAATCATTGAAAACTTATGATCGTCAATAAAACCCCACGTTGTAAATTTAACCGTTGTAATATAACTCTGAAGATATTCTTTTTAGAACGGATAGCACAAGATGTAAGAAGGTCTATACTAATTAATATAAATTGTTAATGCCGCATTTATGCAACTGAACTTACACTTTGATATCTCCGTGACATATTTATTTGACCTAAAATTGTTGTTAGTAAACCTACGCCATAACGGTTATTCGATAAAAGAAAAGATGTACTTCAGTTCGAAAAAAAAACGGGAGCCAATTCCATATCTGGTTGACTAACTAATTAAACTACATCACAACACAAGTTGGGAAAAAATTCTATTTACGAATTTAAAAAAGAAAAGAAAGGAATAGAGCAAAAAGCTAAAATAATGACAGTCACCTTTCATTGGTTTAAGTAAACATCTGATTACCCATTTGATAAGAATCTTTATAGCACTTTGTTTATAATTATTGGAAATTCATTCTTTATGCTTTACAGCAAATTTAGTAGCATTGCTAATAAATAAGTAAATGTTATTGGTATAGCACATTAATTATCTCCTCGAGACCATTTTGCGGTCTATATTGTAACCGGTAACAAGTAATTGTAACTTCGATATACTATCATCGGTGTCCGATAACATTCAATAAACATTCATTATAATTATCGTGTTTAATTTATACTTTCTTTAAAAATGCTTTATTGTTATTTTACAACATAATTTTCGACCGTCATTACTTTTTCGTAAGCCTAAAACTATCTTTTACCAATCGTTTCGATATATTTTATATAGGTAGTAATACATTTAGGAATCATCATAGATTTTAACCTAATACATAATAATTATTCATAAAACGTGTAATACAATTAAGAACAACAATTGATTACCACAAAACCATCCCCCTTTTTAATAGTCCGATAATTCGAGAGCTATTATAATAACTGAACGCCTTGATTCAATCATACAAATTTTGCTATATACCCTAGTATTTGCGAAAATATAGCGCAATATTTGTGATGCATCGTGATATACATCAAATTAGACCATCCACCATGATTTATAAATTAAAACATTTGAGGAGGAAATTTCATCTAGGTACTAAATACGAGATACGATTTGGCGACCACCCCATCATCCTCGTTGCTGATCTCCTTATAGGTCCTCGAATACCGAGACTCAAGAGAATTGATCCATTGGATGTTCCCAAAAAAATTGAAGATTTTCAGGCTGGTGTAATCAAGGCAACAAACATTTTTGATTATTATTTATGGAAGCGATCCACTGGGCATGTTTCTACTGTGTCATTCGTATTATCCTAGTCAAAACTATTATTTATTGTCCCATTAGGACAAATTGTAATATATCATATGCAGTTAATAAAAAAACCACTAGGATTTGCAGTTTCAATCTTATAACGCGTTAAGCTCAGCTTAACTAAGCTAATAGAATAGTCTAAGAACCAATAATTAACCTAACTACCTTTTATCATGACCATTTCCGGAAGTATGTATGAAGCTTTATACTACATAAAATTGTATAAAGTGCAGTTTACGTTTACGATTTATCAAAAGATTTTTCGTACACGATTTGTCATAAGCAAGTAGCTCAACGTTTACGTTATACGATTTGTAATACGGAATGGCTCAAAAGTGAACTCGTAAGTCAACTTGAAACGAACGACATTTAAAAATTTAAAGTTAATCGTCTTGGCCTTGCTCAAGTTTATCATGCTAATAAATAAATTAATATAAGCAGAATAAAAATGTATATTATAATATAAATTGATTATCATGGAATTCAAAAGTAATTTCTAAATTAGTTAGAATGGTACCGTCCGCTTCAAACGTCCCTCTCGAAATTTCGTCTCCGATGTTCTCTGGTTCAAATGTTTTTTTATATACTTATACATATTGTCCTCCAAAGCAACCCTTAAACTGCCCCACGTTACTGGCGCGCCATATAAATGTCGTGATCTCGAGCCTCAAATTTGACTAAGCACTTTAAAAAAATAATCCCAACAACCTATCTGCTCCGGTTCTAGCTCAGCTCAGCAAAACAACAGAAGTGCAAAACTCAGAAAATGTTCCTACAAATAACTCACTCTGTTAAATTCCTCACTTTTATGTGACAAATAAAATATAGTTGCATTGAAAATTTTTATATTCAGTTTAGTAAATTTCAAAATTACCCTGGTACCAGTCAAAAATACAAAATAAATGTACAAAAATTTATACTGGGAAAATTCCCTTACAAAACAATAGAATTGTTGAATTAGTTGCAGCTTCCTCTTCTTTAACTCCTTTGGCTGTGTTGATGTAATACCAACACAGATGTGAAATGTTCTTGTTAAATTCGATTTAATTTCTTGACTAAATGTCTTAATTATTGAATGAAATAATGAAATTTTGTTTAAATTTTTAATGGTAGTTGCTATTAGTACCCGTAAGTTAGATGCAACGCCGTAAAGTTCAAAAAAATGGTTTTTAAAAAAAGTCAAATAATAATGTTTAAAATACCTTATCGCTTTCAAAACTCGTTCACCTGATGTTTCACTATGACTCATGCTCCGCATCTGCGCAAGATCAAGGATTGACAATCCAGTTAAAATTTCTTTCTTCAGTGTATCGAGTGGTGTACACTTTAATTTCTTACATCGACCAAAATTCTCAACATTTCTCGGTGTTATCACCTCCAATTAAACGAAGTGCTACTATTTAAAATAGCAAACTGATAAAATTACTAGCGACTTGTCTTTAAAGATGGTAATTCCATCTACTTCACCAAAACAATGCATTCAGAAAAGGATATCAATTAAAGTGGCAAGGTATCTCAAACGTGAGTGTTGCCTTTGCATTCCATCCACGAAGCTTCATAACAAAATGTGCGGTCAAAAGTTTCATAACCTCCAAATGTAAGGATCCAAAATCAATATTGGTTAAAGTTTTATCGTTACTAGACTTCATCGGTTGAGCGCTCAAAGCAAACTAAATTTCCCACTATTATGTGTTAAATTTTCAAAATTTTGTGTCTATTGTACCACTTCTAAATCTTAATTGTATCCAAATTTTCCAAATTTCACGTTATTAAATTTATCAAACGTCTGAAGGTAAGTTTTTATGTAATTTTAGAGTTTTTAAACTATTTTAAAATGTTTTATGTTTCAGAATTCACTGGTTTTATTGAAATATTTTGTCGAGACCCGAGTCACTTCCATATTGATGCCTTAACACACTGAATTATGGTCTTTATTGCTAGATTACACAAACCAAGACTCTTAATGTATTAAAATGACTATGTGAAAAATTTCAGAAAGAATACAATATCTCACAACATACAAAGTTTGTTATTTTTACAATAATTCACCTTTTTAGAACCCATACAATTTTAGGTTAAAGATAATGAAACCTTCTTACAAAATTTTGATTTTCACTGCAACAATATTGTTTCCTTTGAATCTGATATGACCGATTCCTTCATGAGATCAAGTAGTGAGCCTAAAATACATTTTTCAGAGTTCCACAGCTTTATCCGGTTTCCTAGCACTAATCGTGGGAAAGTGAAATTTATCATAGTTAAGTTATTCTTACTAGAAACCCTCGCATTCTGCTACCAAATCATGTTAACATGGTTATATTGAATTACTGAGCTCAGCCACCCAAGAACAAAACGCTTGCTTGCATAGAATACAAATTCTATCACAAGAGAGAAAAACCCTTTTAGATACAAAAGAAAGAAGAGTGTGAAGCTTTTCACCTATATGAAATTTTAAGAGGCCAGCAAAATACGACAATATATATTGCGCTGTACCAATACCACGTCAATAGAAATGATCACGTTTTGATTCAAAGTTTTTAATTTATTAACAAAGGTAGCACGAGACTTATTTGTTCAAACGAAAGGGTTTTATCCGACACCAAAGAATTGTTTTAACGTCATAAATTTAATGAAGATAAGGTCACGGAATGAGAAAACAATGTAAATTCAAATGCAACGTTTTAATTCAGTTTTTAAAATAAAGGTTTGTTAAAATTGTAAATTAATTTAAGTAGTGATATAAAAATGTAATTTGAAATCAAAAACAATTTGTTAAAAGTATTAGTTATAAAAATGTGTTGAAACGTAGAACTTTTAAAATAACAAACTTTTACGTGTCAAAGTGCCTCGATATTCAATGTACCACGAATGCGAAAAACATATTCTTCAAAAGTTTACTGGAAGACCACAGGAGATGTTAATACTTCAGAATAAATCTGAAACATAAAAATTCATTAAAATTTTACAAATTATTTTGGGCTAAGTACGAACCTGGAAAATTATAACGCAAATATATTGATTTTTACATCGACCAATAAAACAAAATCAGAAGTGCCGTGAAAAAGACCGGTAGCTATGGTAAAAACAATAGAATAGGTTGTTGATTGCTTAATAAAAATAAATGGTGGCAAATTTTTGTGTGTCCAGCTAAAAGTGAAAAATATAATAAAATTTGATTAAGAAAGTGATTAAAAAGTTAGTAATTGAAAGAACATTATACTTACGTATTTTAAAAAGTGAAAATCTGTGCAAAATTGAGAAGATTCACTATTATATTGAACGAAAACTTTGGTCACGATACAACCATAAACTACCACGAGGAAATTCAATCCAGAGAGATCGCACCCTTGAAGGTCATCGAACGAATACCACTGTATGATTTCATGGTATATGAACCAAACAAACAGAATTACACCAGATAAAGGTACAGTCCCATTCAAAATTATTAAAAACATAAAAATTTGTGCAAATTGACGATTAAATTCACACGTGCGGGAAAAACGTTTAGATTTATTATAGAATTAAGATCTTTGTTATTAGAGATAAGAATTTTATTAACCATAATTATTTACAATTTGAAATTTATAATAAAAAACGATTTGCTGTATCAACGGAGCATAATTTGTGTATGATCATTCCAAAAGCCACAATATTACATTTCAGATTTGAGATTTGGCTAAGGAAGGAACCCAGCTTGGGAAAAGGTAGGTCTGTGCTATCCGAACTAGTCAAGCCGAGGCATCAATTTATATTATTTGTATTTGTCAAGAATAATTTGCTTATATTTCTATTGACGAGGTACTTTTATGTATACTCGTACAAGGTATTAACATTAAAACGTTTAGCTCCGGGGAGGCAAAGGCTTTCACAGCAATTTTGGCTAGCCCAACGTGAGGCTACGTCAGTACACAGCAATTTTGGCGTCACAACGTGAGGCTCGAATAAACTCGAGTAACCTCGAACCACGAACAAAGTTAGGTTATCATAATTAAAATACTAGATAGGTTAATTACAACGAGAAATTTCATTAAAATTATTTACAATTCAATTACGTTTAACAATAACATCAAAATTTTTCTTAAAATTAAAATAAAGGTACAGAAAATTTACAATTTAATAATTATTTCCTGCGGTAAATTGATCAAACGCATAAAAAACAGCAACACGATGGCAGAAAAATCCGAAAGAACGCAACGATATGAAAGAAAGAATCCTGAAGTCGTCGATCCTGAAACAGAAGAAAAATTAGAAGAAGTAATAACGCAAACGGAAGAAAACAAAATAGAAAAAAGTGTAATGAACAAGGAAGATAAAACCGAGGAAGTAAATGAAAGCGAACCTTTAATACAATTAGAGGTGGACGAGACACCCAAAGTAGAAAAGAAAACAGATGAACAACGATGGGAGATGATGATGACATTCATGGAAAGTTCCATCAAGACTACAGAAGAAAATAGAAAGACAGCAAACAAAGATCGTAAATTAATAACTACGTTGTACATGAATGCACAAGAAGACAGGAAGATACTAACTGCGATGTGCGAAAGGGTGGGGACAACGGAAGAAAGAAGTTTAAGACAAGAAAAGAAAACGGAAGAAAACCAAAAGATGCTAACCGAGTTGTGCAAAGGTGTGATAGTAACGCAAGAAAAATTAAAATTAAATGAAGCAAATCAAGAGACGGCAAAGAATACGATGATAGAGATAATACAAAAAGAGAACATGTTGAATTAATTAAAAATAACGTGGAGGAATTTAAGAACATTGTAACGACAGTAAAATTACAGATTGAAAGAGATTTTTCCCACGAAGTAGACAAAATAAATGATAAGGTAAGAATGGTAAACGAAGATGTAGAAGTGATAAATGAAAAGGTATCGGAAATTGAGGGGCAAATCAAGGAACAAGTAATTGACAAGAAAATTTTGAGAACTTGTGAAAAATTAGAACAACAAATGGAAATAAAGATTGAAAAATCAAAAACGGGTATAAATCAACAAGTGTATACATTAATGAGTCAGGTAAATGAGATGATAATGAAACAGGGGGAAAAATTAAATTTAGTGGAACAAATGGCCAAGACGAAGAGTGAAAGTGTTAATGGTGTAATAAACTTATCGGCTCTCCAAGACATTACGTGGCCGACAAACAACGGGCAAGCAATAAAGTTTTACGAAAAAGGGGACTTCAACCCTAAACAATTCATCAAATACGCGAATCGCAGCACAAGCCACATCCAAGACGTAAATAAATTTAAAAATTGTATTTGTTCAATGATGGGGGGTAGCGCGAAAAAATGGTTCGGATGCGTGCAAGATAAATTTAACGACTTCGAAGGGTTCGAAAGACTATTTTTAGACAGGTATTGGGACAAGCAAGTCCAAGGGCGAATACGCAGTGAATTAATGAACGGAAAATTTAAAGGGTACGGTCGCCGCAATGATTACGCGGAAAACATCATAAATGAAGTGACCCAACTCGAGCCGGAAGTATTGGAAGAAGACATTGTTGAGTACTTAGCCAATCATTTCTGCCAAGACATAATTAACCGGGTAGCTCTTGAAAATATCAACACAATATCCGAATTATCAAAATTATTAAGAAGAACGGACGCGGTTAACTTGGAAGAGAGAGCCAATAGGCAAAATTATAACAACACGGATAGAAACTACAATAATTATTCAGGGGGGCAAAACAACTCAAATAACCAACGCACCTACAACAACGGTAACGATAATCGTAATAGCCAGGATAATAGGTACAACCGGTATGAAAGATCGGGAAATTATAACCACAATAATTATTCGGGGAACAACAATTTTGAAAATCGTAGGGGCAACAGTAACAATTTTAACTCAAATAATCGGGATAGTCAAGATAATCGTAATGGGGGATACAATTCGAACAGAAATAATTTTGGTCAAGGCAATTATTACGGAAATAATCGAAATTATAATCAGGGTTATCGCGGAAGATTCCAACGAGGGGGTCGATATGAAACAAACTGGCGCAACCACGATAATGATCAAAATGATCGGGATAATCAACGAGGGGAAGACGATCGCAATCAAAACACAAGGTCAGCGAATACAAATAATCGACCGATAAATAGCGTTACGGTAAATAGGACACCTGCTGTGGAAGAGGAAAACTCTCCACAGGATTTTCAATAAACGGCGTAACCAGGGAGGTGAAGATAAGCTCGTATGAACATCCGAGAGAGTTTATCAACATAGACGATATGGGGGATGTAGATGACAACAGCACAATCATTTCGTTCACAGATAAAATGGTAGGGTACATTTACGTTCCAGATAAATATTTAGTTGAAGCCGGGGATGAAAATTTATTAATAGAAAAAGGGGTAATATACAATGAAAATGATTTAGAAAATTTACAGGAGGCAAATTTAAATAAAATAAATTCGGTTACGCCAAACCATGATAAATTAGAAGAAGATAGAAAAAGAAAAGAGAGATTTAAAGAAAATGATAGATTGTATGAAGTATATAAAAAGGAAATTCAAGAGAAAAATCGAAAGAAAGGAGAAGATCGAAAAATTAAAAGAGAAAATCGAAGAAGATTAGCAGAAGAGCAAGATAAAACCGAAGAGATGTTATTAGCGATGGAACAAGAGAGAGAAGAAGAGATGTTAAAGACATCCGAACAAAGAAAGAAAGAAGAGGAGAAACTAAACAAAATTTTGGAAAATGGAAGAGAATATTTGAAAAAATTGAACCAATTAAATATTGACCGTTTCAATAGACAAGAAATTCGCCACAGCGAAACTTAAATCACTAAAATATTAACAACTTCAAAAATGGACCGCTGATATGAATAGCAGGAAGATGATAACGCTCCACAGCGAAACTTAAATCACTAAAATATTAACAACTTCAAAAATGGACCGCTGATATGAATAGCAGGAAGATGATAACGCTCCACAGCGAAACTAAAAAGAAAATCAACTTACAACTTCATAATTGACCGCTGAGAAAAATAGTAATGTAAAAGATAAATTCGCCATAGCAAAACTTAAAAAGAAATGGAAAATGACAAACACTGGAAAAACAATATGTAAATATAATTTTAAGAAATGGAACAAGGACATAATTAAATAAAATAGCAATGTAAATTTGATTAAAGCTATGAAAAGAAAACGATAAAATTGACCAAGATAAAATTTTAAAGATGCGACATTTATATAATTAGAAATTTATGAAAAGAAATGTTATTAAGATTCGAAAAATAAATGATTTAAACTTAAAAATGCAATTAGTAAAAAGAAATAATTTATAAAATGATGTAATTGATTTGAAAGGGAAAGGTTAAATTTAGAATTTGGGTGAAAAATAAACTTAGATAAATAATTATGAATTTAATTTGAAAAGATCAAGAAGTTTTAAATAAAATTGGTATTCAATTGAATACAATAAGAGATAAATGGGGGTAAATAAAATAAATGGTAGTTATATAAAATGAGGTGAATAGATAAATACCTGAATGTACCGAAATGAGAGGGCACAGGTGTAAAAGTTATGAATAAATAATTATGAGATTATATGAAGTTATATGAATTGAAATGGGACCCAAAAAGAGGTTACCAAAATAATAACGGGGAATTATATAGGAAAATATTGATTAAAGTAAGATAAAGAATACCAAATAATAATATGAAGCTATGAATTAAAGTTTAATGATTAAAAATTATGAAAACTAAAGGTAGAAATCACCCAAATATAAATAAATAGGTCAAAGATAGGAAAATTAATAAAAATTTTAGAATTTAAATAATATAGAATTATAACAGAAATCTTGGTCGAATTTACTCGTATAAATAAATAGGTTAGTTTGAATTTTTTTTATATAATTAGTTAGTTGTGTTAACATGATTAGTTAGGAAGTTTCAAATATTTTTATAATTTAAATAGTTAATTTTGAATATAATTAGTTAGTATTGAATTCATTTAGTTAATAAATTTCTACATTTGAGATAATTTAAGGATTTAATTTTGAATATGAGTTAGTATCATTACTAAACGTTACATTAAAATTTAGTTTGTTGTGTTTATGAGTAGATGCACGTGTGTGTTAATTAAGAAATTTACTACAAAAATAGGTATTTTCAAATAAATTTCAATTAAACACAGGGGGTAAATGCGCTGTACCAATACCACGTCAATAGAAATGATCACGTTTTGATTCAAAGTTTTTAATTTATTAACAAAGGTAGCACGAGACTTATTTGTTCAAACGAAAGGGTTTTATCCGACACCAAAGAATTGTTTTAACGTCATAAATTTAATGAAGATAAGGTCACGGAATGAGAAAACAATGTAAATTCAAATGCAACGTTTTAATTCAGTTTTTAAAATAAAGGTTTGTTAAAATTGTAAATTAATTTAAGTAGTGATATAAAAATGTAATTTGAAATCAAAAACAATTTGTTAAAAGTATTAGTTATAAAAATGTGTTGAAACGTAGAACTTTTAAAATAACAAACTTTTACGTGTCAAAGTGCCTCGATATTCAATGTACCACGAATGCGAAAAACATATTCTTCAAAAGTTTACTGGAAGACCACAGGAGATGTTAATACTTCAGAATAAATCTGAAACATAAAAATTCATTAAAATTTTACAAATTATTTTGGGCTAAGTACGAACCTGGAAAATTATAACGCAAATATATTGATTTTTACATCGACCAATAAAACAAAATCAGAAGTGCCGTGAAAAAGACCGGTAGCTATGGTAAAAACAATAGAATAGGTTGTTGATTGCTTAATAAAAATAAATGGTGGCAAATTTTTGTGTGTCCAGCTAAAAGTGAAAAATATAATAAAATTTGATTAAGAAAGTGATTAAAAAGTTAGTAATTGAAAGAACATTATACTTACGTATTTCAAAAAGTGAAAATCTGTGCAAAATTGAAAAGATTCACTATTATATTGAACGAAAACTTTGGTCACGATACAACCATAAACTACCACGAGGAAATTCAATCCAGAGAGATCGCACCCTTGAAGGTCATCGAACGAATACCACTGTATGATTTCATGGTATATGAACCAAACAAACAGAATTACACCAGATAAAGGTACAGTCCCATTCAAAATTATTAAAAACATAAAAATTTGTGCAAATTGACGATTAAATTCACACGTGCGGGAAAAACGTTTAGATTTATTATAGAATTAAGATCTTTGTTATTAGAGATAAGAATTTTATTAACCATAATTATTTACAATTTGAAATTTATAATAAAAAACGATTTGCTGTATCAACGGAGCATAATTTGTGTATGATCATTCCAAAAGCCACAATATTACATTTCAGATTTGAGATTTGGCTAAGGAAGGAACCCAGCTTGGGAAAAGGTAGGTCTGTGCTATCCGAACTAGTCAAGCCGAGGCATCAATTTTTATTATTTGTATTTGTCAAGAATAATTTGCTTATATTTCTATTGACGAGGTACTTTTATGTATACTCGTACAAGGTATTAACATTAAAACGTTTAGCTCCGGGGAGGCAAAGGCTTTCACAGCAATTTTGGCTAGCCCAACGTGAGGCTACGTCAGTACACAGCAATATATATCACGTTATCTGCTTTTAACATTTAAGATTAGCTATGGAACAACATTGATAACTTTTACCGCAGAGTTAAATAAAATATGAAAATAGTTGCGTTGACCTAGAAATTCGCAGTAGAACGTTCTGCATAGGTTAGTATAGGTAGAGCAGTTTATTTGGCAGATTTTAGTGGCACAGGCACTTATATAGTAAAAAAAAGTATTTAGATCATCTCACTAGTAATCATAATCGCTATTACTGAAGAGAGGCGAGAGCGTTTTAGAGGAATGAAAATTTGCAACATATTGTTTTCCATGTGGCTGTCTATGCAGTCTTAGGGGCTTACACTTTAGTAAATATTGTTGAAAATTTTTGGAAATCGAGCAAATGTAATAAAATTATTTTAAGCTCAGAATTCTGGTGTTGAAGAAATCTTCCATGTGCCTTATAGGTTTCCCTGACGTTGCCAACGTTATCTCCTACGTCTGTGTTGGGTGCATAAGTTTTAGCATACATATTGCCATGTATTGCTACTGTTTAACTCAGATTTTGTTTTATATAGCGGGATAAATTAAATGGCACTTAATTAAATAATGCTCCGACTAGCTTGCATGAAATTTCTTTTATTTTTGGCTCGAAAGTTGGGTCCATCCAGATTAATCAAAACACTTAAAATACGTCACCTTAACCAGTGATCTTTCTTATAAAGATAGCACAAATGAATCGTAACTTGTGTCTGCTTATTCTTCAATTTACGACTACTATTAATAAATTAAATCAAACGCAAACGTTATCAAAACCAAAAATTGATGCAATTTATTTTATACAATAAAAATTAAGGACAAATTATTAGTTTTCTTAACCTAAACAAATTAAATTTACAAAAATCAAGTAATTGCAATATTCCCCCAAAAATATTACGCGCGCCCGAATTTAAACGGTGTGTTTATTGTTCAAATAATTTACGCAACACATAAATTCTTACCGAAGTAAAAAAAGTCTTCCGGAGTTTACCGATCGGCCGATGTGATGTGAGATTCTCGAAACGTGCAGATCACCATCAAAGGCAGCTTCGAATCTTGAACCAAAGGACAGGTAGGAGTGACCAGTGAACAATCTCTTCTTCCGAACCAGATAATCGAATACGGGTAAGTAATTTGAGCCAATCTCTTCCAATATTTCAATATTCATCCAAACCATAAACATAACCACCAAATTGAAAGTCAGCGGTTCCAAAACTTTTCATAATATTTTGATCAAACGTAATATTCACTTTAATTATTTTAACTTAAATTAATTATTCATACGATTTCCAAAATTCCATCCAAATACAAGATAACCAATTCCAAATATTTTTCTACCCGTAATAAAATTATATCTTCACTTGACGACGATTGACTCATAAAAAATTATAATTTCAGAATCCAAATACTATTGACCAGTCTTCACACTTGGATGGTCGACTTAGAAACTTTTTATACCAAAACTAAATTCCAAATTATTAACAATTAGCGCGTCCTTATTATTCGACCGCTCGATTCGGAATCCAATACCAAAATTATTCAAATTAAACAGCGCGTCTGTACTCGACGACCGCTGACTTGGGAGTCTTTTTCTCTCGCTCCGTTATCGTTTTTACATCCCACCAATTATCCACTCGCGCGCACTCGCAAATTTTATAAATTATCACTTATTCAAATAACGAAAACCCTAATTTAACAAATAACCCAAATCAATTTAATTTGTTTCTCATTTTAAATTTAATTAAATAACCACCAATACTTTGTCCTTTACAACTTTCATATCTTTTCAGATCTAACAACGTTTACATCTTTATGGATAAATGAGGTAGAAGCAGTCAACAAAACTTCAATTAAAGAAGAGCCAGACACAATTTAGTCGCATGTTATGTTCTTATTAAATTAATTAAATTATGAGTGTTTTGACTAATTTGCCCAATTACGTCATACTACCCCCTATGGTCAACAGGACACGACAATATGTATTGCGGACCTTACCGCGTAACGTGGACTTCGAACTACTTTAATTTGAGAAGCTTTACTAGGTACATTACACTTTGGTGATTTGCCATTGGCTACCGAGAGAAAACGGTCATCCGTGCTATAATCGATAGATTTGTAGTCAATGTAGTGAAATTGATATTAATCATATTATCTGCATTTTTAGTTTAATCTAAAAAATATACAAAAACACTTTTCAGAAACTTAAAAGCACAAATTTTCGCAAGTAAATTACATTGTAAAATATAATTCACAAACGCTTCGCCAATACTTAATACTTAAAAAAAAATTTTATTAGTAACGAAATTGCTATTAAATTTGTATTACGAAATTACAAAATATTTAAATTAACAATAAGTAAAAGAACCACTTATTTAAATTAAGATAAAAAAAAACTTCTACAATGGGGATTCAAACTCCTGATATACGTGCAACAAAATCTGTATGCAAGTACGAGAACCACTGGGCTGTGAACCTATTTAGTTTTTAGTTTGTTTTCTGAACTTATCAATAGTGTAAAAACTTTAAAGTCCAAATTTCTCAAAAAGCAATTTTCATAGCACCTTAAAAAAACACTGTGTTCAATAATTTTTGGTTTTCTTTCATTGTATATCAACTATACAGGGTGTCCCCGTGACCGTGGAGAACCTTTGAAGTGGTGATAAAGGACACTTTTCTAAGACAAATTTTCAAATAAAATTTTTACCCAAGTCCAAACCCTTGGGGGTACCTCCCTTTAAAGCAATTTTTTGAATTTCTGATTTCAAACGCCCATAGCTCCGATATTATTGATTTTTTAAGGTTAATGGATTAGAACTTTTTTAAAGATCATTCGCTTGTCTACAAATTAGGTTATAACCCCTTATCGTCTAGAATCAACGGATTTTGAGTTATAAATTAAATTAAGGGAAAAAATGTTTAAAAAATTCAGGTTTTATTTTTTTTAATTTTCTTGCGAACCCCGTATCTCTTAAACGAAACGTCTAAGAGAAAAACTAACGTTTTTTGTTATAATAATAACGTTATAATAACGTTGTTTATTATAGTTGTTTGGGATGAGTGAAAATCGAGCAACTATGGCCTACAGTTATGGTTGTAATGGAATCACGTTTTAGAGTGAATAAATAATTTGTAAATATCTATTTCTGTATTTCTGTATTTTTATTTTTTATTATTTTTCGATCGTGTAATATCATAACAAGCTTTGCGATATTGCGAAGTACATGGGTTTTATTGTGACGGCCAGCAGGAGGACAAGGTTTTGCTGGGAGAGGTGGTAGTGAAGCGGAAACATTACACTACGCGAGTGTCAGCCGACAGCATCAGATGGTAATGTTAAGTCAATGCGAAATTATTATTGTTACATATTTATCTACAGTATAATATGGAAATATCCACAAAAAAAACGAAATACTATGACGTTCGCCAGAGATCCTGTAAGATGCAAATTGGTGGTCGAAGACGAAATTGTAGAGCAGGTAATGGAAATGAACTATCTAAGAGTAAAATTAACATGTGATGGGCAAATACAGAAAGAGACTAATGAACAAAATATGAAAGCAAATAGAGTGTCTGGATGCATGAACGATCTAATTTGGAACAATTAACATAATACACAGTGAGACGCAAAAGTAAGAATATTCAAGAGTGAAATAAGGTCGATTCTAACTTACGCAGCCGAGACTAAACCGGACACTGCGCCAACGGAAAGACAAACCGAAGTTGCAGAAATGAAGACTGAGAAGAATACCCGGAAAAACTAGAAGATACAAAATACCAAACATAAAAGAAACCTGCAATATCACAAACATCTCAGACTGGATAACCGACAAACGACAGCTGTCTATGATTTATCTTGAAAACCATACCATGATCAACCCCACTTTCTCCTTCTTCGATAACTTTAAAGTTTGGAACAAATTCGACTTTTAAGGGGCGTTTCTCAGAAAATACTCACACGCCAACCTTATCTTTTCAAGTGGCACTTTTTTCTGATATTAACATTTTTTTAAGCTATATGAAGTCAACGTAAATTTTTTAAAACTGCAACTCTTATTTGGCTTTCCGGATTGGATAAAACACAATTTTCTTAGTAGTATGAATATGTAAAAAACTATAATCTTGAAGAAAACAGTTTTTGAGATAATCAATCCTAAAGTTCCAAAAATGCATAAAAAAATCTTTTAAGGGGGCGTTTTTCAGAAAATACTCACACGCCAACCTTATCTTTTCAAGTGGCACTTCTTTCTGCTATTGACATTTTTTGACATTTTTATTGTCATGTCAATAGCAGAAAAAAGTGCCACTTGAAAAGATAAGGTTGGCGTGTGAGTAATTTCTGAAAAACGCCCCCTAAAAGATTTTTCTCATGCATTTTTGGAACTTTAGGATTGAAAATATAACACAGTAAAAAAATGTCAATAGCAGAAAGAAGTGCCACTTGAAAAGATAAGGTTGACGTGTCTGAGTATTTCTTGAAAAACGCCCCCTAAAAGATTTTTCTCATGCATCTTTGGAACATTAGGATTGATTATCTCAAAAACTGTTTTCTTCAAGATTATAGTTTTTACATATTCATACTAAGAAAATTGTGTTTTATTCAATGCGGAAAGGCAAATAAGAGTTGCAGTTTTAAAAAATTTACGATGACTTCATAGCTCAAAAATATAACACGGTAAAAAAAATGTTAATAGCAGAAAGAAGTGCCACTTGAAAAGATGGAGCAAGAGATAGCCGTACAAATGAAAGATGGAGAGTGGGGCGACCCAAGAAAAGATGACGAGATAGCTTATGACTTACAATGAGAGCGTTGGTTAGAAACAGGAAAACAATCATAAAGAAAGAGAAGAAGAAGAAGACATTTTTATTTTGTGCTAGTCCAAGTAACAATTTCTGCTGGCGATTACCTGTAAAATCTATATTTTACTGGCAGACATCTGGCAGACGGCGTTTACAGTTTACTTGGCTATTGCTGTCAATTTGTTATTATAGGGGCCTGGCAGGTATTCAATTAGAAGTCACTATAAGCTTGTTTTTACAAGCGCCTGACAGGTACTCATTTACAGCTTGTTATTGCAGGCGTCTGGCGGGCACTCATTTACAAGTCGCTGGAAGTTTCTTGTGGTAGGAATTCGCCAGGGACTCTTTTACAAGTTAGTTTAAGCTAATTTAATTGTAATTAATAATTTTTCTACAACTTTTTACGGCGCTCTATGATTAGAAATTATAATTAATATGAAATTTACATTGTATGAAAGATGCCCACAAGGTAAAATTGAATCGGTGAGATTAAGAACAGTACATGTCCAGAAGTTTAAATGTTGAGGAAATAAAAAAAACTGTTTATTTTGAATGTTAGGCTTCTTACAGGTTTGGTATGCACAGATAAGTTTTAGTGTATCATATTAGACATCCGTTAAACTAAAAATAAAATTTGTCAGTTGATGCATATTTGATATATTCACAAAAACAAATTAGGACTTGTACTGTTCTTAATCTCAATTAGGTAAAAATTGCAAAAAATAAAAGAATATCATATGGTAAAGCATATTTTATACAGCTGTAGAAATGATCCGTTGTATATATTGACGTGTTCTTTTCAGTCCAGCGACCAACCATTTATTTTGTTGAAATCCGTGAATTCAAAATTTTTATTTAACTTTATTTTTCTTTTCCAAAACACTTTAATAAAACACAACTCTTACAATTTTAAACTAAAACTTTCTTTTTTTTTATTTATAACAAATTAACTCTACAAAATTTACAATGGACTCGCTCAAAACGTCCTATTCGCTCGAATCCTCGTCGTAGACTCTTTTCAAGCGTCCTCTACGGTCGACTGCCTGGAGGTGACTTTTTAAACGTCCTCTCCTCTTCACTGCTTGGAGTAGACTGCCCCCCTTCTCCTTTCAACGCAAAAGTTCCTTCGTCTCTGCGCACACGGATATCCATTTTTGAAATCCCCCTCCTTTCCAATTTCATTTACAATAATTTTTACATTTTCAATTTTAAACATGTTAATTTTTAATTTTAATTTTTGAATATTTCCGAAATTTGGCTAGGCATTGAAATACAGTTCAATATGATGAACTGGAAGTATGGGTTTTTGTAAATTTGACTCTTTATCAGTTGCCATCCGAAGAATTGTTCATTGTTCGGAAAGGAACAAATTTAGTATTTTTCTGGTACATCTCTGTGGATTATTTGATAGCTTTGTTTTATTTGGTCAATCCAGATCTGTAGCATCTGATAAATCATCTCTCGTGGATAATTTTGAGACCCAATTTGTAACTCGGGGTCGTTGACCTGAAAATAATAATTATGGTTATATTTTATTAATATTTAAATTTTTATCATTATGGAAATTCATACTTACATTTATATTATTGTTATCTTGTATTATTTTATATTTGCGATAGTTTTTTGCGCTAATAATAATTAATAGGTCATAAGGTCAAATTTCGTAAAATATGTGCGTATGTTTGTAGCCTTTAAACTGAAAAATTTAAAAATTAGGGCTTTTTGTAAAATTGTAAGTGCTGTGAACATTTAATAATGAAATGAAGATTTACCACAAATCTTTCGAATCCAAAAAATCATTATTTTCATCTATAATTTTGAAAATATTTCAATTGAACGTTGCCATTTCCGGAAGATAGGCGTAGGCTATAAAAGGAATTGAAATTTTTCAACCGCGCGCAGTCGATTTTATTAGATGCCACAGAAAACATCGTCAATAAGTGTAATATTTTTGGACATTTGAATTTTGTAGTTGGTACTAGTTTGAAAAATTTTGATGGTTCGTCAACAATTTTGTACTTTTTTTTGGCGAAAAGATTTGGAAATTTATTCGATTAATATTGTTGATGCCAAGTTCGAATTGTCACCTCTACGACAATCAGTGGATTTTATAGCGATTGTGTACATCAAGTATACTACGGCTAGGTTATGTTTGGAGCCTTTTTCTTAGTCGATGGTGGAAGTTTGAGGTTATCTGGAAAAAGAAGTTTTGCTTATGCAATTAATTTGGAGATTAGTCAAATAAATTTGGAAAATTGCATTAAAGTTTACGTACCTGAATTGATTGGATATGTTGATGGAATTTTTCGTACAAGCGTGGCGTTACTAGATGAATGCAGAGATACTACTGAAGCCAGAACAAGTGCATCATCATTTTCAACAGAAGGTATTTGTGTAAATTCTAGTGGCGTGGATATTAAAGGTAAAAGCACTTACAAAATTTATTATAAAACTGTTTCATATTTTTCTGACCATATTATCGCGGTGTATATTAGCGGACAATATTATTATTTAGAAATTTTGTATTCATTGTTTAATTTCATAAGTTTGAATTTTTATATTTTTGCGAACCATAATTATTATCCATTTGGTGTTGTAAATAAAACCAATTCAATTGTTTACGAGAGATTGATTTATTTCTTCAGTTCCAACGAAGTAGGCTACATTCACGGAGTTGTATTAGAAATTTACATCAAACAAAGCGTGGTATACCAACATATCGTCTACATTCTTATTTTAAGTAATAGAGTTGATTTATCAAATAAGTTAAAGTCTCAGTTTAATTTACAAAAACTATATACTGCAATTCAACATTATAAAAAAATTAAACATTAAAAAGTCTCAAATTAAAACAAAAGCTCTGAAGTTAGCCTAGGTAAGTGAAGTTGTGATCGTCATATCATTTCTTGGGCGATACAATTGCCATAGTGCAAATATCACAACAATATATATTTTATTAAACAATCGTAGAAAAATAATCATAGTTTATCAGAATCATCACCATCGTCGATATTAGTGGTTGGCCAGGATGTTATATGATAATAAAACTCCAGCTGTTCTCCATTATATGTATTTCATTACCTGTTTTATGTCGATCATTTCTTTATAATTAATTGGAACTGGATTGGAATAGGCTTTATTGGTAGGAATCTCTGGACTTTGATTTGGTTTTAATAACTTGAACTTGTATGAAGAAGCTCCGTCTATAAAGTCAAAGCATGAAACGTAGCCAGGATTTGATGCGTCGTACACAAACTGCATGTATTTGGAAATTGTAAAATTTCCATTTGCGACTATTTTACAAGTTTTTTTGTAGACTGACGGCCACCATTTCTTAAAATCAAGTACCATATCTCTGTAAGAAATGATACTTATCGTACTAAATGGAATTTTTTTTGGCATTTTAATCATTGCCTCATATTCTTCTGGGACGTATACACGATCACATTTTCTGATTAATCTTTTCGCACTCCCAAAATTCGCACTGCAAAATGCATGACTGATAAAATATGCGCATGGCACTCTTATATCATTTTATCTATTGAGAATAAGAACAGTACAAATCCTGGACATGTACTGTTCTTACTCTCAATGTAAAAATTTACCCACTGGAAAGTGCTTTTACAAGATGATTTTAATATTGTTCTTTTACCCATTCGATGCAGCTTCGTATTTAAAACAAAACTGCTATGACAGGTGAAAATGTCATTTTCTGGACTTGTACTGTTCTTAATCTCACCGATTCAATTACTATAACGTTTATGAAAACATAACCAAGCAATTAATGCATTGAATTAAATGAAATTACAAACAAACTGTGGGTTACTTTGTGTACAAGATTATTTCTTCCTTTCTTTTCTTTGACTCATCAACTGTCTTTTGTATTTGTTTAGCTACATGAGGGACATACAAATTTGGGGTAATTTTTGCAATCAGCGGCTTTACACAACGTAGGGTATTTAGACAGGTCACGTGCTTGTGGGGGCCCCGGGGGTCGCGTTAGAGTTTGGTTCGCTCGTTCAGGCCTGAAGTTGGGTTGCGGTTGGCAAAATTACACACAGTACGTTTTATTAATTTTCTTTATTAAATTCACACTAAAGATCGGCCTCCATATCGTGCTAAATAAAATTATTATAAAGAGAGTTATGGAAAATGTTGTGTGGTGGGGGAGAGGGAAAGTTTGATTATAAATTTCGAAGGTTTTACTTATTACATTCTCACCGTAGATCCTTATACTGCATGGAAAGACTCTATTTCTCTATCAACAGGTTGTAAGTACGCACGCTCTTCACTTAATCGAGATTATCCTTGTTCACTTTTCAAAATGTTGACTGTTCGCTATAGTAAATAGTTCATACAATCGAATATTCACTGAATACTACGAGGGCGGATTATTAAGTCCTTAGAATGAGAAAGTAAAAACAATTTTTTTGGGAAAATTTCATTTTATTTTTCAATATAGTCTCCTTTTAGGTCGACACACTTGATCCAACGCGGTTCAAGTTTTTGGATGCCATCGGTAAAGTAAGATTTCTCAAACTCTCCAAAATAAGCATTTGTTGCATCTATCACTTCTTCATTTGACGTAAATCTTTTTCCTCCGAGCCATTTCTTCAAGTTTGGAAACAAGTAGAAATCACTAGGAGCTAAATCTGGTGAATATGGTGGATGTGGAAGCAATTCGTAGCTTAATTCATGCAATTTTGCCATTGCAATTCTTGATGTGTGAGCTGGTGCATTGTCGTGATGAAACAGGATTTTTTTCTTGTTTAAATGAGGTCTTTTTTCTTGGATAGTAGTATTTAATTTGTCCAATAATTCAGCATAGTATTTCCCTGTTATTGTTTTTCCTTTCTGGAGGAAGTCAATTAACACTATTCCATGAGCATCCCAAAAAACAGTTGCCATAACCTTTCCAGCTGATGGAACTGTCCTTGCTTTCTTTGGAGCACTTTCACCAGCTTCCATCCATTGTTTTGATTGTTCTTTCGTTTCTGGGGTATAGTAGTGAATCCATGTTTCATCGACGGTTATGAATCGGCGCAAAAATTCTTTGGGATTACGCTGAAATAATTCCAAACTTTGCTTTGAAAGATCCATTCGATTGCGTTTCTGATCGTTTGAAAGCAAACGCGGCACCCATCTCGCAGACAACTTTTTCATATGCAGTGTTTTATGTAAAACATCCCAAACACTTTTATACGTTATTCCACATAAGTCAGCTAGCTCACGCAATTTCACTCTTCGATCATTTAATACAGTACGATGGATTTTTTTGACAATGGCTGGAGTAACAACGTCTTTTGGACGTCCTGGCATTTGTTCATCACTTGTGCTTTTACGACCACGTTTAAATTCATTATACCAATTATAAACAGTTGCAGTCGACGGAGCAGATTCACCCAACACTGAGTTCATATCAGTAACTATTTCTGAAGGCGTTAAGCCTTTGAGATACAAGTACTTGATAACCGCATGATTTTCGTTTTTCTCCATTTTAGCAAATTTATACAAATTGTTCACTTTAAATGACTATCAAAATTCAACGATTTGACATAAATGGATGAAATTAGAAACTTTAACTTTCCAAGGTTGGTACTTCTAAAAAATAACACTAAATTGGCCAGAGTGGTGACATATCTGTTTCATTCTAAGTACTTAATAATCCGCCCTCGTACTGTACACTAAATTACAGGATCGGTGGTATTCCCCTATTAATTTTAAAGCTTTTCTATCTACCTACATTTTACCAAATAGAGTTTTGACACCTCAACGTGTTTTCATGTTACAGCTTACTTATCTAAAATTTAAACATCTGGTTTACCTCACTTAGTACATAAAATTGAATAAAAGTAATCTATCCATTGTTTATAACTCCATGAGTTAATGAAACATTCTGTATAGACTAGTACATGGAAATAATATTTTCTTGTCAAGTAGTAAGAGCTACTATAAAATATAAACTACATAGTAAGTGTAACACCCTGTACAGGGAAGGCGCTATCCAATAATTGAAAACAACGAAAAACACAAAGCCGGATAATTATGAAGAATAAAAATAAAATTGAAAACAACATTTTCAGTTTTGTGTAATACGAGTTGCGGTTTGACACCATTGCGTATATTTTATTAAGTCTCACCTGTCGCGGCTCGTTTGGCTGTTCCCAAGCAACCGAAGCAACGGATGTCGTGTCTGTCTCGCACGCTGACGGGTAATTATACGATGACAGTGACATAGTGTGCGGCTCGCTTCTGCATTTTTAAAACTCCCAACTCACTGCCTCATCATCATGATATACCGTCGTTGTGGCATATAAAAATTCCTAACATTTGCAATTTCCATCGAACATTTTCCATTAAGAGCAGGAATAATAAATGGCAAATATTAAATGTGTATTACGTAACACCACGCAGAGCAACTTCTTGTACTTATACACTCGGTAGATTGACATGACATCATCAAGATAAAAAAGACTGTCCACACGGGTGAATGCACTCCAGTGTCGGACGTCATACCAATTAAACTTGAATAATGGAATAGACGGTACCTGCCACGCCATATCAGTGATTGCGACAAGTTTATGGATTAGCTACATACTAGCAAATCAACATAAATATAGCCTGCATGCTAAAAGTTAAGTGACATTCAGCTGCCACAGTATCAGCTGTCACTAGCGTCACGGTGCCTGAAAACTTATTTGAAGCTGTATTTAGCGTCGCCGCGATGCCACGAGTCACAAATATATTACGCGTGAATGTGCGTCCATTAGTCGCTTTTCGTGTTATGGAAACATAAATGTCATGTCGTTTGAAAATTTAGATCCTACTTTATTGCTATCTTCTTCGTAAGTATTATGCTCCAAGATCTTGTATTTTACAAAAGACTGCATATAGTTGTCGTTACTCAAAAGTGAATCACGACAGCGTTAGAAGATAATATATTAAAATGGTAATGGGTAGTACTACCGAATTAATTAAATTAAAAGTTGAATATTAATTTTTGGGCATCATCTAGTATGCTGGAGATTGACTGTTATGATGAAGGAGGAGAAGTTAAACTATTGTAACACACGCATGCTTGTTCACTTTACATTATACCGCCTCTTATCGGCTCTCCAAGAAAATTTATGACGACGCTTTTGATATGGGTATGATAAATGACTCCTGAGATAGCTTTATTTATTCATCGGGTTCTTGTGGCGCTATAAACCAACACAAGTGCTGCTGCCTGTAAAAAAACATGATTAGGGTTCAACCCGGGAGGCAAGACTTGCCGCTTATGGTCAGATCCATTCGTCATCGAGCTTAACGATTAGCTTTTACAAGCTGCATTTATACAAATGACACAAACGCATATGTTTGAGGTCCCATATGGTGTTGGAGCGTAAACCTTTTCTCACAATATCAGTGGTTTATTCATTTCGAAACGAAAGCATTATTTATCAAGACGTAACTCACCAACACAATGTTGCTCGTAAATAATATCCGATTAAAAGGAAACAAGCCACAATTTCAAAATGCACGGTATAAAATATTGGGGTAATGTACTAGGCCGTTCTTATAAAATGGATGTGTACCTCGTAAAACAGTCATAAAATATACGATGCAATAAAGTGTTCGCTCGGTGGTGCTATAATTGCACTTAATGAATATTTATCGGCATCTCGGCATGTTGTGTTACATTATACGGGCCTTGTGCACGAACAGCGCCTATAAAGTCTCTTCGACCTACACCACTCATCTACATTCAACTCGCTTACATCTTGCCATTTATAGATTACCATTGCAGTTACAACGGACATTAAATAATGTTATAATCCCACATAGAAATTAAACCATGTTTAAATAATAATTATATAATGAATCATCGTTTAGTGAATCGGAAGCGATGAAGAGCCCTCAACAAATGTTGCAATCCTGCATTGGTATTTATAAGCGAAACAATACGAAATGACAAAAGTATTTGTAAAACGATATCACGAAGGAAACAGGTGCCAAGTTTTCTGGAGGACGACATTTTGCTACGGATTACGACCAAGTTCTCTCAGACCTTGTTAGTTGTGTTCGGTGAAAGGTCGAACCACCTTGTCATTTGTCACCGAGATACAGTCACAATTTGTTAAATACCGCATTCGTTATCTTATTTATCTCCCTGACAAGTTTACTTGCCTGTTCAATGTTAATTATATAAATCTCTGAAATACGATATTAGGTAACTGTTAATTTTATTACCAGCCACATTAAAATACGAGCTACATCAATTTAAATGCTTATTATACCAGTCTTAATAATTATGTCATCAATCATTAAGGCAACTTTTTGACTTTTCAAAAGGACGGTGATTAATGTTCGTAATTAATTAATGTTATGCCTTACAAAAACGTTAAAGCAGATCCAATATTTCAAGCTCAGTTGCATAATTTAAATATGAATATGAATAAGCGTAACTTAATGGACTCTTGAAGTTACATAAGTTAAATTAATCTATGCGTACCTTCGCATCATTTTACAAGACAACCTTTTCAACATTACAACTTTTAAATCAGATAAAATTTTAATTTACTTTAGTAAAAATTTTCCTGCTATTATCATGCGGTAATAGCTAAACACATGTTCACGTAACCAGGCGTAATGTTTAGTTTTTCTAGATTATAACCGATTACTTTATTGCGCCGACTTTAATCAAGATAAAAGATAATCCGACTTTAAATAAATTCACTAATTTTAAGTAACACATTAATCAAAATCGTTTCTGGTTTTTACGAGTTATGATCAAGTCCAACTTGATTCGATTTTTAATAAACACCATTGAGACAAATTTTCGTATATAACTCGAGATGTATTGCTTCACCCAAAAGATACCTTTGATGAAGCTTCAATCGGCTCAGTTCCGGAGCTTAATTTTTTAGCAAGGGGTGTTTTATAAATATAAAAGATTCACAGAGTAAAATTAATTTCAGAATGTAGCAAGCAGTATGTAAGGCTAGTGGATACGGATTTAAGGTATAAATGAGTTAGACAAGAATAAAGAGGGTCGAGTTCAGAAGCGGTCAGATCCAACATGAACACAAGGAAGACACAACATTAACACAACATGACATGAGAGCGCCTCATTTGACGAGATCAAAAGAACCGCAATATGTGTGGGGCGTCTTAGTTCCCCCCAACATAACTTGATGCAAACCAACTGACAGTACACTAAACATAACCACCATATGCAACTTGTCAATTCAGGTTAGCGCCTTAATTTTTAATAGGGATTTGTGTCTGTCAGTGAAGTTTTTTACATGTAAATTTATTTACATGCTTAAAGTAAAATAAATAATTGCCGGGTTGTGTTGAAAATTGGACGATGGAACGAATAACATCTTGATTTATTATACTCTCTTAACGGAGATTTATTATTTTTTCATAATAATTGATGAAAGTTGTTCTTAATATTTAAACGATTGTTTAACACTTAACCAATGAAAAAAACGCTTTTGATTTTTAATTCGTTTGGAAATGTAGATTTATGTTTTTTTTTAATTTTACTTAATATTATTATTATCAACGGTCTTAAATTTCTTGTTATAATATTAATGGAGAAGATTTTAGATTGATAGTTGTGCATTTGACTGCAAATGCAATTAATATTCGCCCGGTTTGACTCCGCGCGGAGCAAAACAGTAAATGCACTCGATCAGCTTCGTCGCGACTACTCCGATTGGACAGCCGCAGACCTTTTGATAACTAAAATACCCTCTAAAAACGGAAATGTATTATACTAACTATTCGCGTAATATCCAATATCCGGTTCGGAGCTCTCATTAAACTGTAGATCCCTTTTATGCATGATAACTCTTCAATGGTGCAGATTGCAGGTGGAAATTCTAAATTACCACTACTACACTTTCAATATCAAATTAATTTATTGTTTTAGGAACCGTATCATTGAACTGCTGAACAACTTGTGAATTCTTTGTGTTGAGACAACAATATCTCAAATAAAAACAAAAAAAGAGTTGGAAAAGTTATGGTAGAATCGGTTCTCTGCTACACAGATGTGAAGTTTGGAGCTTAAATGTAAATATGCAAAAAGTACTAATAGCAGTCGAAATGGACTATCTGCGAAGAAGTGCTGGAGTATCCATGTTGCAACTTGTAAGAAACGAACAGACAATAAATGAAATGAAATCAGATGAAGATGTGATCCAAAGAATTGAGAAACTGGGCTTGCGTTGGTTTGGGCATTTACTGAAAATTGAGGACAACAGATGGCCAAAAAGGCTGTTGAAATAGGTACCCCCAGGAAGAAGTAAGCATGAAAGACCTAGAAGATCTTGGAATTATGGGTTAAGGAGGACTATGGTAGAAAGAATCCTATAGAAGAACAATATGCGTCCAATAGTCAGAGGTGGAAATTGAGGATCGGGTATATAATTTATAATTGTATGGTGCAATATTCAATGCATAATTTATTCAAGTTTAATGTAGGTATACTGTGGTGTTTTAAAAAAATAGCGCCACGTTGGGCGAGCAATTTAAAGATGTGGTGTTCCTCCGCTCCTAAAATTTCACGCAGAAAACTTGAAACACCTTTACTCTTTCGATTAATCTCAACTTTATTTTACAACTTCGAAAAATATAAAATTAAACTTTTATCCGCTACGCGCGGACCCGACCGTCTGATCCCACATTTTTCCACTTATCTCCTTGAACACTTGAACGCAAATTTAAAATGTTTATCGTAAATTCAAATTATTCAAATCATTAAATACAAAAATATACCTGCGGGAGGAAAATAACAGGTCAACTTCTCCCTTTGGATTGAGAAAAGATTTGTTAACATAATCTTTACGAAATACAATTATTCATAAAAATACATTTGATGGTAAATAAATGGTTTTTCATCGGCACGAGTCAAATAAATTTACAATAACTAAAGTCTAAAAATTATAACCAAAATTAAATTAACCCTTCGTTTCATATTGTTGCAGATTTACTACAAATATTTTACCTCCCATAAATTTCGGATATTAAACAACCTTCCATGGTGTAGCAAATTTGCTACACATGGTATATGCACATAGTTTGATATTTTATTCAGAGGTGGCAATTATTTGCAAGATGCTAAACGTCATAAGGGATCAGCAGCTCCTATTCCACCAAAAGATGTGCGTTTGGACGAGAGTTCGCATTGGATCACATATGAAGTGCAGCGAGAAAGATGCAAGCTTGAATGCAAGTTACCTAATTGTAAAGGATTCACGCATTTTAAGTGTGCGAAATGTGCAGTGCATTTGTGCCTTACAAAAGACAAAAACTGTTTTAAATCATTCCATGTAGTCGTATAAGTTTTTTTAGCTGTATTGTCATGGTGTTGCATATTTGGAACATATATTTTTTATTTGTTTAATTAAAAACTATAGAGTTTTGATTTTTTTACTATTTTTCCCATAATCTACAACACACAATGACTTCAAAAAGATTTTTTTTTTAATTTAAATCTAGAAACGAAGGGTTAAAATATTATTTCTATTTATTACACTAAATAAAAATTCCCCCTTAAGTGAAGTATCCACCCTAAACTACATTTGCTTCAACACAAAAAGTTTCCTTCTGTTCACATTTTACAAATATTTATTAATTTTTTTTTAATTTGACCCAAAATGGAGTCCATGGTCTATTCTTGTAATCGACATATCCGTCTTCCATCTCCATCTCACGTGCTTTCACGAGATGACTCCTGTTAAAGGCCTCCATATTTTAGGTGTTGTGCCGACCATCCTGTTAAATTTCATCCAACCAGACCCAATCGTTTTCATTTCATTTCCAACCTTCTTTTCGACCACTATTAATGAATTCAAATAGGAAGTTGCGGCTTCTTCAACTACGTTGTCCTGTATCATTTTCCTTAGCTCGTTCCATACTTGTGCTTTATACGCTAATTCTACATTCTTACAAGTTTTCCCATTTTTCATACTAATCGTTCGTTTATTTTTATTACCATCTTCCACATCCTGTTCTCCTTCAACCGTAATTTCATTAACAATTATTAATTTGATCTTCCTCATTAACATCTAACATCTCTTCTTGGTCTATCCATTCCATATCTTCTCCCCCTGGATATTAATTTTTTTGTTTGGAACGTTACTTCCATTTTTTCACAATAATTTTTGTTGGTTTCTTGCATTGTTTCTTCTACGCTGTCTTTTAATTCTTTAATTCTTGTATCAAAATTTATTTTTATATCCTGTATGCCCATGTTTAGTATTTCTTCCGTGATAGTTTTTTTTGTACGTCTCGGACAGCTGTACCAAAATTTTCCATCTTCTTTTGGAACTCAATCTGGAATCTATTTATCATCTGTTTCATGTTATTTTGCATTTCTTGGATTGATGTATCTATTTTATTATTTGTTGTTTTATTTCTTTTTTATAATTTTTTATTGATTATGTCTATTGTTTTTACGTTGGTGTCTATTATTGTTTTTGTTAATAATTTCAAAATTTCTTGACATCCAAATTCAGGATTTATTGTATACTGAAAAATATTAGCACCATAAAAGGAATCTTCTTCTTCCGATGCGTCTACATTCATTTTTTCCGGTGTACTTTCCCCTAAAGGTTCAGCCTTATCATCCATCTTAGCAAAAAAAACTCCAATCTCAGGGGTAAAGTAAGTCCAATTTCCAATTGCAAGCCACGCTATTATTGGTAAAGCTAATACTCTCGAAATTGTTATATTTCCTTATCGTGGTTATAAAAAATAGCCACACGTTGGGCGAACCAATTTAAAGATGTGGTGTTTTAAAAAAATAGCGCCACGTTGGGCGAGCAATTTAAAGATGTGGTGTTCCTACGCTCCTAAAATTTCACGAAGAAAACTTGAAACACCTTTACTCTTTCAATTAATCTCAACTTTATTTTACTACTTCGAAAAATACAAAATTCAACTTCTATCCACTACGCGCGGACCCGACCGTCTGATCCCACATTTTTCCACTTATCTCCTTGAACACTTGAACGTAAATTTAAAATATTTATCGTAAATTCGAATTATTCAAATCATTAAATACAAAAATATACCTGGGGGAGGAAAATAACAGGTCAATACTGAATAAACCGAGGGACTGCAGTAGGACACTATTAATATAGTACCTTCTCGGGGGAACTTGGAACCCCTGGAGAACGCGTTCCTAGGTGGCAGATAGGGGAGTGCTTCTCCGATATGGGTGCTAGGAGGAGAATAAAATACCTTCCGCAGTGCAGCAACAGTGCCTGTCCCAGATTGGGCGGCTGCAACCCTTATGTAGAGACCACTTAGAACTTAAATAAGGGCTCACCAAGGTAGACTGTTCTAGGATAGTGGACATATCAATGGTTGGTAACGCTAAATTCCCGAAATTAACAATGGCAACCAAAGTCTCGATTAGAAAGACTATTATCCACTCGCCAACACGTTCGGCAAGCGTGGTGTGTTAGATACCAGTACTTCTTATGGAAACCAAACTCTTACGATGACGAATTTTGAAAATGAAATACCCTACGTGAGTAGAGCTAGTAGCTCAGAATCTCACACTGATTATTTAGTCTGCTCCGCAATTTCTAGGGGGGGAGGCAAAAACTCATCAAAATCACAACAAAACGACCAATACGAGAAAAAATGATGTTTCATTTTTTGTGGGAACGTATAATATTCTCACAATGCAATTAGAAGAAAATCTCACTAAGCTCGAAGAACAGCTAAAAAACATCAAATGGCATATTTTGGGGATGCAAGAAACACGACTTAAAGAAGAAAAAGTAACGCAACTGAAATCTAGAAACGTTCTATTTAAAAACAATTCCTAGTTGTCTCCTAAGCCCATAGTTAACAAATAGTTAAAAAAAAATGGTGTAAAAAGTCATGTTTAACAGTTGTTGTGGGGGATTATAACGCAAAGATCGAAAAGTAAGGAGCATACACTCAGATTGCATTGGAAGATATGGGCTCAGAGAACGAAAGACGAAAGTTATTTAGAGTTATTTAGATGTTTCCCTGGAATATGTGAGGAGGAGGTTTACTGTAATCTGTTATTGACTTGGTCAGTTTCATTTACCGTTTTTTTGAGATTTCTTGAGGTGAGCGATGATGGCTAGATGGATGGTCAATATGTATAGAATGGTCGCCGACACTGAAATGTACGCGCCAGATAGCTGCATTTTGTAGTTTTTGTGGTAATTTAAAGCACCGTGAAATTAAATTTTTCTTAAGCGTAGATTCTATGTTTATTCGGATATTTAGAATATGTGTAACATCGAAAATCGCCTTGTTTTGAGGTATCTTCTTCATGGAAGCATCATCACACCATTATTGCATCTCACTGATGAACTCAGTAGGAAAACATTGGGATAACAGGCCATCCTTTACGACTTTTACATTCAGATCTTGGTGGATTCCGCGTAATGATGATTCGTAGTGGCTTATCGTCTTGGTAGCCAATGAGAGAAAAATTCCCACATGTCGCGATAGTCCTCCGGTGTGGAGGATGTGATGGGAACACTCTTCGCAACATTTGTGTGCCTTTGGAGTACTTGATCTGTTCATATTTGAGTTGAAGCTACTTCCTGACTCCCTGTTTCCTGTTCTCTGTTCCTTTTGGTCGGTTGGTCAATACTAGTGTGAAGAGGGGGATCTAGGAAGGAAAGGTAGAGGTGATAGAAATATCGCGGCCTATATAAGTTGAAACAATTTTAAAATAGGACCGGTAGACTTCAAACGCCACCGCCTTACGCAAGCTTCTGTAAACTGAAGCTTACTTATCTTTTTTTGTTAATGCCTTTTGATGTTCGTATAGACTAGCTCCTGATTTATTGCGGAGGCTGGATCGCAGGTAAGTTGAGGTACCGAAGACAATGTTTCTTGTAAATAAAACACCATATGAACCACAATAAATTTACTAAAGTTTTGAAAGTATCAAAATTATTATAAGCAAAATAGTTATAATAGAAGGGTATGCAATAAACATCAACTGCAAACGGAATTCTCTTTCAAAAAGTACAGTGAGTGTAGTTATTACTTCTCAGTAGCAACGTAATTATCAAACTACCTAAATGCAGGTCACGCCAAAATGAAAGGAAAATGTATGGGACATAATATTTTACTTGATCTGTTAATTTTTAATATTTAAGATTTAATATTTATCATTAAATATCTTTTAAGAGAATTCAATATACAGTACTGAAAATGTCGCATTACAGTAGGTACGAGTACAATAAATTTACGGTATCCTACAATGTCAACGGCAATTTCACAGTAAATATTAATTAAAACAATAAACAATGTCAATAATTTTCTATCACTTAAGGTTCAGCACTACATGTCGTAAAATTACACTTCAATATCGATAATATGTGTCATAAGTCATAACTCATGCCGAAAAAGAGTACTTTCAGTACGTGGAACATAAATTATTATTACTTAAAGCTTTTTTTAAACGATTTAAAAAGTTACAGTACAAACCAAAAAAATTTGTCGGTATTTGGAGGACTTACATGGAGTTCCAATTGTTTCAGATTGAAGTTCTGAACTTACGGGATGCGCAAGGGTCACTAAGGTGATATCATTTTATCTTATTATCACCTATATGGATTCGCGTTAATAATACTAAAGTTATAGAAAACGGCTATCTTTCAGACACAAGAATTCAATATGAAGTCCATAATAAAAATAAACTTCCTTTATATGGCAATTCTTCACATAGGTACAATAATATATTATGTAATATGCCATAATATATTATTGTTGGTTTATTCACGTTATCGTACTAACGATCGTACTTGCCATATATTAATATTTAAAATTAATTGTAATTCATATAGATATTGATCTAATAATATTACTTTGTAAATTGTACAATTATTATAAATAATATTCTTTTTAAAATTTTATGATACCTTATATTACGTAGTGAAGGTTATCATAAAAATAACAATTTCGTTTAAAACGAATTAGGTAGTAGGTAGTAATATTATTAAAATCAAAATAAAGTAATTGGTACATAATAGGTATATAATTAAATATAATACCTTGCATTATTTATAAAACAGCATTGTTAAGAAATAACATTTTTCTCCACTGCTAAAGAAAGCAGTGCTGTCTGGTAGATTGGAATGGTCCACGTTCTGATACACTAGATAGAAAGTGTAACTTTCTACCCATGTTATATTGTGAGGTTATATTTTTTGTAAGTGATATGCTTGTGTCTTCCTTTCCTTACTTAATAATTAGTTTTAAATTATAGTAACGCACTGAAATGGTGTTAAAATATTTTTGATTTAAAATTTATAGTTCTTTCTAATAGTTATGTTTACTTAGATATTAAAATAAAAGTGTCTACTAATGTAATAAATTCTCATTTTTATCAACCTTTCTTTTTATATTGGGTATTTCATTACTAATTTAATCACTTTTTGATTTTGGATATGGTCCTGTCCTGGAGGAAAGGCTGAATGCATAGTCGCTCCAAAACAGACCTTTATGTAACTCGCAAGCTAGCAAAGCTCGGTTCCGGTTCGTTCTACTATGTGCTTGCTCATTCCATAAAAATACCTGTATTTCTCCCATACCCGTAAACAGCTATTTTGGGTGGGAAGCAGTGCAAATTAGAAGAATACTTGGAAATATTTTTTGAATGTAAGGTATAGTTTAAAGTATTGATGTCTTAACTTGTTAAAAATATTTCAAAATTACATCCTTTATTTTACTTCAAATTCTTGAAATGAAGCTACATAAAATTGTTTGTTCAAATATAAACCATGATACTGTGTTTCGCTCTGTGGAGCTTTTCAAATGGTTGTAATATCTAAATAACTAATGAATTCAACATTCGCGAATATTATAAAAACAAATGTTTAATTCAAAATTAATTAATTTTGAAATTAATACACTATTAATAACTAATTAATACATACTTCAATTTTAATTAATTTTTTTTTCACGTGCAATTAGTGCTACGTTGTTTATCTACCAACATTTTTCTACTGACCTTAATTACGTGGCAGTTAATATCTTACTAATTGTATTGTATTATATTTATGGAAAAACTGCTTTATAGGTATGTGAATAAATCCATACTAACAAATTACAAGTCCACAGTTTTTATATAAGTACTATACATGCATATTGCTGTGTACTGACGTAGCCTCACGTTGGGCTAGCCAAAATTGCTGTGAAGGCCTTTGCCTCCCCGGAGCTAAACGTTTTAATGTTAATACCTTGTACGAGTATACGTAAAAGTACCTCGTCAATAGAAATGTAAGCAAATTATTCTTGACAAATACAAATAAAATAAATTGATGCCTCGGCTTGACTAGTTCGGATAGCACAGACCTACCTTTTCCCACGCTGGGTTCCTTCCTTAGCCAAATCTCAAATCTGAAATGCAATATTGTGGCTTTTGGAATGATCATACACAAATTATGCTCCGTTGATACAGCAAATCGTTTTTTATTATGAATTTCAAATTGTAAATAATTATAGTTAATAAAATTCTTATCTCTAATAACAAAGATCTTAATTCTATAATAAACCTAAACGTTTTTACCCGCACGTGTGAAGTTAATCGTCAATTTGCACAAAATTTTTATGTTTTTAATAATTTTGAATGGGACGGTACCTTTTATCTGGTGTAATTCTGTTTGTTTGGTTCATATACCATGAAATTATGCAGTGGTATTCGTTCGATGACCTTCAAGGGTGCGATCTCTCTGGATTGAATTTCCTCGTGGTAGTTTATGGTTGTATCGTGACCAAAGTTTTCGTTCAATATAATAGTGAATCTTCTCAATTTTGCACAGATTTTCACTTTTTAAAATACGTAAGTATAATGTTCTTTCAATTACTAACTTTTTATTCACTTTCTTAATCAAATTTTATTATATTTTTAACTTTTTAGCTGGACGCACAAAATTTGCCACCATATATTTTATTAAGCAATCAACAACCTCTTTCCATTGTCTTTTTACCATAGCTACTGGTATTTTCAAGGCACTTCTGATTTCGTTTTATTTGTCGATATAAAAATCAATATATTTGACGTAAAATTTCCAGGTTCGTACTTAGCCCAAAATAATTTGTAAAATTTTTAATGAATTTTTATGTTTCAGATTTATTTTGAAGTATTAACATCTCCTGTGGTCTTCCGGTAAACTTTTGAAGAAAATGTTTTTCGCATTCGTGGTACATTGAGTTTACGGCGCACTCCGACACGTATAAATATTTTGTTATTTTAAAAGTTCTACGTTTTAACATATTTTTATAACTAATACCTTGAACAAATTGTTTTTGATTTCAAATTACATTTTTATATATCACTACTTAAATTAATTTACAATTTTAACAAACCTTTAATTTAAAAACAGAATTAAAACGTTGCATTTGAATTTACCTTGTTTTCTCATTCCGTGACCTTTTTCTCCATTAGATTTATGACGTTAAAACAATTCTTTGGTGTCGGATAAAACCCTTTCGTTTGAACAAATAAGTCTCGTGCTACCTTTGTTAATAAATTAAAAACTTTGATTCAAAACGTGATCATTTCTATTGACGTGGTTTTGGTACACCGCAATATACATACTATATAAAGTTGCTACAGTTTAACGTGGAACCTGAATCACGGTATAAATTATAGCTGTGAATACTTCTGTAGTATATTATGACATCTTCACATTTAAATATCAATAATGATTATTTTTATCACAAAAAAATTATTTATTCGTTTATATAAATATGGTTGGATTCTTTGTCACCGGTTAAAGTTCACGACAAAAAGTGTTTAATTATCTCATTACATATCTAATGATGTATTCTCTTCTTATAATGAAATTTATAATTTGACATAATATATTATGAAAGCCAGCAAAGAAAATGATTATTAAACGCGCGGTATAGTTCAAACAATGAGTGTAAAAGAAATGACGTTATTGTAGTATTATAGTGATGATGGTGATGACAGTATTTCCTTATGAAATGTAATGTCATGCACTGTATCTATATAATAATAAAATATGCTGGTATTCTTTCTCAGACCATCAAAGTCGTTATGGAGCATTCGACTGATGAGGTGAAAGTGCCAGGTTCGAGTCCTAGTAAAACTATATACGAAATTAATAGCTAACGCTGCAATCCGCTTTACAAAATCCTCCTATCTGGTCTAGGCAGCCGTGGGGTCTAAACGCCGAAACTGTTCCGTAACTAAAGTATAACATAATTTTATGTTGATATAAATTACCTAATAGTGTCATTTTTGTTATGATTATTGACAGCATTAGTAGGTACGTAAGAAATATTCAACATAAACTCATTCAGCCATATGCTCAGTATTGTAAATTTTTAGAAATTTGATAAAATATTTCATATATCAAAGACATACATTGTAAATATATTAACAGTAGGTATTATTTATATCCATAAAACAGCACCAACAAAATATCGCTTTAAATTATCTACGCATGAGTAAGACCACATAATTTATAACTTTAGCCAACATGAAAGAAGTTCATATAATAATACTATAAAACTTTGTATATTTTACCATAAGCAAAATTTACGAGCCAGCATCTTTATTACATTGATATTGCCAGCAGGGCGCTAAAGCAACGATACAGCCTACTTAAGATTTATAAATTCTATTTCAAACAAATTAAGATTTAAATATATTATTTATTTTCTTACTTTTATTTCTCAACTGGTTGATTTTGATACCTACATATCATAATTAAAATATTATGTATATGTAGGTACATATGAAATAAATTTTATTTTGAAATATCTTTATGTAGATTACAATAATTACAACAGCAATGAAAATAAAAACAAAAACAAACTATTAAATTTAACGGAATTTATTGCTATCTAAATTGTATAAATGTAGTAATTTTATAGAATTAATTTACGTTTATTTTCTAAAATAAGTATGACAATCGTGAACACTACCAATAATTTAATTACATATTTTATTTTATTATATAATTATATTAATTTAATTATATATAATAATAGTATTTAAAATATTGCAATATTATATTATGATGCAATTGCACTGTACTGGACTATACAATATTATCTATTATTTTATATTCTTTCCACGTCCTATATCGCTTTATTATATCGTGCAACTTATTGCATAGGAACATGGGTTCTAAAAGAGAATACGACCGAACGTATCAAGACAAAAGCAATAACATGTAATGTAGTTTAATTTTGGAGAAAAACGCGATTTTAAGTTCCAGAATGCTGAAAATTGATATAATTTTCACATTTGTTGACCTATTTCAGCTAAAATTTTTATGGTAAGTAAAAAATTAAATAATCATAAATATTGCAGTTGCGTCAGTTTAATTAAAAATCCTCAAATTCAGACAATTTTCCAACTTTATTGAAAGCAGGTTAAAAAGTTGTTTTCTCGCCCGATTTGATGACGAAACGGCGCTGCATTTTCTGTTTTGCATATTATATAATAAAAGAAAATTTTACATTTTATTCTTTCTGGAAGTTTTTAAAATGTCCTAAAAAATGATTTGGTTATAGTTTCTTTGTAATTTAAATTTTTAGGTTGTCATCATGTAGTTGTAGATAGAATTTTGTTCAGCGATAAAATGTAGTTAAAATATTTAGGTAGAGTTTTCTCAATATGCATGTAATATACAATATTTTTAAAAGTTGATCTTTTGGGGATTCTTGTCCACATTTCTTACAAACGAGCGCATATACTTGACAGGTTTAAACCCTAGAAGCTATAATGTTTCATATCGCTATCTTTTATATGTATGCTAGTGCCAATTTCTCAGAGCACTATCGTATAACATAAACGGGGAACTGATGTATGGATATTCGCTCCTCGTCGTGGATAGGGTGGAAAGTGTTAGCTAAGAAGGCTATATGGCGTTTGATGGTTCTGAGGATGAAGGTAATATCATAGAGCGTTTTCTCAATGCGGCTTTATACAAATGAAGTAAAAGAAATTCCTGTGCGTCGCCCGATCTCATCGCCGAGACCGCTATAAATTACACTTTATGGAGGAGATAAAATAAGCTTATTTTCTTGAATGTACGACATCCGTTCTGGCTATCTGCAAGACGGGGCCATTCATTCTTCGCTTTACACTCGTAAAGATGATGAAGTGCCCCGATGTCTTTCCAACCGCGTTTAGATGTCAGCAACTTCAGATGTACTCTTTTGATTCACAACCAGTCACTTATTTTTGTTAGAATGACTTTCCTTATTCGGTAGCTAGTTTTAAACCAAATAAACAAGATGTTTATCATCTAACAAATTATTCTCTATTTAAATAAACAAAATGTAAATTTTTTCATGTAAATTATAAATGAAAAAAATGTCTGCGTCAGTTCAAGTTTCATTTGTGCAATTATAAAACAACCATATCAATAAATCAAAAAGTTTTTATTTATCAAGAATGTACATCATAAGAATAACTCTTTTTGTTGTTGCTTAAGAACCGTAACTCATTTTAAATTTTAGATAAGCGCCCAGTTAACATTAATTTTAATACAATTTGAACCTTTTTAGCTCTCCTTTTCTACAATTTTCAAAAATGTGCTGTGCTGATTATGGTTTTATTCATTGCAATTTGCATAATGCATGCATTTTTAATTATTATAATACTATACGATGTTGCATATTTACAATAAATTAATATTTTATTTGCGATTATACTACACTGAAATCACATTAACAACGAATAAATTTAATATTATAATTACTAATTACAGGATAGTTATCAACGTACACGTTACTTATTAACATCTTTATTTTCTTGGAAAACAGTGTTCATTTATCATATCACGCTATTTCATAACTTTTGAAGTATATATGTATTATCAATAGTAAATTAAGTCAATTTAGAATTCGTAAGTTAATTTTACGAGACAATCGGTAATACTGTAATTTACTAGGAAGTTTCACAAACGATGTATGAGCGTTAATTACAACTTGCGAACCTGAGCGGCGATAAAGTGTAATTAGTGGTTGTCTGCCAGTGTATATTAGAGAGAATAAAAGCATTTGCATTATTTACACAACATATAATTGTTACTGAAGAGGTTAAAAAGCAGTGGTAAAAAAATGATTTGTTGTAAATTGCACAATAATTTTAGATAATAATAATAATAATATAATAGCACTACAGGCCTTGTAGACCCATGGCTTGTTTCACCACTGTGGACCATGTCTTCCTGTCTTTGACTATATCTTTCCAATCTTTAATGCGTAGTGTATTCAGGTCCTCTTCCACCTCCTTGCTCCACCTTGTTTTTGGTCTACCTCTCCTTCTTCTTACTTTCCCCATGTTCATCCTTAACATTATTTTGGGTATCCTTTCCTCGTTCATTCTTTCTAAATGACCCAGCCATCTAATCCTATGCGACTTAACTACTCCAACAATAGTCGCATCTCCATACATCTCATATAACTCCTGGTTTGTGCGTCTTAACCATATCCCATTCGTGTACTTTCCTCCCAATATCCTTCTCAAGATTTTCCTTTCCCACACTCCCAACATCACCTGTTCTTGTTTTCTCAATGTCCAGACCTCACTTGCATATGTTACAACCGGTCGTATTATTGACTTATACACTCTAAGTTTCGTTGATCTGGAAAACATTCTTCCGTTCATTATTGCTTTCATAGCATACGCGCTTTTGTTCCCCGCCGCAATTCTAGCCTTTATCTCTTCGCTGCTGTCGGGTTCTCTCGTTACCAGCGTCCCCAGATACATGAATGTTTGCACTTCCTCGAATTTGAGCGTTACATTTTGTTTTAGTTGTATTTTCAAAAAGCCGCCCCTTTCGAAAGGTCTACCATCCCACACCATGTATTTAGTTTTTGTTTCGTTAACATTAAGACCCATTTTGTGCGCTGCATTCAATATATTTTCAGTGGTCTGTTGCAATTCGTATTTTGTTCTTGTTATGATTGTCATGTCATCCGCATAGGCCAGACACTGATGTCGGCTCCGAAATATTGTATTTCTTCTGTTAGTTTTGCTGTTTCGCAATACCCATTCGAGCGCCAAGTTAAACAAAACCTTTTAGATAAGGCATGGTAATACATTCGTTGTTGTTTGTTTCTTCCATTTGTAATTTGTTTTCTGATTATGTTGAATATATTAAAAGGGAAATGATTAACTTGTTACTCCATAAATTAAACAAAAATCGACCACAGTGGTGGCTAGAAAGCAGAAAATCCGGGTTTGAATTCCTAACTTGACCACTGTGTAATAAAAAAAAGGACACATAATCATAATCCTACACATATTATTATGCGCAGAAAAGAAAAATGTTATTTTGTCTTTGGTAATTCTGCATGTTATGTTTACTACATTTGTATTTATGAAACACAGCAGGAAATAACCGTGGGTTAATATCAAATAGGTAAATCTCTCTAAGCTCTTCTTATGAATAGGAATTATCACATACTTAAAATTTATATGAACTACTGTTTAAGCTTCTGTAATACAATAAGAAAGAATATGATGGAATTAATCTTCTTACAGTTTTGCATACACTATAAATCAATGTTATTATTTATTTAATTTTAATGCGATAAATCTATGTCACTTATAAAGCCTCTTTTTTATTATGTTAGTTAATGTTTCTATGAAAACAAATCAAGATAGAATCGATTGTTAGAAATACTATCTACTTTTATTTAATAGTTTATGTTTAACAGTATAAAATACAATAAATTAGCAACCGTATGGTTTGATAAACTCGTTTAGAAAGTTGCATGACTGTAAATTTTCTGCAGAGGTAACTGCGTCGGTTTTGTACATTATAATAGTTAATTCTGAGTTACTTATGTGACATCTTTATGTTACAGTTCATATGTATGTGATTGAAATACGGCAGCAGGTTAATATTTTATCGCCGCACATTTGACAGTTATTATTAATTGCATGACGAACTGTATTTTAGTCTGGCAATTGTGGTCAATGCCTGTTAAGCAATAAGAACGATCGAACACTGAATTATGGTATTAACGATACATCCTTATTAGGTACCTACTTATAAAGAAAAACTAAATTGCCTTTCAGCTACATGTACTAATTACAAAAGAAACATAAGAGAAGTTTTCTTCTGCTAACTTAATTCCAATAAGAAAACTTATAAGGAAAATTAAAAAACTGAGAGGTTTAAAACAAACAATAGCGGCCCAAGATGCATCATTGAGGTACACCTACATGATTACTTTTACAGCATATAAAATGTGAGCGGAAAAAAATCAAGTGCTATAATAGTTATTACCCAAATATATTTGGATATTATTGAATTATGAATCCATTAGCTATATAATAAAACTAGGTAGTGGTTTCCTTTCTTTGAAGTCGTCTGAAAAAATTAATTCATATTTTTTCTGCTGCGTTTATTCAAGTCGACAAGTATTGATGAGGCATATGAATTGTTTGGACATTGCGGCTAAGAAAATCTTTCTAGCTATAAGTTAGCGGTCACAAGAAGTAATGTCAAGTGACAAGTAAACCGTAGAGACGTACCGGATCCCTTGGATCTCAGAGATATCCTAGCATGGCAACATCCTCAAGTGCGGGAATTGCGGTTGACTGACATCTTCAATACACACTCTGACACGTATTAATGACGACCTAGTGCGATTCATCACTCTTCTACCTCTGCTCGTCCCTCTCGCTTCAAGGATCAAACGTATCCTTGTTTATCTGCAACGATCAATCACTTCTGACTGTTAGAAAGGCGGTCATTTATTACAGTATATCTTACATACATGAGAAAATAAATACGTTGGCGTGAAGTACGCAACAAGAATATTTTGTAATGATGTTGATAAATTGCTACTAACACAATTAATAATACAAGTTACAATTTTAAACAGAAGCTACGAACTTTCTTGTAATAATGTTGTAATATATTACAAATATTTAATTGTTTGTTACCAATAAACCCGTCAAATCCATACCGTTGGCACTGTCGCGTCGGCTCCTTTGAATATTTTTGATTCATTAAATTGTCATTGACAATAAACGTGGTTGAAATGTTTCCTATAAATAAAAATAAATTATGTTTCGTTTTCATACGAATATTCAATCAAGTGACTGTTTGATCAAAGCAAAGTGTGTTAGCTCCAAAATAATATGAAAAGTGAAAAAATGTAATATTAATATAAAAATGATTAATAAAAACTACTTTTCAATGATTAAGGCAGGGTGAAACGGAGTGCAACTGCGTCATCGGATTCATTAACGCAAGTCTGTTTGAAGGTCGACGTTGATTGACGAAGATGAACAACGCTGTCATTTCTGATTTGGCCATCAATAACCGGCTGCACATGCCGCGCGGATGATAAACGTCCCGAAAGTTGCTGGCAAGAAGCAAAGTGAGGAACGAATGTGAGCCAGATATCTCGGTCATTAGGGACTTCCATTTCTGTCATCCATCATCTACACTTAGTTCATGCACCTTGCTTCTCTCGCAAAAGAATGAGAGAAGCACATTCATCATTAAATCCATTAGCAAATTCTTTGTTGGAATTTTTATAATCTAATGTTTTTCTTATACACACGTATGAATGTACCTACATTAATGTGCATCTACTTTTCGACCTCCGAAAGTTTTTTTTCAAGTAACATTTAGATAATGTTTTCAAAATAAATAAAGCTTTATAATTTTAGATTCGGTTTAAAGTATTTATGTCAAAATTCTTCATTACAACTTAATTATTATATAGCCAATAATTTTAGTATTAAGACTTAAATTTTAATTGACATTTTAAATAAGCCTATATTTTATGTGAAAAGTTTATAAATCAGTTAATTATCCAAGGAGTAATATCAGTAATTACTTATATTAAAAGTAAGTGTATACACTTTATAATATATAGGTACTTATCGTACTTTCATATTAAATTAAAATTTTAAAAAGTAACAAATAAAATTAACTTAATATAAAAATTGAATAATTATTCTCATAAGTTTTCTGCAATAGTTTGTTAATTTTAAAAATTTTAATTTAACATTAATTTTGTATATTAATAATTTATATAAAATAATATAATATTCTACTTTTTAACTACTAAAATTAATATTAAAATTAACATATTTTTTGTGTCGACTTCCTTAATGTGTTAAATAAAATTATAACTTATTTGTTGAAATGTTGGTATTAGGGATTTTGTTTTTATATTGATAATACCAAAACGTTTGAATTTTATAAAGTTTCTGTTTCTTGACATTGCATATTGTAATCTAGATTACAAAATTGGTAACATTTCGGTCGATTGTTGAATAAGATTGACAATGTGACAGACAATGACGCTAACATGTAATCATAGAAGATCCTCTGTTTTGTTGTCCTAAGTCAGAAACTCGACGAAGGCTCAAAAAAATATGGGTATCTGATAATCCTTCAGGAACCTAAAGCAATAAGAAGGCGTAAACAAAAGGGACATTGGTTCAATACTCTCACGTTTTTTTATCTCACGGATTATCTCACACTCAACTTGTAACACTTTAATATTCTCTTCAATATGTAGGTATATAAGATAAACTGTCAAAACCGATTGCATCGTAGTTCCGACCAAAAGAAATTGTTGAAGATATCACCCCAACAAATGGTCACAGGAAACCACAAAAAATATCAAATGCCAATGGAGGGTGCACTTTTGACCGTTGATCAACATGAACTGTTCAGTAAAGGTTTAAAATATTCTCCAAACATTTTTGTCTCCAAATCAGATCTAGAACGTTTTGGAGTTTATACTGAACCAAAGACTGAACTAACAATTCCAAGCCAGACATCCAATCTAATTATGGTAAGAAATTATGTATTCACATAACAACTTCATCATCATCAATTCTATCGAGGATTAGATCGTTGATCTGTTCCGACCCATCTTTTTCTCGGTCGTCCAACACCTCTGAGTCCTCGAGGTTTGTATCCATCAGCATAATAATTTCTCATCATAATTTGAAATGGATTAAAAAAGCCAAAGTCGAAAAATACACTATTAATTCACCCCTAAGGAAATTCACGGACGAAGATCTGGTGACGATTCTAGAAGGTCGAGATTATAGGTCGAAAATTGATGAATTGATTGGTGATACAACTCTCTTTGAAGAAACACCCAATAATCCAACTAATAAATGGAATAGAGAAATAATATATGATCTATGCAGGATAGTGAAAGCTTTAATACCAGATGGAGTCCAATTCAGAGTGTCTATCATGAATCCAAGACCCCCGATGCTCTATGGGTTAACCAAAATTCATAAAGACGGTATGCCGTTACGTCCAGTGGCTTCATGTATCAATTCGCCTACCTATTTTCTATATAGGTATATCAATATAATACTTACAGGGTTATTCTGCAAATCGTCTCACAGTGTGCAGAATACGGCAGAACTTTTAGAACGTTTGGAGGCCCTTAAGTCCGGAAGGACTAACTGCGCATTATAGTGTCGTTCGACGTTAAAACCCATTTTACTTACATGCCGTATTATGATACCGGTATTAATGATTTTAAAACGTTTAATCAGTATCAGCGACCTGGGACTTTATTAATTATTCAGTCTCGTGAAACTTCGTCTTGTAGAAGTCCAAATTATTTTAGATTTGGCGAGAAATTTTACATATACACACCTTCCCCATATATCCCGAAATTTTTCTGAAAGGTTTCGAAGGTCGTTTCTTCGCATCCAACCATTACATTATTGGGTAATGTGGATTTTTGGTGTCGTAATATTGATGATGTTGTTTGCGCATTGAAAGGATCTGCTCGTCTATTTTTAGCACATTTAAATTCGTAGATCACCAAAATCCAGTTTACCATGGAAGAAGAAAAGGATGGTAGTTTGCATTTTTGGACCTAAGCTTAACGAACTTCGAAGATCATTTGTTAGATTTAGACATCTTTAGAAAGTCCACCACGACTGGTACTATCATCCCATATTCATAGAATCAGTCGAGAAAAATAATGATGTTCGTTTTTCATAGCTTAATCGATAGACTCTTTAAAGTCCCGTTGTCAAAATAAATTCTTGAAGGAGCCATACAACATAAAGAAGATAGCATTCCACAATGGTTACACTATGGATCTAGTAGATAACCTTATATACAAAAAAAGAGAGGCTGATTGTAAAGCGCGTTTTACATCAGGACATTTCTGGCGTCATTTCTTGCGCCATTTCTTGAGCCAAATAAATTGCCTAGTTTAAAACAGCAAATGTCTTGGAAATAGTCCTGGCTCGGATTGTAGGCAATATATTTGGCGCGTGCTCTATTCTTGAACAATTTGCCTATGTGCGTGCGCAGTACAGATTGAATGCGCAGGTAGTAATTGTGAAATGCAGGGCTAGGAAGGAGTTACTATTATTACTAAAAGTTACTTTTTTTTAAATAATCGCAAATGTTTTTGTTTTTCACTGAAATTAAAAAATCAAATTTGAAAATTTAATAACCATTTGAAAATTTTAATTTTTTTAAAATTTTTTTTTGTAATTTTGTTAATACTATTATGTTTGCTGCAATCACATTTGCTGCAATTAAATCGCTTTCTTTATCCATTTTAATTTTTATGTGTATAGCACAGTTTTCACCATTTAGATCAACACTAAATTATCGTTCGTTTAATCTTACTGCGCACGCTCGCAAGCAAATTGCGTTGACTATTGCACACATGTGTCACATGACTAACATCAACCAATGATATTTAGGGATCCGATCAATTCTAACCAATGGAGTTAGAATTACGCGATAATTGTTCAAGTTGCTTTGATAATTGCACATACGCTTCTTTTTGATAATTGTGTACGTTTACTTTATATCATGTGATACATTTTTTATATGAAATAAAAAGTCGCCGTCGGAAAGATTCGAACCTCGGATATTCTTATTGCTAATCATGTACTCATGTACTATCACCATTTTTCCACAGAGGGTGACATACAAAGTAATGCTTTAAATTGTCACATCTGCTACACAATAACCATAGAAACACTACTTCAATTATATTTAACCTCCAAATTCTAATGTGTGCAATAGTCTTACCGAATTTATTACGTGCATTATTGATTATCGTCCAAATTGACTACTTTGCTATATTCAAACTTTGTTATCATTAGTAAATGTCCTCATGCTTTTATTTACTTGACAACAAAGTTTTCATAGCAACGTAGTCAAATTGTTACCGATAATCAAAAATGCACTTAATATATTGTCATGTTCTGTTTATCATATGGGGCGGGGGGGGGGGGGGTCTGTTGTAATTGGGTTAATTTCTGGTAGAATGCTCATGACTGGATATTCAATTAAGGGACCATCATGACAATTAGATATTTACACCTGTATCTTCTTGGTACTTCCGAATGATGAACTGCTTGCATCAACAATCTGAAATACAACAAGCGTAATTTTTGTATACACAAATATTTCGAAAGAATGTAAAAGAAAAAGCAAAAGAAGGTTTATTTGTTTTATTTTAAGAAAGTCTTGGGAAGAAATTAAATAAAATTAATTTATTTGTAAAAGCATAGGTAATTAATAATGATAAGTGTGTGCGTTAAAACAAATTAGTGCGCGGGCTTACAGACAATTTTGGTGGAATATGAAATGGATAACGAAGCGTGAGGGATGGAGAATACGTCCGTGGAGACGTAAAGACGTAATTTTGAAGAAAGTTGAATTTTGGAAATTGTTTTTAATAATTTACTTATTAAGTTGGGAATTATTAATTGTTGATTGATGATTCATGAAGTGTATGAAGTGATAAGAAGATTGATAAAAGTTTCGATTGATATTTTGAAAGATATTTGGAAAAATTTGGTGACCGCTGACAAATTTCATATGGTTACGTTTTTTGATGGTTATGTTACTGATTATTAGAAAATTATTGAAGATTATCATTTTATGGACTTACCTGAGCGTTTATCCTAAGAGACGAAGAAATTCAATTCATCATCAATCCTGTCTGGAATTTTCATGGTATGGAAATTGGATCCAATCGCATAGTCATCTCCACGCTGATTGTTCCGCTACATATCCTACACATCGATGGTGCACGACGGTATAGACTTCGGTAAGCAAAATTTGTGTCGACGAATTTGAATAACATTTAACAATAAAATAACCAAGTTCGCGCGTGAATTTAAATACGGGGGGATTTATAAACTTTTCTTTAATTATTTCTGTAAATTTAATTTGTTCCTATTTAATGAAAATCAATCTTTTGTTTTTTTAATAATTATATTAGTTTAATAAACTACAAAATTTTGTTTACAAATAATTACGTTTGATTTAATTTAATTCTACAGCAGTGAAGACAAGATTAAGCAGGTGTAAGATACAATAAGTTTATTATTTTTCTTTTCTGCAAGGTTACTAAATTAAGGTGACTTACATGAGCATTTTGACCAACTTGATGGACCCAATTTTCGACCCGAAATAACGAGTATTCATGCAGGCTAGTCGAGGCATAATTAAATTAAGTGCCATTAATATTCTCCCGCTATATAAATCAAATTTTGAGCTTTTACAGTAGAAATACATGGCAATATTATAAGTGAAAATTGCCTCAAAATAGAACACGTTCTATATATTTGGCCTACAAAATGTTTCACGTAAGTTGCTAAAATTACCTACTGCGCAAAATCAGCGCAAGAAATGGCCTGATATAATACAGGCTTCATTTTTGGAGCAAGAAATGGCGTCAGAAATGACGCCAGAAATGTCTCACAAAATGGCGCAAGAAATGACGCTAGAAATGTCCTGATGTAAGACGAGCTTAAGGGGTCACACACCCTCGGCACTCGCTCTTTAAATAGAAAAGTCGTCCTCTAGTTGGGGTATTTTCAGCTGTGTCGGGGACTAGTAACCAAGTTAGGAGACATTTGTACAAGTTAGGCCTTAAAATCTGCGAAGTAAACAAGATTAATATTGGAACCATGTTGGTCAATAAGGCAAACAATAATTTCTTAACACTTCAGGGATTACCAAGTTAACAGCAGTATGTGCGATGCAATTTATATCGGTCAAAGCGGTAGGTCCATTAAAACGCATATCAAGGAACATAAAGTCGACATAGCTATCAAAAGGATCTCTACAGGGTTTTATTCCCATTGGCTCGAAACATCATAGAACCCAGATAAAAAGTTGAGAGAGAACACAATACGTGCATATGTGGAAATAAGTAATTTATGCAAAAAAATGTTGGCTACTGTGTTTTAACATTGCGCAACCGATATCCTCCTCGAAGTTGCCTAGCTATAATAACCCACCAAAGTATGAAGTATGTATATTGTCGTGTTTTTTTTAAATAAAAGTTACTAAATTTAAATATTATTTGTAATTCAATATAATTGTTGGGGATTTTATATTGCTATTGGCATTATGTTTGGTTTATGCAAGAAGAGACGCGCTGATCGACAGCGAGTCGGAGAAAGAGAGTATTTGTTCTTGAGCCTTGTTTGAGTAGGCATATAAATTTTGTAGCATGAAGTTTAATTTAAAAATAATAGATAAAAATAGTAAAACTGTTTAAATATTAAATAATGAGTCTAATTATTGGTGACTAAAAAATTTTATTAAGACTGTGATTAGCCTGGTAGGTACGTTTGTAAGACGCACATAAGGTACCAGACGGTTATGATAAAACCATATCAATTTGAAGCTACAACGTTTAAAAATCATATCAATATACTGTTCATTATTTTATTATTAACAATCGTTTTGTTACAAAGAGCAATTAGCAAATAAATAATGATTTATTGCGTACAATCAACAGAAACTGACTAACAATTTGTATAACATATACAATAAAATAATTACAGGTCGAAAAGTGATCAATTAGTGACATAAGGAAGGTTCTGATAGTGATCGCATATCTAAATTAAGCGGTTGAAAAACTAGGTAGTTCATAATAAGTTATTTTCTAACTTATTAAAATTTAGTAATGGATCAATCACTAACTGTAAATAAACAATATTTTATACTTCTTTCAGTCATCAAACATGAAATACGTAGAAAGGGTACTATAACCTGAAAATCAACCACAGCATTGGTTTGCTGTGATTGCTGGTTGAGTTGCAGCGCGAAAATTATGAAACAATTATATACACGTTGTGGATTTAAGAATTGGTTCTATAATTAATTAATAATTACATAAGTCTGGCCAAAGCAGAGAGAAATAACGGACAATCCTCATTTATAAACATAAAAATATTTGTTTAAATGGTCAATTTTTAAAGTTTAATTTAATATTACTTCTTAATAATTAAAAAATCACATAAAATACTTTAAATAAGTTTTCTATTGTGTTCGTATACGATTCTGATGCAAATAAAGCATTAGATTATAATGTCGTAGATTTTTAAGAGTGGCAGAAGACAGGCAGGAATAAATGTAACAGCCAAAATTTAGAAAAATATTAGAACGGGATACCTTAACCTTATTAAGAGTATGTGTTAGAATAAGGGTTCTTTCGCAGCAAGATGGTAACGTCGTCCGGCGAAGAAGAATATAAAAATTGATAATAGTGTACCAGACGGTGTAAAAAAACCTGGCGGAATGAATATACCCTGAGCATGGAATCCAGCAAACTCCCAAATATAGCAAAAAACAGCGTACCCCATAGTACCAGATTATCCAGGAAGAGCACCGAAATGAAACTTTTTTTTATAAATTTATTACCAGTTCAACAAATTAATGTCATGAATGGTAATACGAGTATAAGAATCTTACAGTAAATGAAAAAAGATCTAGTATATTATGAACTTAAGAAATACAAAATTTTTGAAATAGTATAAGCCACTCCAATTTTAATCTTCTTCCTGGTCAATTAGGAAGGTGTCTTGAGGAAGCTTTCTCTTTAATCTTTTATGGATGTTCTTTTGCCCGAGTGTATTTGTAAAAATTAGTTTACATGTGGGTGGGCACATTTTTTGTTTACTAAGGTGGGCGAATGGCTGAGCGGTTAGCGTGTTAACTTCTCATGTCGAAATGTCTATCTGCTGGCCACAGGTAACATTAAATATGGCTCAAAGACTTCCCTGGTCGGAGTAGACGATGTAAAAATCGTCTATTCCCTTGGTTCGGAATCCACGTTAAGCTGTAGGTCCTCTGTGCTCGTCACACAGTTTCAACACGCAGCAAGCACAGACAGGGAAATCGGAAGACGGCGTAGCGTCAAAAACCGATGTATGAATGAAGTTTACATGTGCTAAATTTTTCATTATCTAGCAGCATTTTAGCATTAATTTTCTAGATAATAATCTTTGTGGATCCAGAATACACCAATCCACCAATTTTTATCACCGAACAACCTGTTCGCACCAATTCACTCCGCAAAACGTCAAACAATCCCTGTATAATTATCAATTCCAATACTAGAGATTACCCCGATCTCTCTAAAATCAATGCTCTCACTTCGGTTGTCTATGGACAACTGTCTTCCTGGCCTCATGCCCCTGTTTCATTCGACTTGGATGTAATCCACTCAAAATCCCGTGAATTGGACCTTAAAACTCATTATAAAAATTCGCGCACTAAGTTTAAAATTTCACATGGTTTTTAAATTTGTATGTATACAAAATTCGAAGAAAATATCTACCCCATCACAATTTTACAATATTTTGCCACAAGAGGACAATTCTACCCTTGTTTTAATCGGCTAACAATTTTGGTTACTATATATACTATTTCAAGAATCTGATGCAGTGAGCATTTAAATCTAGTTTCAAAATATAACGAATTTATAAGTATGAAATTCAAATTAATTTTAACTTGGGATTTCTTTTATAATAAAATTTTAGAAATTTGTCAAAATTTTGGCCGTTTTTGAAATGACATGTCAATATATTATTAAGAAGGGGTTCCTTGTATTTGAGAAAGTTAAATTAATTTTTACTGATAATGTTCTATTAGTTAAGAAAGATATGTTCAGTTTTACCAAATATTGCGGTAATTCCATCTTGGTTAGTTTACTTCCCAGATCTTGTGTCCAAACCTTATCAAGCTCTCAGGCTAAATCCATAAATGCTATTGCAGTTTATTGTTTCTTTCACAACCGTTTTCAGTTACCTACTGATGTGCGGCGCATTAGTTCCTGTGAGGTGGAATGAAACTCCTTAAATCCAAACTGGCATGGTGGTATGATGTTTCTTTCCTCGGGGCTGGATTTCAGTCTTATTTTGATGATTATTTTGAACTATTTTGATACGGTTGATGGAAAGCTAATAGGCTGGTAGATGCCTTTCCTTGTTTGTGATAAAGTAAGATGTTTGCAACCCATCACAGGTGTTTGGGGAATACGCTGATCTAAAACATGCATTGAAAATAGAAGTCAAAAACGCTAGAACCTTCTTTGTTAGTTTTTCAGAACTATTTTGGGAATCATATCGTGTCCTGGAAATTTTTTGTTCGGCAATATGGCTATTGACTTCCAATTTCAGTGACCGATGTATGTTCAAATTATTTTGCTGGATTTTGTAAATAAATGCCAATTTTATGATTAGTTTGGTGATTGAATTCTTGTGATTTTTATTCATCTCGATCTTGAATCGAAAAAACACTTTCCAAATGGTTTGCAAATATTTGGCATTTTTTATCATTCGTGCTAATTTATGTTTGTTGTAATATTCTTATTGTAGCTCTCCACCTTCCTGGGTCTTGCGGTTGAAGATCTTGCATATATTTTTGTTCTAAAGTAATTTTTTGTAATTATCTAATTCTCATTTCACTTTCTCATTTATTAAATTCTCTTTTGATTTGTTGATTTTTGCTACTCTCCCATTTTCTTCTCTTCTTAGTTTTTTGTCTTAAAAATGTATACTGTTGGTTGATTATAATTTATTCGTCGTTGTGGTTTTCCATTGATTGTTGTGTTATTTCTTATACAAGTGTACATTACTTCATTGTTTATGCTATGAAGAGGTTTTAGAACTGAGTTTAAATTTGTTGCGGATTCCGGCCAGTTTATTTTACCATTAATAAGTTTTGGAATTGGTTGCATTGGTTTTACAATGGCGTTAAAAGAAACCAACACTGGTAAGTGATCATAGTTCAATTTCGTTAGCACGGTTTCAAAGATTGGGTTGTTAAAGTTTTTGTAAATCACTACATCCAGGATAACAGGAAGATGATCTATTCGATATAGATGATAGGTGTAATTATGGGGAACATTAATTTGAAATGGTAGTCCTTCTGATACCTTAATCAATTTAACCCCAACTGGATTGTAAGTTGGACATCCCCAGATGGTTTGTTAGGAATGTAAATCTCCTATTACCATCATATTTACTTCGAAGGTTGTTGGATATTTTTATTAGATCCTCGTTAAAAAATGCTTTATTTCGCTGTTTATATGCATTAGTAAGTTGAATCCTAATCGTAACAACTTCGAAATTCAATTCATTGTTCGCAGTTAATTGGGAATTATTGGAATTCCAATCCCAAATTTTTGCATTGGGAAACAAAGATAGTTATTTAACTCAGTCCCAAGAGAAGCAGGAAATACAGGACGTAAATTAAAATTAATCTAGAGAAGAACAATAAAGGAAAAGCTTTTATTTATATTTCCACCAACATGAATAGAGAAAAATGGAGCTAGCAAAATTATCAATAAACAAAATTTTACGATTATCTTTGATATTATGTTCTTTTAGTATAGTGTGGGAGAGTGTTGTGAAAGTAATAGATTAGATTCTCGGAAAAAAAACTACATTTCAATCAAGCAACCGCATGTAATTCCTCAATCCGATATTGGCAGCCGTAGGGTCTAAATGCCGAAACTTCTTTTTTCTAACAATCAGTCGTTTGGAAACGACGTTAAACAATATCAACTTATTGATCTCGGACTTAACGATTCTGCAGAAATAACAATGGTTTGTAATATGATAGTATTTAAAGATTCGTGGGAGCTGCCAAAGAAGCTTGAAAACCGCAGAAGTACAAACCGTTTACTGTGTTGTTTAAATTTTTGTGAAAATTGAATTAAAATAAATAAATATAAACTCTAAGCATCCTCCTTCTGTTTCATCGGAATAAATTCAGGTTTTACGTTCAGTCAAGCATTTTATTAGCTTTAGGTTTAAGTAATAAAAAGCGTAACAACAAACTGCGCTTAAGTTTTTCAAATTAAAATTTTTATCACGCAATAAATAATTTACTTTTACTGACATTCTCAGAGGTAGATTTACGTAATCTAATTATTATTATTTGCAAATTTTTAATTTATTTTATCGTGGAAATTGCAAATCTTTAGCTCTTTGCATTTTTCCTGACATTTATGAACAAATAAGCGTAGGCGGTAGTGTATAGTTCTGTTGCTGTTACGTTACATATGTAAATGGGACTAGAAAATTTATTTCAAGAGATTAAAAATCAAGAAGAACGTAAACAGCGTAGAAACGATTTAACAGTCATGTTTAGAACTACTGAATGCAAGCACGAATAGTCGTATCAAGATACATACCGACTTTTAGTGACATATATACGTGATTTTACATTGCCAAGCTATTTGGATGTAGGCGTCATATAAAATAGCGACTCAACTTGCATTTAGTTCCACCATTGAATATATATTTAATTCACTTTTCAAAGATATCTTGTAAGTTTAACAGTTGGACATATACTATGCTAAATATTCAACGAAACTTACAATTAAGTCAAGAAAGAAAAAATAGAGAGATAACTTCTCTAGATATAAAAGAATAACTTGATGAACAATAATATAATACGGATTTTTATGCAATAATTTTTGGAATCCCACCGCATTGCCATCTTACGTACTTTTATAAATTCACAGAGACATTGGAAAAATTATAATTTTTGTTTTAATATGCTGTATGCAATTTTCATCAAATATGTCAGAAAATATTAATAAAATGCATAAGTTGTATTAAGAATTACTGTATTTTTAACCTTCTTATGAATTAAATTATATAATAAGTATATACATTAGTAACAACAATAAATTATTGAAGTTATAAATAATTCAACGAAAGAAAAATGGCATTATACATAAATTTATATATAAGTAATATTTTATTCAATGCGTTAAAAGATGTCTAATATTTTTTCGTAATTTTTTTTGCATAATATAACGAAACATACATAAAGTATTACTAAAATATTTGGCGTGCCTGTTTATAAACGACCTACTTATGTTTTTTATTTTTATAAAAATAATAGGTACTATTTATTTCAGTAAAAATTACACCTATTGTTGGCAAAAAAATTAAAAATATGCCACATTAATTTATCTACGTTTGTTGGTATATTGCTAAGTTTTTGTGCGGCCGCTAAAATATCATTTTAAGAATATTAAAAATAACCAAAAATTAAAGTATAATATTTCATTCAAGTGGATAAATATTTAAAACTTGAAAATATTTTATGAAGTTATAAAATTATGTATTTGCTTTATACGATAATGGAATAAAAGTGTGCTTTCTATCTATAAAGTAGGTAGTAAATTTGGAATATTAGGTTGTCGAATTGATGTTTGTTTAAACAGCTGAGAAAGCACTAGATTGTCATTAAAGCTACCGTAAATTGGAAACAATATTGAAATGACATTTATCGAAGGCCACTGTCAAGTAACATGATAAATTATCAAACATGTGTGTAATAGGAAAGTTTATCTGCATTCAACAGAGCTGTTCATTCATCGTTATTTTATATCTATATTCGGCGTGACAGTGATGTATGGTGTATGCACTTATTCATTTCACGACAGGCGCGTCGGGACGACTCGCCCTGGTTTGCCCGGGCAACGAGGCGTCACTCCCTGCTGACATACTGATTGATTATACCGCTACATTTACTAAATAACGCAGTTTACTGCTTTATTATTGTGGCGGGAAGTACATTTGTACTTGTAATAGAGTATATTTTTTAATAATTCTGATTGCTTCTTTTCTGGATGGCGTCCGATGTTGAAATGCCAATTGTTTTCGAACCTACATAATATGTAAATAATGCATGTATGTACATAGTTCTCACGACATCTTGAAATTTAAAAGCAGAGAAAGCTCCTTTAAGTTTAACATACCAACCGGTTCTTAAATAATGAACGCTAATTGCTGTAAGACTAGAAGCACCAACCTTTTATTGGTACAAGCAAAAAGGGTTCTTTGTCGGCTCTTGTCAACAGATTACAAAACATCGCCAAAGGATTCCAAGTGCTTTTGGCAAACACTTATGAGGCGCTATTTACCAAGCGTCCGTTCATTCCATTTGAACGAGTAAACAGAACTAGTATGATCAACCCACTTTACACCGGTAACAAAGCTTCGGCGACCACTCCCTGATCAAAGTAATCGTTGGGTCGCTCTAACATGTCAATCTTTTTCCTTTCAAATGAAGATTTAATATGAGAGCCGGTAAAATATATACACAGTGGTTATAATCTGCCTGGCGTCAGATAACTATTATTATGTGCTACCGTGTGACAGCTTGACGAACCCTCTTCATCTGTCTGGAATGCAATGAGTAGCAGAAGAGTTCATGAGATGACAGCCAACTCGGGATTACATCCGGATGGTTGACTTGTCCCTGTCAATTAGGTAGGGCAGTGGGATTTCAAGCCGACTCGTGTTACCTGGTGACAAGACACGTTGTCCGCAAAATTAAACAAATCGTGAAGGCATTCAAAAAATAAAAATTTCAACGTTTTTTTACCTTAATATTTTATACTAATTACTACGATTTATGGAATGCAACTTTCCAGTTTCAAAACATGTAAAACGCGTTAAAAATTTTAACGATACGATTTTAAAATTCCATTGTCAGAAGCAACACTAATCTCCTACCAAAAATAGTGCTAATCAAGCTTTATTCAAGTTAACTAATGGTGCGACAAACAAACCTGTCAAAATTGAAGTCGGTATTCACAAAATTGAATAGAAAATCTTGATTTTATACAAGATAACAGCTTGGTACACATTTATCTTCTGCATTGCAGGACTTTGTTCGACCCGAAAAACATTCACTATATCTATTTTTCATGTGCTTAGGCTTGAAATTTGTTACAAATTACTTACCTACTTGAAAATCATTATTTACTTTTAAGGGTGCAACTTAGATAATTTAGATATTTTATAGCACCACTATAAATCTTTTTATTATCAAAAAGTTAACAAAGTGTCATTTTGTGATCAGAAATGTTGAAATTGTGGGTCGATAGATGTGTACATAAATTATAAATTATATGTATTGACTCGATCGTGACGTTTTATTTGTCTAACTTGAGTGATTGTGTATACTTATTTAGTTACTGTGCGTCACAGTAGAAATTTAACATATTATGATAATAGTAGTTAAAACATAAATTTATAAATATTAGAAAATAGTTTGAAAAAATATATAAAATTTTCATATAACAGTCACATTTGTGCCGTTTTATTGCACAATTTGAAAATTAAATTAACTGTTTGATAACCGCTCCGCAATTTTATTATATTATTTAAATCTGATATTCAAGTAGCACAGCGGTTGAAATCCACTGATGCAGGTGATCGACGTGGTACCAGACACTTCCTCAATTGAGTAAATTAAAATAAATATTTACGAGAATATCTTACATTCTTAATTATTATAAATAATGTATCATGCATGGCACAGCTTTATAGTCTAACAGTTTATCTATAAGCATTTAATTCAATAAATAAAATAAAAAAACCTGTTTGCTAATAAAAGCAATACATAACAAGTTTGAATTGCTGCAATAATTTATTAATTAAAGTAGATATTAATTTTGCCAATTAATCATGACATTTAATTACTTATAATTTATTACTTAATGGTTTATATTAAACTACGACTATATTTTTTACAAGTTTTAATATGGAGAAATACGCATTAAAATTGATCATTAATAAAACAGCATGGAAATTACATTTAAGTGATCATATTGAATTATTTTCCAAATAAATCAATTTTGGAAAATAAACACAACTACTTATTATTTATTAAAAACCAAATTATTCACACGTTTAAGAAATGTTGTATTTTATAGTTCTGAAAATATTAATTGATTTTGTTATTCCAAGTGTGATATTATGTCCAATACAAAATTCTACTATTTGAACCACTATAATCAAGTGATTAATTATATTTAATATCATTAAATTGGTTAAATATTCAGGAGGAGGAACGTAATGGATCTCTCTATTATTTTTTTGTAATGAACAACTTTGATGTATTATAAGAGTACAGTTTCCTCTTAATAATCATACCGATTTTTAATTATTATTACAATTTCAAAAGTGAGCGTCATTTTATCGTTGAATTATTAATTATAATAATTAATAAGTAATAACGGTGTCATTCAATACTTCAATTAAATTATTTATTTTATCGTAATATTTAAATATTCCGGTATTAAAATCTATGAATCTGTTTTTAATAGACGGGAAATTGATTTAGCAAGTACTCAATTTAAAAAAAACAAGTGACCTATATTACAACCTTGCGGAACGTTTATCATGTATGTTACCTGGCGATCGTTCTCGTTCTCATTAGCTGCTGTGTGTTATATTTCTCCTTAATGCTTATTTGCTTAGGACCCAATAAAAGGTTTTGATTGACATTTTGAAGTATAAATTAAGAGGAAAGTGTTAATTGACTTCGTCTTAAGAAAATAATAATAGAAAATTTATTATTATGAGCATTAAGTGATACAATATCATTACTTACCACACGTATTTTACAATGTAGCAGCTGCTTGTGGTCGATATATCAAGTGAAAGTGTATTTGACAAGAGCAATCCCACGTAATGCTTTCCTGGAGGTCCGTAATGCTTTCCCAGAGGGCGACTGTTGTAATTATGTGGCAAGCGTCGAAACAGCGTCGGGGATTTGTTCGCTCGACGGCTGTCATTCATTATCCACACAATTGTCGACGACGTAGACAAAACTTTTATATCGATTGTATATACAGAGTAATCCAATAAAGCTGTTACGTATCCACATTAATTTATACTTTGAAAAAGTGATTTTGTAGAATTAATGGTTAACACTTAACAAGTTAAAACTTTCGATGAACTTAATTAAAAAAAATGCTTTTACATTAATTTATCTTTGGTGAAAAGATTCAATTGTTGTTTTCAATTAGTATAATTATTGACTTGAAATTTATTAACAATTATAATTTGATTAATAAACACTATTCATTATATAAAAACAATAAAATTGCTAATTATTGTTTTATTAGAATAAATTATAAATTTTACCTTTATTAAAAGTGCAAAGTTATTAATGCATTTTTATATTATAAAAACACCTACCTACTTTATTCTTAATGTTTATTAAATTCTTAGATAGTAATTGATTACTTACTTTTTGTATTTATTATTTATTCATATGAAATGAAGAAAAACGACCTTTGCGTCATCACATACATATTATATTCATAAGAGGGTGCTTGCAATCGTTTCTATTAGAATGCAACCACTCGTAACTATACAAGCTTTCGTCACATGACCTGAATAGCGCCTGTCATTTATCTGACGTCACTGGTTAGTAGTCGGCCGTTTGACATAAACTCGTAGGTTTAATCTGAATTTTATTATTTAATAACATACAAATGAGTTAACCCAAAAATTCTGATTATTTCGTTCATCATCTCTTTTATCTCGCGAATGGCTTTGTTAAGTTTTGTTTTATCATCAGGGTGTTTTGTTCTTTGCCATTTTCTTCTCAGCACCCGCTTTTCATGAATTTTCTGTTTTAGTAGGAGTGGGTGTATCATCTTTGATTTCATGTGTATAAGGTATGCATCAGGGGTTGCTCCCCATGCAGCTTGCTGGATATTGATAGTAAGTGCACTGTTGACAGCTTCGTCCAATTCGTTTTCGTTCTTCAGGGGTATTTCAAGCGTAATTAGATTGTCGAGTTCTTCTCGGAAGGCTTCCCAGTTGGTTCGCTTGCTGAACAATGAAGGTTGTTTCTCTTTTCTAGTTATCTGCCCAAATATACTGACATTTATTGGTGAATGGTCGGATGAGAGGTCCAAAGAGGATTCAACTTTGATTTTTTTTGTGTCAACACCTTTTGTTACGCAAAAGTCAATGGCATCCGGTGTTTTCTGTATGTCAGAGGGCCAGTAGGTTGGCTCAGCAGTAGCTAGGGTTTTAAAGTTATTAGCGTTTATGGTTTTGTATAGCTCTCTGCCTTTGGTTGTTATTAATCTGGACGTCCACATTGGGTGCTTAACGTTGTAGTCGCCTCCTGCTATGAACCTCTTTCCTAGGGTGTTGAAGAATTTCTCGTAGTCTGCCTTTTTGATGTTATATTTTGGAGGACAGTATATAACACTAATAGTACAATTTCCCATCTTGTCTTTTAGTACTACACTAGTAGCCTGTAGGTAATCCTTGGTAAATTTTTCAGCTTCGTAATGTTCTATGTTGTCTCGGATAATAAGTGCTGTGCCTCCGTGGGCTCTACCCTCTATAGGATGTTCAGTGTAATAGGTTTTATATTTTTGTATTTTTATGTGGTGTTATCAGTTAAGTGGGCTTCTGAAACTAACATAATATCAATACTATGGTTTATTAAAAATATTTTGATTTCCTGCAAATGTTGGTTTAACCCGTTGGCATTCCAGATAGCTATTTTATACTTAAGAGCGCGCTGCGGAAAGAGAGAGAGGGAATGATGTTGAAAGAAGCCTCTAATCTTTTGTACAAATTTAAAAAACTAAACGTCGTATCAATGTAATTATTTTTTATATTAATAAGAAAAGACTATTGAAGGCAATAACCAATTTTGAGCGCTTTAAATTAAAAGTAAATAGGTTAATTTAATTTATGAAAAAGGACAATTTTTAATTTTTATGACAACCAATCTTAATGAAACTTCGTTATTGCCTTCTGCAGATCATTATAAGGACAAAACCTGATTTTGAAGCGATTTCATCATCAATTATAGAAAACTTGTACAAAACTTGTAAATCAAAAAGTGCCCTTAGCGGAGTTTTAAACTATATAAAATCAACTTAATGCACAAAGGGTTCAAGGGTCCCCTTAGATATGGCGCAAATAATTTTTTTAAATTTTTTAAATCTCTACAAAAGATTAGAGGCTTCTTTCAACATCATATCTACTGCTTCCCTCTCTCTCTCTTTCCGCAGCGCGCTCTTAAGGTGTGCTTCCATAAACTCGTAGGTTTAATCTGAATTTTATTATTTAATAACATACAAATGAGTTAACCCAAAAATTCTGATTTTTTGAAATCAATTTTTGGTGCAAATGCCAAATTTTTATCGGATAAGACTCCTTTTAAATGAACGTGTAGTTGTCACAAAATGGTAGAAAGAAATGTATAATGGTCCTTGTTTCTCAAATTATTCCCTAGTGAAAATCATACTTGAGTGCATTTAAAAACAAGCTTACCTTCTTCCTTACCTGTCCTCCCGGGTGTCCGCCGTCAGGCATTGCTTCCGGGATGATGTGTCCTAGAATCGGACCACGTTCTTCTCCTTTGATAGTGCCGTCCTAGTTTGTCGGCCGGGTAGGGGGCAATGCGATGGAACTCGCGTGTGGCGTGTGCTCTTCCGCATGCCTCTCTTCTACCTGTCCGGGTTTCGCGTCGAATCGTTAGTCCTCCATTTGTGTGTCGTCCTCCGTTTGTGTGTCCTCCGTTAGAGTAGCGGCGGCGGCTGCCTGTTGCTCGGCTCTCCCGGCTGCCTCCTTACATCTTAATATGGTGGTGACGAGGGTAGTTATCCGCTGCCACTATGTCTCGTCGACAAGCATTGCTTCGATTAGGTCCTCGGGAGTCATCGTGTACCCCAGTGCTAGGGAGACCATTGTCCTCTCGCGTTCCCATCTCCAACAGTGGAAAAGGGAGTGTTCCGCGGTGTCGATTTCCTCGCAATACCTGCAACGAGGGCTTGCCAACTTTCCGAATCTGTGTAGGTAGTGGACAAAGCAGCCGTGCCCTGACAGCATTTGTGTGAGGTGGAAGCTTACTTGTCCGTGCCGTCTTTCGATCCATCTTTTGATGTTGGGGATTAGTCGTCGGGTCCACAAGCCGCAAGTTGCCATCTCCCATCTGGCCTGCCAAATCTCGGCCATCTCCTTCCAAAAACAAGCTTATCCTGATTAAAGGTGACCTTGATGCATTGGGAAGAGAAATACTTTTTCAAAAACGTGACATCAATGTAAACTTTTTTGGAAAAAAATACCTGGATTTTTATTACTGTGGAAAAGCTACTTACCTTTTTGTCAGTTATTGAGAAGCTATTTCAGTTTTTTGTCGTAAATGAAACATGATTGCGCTAAGAGGACCTATTGAAAAAATTGATTCGATTGGTTAATAAAATAAGAGTGTATTTAACGATATAAATAAAGGCGGTTAAGTGCAGCTTTATGAAGTAAAAGTAGATAGTAAGCGATAAATTACTAGTGCATCATTTGAAGCTTTAATTGTAAAATTTTAATTAAAGATTTATACTAATCACTTGGCGGCAAGTTAAATTAGTGTGTAATGAATTTTGGATTTTTGCAGCATTATTCACACCCATATGCAACAGTTCGATGATTTAACATATTATAGAGGAGGCTTTTGTTTTTCATTGCTATGGTAAATCGTTTTCGGGATTATACCATTAATGCAACTAAATTGTTGCTTTTGATTGGGATCATGTCCTCAGCGCAATATCTACTTTTGCCTCAGATTTTGCCATCCAGTGCAACCTCATTATTACATTTTATTGATAATTACTTTGCTATTGTGTTGTATTTTCTGTACAATTATAAAAATAAGCGTGTGAAGCATGTTTAATTGTATCGCGATTTAGTCCTATTCTTCTAAAAAATTATGTCTAAATAAAGTCCTGGCGTCGCTAATCCACGAAACCTTCTCTGCATTAGTGAAGGCTGGCCGTCACTTTTTAATAAGGTCGGTTCAATCAGGAAGCATTATCATGTACTGCTGGAAATGGCTTTTACTTGCTTGTCGACACGTAGTTTACACGTTTTGTATAAATTAGTTTACAAACGCCAGTTATTACGTAATTACTTTTAATATTTATTAATTACAAATTGTATGCGATCAATTATTTTACTGCAAATTACTATTATTTTGTTCGATTTTTGAAAAAACAACTCTGTAGGTAGATACATTTAAATCCAGACATGTTCTTGATATATGTTGCAGAGATTTGAGGAGTTTCTTACAAAAATAAAGTTTTTCATTTTTCCCAAAAACATATAATACGTGAAATGCTTTTCTACAAGGATGAAATGTAATACAACGTTTATATGAAAATGTGGAAAATGTGTTAGACACATATAACCGAATAGTAATCTAGAATGGGTCTCACAAAAGCTGAGTATAGCAAAATCAATGGTCGAATATTAGAAAATCCATTATAACTCGAAACATTTTGTTTACCTTAGGATTTACAGCAGATGTAATATAATTTGATTAATCAAACACTAATCACAGGTTTCAATTTTCTTTATTACTCATATTTCGTGTTTTTGACACATCTTCGGAGTAAACTGCTATAAGGAAATTACATTGTTACTACTTTTGTCTTTCTACTTGTACGTCAGTTATAAAGTCATGGTTACAATCATAAGGAATTTATCAACATGTCTCTGTACAGACATAATAGCTAATCTCAGAAAGTAAATCCAAAAATCGAAAATTCAAACCAGCACAAATTAAAATGACAAGCTGTAATATTTTTCTCATCAACAAGCATTTGAAAAGTGGTGTATCGTACATATGGATCTGTTCGTAAAGCAATTTAATATGGTCTTAATCACTGTTCTTCATAATTTCTAGTGCTTCCGGAAGATCGAGTTTATAACCCTTCTTCTGCTTATGTAATATTTGGCCATTTCTTTGTTTATTTAGTGCTTGTTATAATGTAGGTGTTTTCCAAATAAGGATTTATTTGTATCATTGATGTGCTCCACAATCCTCATCTTAAGTTTTCGGCCTGTTTTTCAAATATACGTGACATCACAGTCTTTGCAATAGATCTGATACACACCCGTACACACCACTCGTTTCCACGGTATTTTTTTATTTAGAAGATTTTTAGTCGGATAATTATAGGTCTGTAATATTTTTAAATATTTTCCAACGTTTCGGGCCGTTTATTTTTGGCCCATTTTCAAGATTAAATCAAACACCAATAGTTTTTAAATTGTCAATTAACTTCGGACAAAAGCGCTTTATAAGTGCTGCAGAAATTCTTTCAGATTTTCTTCAGTATCGTTCCACACACAAAGAATGTCGTTTACCATCCTCCACCATCCTTAAGCCAATTGTAATTTGTGAATTTCACTCTCGAATCAATCTACAAAACTCAGTCATTACTGGTGAATTTGGAGATCCCATAGAGCTAGTTCATTTTGTATACTTTACCGTTGAATCCAAAAGTCTTTTATGATGCTGCAAGTTCAACAAAGCTCATGATTGGAAAGGAATTTTTCCCCTTTAAATTCGTTCCCAATAATTATTAATTGGCACTTCTCGCTCCATCTAACGGTCGAACTGGGAAGAGGGACTGGAAAGGGAGATAAGAGGTTCCATCGGCGCAAAAGACAGTCTTGGGTGAACTATTGAACGAGCAAGACGCTTCTTGTGTCAGTTTTGAAGCAAGATAAGGCTGGTGTAAATTTTCAAGTGATAATGTCGATTTGTGTGGCTACTGTGGAATAATCATGGGCTTTTGGGTTACGTAATTAGCGGATATGGAACGAAGATATTCTTATATCTTCGTAGTTGTGTTGGAAAATGGTGAATTTTCCCCATATCGGAAGTTTCTTGGTCGGATTTACTGCCCATGCTATCGTTAAAGGGTTGGTTTCCGTTCGGATTGGTGAGTAACATTTTTGTTACTTAATTAGTGGTATGCATTGATCGAGTAGGACAAGTTTTGCTCCGTCCACCTGAAGTTCGCTTTGTTTGAATTCACCCTTGGCTGATTCATGTATTTTTTTCATGTCTTATTATTTAGGTTTTTCTTTTGCCTTGCAGTTTTGATTGGAACGTTTTTGGCGGAAATAATCGTTAAGTCGCAGGCGGGTCGCAGGTTTTACTTTTCTGTTCCACGTGATTAAAGGTTATCTAATCTGACGTTCGCAGACGTGGATTATAATGCTAATGTTTGAATTTTATATTTGGAAAACTAATTAATTATAATATTATATTATTATGTTTTATTTGATTGAGTTTGAACTGTGCATTTTATTCACTAGGTAACATCGAACGGCGTTGGGCAATTGCATTGGCATAAGAATTCCTACGCGTTTGACATGGGTTCAAATCTTGTATTTGAAATTCTATGTTGAACATTTTTTGTGTGTTTATTTTTGGTTTTATGTTTTTTTTTAAGAAGGCGGCGATGTGCGACCAACGTACAGGGTGTTGCATTTCATCGGGGTCGCTTCCGCTTGGTTTTATTGATGGAAGTTCAATTGGTTCCACCGTTTGTGGGATTTTTTATATGACCACTCGAACGTTCTGTTGGTTGATTTTGGGGAGTGGTTCTTGGTGGCAATGTTGTTGCCACTGTACTAGTCTGGTCGGCTAATGCACTTTACATCCGACATCGCTTATGTCATCGCCTTCCGACAACGAACATCTTATTGTTGATATTATTTTTGTTGTGTTAGCAGAGCTGTTTCCTTGATTTTCTTCGGGGCGTTCATTTGACACAACCCACGGCCTTGCCTCCGCTATAACAAGCTGGCTTATACCTACCATCAGGGCCCCACGCAAATAAAATTAGAATTTATTTTCTGCGGGGACATTATCTGTTCCGAGCTACCTTCTCATTAGAGATAGTGAGGACAGATTATGTTTCATGATACCATCTATTTCTTTTATATTTGTTATCTTTGTGCCAATATACTTCTTGGTTAGCACCAACGTATCCCAAATAGGAACATTAGTTAAAAGATTAGCTACATCAAACGATACAAGCCTGATGTTTTCATTGATACGAAATTCTCTTACCTCTATTCAAATAAATCTGATGTAAGTTATACGACATGAAAATGGATCAAGAGTTACCATACCTCAAAATATATACTCAAAAGTATTTCAAGTATCCGGCTATTAATGCTGTACGGAAATGATGCCTCACATATCTGTAGATTCTCAAGGTTTCTTCGAACCGAACACCGGACTTGAAGATTGGTTCAACTTTTGTCGTTATACAAACCGAAGGAAATTCGCCCAAAGATAGTGATTTCTATAAAAGAATCTCCAACTCCAATGTTGGTAGCATTCTGTACACTAAATTTCAACTTGGTACCTGATCTGGAGGTTCCTTTTCTGTTCTATATGTTGGAGGGGGGGGATTAGATAGTTGTTGATCCCAAATTTGGATAGGCCAGCATGTGCCCCTAACATCATAATACTCGTATGTATTGATATGTTTTAAATTTTAAATTTATTTTAATTGCACCACGTTGGGCCAGAGAAATGATATGATTTTATTATTAATCTTTTAATTTTTATAAGATGCCTCACCTTGGGTTAACCAAATGATATGATTTTATTTTTTTAATTTTATTTGCACCACGTTGGGTGCCAAATGATATGTTTTTTTTTTATTTTCACAAATTTTTAATTATAATTTTTCAAGTTTTCAAATGTATGACTTCAAATTCATGTGGTTTTTCTTTGAACCATCTATTGCATTTACATACGTAAATCACAGCTTTTCATAACACAAATTTTTATCTTTTTTAATGCTAAAACATACCCCTACAACTTCTTATTTAAACACTTTTAAACTTTAAAATTTTGAATTTTAAACTCTTATACAAATTCCTAAGCAAGTCTGCTTAAACCAAGCTCAAAAGCCCCGGCAAAGGTAAACAACACACTTCTTGTAATTCGGCTCTGCTCTCGTTTCACCGTGAAAACATAGTGCCAACAGAAATATGAATTTCCCCAACAATAATTTTTAATTACAAATATCATTCAATTCGTGTAAATTTTATGAAAAAATTATGACAGTATAGTATGTGCAGTTTCACGAGCCGTGATTAATTATAACACGTATTAAAAACTATAACCCTAGTAAGAAAAATTAAAAAGCATTGTATTTGATCAGAGATTACTTAGTTATACCAGATAGTTATACTTTAATCATAGATTAAAGCTAAATTAATCCTAACGTAAGGTGTAACGGTTCGATTCCGGGTTTGAGCTTAAAAATATCTGGACCGTCTCCGTGCTTCGGAGGGCACGCAAAGCCGTCGATCTCCCTGTGTTAATGGTTTGATTTCATAAAAATAAAAAACAGCTTAGTAAGCTATCCATGATGTAAAACTCAATTATGGTCACAAAATTAATTTGAAAAAATATTGATAAAACCCAGGTGCATCCCTAGCATAAGAGGATGAAGAAGAATCACAGATTAAATTCTTAATTAACGTTCGTGAAACTAGCCAATAGCCAACCAGAAAGACAGAGTACATGTTCCATGGTCCCATTGGTTTCCTGACATACGGTTGTCCTGTCAAGGCAGCATTTGTTTATTTAAATGAATCGGTAGGGCGGGAGCTGAAAATATAAAATAAATCGAAGTGGGGTTTTCAAGGATTCAAGCTAGGACGAAATAAATTGAACCATTCGTTCTTACAAGTGCAGCGATAAGATTTTTTGCTTGCTAAATAATTATGAATGAACGTACCAATTTTTGACTAGAAGTATTTAGGATAAACGAGTGGTAAATGCTAAATATTTGCACCAAGGGTACTAGCAAAATCAGATATTGGATTAAGGCGCCATGTGATTTCTGGACCATTTATTATCACAGAAAAGGAACCACAATTAAAAATCACGAAAGGGTTGTTAAAACCGGCCCTGTAACCTAAAGTAAATAATTCAAAGAAAATACTGACCGAAAAGGAGAACAACGAAGAAAGCCCAGACAACATAAAATCGATTTTTGCGTAATTAAACAAATAAATTTTCTTTTTTTTTGTTAGACTTTCATTAAAATAAAATAACAATATTATTGAAGGCCAAAATAATTTCCTCAAGGTAATAACTTGAACTTAAGTACGTCGCACTCGACGTAGAAAAATAAAAAAAATGTGGCTAGCTTTAAGCAATAAGAAATTCACAAACAAGATAGTCGAACGAAATCGACTGTTTCGTCGCACATGTACAACGCAAAATTTATCAAATCAAACAACATTTCTAAATAAATTAAGGTAATTTTAAAATTCAAACGATACGAAAATAGCTTGATTCGTCGAATATTAGTAAGGCTCCAGAGAATTTCATTATGCATGTGTAGACGAAAAAAATATGATGCAGTCTTGATCATTCCTTAACGAAGCATCAACTTTGGGCCACATTATTTTGCTACCATCAAGAGGCATTCAGTGTATTTGAAAATGTGTAATAAAGCCACCCCTATCCTCAGGTGACCTTGTATCACGTAAAAAAAATATTTTGGATAGTTACTATTTTCCAAAGGAGTAAATCACCAACAAAGATTGCACACATAACATCTCCTTTTCATTAAAAATCTCTGTAAATATAATAATAAAATATCACATTTAAAAAATAATCCAAATTTTAAAAGTCGTCTGCGACGGCGACACTTGCTCTTCACATTTTCCACTTTGCATGCATTAAATCTCCTTCGTAATCTACCCCTCGGCTTTTACTAAAATCAAAGAAACATTTGGAGCTTTTAAAGATGACCTTCTTAATGTTTAAAATGATGAAAAATTCTTCCGATTTATACAAATCTATATATATACATATTAGTTTTTCCCCAGACCGTGAATTCTTATCTTGTACACACTGCATAAATAATTATATTACATACATGCTACATTGATAAATCTGGATTTGAAAACCAACTATTGAAAAGACTGGAAAGCAACTAACTACTCGTATATGGCTCAACGTGATCAGTAATAGCAGCACTTCGCTTGACATAATCCTGAAGCTCATCCTAAGAACGGGGGTGGCTTTAGAGTTCTCGGTGCCGTTAAATAGAAGTTGTACAATAGACTCGGTTAGAAAACCTACGTAAATGCATGTGAATTTACTCATCCTATTCTTATAATCCAGAAAATAAACTAAGATTGTTCACGATTGTTTAAGACTCGAAACCAGAATTAAAAATCTAACCATATCTTGAATGCAAGATTCCTTAGAATATCAAAACAAAATGAAAAAACTGTTACCCTAAATTTGGGATTCCAATGCAAAAGTTTTTCTTTTTAATGTTGTTCTACGAGAAGTTACAGAAAAACCATAATATCCATTACTTATTATTTTACAGTAAAAGTTTCTATTTTTCAGTACTTAGATAATAACTGTATTTTAAGTTTAAAATAATCTGTGGAGAACTTGATAGCAGTTAAATTGTAATTATCTAATAATGTGGTTAAAATAGTAATTTATTCTATTTTAAGTTGAAATTACTGAAATTTCAGTGGGCTACTGATGATGTGCATTAATTTAAGCTGTAAAATGTCTTTATAGTGAGTAGTAGTAGTAGAGCAGATTTGAAGCCACTATTGAGGTCGGTACTTGGACAGAGTTCTCATAAATTTGTAAGCCAGGATTGCATTCCCAAAGACCGGGATTAGCTGCTTGTTATCAAGGCGGGCTTAACGTTTTGATGAAGTCGCCGTGCACGGAATGTTGGAGCAAGTGCTTGTAATGACACGACGCTCTATTTTCACCCATAGTAAACGTTTATAAGTTTCAAAATCCTATTAGTGAAAAGTTGTCTAAATCTTCACTCCGAATTTAATGCAAGATGATAAAGATGCAAACCTTATCCTTTTTATTTGAGGCATTGATTTGACGATAAATAACGACTATTAAACTTCACGGGTGCGTAACTAAATTTAAATTTACATTTTTATTAAAGATTGGGATTTATTTCACATAATACCTTTCTTAATATCTTAAAGTAGTAATTTATATCAGAAAGGAATATTTAGTGACCATCAAAAATTGTTAGCCACAAGCAAAAAGTTGTACGTACGTTGTAATCTTATAATGAGTAAATATGTAGTTACCTTAAAATTAAGTTTTATGTTGGTATTTTGAGTCTAACGACTGTTGTGGATAAGATTATTAACATTAACGACACTTTTTATTACTCGAAAATTAAAGCTGTTGCTTGTATGGTATATTATTAGGTAAATTGCATATTATTAGTGCGGTTTTCATAAAAACTTTGATTATAAACTAGCGGTCATGACGTGCCGTAGAATTACACGAATGACAGTCATAATTTTTGTGTGCTAGGCTCAACTGTATAATTTGCTCATGATTGATGGCTATCCAACATGAGTGGTTATTACCAAGTTGCTGGATAGATGTAGGCTAGCCGGGCAAGTCGCGCCGCTGGCGGGTTATTAATCAACTCTATGCTGGGTTCTGACATCTTTGCCCACCATTTTGACAGGTCATTCATAATAAAAACACATGGTTTTAGTTGGGATGACCTAAAACGATCCGCTGGTTTACATAATATTTTACTAAATTAATATTTCTCTATTCAAACTAATTAAGCTTGCCTAATGCCTGCCAACGGAAATTCTACTTATTACGTTTCAGTAACGTGGTTTTGCAAAAGTATATAATAACGATTGCGATTGTATCTTCCTTTTTTTGTTTGAAACATAAATATATACCGCGGGTAGCGAAAATTATTTGCTAGCGACACAATTGATTAATAAGTAGGTTCTTTTAATAATAACTGGTTTCAATGAGGCTTTACTTAACGTCTGTATTATTAACTTTTGTATTCCACAAAATAACTTTCCGTGTTATTATTATACTCATGTAAAGAAAAATGGGTATCTAATTCTTTGGCAGTGGTATAACAGTTGGAGATATTCAGATATTGAATGGATGCTTTTTTTATCCTTTCACATAATCAGAAATAATAAAAAAATGTACGAAGCATAATGAAAACAACATGATAAGATCTAAATATTAAATTCTTATTTAAAGCTTCTCAGACTTTTATTAAATCAAAAACGATTATATAAAATTGCGTATGAGAAGTATGTAATCTAATTTGCAATTTCAAATTTTGGACAGTTACAGCCTATTGCATACAAAATATTTTCATTTTAACTTTCATAACTTTGTTATATTTTATTTTATTGTTACAATAAATTCCAATGGCTGAAAATACTTGAATCTTCAAGTAAATTAAATTTTTTACAGTTCCAAAATATATAATGCTGGAAATAGTTATTTCTAAACGATGCACTAAAGAAGTCGAGACCAAGCACATATAGAATGTTAACAACTCTATTTATTGTAGTAATACAGCAGAATTGATTCAATTTATATATTTTTATCTTTATGTTAAAGTCGCTATATATTTTTGATATACATACATATTTATTTTAACAGCTACAAGACTGTAAATAAAGTTTTTTTTTGAGCTACTTGATTATTTTCCATTGTTTTTTATTACGCAGCAGTCTTTGATATATCCAATAAATAACAAAAATTTAATATGATGTCATATTATTTCACGAATTTTATGAAAAATATGTATTTTAAAAGTTCAGGAATTTTTTTGTTAGGGAATTAGACTACTGGAAGAAATAATAATATGTACATAAATGCAGTTAATTTAATTCTATTTTCTGATGAGTTAAGATATTTTACACTTTCATATGAATTATTTTCATTTCAGAACTAAATGTTCAAAACATTTTTAACTACAATTTAAGAGGGTAATATATTGTTGTAGTTTATGTTAAGAATATTCTTTAGGGGTAATCCGACTAGATTACAATTTATAGTTACATATTTTGTTATGCATAAAATAGTACACGATTAATGTGGTACAAGACATTACCTTCTAAGTTATAATATAGTGTTAACTTTGCGAAAATAGAGGAAATGCGTTTAACTGCTAGGGTCGATGGTTTGCTAGCTAATAGTTGATTATTTATCTTATTATGACCAACAAGTTCCATAAGTCTGTTTCTTCAGAAATTCGATGAAAAGATAGGTAAATTATACAGTAGTTTAAAGTTTGAATGTAGCATATATATACGAGTAGTAGCAGTGTTTCTCAAACTTTCGAGTTCCTTAAAAGTAATTTTCAAGACACGCATATATAAATAAAATTTAAGTTATTCGTTGCGAACAGTATAATTATACATAATATTAATTGATTTTGCATGCTAGGAACTATTTTTTAGATAAAGAATAATTCATCTAATACCTAGTGAGTTTTAACTTGTTAAATGAAATATAACTTATATGCAATTAATTGTTTATATTATATCAAGTTACAACAATGTTGTTTCGTCCTCATTTGGGACTTTCCAAGCAACTGTAATATAATAATACTTACTATATTATACGCATAACATTTCTGAAGTAATTTTGCAATCTTCGTAGAGATTTTACAAATCCATTTGTTGGGTTGGTGTAATGGTTTGAATTTTCCCGTTACAATTTTTGATTGTTTGCAAGTTTTAAGAAAATTGCAACTCCAATTCAAAATAAACATTCCCCAATGTGTGGCGTGGTAATTCAGTATTTTTGTAAATGGATGTTTATCTAAGAGGTGCTTTATCAGAAGAAAGGATAATGGCAGTTGGTGATTGAATGAATAATTTTTGTTGCTTGCTTTTGGGACGATCCAGCATACAAGTTAAATTGGAACATTGTTTTTCCAATCCATTTCTTTTGGTTTTAGCCTTTTGGTTCGATGGGTAACCAGAAAGTCTACTGCAAGGGGGTTAAGGTGATCTCTAACACGTTCGTGGTATCTGGTGATAATTGATTGGACACATTCCCCAACGGTGGGTATTTGGAGGTCGCAATGGATTACATGGTTTGGTTGAACCAAGGAGCATCAGTGATAATTCTGATCGTTTTTGACTGGAACCGTTGTAACTTGGCGATGTTGGAGTTGCTGGCTGCTACCCCAGAGCTGTATGCCATACGTTCAACATGGCTTTATTATGGATTTGCATGAGTCGTATACTCATTATTATACGCATTAAATTAAAATAATTATTAATAAATAAGAATAATTATACCGAAACATAGATCCCATAAACTATCGTTTATAATAATTTTTCAATTCAATTTGGAACCCTCACCTTCTTCTTTAATTCTTAATATTTCATTCATTTTAACTTTTGTTAATTTTTTAGACAAAGGTCGAAATTAATTAAATATAAATTTTTTTTGGTATATTACAATGAAATTACAGTAGAAAATTGAGTGGTTTATCCCTTCGAAACAATTGTCATTTAATAAAAAACTCAGCGTGGTCAAATATTAGTCGATATTGGAGAAATAATGATCATCATCATCATCATCATCATCTGCACGTTTTAGACCAGTGGTCAGTTACGTCACTCAATCTGATCCTGCCATCTTCTCCTGGGGCGGCCAACAGATCTTCTTCCTCTGGGCTTATATTGATAAGCCCAAATAATGGTTCTATTGTAATTTCATTGTAATTATACCAAAAAAATTTACTTAATTTATAAAATGCTCCGCACCAAATTGTCACAATAAATTTTATCGAATGTATCAAAATCAATGAAAAGAAATAGAAAATTAAAATTGAGAATTTTAAATGAAGGAAATGAATAAAATTACACACAGTAAAATAAAGAGAAATTCAAGAAGTAAATAGTAAGGTTGTTATTATATCAATATCATATCAATATCATATCAATATCATATCAATATCATATCAATATCATATCAATATCATATCAATATCATATCAATATCATATCAATATCATATCAATATCATATCAATATCATATCAATATCATATCAATATCATATCAATATCATATCAATATCATATCAATATCATATCAATATCATATCAATATCATATCAATATCATATCAATATCATATCAATATCATATCAATATCATATCAATATCATATCAATATCATATCAATATCATATCAATATCATATCAATATCATATCAATATCATATCAATATCATATCAATATCATATCAATATCATATCAATATCATATCAATATCATATCAATATCATATCAATATCATATCAATATCATATCAATATCATATCAATATCATATCAATATCATATCAATATCATATCAATATCATATCAATATCATATCAATATCATATCAATATCATATCAATATCATATCAATATTAATCAACATTTATGTACGTTTCGAAGATTTTTAGTTTCCTCTTCTTTAGGATCTAGAAAAATAATCCTCATATAACAATAAAAACAATTACATTCACAAAGTGCTCAACTTATAAAATCGTTTCAATAAAGTTATTCTGACATGGTGAAACTCATCAAAACACATAAAAATCTCTCTACATTATATGCTGTAAAGTTATTACTATAGAACAAACTTTATATAATATAACAAAAGGCAACATAGATAAAATTAAACATTAAAGGAAGTTTCCGTAGTACAATAGTAAAAATGTTAAAAACCACATGATGTATCAAATAATAAACATCTAAGTTAAAGCTTATTATGGTGATATATAAATACCGAAACATCGATACGTTCTTTTCAATTCAGTTTAAAAAAACATCTTGAAAAAAGAAACCTACCCAACTGGCAACCCTGAGGAATACCTCATGTTATAGGCGGTTTGAAAAACAACGATCAATTCTGTGTTACTCCAGGTTTTAGCTATATTTTTGCATGGAAATAACTCTACAATGTGACTTTTTTGTCTAAATCCTTTAATTTGGCATCGAAAACAGTCTATAAATTTTCAGCAGCAGGCTTCAAAATCAGAAAGTTGTGAAATTTGCTGTTTCAAATGCTCCAAATAAAGATCTGAGACTTTCTTTTCCATTCATCTCACACAAAAGTGGTCCCCAAATGAGTCAAATTAACCTTAATTATGTAGAAATCCTTCTATTATAGATAGTTCTTGATCCTTTTTTAGTATCTTTTACATTTTTGAAACTAACTCAATTTCAGTACACCTGAAATGTTAAATGAACATAACTTCAAGTATAGAGGGGATCGAAATCCTACTCACACCTCCTTGGGGTGGTCCCTGGTAACTTGTGGAGGACCCTCAGAGCTCGGGCGCGAACCCCGGTGGATGGGGGAAATCCGCAAGGCTGACGTGAGAGGTCACAACAAGGAGACGAACACCAGTCTCCCCCAATGCCAAGCTGAGGGAAGTCGACCCGGCAGCGGTGCAGACCGGGTCAAGACTCTGCACATCAGGGTGCAGAAAGACGAGCCTCGCGGGCCACTACCTAGTGGCTCCCAACACGCATCAGCGATTCGGGTGATGCCGGGGGTCATTGCGATCAGCCGGGGCCACATACTCCGTTGGTGCCCAGCGGGAGCCAGCTAATTCAGTGATGACGGGAAGCCGTAGAAAAACAACCATGCCATAGACCATCGCAGACGACAGCGGAAGTGATGCCGATAAGGTAAATCCCGCTGCTAGTCGGGGAGGGGGTTTTAGTGAGTAAAAATCTCACACTACCATCCCAGATTGGGGTGGTGCCTATGAAGGTTTGCTGTTAAAAATTAAAAATTGTGTACTCTTGGAAATTTACATGACAAATCTTTGTAATTTTTTAAATTTGCATAGATTTACCATTTAAATTTATAACTTAACATAGATTCAGCATGTAAATTTACATAATAAAACAGGTTTTTAGTTTGTATTTTAAAATAAAAACCAGTTTTTAATCCTGCAAATTTGCATGGAAAATCTTTGTAACTTTATAACTTTGCATAGATTTACTATACCTTATATATTTATAAGTTAATATTCCATAATTTTTTTTATTTTTAACAGATTTTCTGATGAAAACAGAGTAAAAAAATTAAAACGTTATAAATTGATTATAACTCCGTTTTAGGGGAATACGGCTTTACAAAGAAACTTTATTTTCATGGAATTATTGCTGTATAGATCAAGTTTTTTATTGAAAATAGATCGTTAATGGGAATCTTATCAACGCAAGTAATAAATGAAAGTCGTATAGGACTTAATTCTTCCCAATTTACTACACAATTATCACCAAACACGCTGTTTTTATTCCAGAAGTAGAAGTAGAAAAGAAAAGTAATCTCAAAATTATTAAGACGCATGTTTCGAACCTGGTCTTTTTCTGTAAGTCTAAAATGCCTTTAATGTTTAAGTTTTACTTACCTAGCCAATGAAAATCAACAAATTTTTTAGTTTTGCATTTCCTTAAAGTTTAAAGGCTTTTAAGAGATAAAGGAATGACCAGAATTGACTTATTAAACAATATGGGCTTTTAGTTCTATTGTGATCTGTAAATTTTAACTTTGGCGTTTTTGTCGTGATGTGTTCCAAAAACGAGTATAGTTTTAAAAAGATAATCATCTTTGCAAAAAAATTGTAAAAACTGATTAACTTTGAAAGCTTTCATCTAGGGCCCTATAGGAGTTAGAAAATTGTTCTATGTGGTGATTTAGAGGGAATTTAGTTTAGTTTCGCTAATTCTCGGGCCACTCTTGCGTCGGATGAATAGAAACGAACACATTTCGAATTGTAAATATTACAATTTTTAATTGAAAACAAGTCTGGAATTAACAAAAATGTACAAATGTGCAATTCGCTAACGTTTTCGATTTCGATACGTCTGAAGATGTCCCAGTGGGACAAAAATATTATCGAATTATATAGGTAATATAGTACAATTTATACTTACGAAACTTTCTGCATATTTTAGTGTCTGAAAAGTGGTTAAGAGGTCAATTTTCCAGAATTAAATCTTCTATAAAATTATTTATCAGCTTTTGTTCTATGAACAAATGTAACAGCTTTCGGGAAATTTTTGTGAGTTATTTTGACCTCAAAGATCTCCAAAGATTGGGAAGAAAATATGTACTTATGAGTTATGACAGTATTTATGACATTATATTTTTAAAATAACCTGTACCACTATCAGCATTTATACTCCTTTCTATACTGCTGGAAAAATGTCTTAATTTATTTCCGGTTTCTCCTGGTGTCCAATTCAACTAATTTCCACTAGTGGAATTGGTGGAAATTAACGATACCTTTTCTTCCAACTCTAAACTTGAAGTTTCCATTCAAATATTTTTCATATTTACTCCTCATCCTTGGTTTTGCTAGATGACTTGCTCAATTATATTTTAATTACATGCCCTTTGCATCCTCCACATCAGTGTTCTACCTTATCCATTTATTTCTGTTCTGTGGTTCCACTTTCTATTCCTCTTGTGAAATTTTATGGATTCTAGATTTTAGTATATTCTTTAATCCATGGGTTTCCATCCATCTTTGTTTCTTTATTTCAGATGTCATGTTATTTTGATTCGCTAATATTAATTTTCTTAAGTATGCCAATTTTTCTTTATGCGGTGCCTCACAAGTATGGTTTTCAGTGTAGGGTAGGCGTTGGAAATAGCGCAAAAAACTTGGTGAAATAAATTTTGAAACTGGCATTTTAAAATGAGTTATTTGGAATAAGACCTCCAAGAAAAAAGGTTTCGTCGGTGTTATTATTGCTAATTACGAGGATATTAAAACCTGAATCATTTTAATTTCATCAATTATAAGCCGCTGCATTTTACAAATGAATAACAAAAATAAAAAGATTTCCATCACAAATTACCAAAACGAGTTAAAAAAAAGTATTTAAATTTAAGTGCCGTTTTCCTTGTGCATCTCGAATTAGTGTTATTAAATACATGAAATCTTCTTAATCAAGTAATTTTAATGTCACAACACCGATAACAATTTAGTTACCACTTGATAGCACACGGAAACGAATGAATTAAAATATAATTCTTTAAATACATAGCTTTTCTGATGATATCGTGTGGTAAATGTGAAAATAAATGTAATGTAATTAAGTTAAATTAATACTGAAGTAAATAGCAAACTGGTAACTGTTTTATAATATGTTTTCATGCAGACCTATAATGATAGCTACCCAATTTCTGACTTTTATTGATATAAACGTCATTCTTTAAAAAAACCTAAGAACTGAGGTTGTTAATTTAATGCAAACACGAAGACTCACAACGAAGACCATATTTAATAACACTGTCAGTATATGAAAAGAGTAAATCAACGATAATTACACTTTAGCGTGTTGAACTTACATTAGTAACAAAACTTCAGAATCGCCTCTGGGTGGACAATGTGAAAATATAAAATATGCAACTACTTCATCATTTGAACAGTGGACCTAACTACCTATTTTAAATAATATTGTTGTTTAAGTACAAAACGATATTATAATCATAGAATATTAACGTTCAGAGAGTGCCTTGCAGGTAAATTATAAAAAAGATAAATTGCGTTCCGTCTTACTTTATAATTAGCAATTATGACTAAATAGTTTTAAGAAATTATACAGTTTCATTAAAAAAATAAATAAAAGTCGGGCTTCCTATAAAAAATGTAAAATTACATATCATTGTAGCAGTAATTTGGTGACTATAATTATTTACATCATAATTAAAATTTAGAAATGATGTCGAAGAACTCTTTCAATTTCTGAAAAAGTGCAAAAAGACCAATATTTTTAGATCAAAATATTGTAGAAGGCTTCCATTGCAAATATAAAGAAAAGCGATACATCCTTAGCGTTATTTGAAATAAACTTTGAGGTGGCTGTCAAAGCTGCAAATTTATTTTTACTAATAGTATGTAAAGAAAGTGTAAAATTACTTCATTGTTCTGTTACAAGAAAGTCAATGATGCGATCTGTAACGCGTGAGCGATGAGGCGAATGGTGTAGAGCGTCAGGGTGACAGGAGGGTGAGCAGATAAGGTTGAGAAGATGAATTGACGGGGTTATGGGGCAGCGGACACGGCGGCGGAAGAGCAGACAGCACTCTCTTACCCTGGTGGCAGCAGCGATTACTCACTCGGCGACCTGGCGTGTCCCGACGGGAGTTCGGAAGTGGCTCTCCCGGAGATAAGCGCTTTACATTTGTAGCCTTTCAACTAACAAAGCCACGATACCGATAAACGTTTGGGTGGTGTCAGACTTTATTTATTTAATTCTCTTCGGTTAATTATCTTTTCAAAATTTTAAATGTAAATTGCAGATTATGGAAATCCGTCGATGGGACTAGCTGACTACACAATACCGTGTAAATCAAGTAAAAGATTGGCATGTGGCGAGGCGCGCCCGACAAGTCGACGAAGATTGATCTATGTAACGTCAGGGCACGATATGCTCACATTATTCACTGCCAGGGTAGGGCTTTATTGACTCACCCTATTTTGTATATTGTAATAAAACTACAGTAAACAATTAAACTTGACAACAAATTAATGTACATTGTATTAAATTTATATCGTTTATTCGATAATGGAAATTGTTATCTTACAAGAATTATTACAGATATATCGGCAAACAATGTAACCTTTTAAATAAAAGCGGAATAGTGAAATAAATATTTTTACACTTTAGAAAACTAAATCAGTATTAAATCAGTTTGGCGACTGCCGTAAGTGAAAAATAGTTTCCGCATTCCCAAGAGCGATTCCTTATGCACTTGATTCGCGCTGTGATGTAAAACCTCGTAGTCAAGTTGATTTATAGAGCCGGGACTGACTGCAGATTATCCTTAAGTGCGAGAAGGCGAACAAATCATCCCCTAGCGATGTTGGTCGAGCAAATCTACTTTATCATTAGAAGAAGTTTATGTTAAAAATACTTCTTATAGCGTTAAAGTAGAGTATAGAGTTAAGTGTAGTGCTTTTTATTTATTATAAAACTTTATAAGATTAACAAAATAATTAACCATTTAAATAATAAATTATGATATTGTTAAGTTTAGCATATCTCCTTTATTGGCCTTCCTATCGCCAATAAATGGTTATAGCGGCATAACTCTAACTCGCTTTATACAACTTTTCCAATCTTATCTCTAAACATGACTTTTACAGACACGAATTTAGTTAAATTGGAACTCATTTCAGATTTCTTTTATGTTTTCACAAATCCGCGAATCGTTGCTGACCATAGTTATATCTTAGGATGAATTCGAAAGTAGAAAAGACGTGTCCGGAATTTTTCAGACACATTTATGGTTTTACGAACTACCATTGGTATTTTGAACTTTTAAAGCAAATTTATTGCTTATTTGAAAATTGGACAGCATACAAAAATAGATTTCATGTTAATCTGAGATTAAATAAAGACAATAATTAAATTAAACGAGTGAGCATAATTAACTTTTAAAAAAACTATGTTCACGTTATTATTTATATTTGTGGTAATAAATGATGTGTAACCAAACTCGCAATTTTATCTTTAAAAATAGCTATTTAAAAGCTTTTAAAATGTTAAGTAATCCTAAGATTAACATTAAGATACAATTAAGGGTAATACATTATTTTGTAATATAAATAGGTCATATGTGACACTTAGACATAACATCTGTATTGAAAAATTGTGTACAAAAGAAATAGATTATTTTGGAGAGCAATATCATCAATATTATTTTTAAAGATCAGCATTAACTACATGGTTTAGAAGATATTATTATAACGATATTCAATGCAAAACAACAACAAATATTTTCAAAACCTCTAATATTAACATAATTAAATTTTAACGATGTTTTAAAATAAATTGAAAAATTTATGAAAAGTAGGTAACCTACGAATTCGATGTTGCGGTATTATTAAAACATTATCAGATAAGCTCAATAAATTATAATTGAAGATAAAAGGAAATAAAATTTTGTTTAAAAATAAAAATTCACAATAAATTAATAAAGAGAAATGAAAAATTTGAAGTGAAAATTATTATAGAGGTAATAAAATAAAATTACAAAATGTAACACAACAGAGAAATATTATAATAAATAAATAAAAAGCTAACACCGCATAAAACTACAACAAATCAAACTAACAAATCGAAAATGAAAAAATTAAAAATTATTTATTTTTAAGAAAGAACTGGCACTATTATACTGAAGTTGTTGGCCTTTCAATTTTCTATCCGAAGAGGAGTGTCCAGTTTTTGAAAAAAAAATGAAACTTAGATTTTCTTACCATTTCTTTACTTAAACTGATTTATAACTGGAAAGACCTCGCTTTTAGACAATGAAGGGTTAGAACTTTATTTGTAGACAATTTTACACTCTTTAAAAATATACTGAACTAGTTATATTCAAAATCAGTATTTTCAGTGCTATGACCATTTGGAGGTAGCCATTTATAAAACTGTTTTAACAACCCCCCCCCCCCCGGTAAGGTTAGAAATGTTTACATCTCCATACGGGGGGCACAAGGTGGATAAATTTTCTATTAGAAGTACAGGAAGTCTTAAAGTTTTTGCAGTTAGAATTTTATTGTGGACTAATTCTGGCTCTAAAATTCTCAAAAATTAGTGTACGAAAATGTTGCCGTATAGAAAAAAATTGTCAGCTTGCTACCCTTAAAATTAACAGTTCACAGTAGATACTATAAGCAACAGTTCCATATGCGTTTAAATGGCATCTAATAACCATTTGGGTGGAAATAAGAAATAGTAATTAAATGTTAGTGTTAATGGGGATATAGGACTGGCCAAAAATAAAACACTCGTCTAATCTATTGTCGACGTTTCGCCGTCACTCACGGCTTCTTCAGGACTATAGATCAACAACTTGCCTTACAAACAAAGAGAGCCGTGCAAACCAACATCATCGGTACAACATACAATCAGCATCCCAAAACCCACAATTACTCGTCAGAAAACCTCCAATAACACATTAAAACTTTTAAAACATAATAAATTACTTAAAATTATACAAAACCAACAAAATCTCTATAAGTCGTACGTACTTTACATAAGAAATAGTATTGTAGAATTTAGTAGCCGTCGAGTTTCCCTTCCCTGCGCGGGCTTCAACCCTTAATATTCAAATCTCTTCAGTCGTTATGCCTCTCTACAGAAGCATCGTGATCCATCTCTTCTATGCATATGATATGCGTTCGAAGTGTTTCGCATATAATATAGAGGTCCCACATATTTGTGGTTTGTCATTGCCTTCCGAGGAGAGACAATCAGAATTAAGTTCTTACCCTGATCAGATTCGAACCGAGATTTTGCATTTGCAGTATGCACACTTATTAACTGCTAAGCTGTGACCGTTGCTTCAAATGTTACCCCATAAATGGGGAATAAGTATATGTGATTTGTCGTAATTATCTCGTTATTAGTGGATCTCCTAAAATATTATATATTATAAAATTTTGGAAAAAAATTGTTTGACTGAGTTTGACGTCATGCTTAAAAACTAGAAGTAGGGGGGGGGGAGGTTAATAAATTGCATAATTTGGTGTGTAAATTGCTACCGAATGAAATTTCGAACGGGAAACTCGCCACATAATCGATTCCATAGTACTCCAGAGTATTTACACTAAATTTCAAAAACTATATAATTGACTTCTGACAAAATGGCTGTTCGAGACTATGACCAACATTTTTTTAACTTCATTGTCGGAAAGTGGGTGAGGATTAGCCGAATGGTCATTAAGTCAAAAATACACTTTTATGGTAGAATTTAATGTAAAATATTTTATTTCCCTTTAATTGTTTCATACAACCAACGATTCGGAAAAAAATGAAAAATTCAGCGCTAAATTCCCAATAACGGTGTTTCATCCTTGGGGTAGATGGGAACTTTTCTTTATATTAATAATATGGGATTGGTCAGTGGAGGTCTTTGGCCTAGTAGTTAGAGCGATCAACTACTGAATCTAAAGGCACTGGTCCGAGTCCGGGAAGAACCTAATGTTCTTTCCGACTTTGTTTCCTTCTATGGACCGTCTCGCACTGGCCAGCGTGGTAGGGTATGTCTAAAAACCTGAGTCTGCTCAGTAGTGGGAAAACGATGACTGTAAGATGATGATGAATAATATGGGAAGACACATACAAAATTTGAAGAGTAGGGAGTTTTTAACTGTCTCTATACAAGAGCATTCTCGTATACTAATTTCTAACGATTTCAAAGTTTTAGGGACACAATTAGTCTTATAGTAAAATAATAACTGTGCATGTATTGTAAGTGGAACTAACTCATATCTCTTTTAGTATTTTGAAACAGGTATATTCTTCTTGGAATAGTTACTAGAATTGCTTTTAACAAACAACCGTTTTGAAATGTAAAATCTGTTATTTCATATCCGTTTGCTATCTTTGTCCCATTTTCTACTATGAGTTATCGGTAGATTTTCAACTTAAGGTATTTGAAATATTTCTGCTCTAGCATGTGCTGTTTTAGCTATTTTTAGAGGTGCTCGGGATAAATAATCAACGTTACCATGAGTTCATTGTATTCTCCTGTAATTATTGAATTTAGTAATTAATACATAATTAAATAATCTGGTCGCCGATCTTGCTGATAAGTCCTCAAAAATTCTCATTAATGGTTGATTATCGGTTACCAATACCAATTTTCTTCCATAACAATGCTTAAGGTACTTCTTAATTCCCCATACTATGGCTGTCGGTTCTTGGCCAATTTGACTGTAAACCGCTTCCTCTCGCAGGAGTTGCATGCACTATGGCTTTCACTGAAGGTATTAGCTAATCTTGAGGGTTTCTCTCTTCCACGTAAAATCGAATCTTGAATGCTTCGATTATTACTACAATTCTGGGCACCAAATGTGTCACCAAAGATTTGGTAAATTTTATACTTTTTAAGATAAATAAGGGAAGAAATCCGCTTATATGCTCGACTGTGCAATAAAATGTATCATGGAGTACTTACTTCTTAATTAAATACTGAATTACAAGGATATCTGAGATTTTTTGGGTTATCTAGACCATCTCAAAAATAGGAACACAGACAAGAAATTACAGAATTAGAAAAGATCGTCTCTGATATACTCAAAATTTCCGGAATACTTGAATGAAATGCACAAGCAGATAAATCGAATGTTAACCCTTTAAAAGTAATCAATTTGAGTCCAGTTGATAAATGCACAACATGCCTGCGAAATTGGATTGTATGACAAATACAAAGTGTGTGTCTCCTTTTTATTTCAAGGTGCAACTTTTTCATGCAAACCGTTCTTGCAAGTGGCGATTAGCTTTTACAGTTCAGAAGTAGGAACGTGGGTAAGCGGTACTGTTCTTTTATTGAACCTCAGGGAGTACAATATAATTTTACAGAATGATACAGAACCTATACAATCTCATGTAAGAACTAGCTAATTATTATAAAATAGCAGTAAAGAAATTTTACAGATGGTTAATTCAAAACCAGTTTACCTAAAGATTGAAATTAAGGGAATTTTTGTAGTGACCAGGAGTTGACGCCGCGCCGGCCGATGTCTAAATGGATGGGTACTTTAATTTAGAATGTAGAAAACATGTACGACTCGATTTAAATATTCTAGGGAAAACAGATCGTCGGCTTACTGCCAAAACAAGATAACTCCATTTTTGGACAAAATGAGTTATATACATGATTGCATTCAAATAAGAGCAAATTACATATTGACAAAACCTGATAACTGTAAGTCAAATATTAAAGGAGTATTAGGCATTTCATTTTTAACTAACTCCAACTTGTTTGTCGTGAATAACGCTAAAATAACTTAAGTGCAGTTAACTTATTGTCATAAAATGATCCAACCTTTGAAGTTTTGCTAAAACAAGATAAGTGATATTATAATAATAAAATTATGTACATTATGATTCATTCTGACCTAAGGTATTATTTTACTGCAATCTTGCAAGAAACTCATTTTACATTATTTTTATAACGACGATAAGAATTTACCACCACAAACCATCACTCTGTTAATTTATGTGAATCAGTCAGGCCCGTAGCCAGGATTTCATTTGGGGGGGTTCACTTGTAAAGGGGTTCCCCTTTTTATTACAAATTTTTTTAAGGTTTATTTATTTTATATATTAAACTACTTTACAAATATTTTAAAAGTAAAATTTTCGGGGGTTCCCCTTCCGGGAATTTTTATTACAAACAAATTTTTTCAATATTTTATTTTTCTTAATTTACTTTTATTTAAAACAAACATTATAGTCCAGCCAAGGAAGGTTTTTAGTTTGCAAAAAAACCGGGCAAGCTGAATTTTGGCAGAGATGTACATTGGAGTGTTGTAATGAACCCCCCAAAAGTCCCATAAAATCCAACGCCGGCGTCCCCCACAATCGGGGGGTTTTAGCTCTCCCAGCGCGATTTTTTGCCGATAACTCGCTTATTTATGCTTGTATTAAAAATTATGATCAGACCATAATTGAAGAGCATAAAATTCTCTATAAAAATTTTTTTTTTCATATTTTTCCATGGCACACTAATACTTAAATTATTGACCGAAAACACAACCCACCCTTAAAATGGCACAATATTGATTCGTTGCAGGGGGAGAAATGTTTTCGGGCAAGGGAAATGCTTTTAATAATAAATTAATTGAAATTGTGGTCAAGGTTGGAAAATGAAGAGAAAAATAATTTTTTTCAAAATTTGCCCAAGTTATAGTATCTTCCAAGTAACGAAACCGAAATTTTGGTTTGAGCTTACAGAAGATCCGGGCAAGCTGAAATTTGGCAAAGATGTATATTGAAGTGTTCTAATAAACCCCCAAAATTTCTCATAAAAATCCCAAGCCGGCGTTCCCCTAAATGAGGAAATTTGGAAAAAACTTTTTCCAAAAGATACCTATTCTATTTTCGAAATTCAAATGTTTTACTTTTAAAATTTTTGTCTTTTAAAAATTTCGGGGGAGGGGGCACGTGCCCCCAGGTGCCCCCTCCTGGCTACGGGCCTGGAATCAGTTATGTTTCAAAGTTAATTGTGAATAGTGTTTTATAATAACTTAACAAAATGAATTCTAGAGCTTCTTTACTAGTTGAACTAGCATTGGAAAAATTTAATGACGGTAAGTTATTTTAAAATTATACACAATCGAAGACAAATTCTTTTTGATTTTAACTATAAATGTTTATTAGTTAAAGTTAAAAATTACGATTTCATAGATTTTTATTGAGTACAAACTTTTCCAATAGCTAATCCTGAACCGAGACCGGGTTGGAATCCAAAAATAATCACCTTCTTTTATTGCTCTTTATTATGGGAATGATTAAAAAATTAGTATAAATATCTAATTAACGATGACGTCGAATAACCAAAATTGTGTTACGATGATTGACACCTAGAACAAGAAAGTATACAATAAATACTAGGCGTCGAAAATGATAGTTTTATTATACGATTTATAACGGCGAAACATGAAGGAAGGTACTGGATGTTATTATTGGAAAGGTAAGAAAATTATTAGTCATTTGGGATAATATTATCATAAATTTTATTTTCCGATTGAAGAATGCGTAAAATCCCGGAATATACAAAAAATTTAAAAATCGGTACAGAACAGCATCGAAAAAATTTCGACATCAATATTCCATTTTTTTCATATTGCTTATCAATTAGATAAATAAATTATTATTAGTAATAACTATACAACACATTTTATTATCTAATAAGTAGAAGTATCTAATTACCGGCGGCTTCTGCAGCTTGAGTTGTACAAATTTACAACTCTCGCGTCACAAGCCGGCCTGGTATAGAAATGCATGTTTTATCAGGGGAAGTACACGCGTCCACGTGGACTCGCAAAGAGAATTTTCGTAATAGAAATATTATCCAATAATAAGTCCTTATTCTAAATATTAACCAATTACAACTACACTACTCCACATGGATAATTTTACCAGCCTGGCTTCTGAAATTCGATACTTGTTATCAGCAGCTTCAAGAAGCTACAGTGAGTGCGGTCCCGTATAAGCCAATGCCTTACAAATTTTGCTTAGCAGGCGAGCGGCAAGAAGCAGGCTGCAAGAAGCTCTAATGAAATGCGGGCTTTAGTGTACGAAAGTACAAAGATTTGTTGAAGCTTTGTAAAGATGGAGTAATTCCAGACGAATTTTATCCATGGTATTGTAAGATTACAATTTTGAAATTAATATAATTTCAAATTTGCCGCTGGTTTAAGTTAGAATATTTTACATCGCCATGTATATTTGTAGTTTCAAAAGTTTGGTTCGGTAACGATCGTGGAGAACGCGACAAGTTGCAAAGAACCGATAAAGCACTTCACTTGTGACTTGATTTTTTTAAGAGTTAGTTGGTTGAATTAAGATAAATTCTAGTATTTTGTTAATTTATAGTGGTGTTTTAATAATCAGGTATAAATCTTTATTTAAATAATTATTTGATCTATATTTTGGGCAATGAATTTGATTTTAATATTATTTTAATGGGTTTTCAAAATATTACAACAAAAACTTTGTTGAAGGTTAATTTTATGTTTTACTTTAAAATAAATTTAAAGAATACACATCAGGGTTAGTAATTATTAGATAAAGATACATAAATAAGTTCATTTATAGAAATATTATTTACGCGGTAAAATTCACTACAATGTGGTAAGGTTATGATCTCATTTGACGCGTTCTTTGTTACATGCAAGGTCGCCTCATAAGCACAAAGATAAGATTCTTTGAAATGCTAAATTTAACATTCATAAAAGCATGGTATGAAATTCCAAAGTAATGCAATAATGTATTCATATACAGGATGGTCATAAATTCAAGTCAGTTTGAATTTATAAATGAAAGGTTTTTATTAGTTAGAGGGAATACACAACTAGTAAATTAATTTATTATCATATACAGGGTGTTTCGTCGATGTGGTTACTTATTGTTTACAATTATGAAGATGAGTTAGATGGTTTCAGTCATTGATTAAATCGCTCACAACGGTTTAAGATATGGTATGATCAGTCAACAAAGCTTTGTCTTGGTAAATGATTGACTTATGTAATACAGGGTTTTGGTTTCGGTTTCTTAAGTACAATTTAGCTTTCCGGTTACTCTGTATGAATGTTCCCAATCCGTGGCAGGCTGGAAATAAATTACACAGTACTGCAAAGCCACGTAAGGCTAACAATAAGGCAAGTTTTACATTAAACCGTTCCCAAAGACTTGTATTCATTTAAGTTGTAATAGTGACGCGCATGAATGGATTGTCGAGATTCCTTAAAGGAAGGCAAGCTACTCGTAGATCTGGGTTTTTAATATTGGTAAATTAGGTAGTAAATTGTATTTAAAGGGTGGTGGTGTAAAGGTAGATTTAAAAGGTATTTTTCCATTAACAGCTAGTGTTAAAACAAAACACATAATAGCTTCCCACAAACTTCTAAAATGTACCAAGTACATGAAGAATAGATTAAAACAATCCAAAGGATTGAATCCCAACAAGTAATTTTAAACATAATTAAAATCATTAAAGCGATTTAACACAAATCGACTTTCAGGGTAATTAAATCTACAGATTTATTAGGTCATGAGTTATAGTCCATCCGTTTTAAGAATGCAGAACTAGATTGTACTAAAATTGTGAACTAGGAACGTGATTGGTTAAAATTTATTCCCGTTTACAGTGTCGAAATTTCGTTTGTGATTGATGACTCGCAAATATTTTTTTCTAAAAGTTTCTGACAAATTTAAAAAATTTGTACAAGATAAATTGCTATTTGATAAAACAATACATTTAACTCGATTTTTTCAAGTATCAAATAAGTGACATTTGTTTTTTGCTGCTCATACACTTTAATTATTTGACGTTTCCCAGTGTAAATCTGACCTGCCGTTCAAGGCGACCTCTACTGCAATCCAAAACCAGATAGACTATAGGTAAATCATTGCTTCAGGTTATATTCCTCAAACAAAAATATTAAAGATAATAAAAGATATTGACATTGCCCCAAAATATGGTTGTTTTATTTGTGTTGGAAGTTTAATGTTCGTCTCTCTTTCGGAGCGATCATTTGTTTTTGTTACAGTTGTTTTTGACACTATGTTTTGTACACCGGAAGAAAGAGTTTGGTTACGAGATGACGATCGTAGGTATTTTCACAACGTGGTGGTCCAGGTTATTTTCCGTGTCGTCGAAGAAGTGTGATTTTAGGTTTGAACTTTGTTGGTTCTCGAGAGATGGCGGATTTCTGGAGAGGACGTTGGCGCGAAGTTCAAATTCAAAAGTTGCATCTTACATTTTGGTGCCGTGACGAAGGATTTCGAGATGTACAAAACAACCGTTAAGAACAATTTGTTGGATAGTCAAGTCCAATCGGAACTGGAGATGAGAGTAAAACAGGGTGAAGTACGTTAATCTGGTATGTTTCAGGTAATCGACTATCAAGAAGGATGTCGAAACAAGGTGGAAAAGTTATTGGCAAGAAAGGATGTAGTGGTGGAGAGTCGAGTGACCAGACGACAATGATGCAAAAGTTGGATTTGCTAATGGAAATGGTTACCGACCAGAAGAAGGAAATGGCGGAGATGAAAAAGCGAGAAAGGAGTCTAGCGGACATGATCAAGGAGATGAGGGAGGACCGAGATCATGAGCGTTCAAATTCACAGGAAAATGGACAGGTGAGTGGAGAAATTGCCAATTTAAATGTTAGTAATGTAGGAACTGAAAGTAGCAATAATTCTGTAAATGAGGGGAATACAGTAGTTGAGAATGTTAACGCGAATGCAAAGGATGCGGTTACGGAAGTAGGTTGGAGAGAATTGGCTTTAGGATTCATGGCTTCACCATACAACATGATTACGACCGTGAAACCGACTTTTACTGGGGGACGAGAGAACCCGTGCTTATTCTTAGAAAAGTTTGAGGAATTTTGGGGAAAGAGAAAGATTATAGGGGATAATAAGTTGTTGGCAATTTTATCAACAATGAAGAATGGTGCAGATGTTTGGGCAACATTGAACAAACGGAAATGGGATAACTATGAATGTTTTAAAACCGATTTTCTTAAGTACTTCTGGAGTACAGGAAAGCAGATGTGTTGCTTAGAGCGTATCATGAGTATGAAGTTTGACCATAGGAAGGCACTAAGTATGAGCGCGTATTTTGGTAGACAAATAGCGGAAATTCGAACGCTCGAGATGATAAATAATGAGGAAGTTGGAATCGATGCCATAATGAAGCAATTTCCAAGGGAAATACGAACGATATGGAGAGCGAGTCAAAGAAAAACTACTGAAGAGGCACTTGAACTCTTGACTCAGGAAGAAGAGGAAGAAAAGAAGGAAAAGCAAAGATCATATCACCAGAGACCAAAACCAGCGATGAATGATAATCGTAACTTTCGACAGTTAATGGCCATAGAAATGCCAAATAATGCAGGTCAAAGAATGCAAGGTCAATATTCGGGAAACGAGTAGAAACTGTACAGAAAGGGGCTGTTCAGTTTGTAGACGATAAAATCCCTTTACCATTTCAATTTATAAATTTTATTGAAGAGGGGGCGTTGGTAAAATTTAAGAATGGGAATCAGCGACAGTTTGAGGGTCTCGGTATTTTACAGCAGCGAAATTTGAATTACCGCGAACTTGAAAATAAATATGGGAAAGGTTTAGACATGTTAGTAAGGCAAGGGTGGAAATTTAGTAATTGTCTGGGAAAACGGAATGTTGGTCTTAAAAATGCGTTAACTATGTGTGAAGAAGGGGAGTTATCGGGTAGAAATGAGAGGGATAAATCGAAGGGTTTACCACATATTATGATAATTTGTCAAGGTATTAAGATGTTGGCTTTGTTAGATACAGGGTGTGAGTTAACGTGCATTGAGGAGTCTTATTTTAATGAGATAAAATCAAAGGGAAATTTGTCAGTTTTACCGGTTACGTGTACCCAACTTAGGATGGCTAACGGACAACAATGTCAACGGATTAGGGTACAGGCATTGTTAGAATTTAATATTGAAGGTATCCAAGAGAAGTCATTTCAGGTAGCATTGGTAGTTAAAGGTTTGATTAGGCCGGTAATTTTGGGAGTTGATTGGATGGACCAAGTTAAAGGAAAACTTAATTTTGAAGATGGGTATTATCATTTTGAGTTAGGTAATAGGAAGCAGAAAGTTAAATTCATTCATGAAATCACTGATGTACGGAAAGTTGAGGTAAATTTTGTAGGTTTAACTCTGAGCGATTCAATGGGGAAAATTAATAATAAAGAAATTCAAAAGTTTGTTACTAAAACGGAATTAGAAAGTAAAGCATTAGAATCGAAATTAAATAGGGTGGGGACGGAACGGTTATTCCAATTGTTGTTAGCATTTAGAACGAGCTTTAGCAAAATTCCGGGGCGTACAACGAAATATACACACGTAATACATATTGCGGTATCGAGATACCACGTCAATGGAAGCACGTTATTTAAATTTCAGCAAAATTTTGTTATGAATAAAAGCATGTAACTTATCAAAGTAATCAGAAAAACTTCATCCGATACCAAGAAATTTAACTTAAAGTCAAATGATTCGTGGAAAACGGGACATAAAACAGGTTTGAATAAAATAAATTTGAAATGCATCATTTAATAATTGTCTTTGTTAAAATGTTAATTAATAGTAAATGAAAGATTGTTAGCAATAAGAAAGGTATTTTAAAAGTTAGAAATTTGTTAATTAATTGATTAATGTAAAAAATTTATGATATCGTTAAATTTAAATAAGTTTATTAAATCATTACGTGAGTTCGACAAGTCACAAGTTAATGAACTGTATATGGAAATTTCATGTCCAGCATCTTTATTTATTCAATCACTAAACACTTGAGAAGAAGACAATCCAATCTAAAAATAAGAAAATTTTTACTTATAAAATTTCAACGAACCACAATGGGCTTAGTCCATACCTGTACTGTGAAACTTCAAATAATATTGATTTTTCGATCGACCAATAAAATACGTCTATGCAAAGATCAAGATAGCGATGAACTTCGAGAAAAGAATGAATAAAACAATGGAAAAAAAAGTTGGTGTTAAGATTCACACGTGTATGGTGGCGAATTTAGATGGTCCTATAAAATTTTGATATTATAGTAAAAATAATTAGTGAAAGTGCGAAATAAAAGTGTATAATTCAACAAAATAGTTACTTACCTACAAAAAACCATAAATAAGGTGAAAATCGTGAAGGATTGGAAATATTTTTAAAGAAAATAAACTTCACCACAAAACGAGGTCAACAAACTGCATCTGGAAGTTTTCTATGGTAAATGAACCCATCGAGTGTATTTTGATGCGCAATTGTGCCATCCCCAGTACAAATAACAGAAAACATTCCTGGATTTAATAAGGTATCGTGCACATTGCAATACAATTTTTATAAAACTAAGTGGAATTTTCGGACTTCATACGACACGTGTTCTGCGTTATTTTATGTTCAGAATTCTTTATATTAGATTTAATAATAGAACTTTTCAATATAACCAAATCTTTATTTATATTTGTGTGCTAAATAAAAACATTGATAATTGTGTAACGAAGGATATTTATTTAGACCTGTTCCGCACCATAATTTTATTTACAGTATTGGTAACGGAACGAATCCACCCTGTACAAGGTAAGATACATGCACTACGAAAGAGCTAAGCTGAGGCACCTTATTTCATTAAATTGTATTTATAAAATTGCACATACTTTTCCATTGACGGGTACAATTACGTACACCCATATAAAACATTAACGACAAGAACCTTTAACCCTATCAACAAGGAGGTACATAGCACTTTTTGGCGCCCAACGTGGGGCTCGAGTCACCTCGAATAACCTCGTACCGCGAGTAAAATTAGGTCATTATAATTAAATTAATAGATAGGTTAATTACAACGAGAAATTTCATTAAAATTATTCATAACGTTGACATTAAAACTAACAATTTTCTTAAAACTAAAATTAAATTACATCAAAAGTCACTTAATAACTATTTCCTTAAAATTAATTTGAACAAATATTTAAAACATAAATCAAGATGGCAGAAAAATCTGAAAGGACAATAAGGTATGAAAAGAAAAATCCGGAAGTAGAGGAAGAAGAAACGTCAGAAGAGGGTGTATCGATAACCGAAGAAGCTACAGGAAGTGAAATGCTAATACAATTAGATGTTGACGAGACGCCTAAAGGGGAAAAGAAATCAGAAATGCAAATGATACAAGAGATGCTAGCTGCGTTATACAAAACTGCGACAAATACAGAAGAAAACCGAAAAGAAGATAGAAGTAAAGCAGAAGAATCCAAGAAGGAATTAAAAGAAATAATACAAGAAACCAGAAAGGAGTTGAATGATAAAGCGGAAGAATCAAGTAACAGATTGGAAAATTTAATCAAGAAAGGCGCAGAGGATTTTAATAGTAGTTTAAGAAAATTAAAAACAGAAATTGAAGATAAACTGTTGGATGAGGTCAACAATACAAATAAAAATGTAATAAGGGTAGAAGAAAAGGTATATGAACTAGGTGAAGAACTATCAGAAATTAAGGACAAAATTATACTGGAAAAAGAAATCGACACGAAAATAGAAAATTCAAATACGGTTATGAGTCAAGAGGTGTGTAAATTAGAAAATCGGGTAGACCTGAAATTAAATGATCAGGGCGAAAAACTAAAATTACTTGAAGAAAACGTAAAAATAAAATGTGAAAACACAAACAGTTCTATAACTTTATCGGCTCTACAAGACTTCACGTGGCCGACAAACAACGGGCAAGCAATAAAGTTCTACGAAAAAGGGGACTTTAACCCTAAACAATTTATCAAATACGCGAACCGCAGCACAAGTCACATCCGCGATGTGAACAAATTTAAAAATTGCATCTGCTCAATGATGGGTGGAAATGCTAAAAAATGGTTCGGGTGTGTGCAAGATAAATTTGAAGATTTTGTCGGTTTCGAAAGACTATTTCTAGATCGTTACTGGGACAAGCAAGCTCAGGGGCGAATACGCAACGAGTTAATGAACGGTAAATTTAAAGGGTACGGTCGCCGCAATGATTACGCGGAGAACATCATTAACGAGGTAACGCAACTTGAACCGGAAATCTCCGAGGAAGAAATCGTTGAACACTTATCTAATCATTTCTGCCAAGATATAATTAATCGGGTAGCTCTCGAAAATATAAACACGATATCCGAATTATCGAAATTGTTAAGGAGAACAGATGCGGTTAACATGGACGAAAGAGCCAATAGGCCAAGCTATAATAACGCGACTAGAAATTTCAATACTTATTCAGGGGGGCAACGCGAATCGAATAACCAGCGCACTTATCACAATAATGGGAACGACAATCGCAATAATCAGGACAATAGATACAACCGTTACGAACGATCTGGAAACTATAACCAGAACAATAATAATTACGGTAGAAATGAAAATAATTTTGAAAATCGTAGGGGTGGTTATAATAATTTTAATACTAACAATCGGGATAGTCAGGATGATCGTAACGCAGGGTACAATGCAAATCGAAATAACTTTGGTCGAGGTAACTATTACGGAAACAATCGAAATTATAATCAGGGTTATCGTGGGCGTTTCCAAAGAGGAGGCAGGTATGAGTCAAATGGGCGTAGTTATGACAATCGCACAAACGACCAAAATAATCAACAAGGGGGCGACGAACGTTTCCCAAACCGAACGTCAGCTAATACAGAAAACAGACCGATTAATAGTGTTACGATAAATAGGACACCTGCTGTGGAGGAAGAAACATCTTCTCCACAGGATTTTCAATAAACGGCGTGCCAATGAATATGCAGATAAGCTCTTATCAGCATCCCAAAGAGTTTATCAGTATCGAAAATACAGGGGGGTTAAATAATGAGAATAAATTTGATTTATTGCCATACATTATGGTAAATATTAATAACGTTCAAATAAATTGTTTAATAGATACAGGGGCAGAAATTTCATTAATAAATCAGGGAGTAATTTCGAAAAATCAAGAAAATTTTAAAGATACAATTTTAAAAACAAAGGTAGTAAATTTGGTAACGCCAAACCAGAAAAAGTTCTCGTCTGCAAACGAAAGCGTACTCGCGACAATTAAAATAGGGGATGTAGTTATAAAAGAATCGATTTTAATTATTAAAAATTTATCTATGCAATGCATACTCGGAATCGACTTAATTAATAAATTTAATATGATCATTGATGCAGAACGGAAGGTAGTAAAAATATTAAACAAAGAGATCACTTGGACAAACAATTTAGGTAATCAAATCACTGATGGGAATGAACCGGAAATGTTAGTAGAAAATTCAATAGAAGGGGAATACAATGTTAATTATGTTAATTATGACAGGGAAAAAGGTTTAAGAAATGTTAATTGGGATACACAGTTAATAAATAAAAACAAAGGGGATTTAAAAAACATTAAATTAGATTGTCCAAATGATTACACTCACGAAGTCATAAAATTATTCACGAAATACGATGCATTGATAAATCAGGAGTCGGGTACCGCGAAAAATTACGTGCACAAGTTACAAATTATCAAAGACAAGCTATTCCGCTGTAAGAATTACCCTATTCCGCAATGTTACAAACACCAGGTACAATTAGAAATTCAAAAGATGCTTAATGACGGCATCATAATAAAATCTCCGACAGCTTATTTAAACCCACTCGTTATTGTTAAAAAGAAAGACGGTAGTTTAAGATTATGTTTAGACGCGAGGGGGTTAAACGCAGTTACAAAACCCCAGTTTGAAAGTCCGGAAACTATGGAGTCATTATTATCAAAATTGGGATCATCAAAAACTTTTAGTAAACTCGACTTAAGAAATTCGTTTTGGCTGATTAAATTACATAAAGACTCACAACAATACACAGGTTTTAGCGTCGACGGAAACACATATATCTTTAGAGTTGTTCCATTTGGATTATCCACCAGCAGTGCGGCACTCATCGGTGCATTACAAGTCATTCTCAACCAATTTAGTCATTTTTGCGCACACTATGTTGATGACATAATAATCTTCAGCGAAAATGAAGAAATTCATAAAATTCATTTAGATAAAATTTTAAAAGCATTAAACGATGCAGACTTGAAGCTCAACATAGAAAAATGCGAGTTCTACAAGACGCAAGTTCAATATTTGGGTTACATAATTTCAAACGAGGGTATTAAGATAGACGATGGGAAAATAATAGAAATCAAAAACTACCGTCGACCATTTAACTTAAAGTCATTAAGATCATTTTTAGGGTTAATGAATTATTATAAAAGGTTCGTACCTAACTATTCTAATTTAACAGTTCCGTTACTTGAGCTACTGAAGAAATCGGTAAGGTGGAAATGGGACGATGACAAACAAAAAGCTTTTGATCAAATGAAAAATGCATTATATGAGAACGTCAAACTACTTCATCCCGATTTTAAAGAAAAGTTTATACTAAAGACAGACGCAAGTCATTTTGCGGTCGGAGGAGCCCTAATACAAATGCGTAATGGGGAAGAAGAACCGATAAGTTTTGTTTCACGAACGTTAAAGAAATCTGAACTTAATTATTCCACGTCCGAGAAAGAAATGTTAGCCATCGTGTTTGCGCTCACAAAATTAAAATTTTACCTAATCGGCAACCGTTTTGAAATACACACTGATCACTCGGCGTTAACGTTTCTAATGCGTACAAAGTTCACGAATAATAGAATTTATCGGTGGAGTTTGCTCATTATGGAGTACTCATTCGACATCGTGCATATTAAAGGCAAAAATAATATTGTTGCAGACGCGCTTAGTAGAAAAGATAACCCGGAAAATAAGCCTAAAGAAATTTTAATCGCATTAAACCAACTGGTTGATGACGAAATTCCGTTTACACGTCAGGATGTTTTATTAGCTCAGGAAAATGAATGTTTTGATAGCTTAAAATTTAAATTAGATAATAACGATCAAGAAAATACAAATTCATTTAAATATAAAGATAACGTAATCATAAAAACTGTGAGAAATTTAGAATTATATGTGGTAGATGAACCTACCACAATAAATATTACAAACGCGTTACATTCAAAATTTGGGCATGCCGGTATCAAGAAAACGTGGCTTATGTTCAGGGAAAATTATTTCTGCCATAAAGATTTAAAAATTATAAAACGTACCATTAACCAATGTACATTATGCCAAATGGGGAAATTTAAAAATTTTCACAATCAAAATATCGTGCAAAGCTTAAAACTAGAACAACCTGGGGAGTTAGTTGCAGTTGATTATATCGGTAATTTAATAGCCAGTAGTGAGTTTCATAACATCTTCGTCGTAGTTGATGCTTTCACAAAATTCGTCCAATTATATCCAACCGTATCATGTACAACGGACATTTCGCTGGAACTTCTGGATCGTTTCTGTAACGAAATTATTAAACCAAAAAGAATTTTAGTTGATAATGCAACTTACTTCGATAACCAACGTTTTAGACAGCATTGGGAAGAACGTGGTGTGAAAGTCACGTATTGTTCCATACGACATCCACAAGGAAACATCTGTGAGAGGTATGTCCAAGAGACGATTAAATTCCTCAGACTCCTGGTACACAATGATCAACCTTCATGGCATAGTAAACTCGAAACGGTAGAAAATTTCATCAACCATATCCCAAGCATAGCTACGGAAAGAACACCACACTTCCTTATGTTAAATCAGCAACCGGAACGACCATGGGTGTATGATCAGCCGGAAAAAGAATACAATGAAATACTAGAAGACGTTAGAAAAAGGCTCAAGAAAAGGAGCCAAAAATATACAAGAAAAATGAACAAAAAGATAAAGAAAAAGTGCAATTTTGAAATAGGCGAATGGGTGATAGTTAAAAAGCTACGATTGGGACGTAGAGAGCACAATCAGTGCCAAAAACTTCAACTTCCCTATGAAGGACCATTCATCGTTGATGAAAAGGTAGCCGAATGCACCTATCAGCTAAGACATCCCGATTCAGAACAAATTCGAGGCCGCTTCCACATCGATCTGATTTATAGATGGGACGATGGATCTATTATGATAAATGACAACAATGAAAATATGGCGAAACTTAATTAAAATAAATTAAAAAAAATTAATAACTAAGATATAAACCGCTGAAGGAATAGTAACGCTAACGGCGAAACTTAAATAATATAAAAATTTTAACAACCAACAACGACAAACCGCTAAAGGAAAATAGTAAAAAGATAAAAATTTGACAATTGTAAATATAATTTTAAGGAATGAATATGACATGACCAATAGATAATCTAGAAAGCAATGTAAATTTGATTGAAGCTATTAGAATATGAAAATGATAAAAATTGACCAAGATGGAAGAATTTATATAGAAAAGACGCTACATTTGAATAATTAATAAAATTTTATGAAAGGAAAAGTTAATAAGATTTGATTAAATAAATGATTTCAATTTAAAAAAAAATGCAATTGGTAAAAAGAATTTAGTTAATGAAAGAGAAAAGTTAAATTTAGAATTTGGGTGAAAAAAGGAATTTAAGATAGCTGATGATGTGTTTAATTTGAAAAGATCAGGAGGTATTTGATAGTGGAAAATGGTATTCAATGTTGAACGTTGAAAGATAAATGGGGGGTAAATAATAATACGGTAGTTAACTCAGACGGAGTTAGATAAATAATAAGTGGAAATTGATGAATTAATTATGAAGTTATATGAAGTAAAAGGTATATGGGACCAAAAAGAGGTCAGAGAATAATAATGGGGAAATAAATAGGAAAATATTAATTAAATGCAGAGATAAAGAATACCAATTAATAAGAAGGAATTATGAATTAAAAGTTAATGATTGTTCACAAGGTTAATAGCTAAAAGGGAATTATAAGAACTAAAGTAGGAATCACCCAAATATAAATAAGTTAAAGATAGAAAGATTAAAAATAAAGAGTCAAGTTTTTTTTTGAAAAAAATAAAATAAAAAGAAAGTCAAATAACAAAAATTTCAGAACTCAATAATTTAAAGTATTATCAGAAATCTTGGTCAGATTTATTAGTTAAATTAGTATATAGGATAGTTTAGAATTTGAATATGCTTAGTTAGTTTTATTGAATTTGATTAGTTAGTTTTCTTTGAACAGTTAATAGTTTAGTTAGTTAATTAATTTTGAAAATGATCAGTTAGTTTTGTTTGAATTTATTTAGTTAATTTTATTGAATTCTTTTAGTTAATGTTTATGTGATATAATTTAGTGAGACAATTTGAACATTAATGATAATCGTTACATTAAAAATTTAAGTTTGTTTATGAATAAAACAGAAAAAGCACATAAATGTTAATTGTGGAATTTAACACAAAAATAGGTATTTTTCTTTTAAATTACAAATTAACAAGGGGGTAAATGCGGTATCGAGATACCACGTCAATGGAAGCATGTTATTTAAATTTCAGCAAAATTTTGTTATGAATAAAAGCATGTAACTTATCAAAGTAATCAGAAAAACTTCATCCGATACCAAGAAATTTAACTTAAAGTCAAATGATTCGTGGAAAACGGGACATAAAACAGGTTTGAATAAAATAAATTTGAAATGCATCATTTAATAATTGTCTTTGTTAAAATGTTAATTAATAGTAAATGAAAGATTGTTAGCAATAAGAAAGGTATTTTAAAAGTTAGAAATTTGTTAATTAATTGATTAATGTAAAAAATTTATGATATCGTTAAATTTAAATAAGTTTATTAAATCATTACGTGAGTTCGACAAGTCACAAGTTAATGAACTGTATATGGAAATTTCATGTCCAGCATCTTTATTTATTCAATCACTAAACACTTGAGAAGAAGACAATCCAATCTAAAAATAAGAAAATTTTTACTTATAAAATTTCAACGAACCACAATGGGCTTAGTCCATACCTGTACTGTGAAACTTCAAATAATATTGATTTTTCGATCGACCAATAAAATACGTCTATGCAAAGATCAAGATAGCGATGAACTTCGAGAAAAGAATGAATAAAACAATGGAAAAAAAAGTTGGTGTTAAGATTCACACGTGTATGGTGGCGAATTTAGATGGTCCTATAAAATTTTGATATTATAGTAAAAATAATTAGTGAAAGTGCGAAATAAAAGTGTATAATTCAACAAAATAGTTACTTACCTACAAAAAACCATAAATAAGGTGAAAATCGTGAAGGATTGGAAATATTTTTAAAGAAAATAAACTTCACCACAAAACGAGGTCAACAAACTGCATCTGGAAGTTTTCTATGGTAAATGAACCCATCGAGTGTATTTTGATGCGCAATTGTGCCATCCCCAGTACAAATAACAGAAAACATTCCTGGATTTAATAAGGTATCGTGCACATTGCAATACAATTTTTATAAAACTAAGTGGAATTTTCGGACTTCATACGACACGTGTTCTGCGTTATTTTATGTTCAGAATTCTTTATATTAGATTTAATAATAGAACTTTTCAATATAACCAAATCTTTATTTATATTTGTGTGCTAAATAAAAACATTGATAATTGTGTAACGAAGGATATTTATTTAGACCTGTTCCGCACCATAATTTTATTTACAGTATTGGTAACGGAACGAATCCACCCTGTACAAGGTAAGATACATGCACTACGAAAGAGCTAAGCTGAGGCACCTTATTTCATTAAATTGTATTTATAAAATTGCACATACTTTTCCATTGACGGGTACAATTACGTACACCCATATAAAACATTAACGACAAGAACCTTTAACCCTATCAACAAGGGGGTACATAGCAATATGAACGATGAGACACCTTTTGTTCGGAAGCCCTATCCCATTCAACACCAGTTGCGACCCGAGGTCAGAAAGACAATTGACGAAATGCTAGAAATGGGCGTTATAAAAAGAGAGGCATCTGAGTTTGCTAGTCCAATGACGGTGGTAAGAAAGAAAGATGGGGGTGTACGAATCTGTTTGGATGCTAGATGGCTAAACCAACAGATGATCGCAGATACCGAAGCACCTAGAACACCAGAAGATATTTTCCAGTCATTCAAAAGATTAAGATTTATGACAACAATTGACCTCCGATCTTCATTTTGGCAGATTCCATTAGATACAAAGAGTACCAAATATACAGCATTTTTGTTCGAAGGAAAGTCATACACGTATCAGGTACTTCCGTTTGGTTTGAAAACTTCGGTGGGAACATTCACGAGAGCCATGGATGTTATTTTGGGTCCCGAAGTAAGAGAGTTTACAATCAACTACATAGATGACCTATTGATAGTGTCTGAAACATTTGACGAGCACTTAGAACATATTCGAATGGTACTCCAAAGAATTGCAGATGCAGGAATGACCATTAATCTCGAAAAGACATTTTTCTTTAAAGAAAAGGTTAAATTTCTAGGGCACATTTTATCAATGAGAGGTATAACTACAGATCCTGAGAAAATAGCAGCAATACAAGAATTCCCTAAGCCACATAACGTCAAGACATTACGTGGATTTTTAGGTCTGTGCAATTACTATCGTAGATTTGCAGAAAGATACAGCCATGCCACTACGCCACTGACACAGTTACTAAGAAAGGATAGTAAATGGAGTTGGGGAGAAAATGAGCAAAGAGCTTTTGAAGAAATTAAGACGTTATTTCTAGAGACGGTTATGTTACGGTTTCCCGACTTTTCAAAGATGTTTTATCTGCAAACGGACGCGTCCAATTTAGCTTTGGGTTGTGTGGTTTATCAAATGCTAGACGATGGGGTAGAACACGGTGTATTAGGTTTTGCGAGTAGGATTCTACATGGGCCCGAGTTAGCTTACACGGTTACGGAGAAGGAATTATTAGCCATTATTTTCGGTTTGCAAAAGTTTAGGACAATTTTATTGGGGCATAAGGTAATAATTAGGACGGATCATTATGCGTTGAAATTTCTAAAACAATGTAAATTATTAAATGACAGATTAACGAGATGGTCACTAATTTTAAGTGAATTTGATTTTGAAGTAGAACATGTAAAAAGGTGTAATAATGTAGTAGCAGATACGCTTTCAAGGTTTCCAATGTCTGAGATGTCTCATTTAGTAGGGGTTAAAAATCAACCGATTGTAGCTTCTGTTGAGAAGGTGATTGATTTAGCTTTGTTCAAAGTGGTCAGCTGGGGAGATTTAGAAATTTCTTTTAAGAATTTGAGGGAAGCACAACTTCAGGATAAACATTTAGGACCTATTTTTATTGGTTTGTTAAATGGGGACGAAAATTTAAGAAATAAAAATTATAGTATCTTTAGGGACGTTTTAATATTTTGTGGTGAGAACGATTCAGGGAGTAAATTAGCGTTGCCTGAGGTATTTACAGAACAAGTCATAGAAAATGTCCATCAACTTTATGGTCATTTCGGGATTACCAAAATTATCCAAATTTTGAAAAAGCAGGTTCATTTTAGGAAAATGTTTGATAAAGTTAAGAAATTGGTACGATCATGTGATATTTGCCAGAAAGTTAAACATCCTAAGAGAAAGTTAGTGGGAACAATGAATCCGGTTATAGTAGAGAATGTGGGAGATCTAGTTACGGTAGATTATTATGGTCCCTTGCCCGTTAGTCGAGGAAATGTAGTTTACATTTTTGTAGTAATTGATTCATTTTCAAAGTTTGTAAAATTATATCCATTACGTCGTGCTAGAGCAACAGAATCAGCTAATAAAATAGTTAAAGATTTTTCTAAATTTATAAAACCTAAGGTAGTACTTAGCGATCATGGGACCCAGTTTATTTCACAGAAATGGAAGCAAATTTTAGAATTGCATGGTATACGTCATACGTTTTCTTCTATACGTCATCCAGGTTCAAATCCAACCGAAAGGGTAATGCGTGAATTAGGTAGACTTTTTAGAACATATTGCCAAGAGTCACATTCGGGGTGGGCAAATCATTTGAAGAATATCGAGATGTTATTCAACGTTACACCGCACAGGTCAACTGGGTTTTCACCATATGAAATTTTACATGGGCATAATCCTCCGAACGATTTAACAAATTTAGTTGGAAAATTTATTCCAAGGGAATTGGGGAAAACTGTAGGTCAAATTAGGAATGAAGCTAGGGTGAATTTAGTTCGTGCTGGGGAAGAGAGAAAGAAATATTTTAAGACGTATAATGATGAGTTAGAGATTGGAGATTTAGTTTTATTGAGGGAACATCATATTTCTGAAGCGGCATATAATATTGTGGGAAAATTTTGTTGTTTGTATTCAGGGCCTTATCAGGTTACGCACCGACCGCATCCGAACGTGTATTCAATCGCTTACGATGATGGTAGTTTTAAAGGGAATTATAATATTAATAATTTAAAATTTTATTATAGTAGGTCAGGAATTAGATAGATGTTAGCTTGCGTGGAAATTAAATCTGGTTGATTAGGGCAATTTAAAATTTATATATAAAATAAAATATGTTATATGTGGGGACGAGATACTGCTGTCGTTTATGTTTTAGGAAATGTTACCGTGAGGTTCCAACAAAGGCACAGATAAGAAAGAAGAAAGAAAGATGAAGACAAAATTGTGTTGTAGGGAGGTTTGTTTAAATACTTGGTTTATTTGTGTTTTAGTTTTAAATTTTAATTAAGGCATGTTTAAGGTTTAAGTTTGTTTTATTAGTTAAGTAATTCTTTTCAATAGATGTAAATGGTACCATATTTTAGTAATATTAATTTATAGTATTAGTTAAATTTAAGTGGTGTTTGTAGTTTAGTTAATTTAGATTTTTGTGCATGTTTGTTAATATTTTGTTTATGTGGTGTTGGTTGAAAAGATGGTGTGTCAACATTTGGCTCTAAGGTGTAGATTTTGGTAGTTTTACTACATCTAGCTGTTATTTAGTGTCATATTTCAAATTTTGGTTTCATATTGGTTGGGTTTAAGTAGTCATATGCTTTGGTTGTTGTCTATACTAAATACTAGTTGCCTTCTGCTATGAGCTATCTACGCAGGAATGTAGTTTGAAGCAAGGTTATGGTTGTAGGGGAAATTGGGATAACCCGGGATAGTAATGTTAGATTGAGTTGAAGTTAGATGTTTTGGTAAATTCATGAAAGCTTTATGTCAGAGCACTTCATGCTCTCACATAAAACTTTGGGGACGAATCTGTAAGATTACAATTTTGAAATTAATATAATTTCAAATTTGCCGCTGGTTTAAGTTAGAATATTTTACATCGCCATGTATATTTGTAGTTTCAAAAGTTTGGTTCGGTAACGATCGTGGAGAACGCGACAAGTTGCAAAGAACCGATAAAGCACTTCACTTGTGACTTGATTTTTTTAAGAGTTAGTTGGTTGAATTAAGATAAATTCTAGTATTTTGTTAATTTATAGTGGTGTTTTAATAATCAGGTATAAATCTTTATTTAAATAATTATTTGATCTATATTTTGGGCAATGAATTTGATTTTAATATTATTTTAATGGGTTTTCAAAATATTACAACAAAAACTTTGTTGAAGGTTAATTTTATGTTTTACTTTAAAATAAATTTAAAGAATACACATCAGGGTTAGTAATTATTAGATAAAGATACATAAATAAGTTCATTTATAGAAATATTATTTACGCGGTAAAATTCACTACAATGTGGTAAGGTTATGATCTCATTTGACGCGTTCTTTGTTACATGCAAGGTCGCCTCATAAGCACAAAGATAAGATTCTTTGAAATGCTAAATTTAACATTCATAAAAGCATGGTATGAAATTCCAAAGTAATGCAATAATGTATTCATATACAGGATGGTCATAAATTCAAGTCAGTTTGAATTTATAAATGAAAGGTTTTTATTAGTTAGAGGGAATACACAACTAGTAAATTAATTTATTATCATATACAGGGTGTTTCGTCGATGTGGTTACTTATTGTTTACAATTATGAAGATGAGTTAGATGGTTTCAGTCATTGATTAAATCGCTCACAACGGTTTAAGATATGGTATGATCAGTCAACAAAGCTTTGTCTTGGTAAATGATTGACTTATGTAATACAGGGTTTTGGTTTCGGTTTCTTAAGTACAATTTAGCTTTCCGGTTACTCTGTATGAATGTTCCCAATCCGTGGCAGGCTGGAAATAAATTACACAGTACTGCAAAGCCACGTAAGGCTAACAATAAGGCAAGTTTTACATTAAACCGTTCCCAAAGACTTGTATTCATTTAAGTTGTAATAGTGACGCGCATGAATGGATTGTCGAGATTCCTTAAAGGAAGGCAAGCTACTCGTAGATCTGGGTTTTTAATATTGGTAAATTAGGTAGTAAATTGTATTTAAAGGGTGGTGGTGTAAAGGTAGATTTAAAAGGTATTTTTCCATTAACAGCTAGTGTTAAAACAAAACACATAATAGCTTCCCACAAACTTCTAAAATGTACCAAGTACATGAAGAATAGATTAAAACAATCCAAAGGATTGAATCCCAACAAGTAATTTTAAACATAATTAAAATCATTAAAGCGATTTAACACAAATCGACTTTCAGGGTAATTAAATCTACAGATTTATTAGGTCATGAGTTATAGTCCATCCGTTTTAAGAATGCAGAACTAGATTGTACTAAAATTGTGAACTAGGAACGTGATTGGTTAAAATTTATTCCCGTTTACAGTGTCGAAATTTCGTTTGTGATTGATGACTCGCAAATATTTTTTTCTAAAAGTTTCTGACAAATTTAAAAAATTTGTACAAGATAAATTGCTATTTGATAAAACAATACATTTAACTCGATTTTTTCAAGTATCAAATAAGTGACATTTGTTTTTTGCTGCTCATACACTTTAATTATTTGACGTTTCCCAGTGTAAATCTGACCTGCCGTTCAAGGCGACCTCTACTGCAATCCAAAACCAGATAGACTATAGGTAAATCATTGCTTCAGGTTATATTCCTCAAACAAAAATATTAAAGATAATAAAAGATATTGACATTGCCCCAAAATATGGTTGTTTTATTTGTGTTGGAAGTTTAATGTTCGTCTCTCTTTCGGAGCGATCATTTGTTTTTGTTACAGTTGTTTTTGACACTATGTTTTGTACACCGGAAGAAAGAGTTTGGTTACGAGATGACGATCGTAGGTATTTTCACAACGTGGTGGTCCAGGTTATTTTCCGTGTCGTCGAAGAAGTGTGATTTTAGGTTTGAACTTTGTTGGTTCTCGAGAGATGGCGGATTTCTGGAGAGGACGTTGGCGCGAAGTTCAAATTCAAAAGTTGCATTTTACAGTATCAATCAATACCAACCGATACCGATATCGTAGATCGAATTCCCGAACCTGCACTGGAAGAGTTGTCATCCGAAGAGGACAATAATTAATAAATATTTTTAAGGTTATTATGTAAGGTTTTTTGAATAAAAATGTTCAACATTATGAGTATTTTATTTCAATTCTGCAAGACTAGAAAAATAATAGGTAGTATAAATTAAATTACTCTTATTCAGCTATAGTAATAATCGTCGACTTAAGATGAATATGTTGCATTTCCTATGCACTTATCTTGTTTTGCAGTAAGCCTCCATTGTACAACGATTGTACTTATCTTGTTTTTACAGTAAGCGGACAATAAATATTAATTATAAACAATATGAAAATACTTAGAGTGTTGAAACTTGGCAAATATAAAGTTCTAATATCAATAAGTAGAATTGTTGTCCAAAAATATTCAAAAAATTCATATTCGATTTATCTCGTGCATTCAAACATTAAAATCAGTTTTACTCAAAACTATCATTTTGGAGTTATCTTGTTTTAGCAGTAAGCCGACGAGATGTGGTTAGATCGGTTGACCAAGAATTTCCAAATATTTGAGAATAAATATCCTTCGCAAGGAAACAGCCTAGAAACGCATCCACAATTTTCACGTCCACCAATATTTGTAAGAATTGGTGCATAAGTTGGAACCTATCACCCAAATTGTAGAACATTCCGGTTATCCATTTTTGTTTGAAATTAAACCATGACAAGGTAACAAAACCACAAAAAATGTGTAGTGAAGAAAAGTAAAAGGAATCAATTTGCAAAGTTAAAATCGAAAAGTACCATGCCCTAATTATTATTAATCTGAAAATTGGTGGTTCAAGTTCATTAAAGCCGAAATAATCGTGAACCATTCAACCTCAATTTGGAGCTTTATAAGTCATAACACATTAAATAGCTAAGTAATTGTCATTTCCCTGCTTATCGCCAGTTAACAGAAAGAGTCCTCTGCCACAAAGTCGAAAATGTCAAAAGCACCAACTTGATTTCGAATTCGATCGTGCAGGGCAGTGAAAAATAAAAGTACAACTTTTTTATGCCTACTTTTCAGTATGTAGTTTCAAAAAGTATAAATTTAAAAAAATTGTTTATCATGTTAGATTCTTTAAAAATCTAGAACTCATCATTTAAAAGTGTGAAAATTACAGTTACAAACATAATTAAATCTGTATTCATAAGGACATAAATAATTGAGCCTATTCGTGTAGGTACTTTTGCTCTTGGTTTAAGAGTGCTCCGTTTTGTTTGTTACCCCCAGAAGAAAAATAATAATAAAAGTTTAATTAGGAAAGTGAAGCAAATTAAAGTACCTAACCAAATTATAATAATTATGTGCGTACCTCTACACGTAATCAGGATTAGAAGGGTTAGTGAGAAAACCAATAGCAAAAGATACAACTATTAAACAAAACCGTAGTCGAAGCTAAAAATTTATTTTATTAACATTTGAAGCTTCTGATTTTTATGATGGTTTCCACTTAATAAAAAAAGGAAATCATTGTGATAAAATAAAAAGGAAATTTAATTTTTCTATTACATGTGGTACAATTTGAGTATCATAAGTTACACTGTCAATTCAAGCTCCGGAACGATGACCACTCGTTTTCTTTCATTTCTTACACACCTTGCTTTCATATCGAAACCGTTCTGTCTGCCGCAGCGTCTCCCTAAAGCTCTATATCCGGTGATGTATGGGCAGCACACATTGCACTAGATGGAACGCAATATGTCCGTTCGAGAAAGGCAATAACCATTAGGTTTCGAGAAAACTGCCCCATTTAGAATGACACGGCCGGCGAATATAAGAAAATTTATATCGACTGCGATATCGGATTAGTAGAAAAGTCCGGCTTTGTTTGACTGTAACATTTGTATTAAAGCGTACACTGATAATGACAAATGAAATAAATAACAAATTACCTCGGGGAAAATTTATTTTAATTTCATCTGCAAGAACAAAACCAACTTTCTTTCCGATATTTTAATGAAGCCGTATTATATTTCCATTATCTCTATTACTACTATGTATTACGGAAAAAATTACAATTTATAGTTTATATTAGAATTTAGATGTGTTCTTGAACTTATATTCCTCGTAAACAATGTTATAAAGCACGATCTAGAACATGGGCATTTTATTTGTTTCTTAGTAGCACGATATTACTTTTACAGAAACCATCCTGAGGCAACATCTTGTTATAACAGCTTTTCGTAAAAATATACTAAGTAGAATTGGTACTGCGGACGTGGTCACAACTGTGGCTATTTCGAATCTAACAATTACGTTATAGTTGTATAGCACCTCAGAAAAGATCTTTTAATTCAGAACAAAGGATGGAATTTTTAAAAGAATTAGAAAGTGCCAGTGCGCTGTTCGCAGTGTTTCCATGGATATCAAAAGTTGAGACGAATTTTAAAATTTAATATTGTATACATAACAATTAGCTGTCAACATGATTGCTCAAGGCGTCATGCAATTTCCGTCCAGAAGTAAGAGTCTGACATCAACAGATGCAAAAAGAAATGGTACGTTTCTAGAGGCAATAAAACTTTGCTGACAGCTCAAAATTAAATATGAAGTTGAACTGTCTGCTCTAGCTTGTCAAAAATATATTTTACATCTGTTCGTTCATATACATTTTTGTAGAATAGGTAAATAATGTAATTTTTGTTACCAAAAGCGACAAATGATCAGCGACAATACCTTAAGTTTGAATTAAATATTTCCAAAAAAATCCTCCATGGTTTGAAATGAAAATCTACTGGTCTGCAAGACTAGTAATTTATTTAAATGGTCATAAAATAAATAGAGTTATCTCGAATGGACTATGCTAGCAGCATAGTTGACAACAGAATGGGCAAAAGCTTGAAACTATGAATTAATTAAGTACTTGAGACCCAAAAAACCCCTAGAAGGAAGTAAGATTGTTCACCCTCAGAGAGAACTGAAAATTAGAGTAGTTAAAGGCAACCTTTCTTTATAGATTAAAGCAGGAACTCAAAGAATTAGAGCAATTAAGAACGGAGATCTTAAAAGAAACCTCTATAGTTTTGCACGGTGGTGCTAGTAGTACTTTTGAATTAAAAATGCAAGATTATGATTATGACTATTCGGATGTTCTTACAAACCTAAGAATGATAATTTATGAAAATAAAATTCGATACTAGGAATCGGTGCACAGATAGTCGTTGATGTTTTCAATTCATTGTTTTATTACAGATACATAGTTAATAGAAATTTATGGTTTAATCAAGAAAATAATATCAAGATAAATAAAGAAAAGAAAGTAAGAACGTTTCCGGACCCGGTCGTTGAAGTTAATTTGATTGTAAAATTGTTAAAAAACGGAATCCAAGACACTCGGTTTTCTTGATGAGTGCAATTTGATATTATTAAGAACCTCGATATATTTATGGCGAAAACAAATTTTTTTTATTTTTCAATAATTTTGAAGTGGTTAATAAACTAAAAATAAATTAATGATTTAGAATAGTAATGCAGTTACTAAAAACTTATTGGAATAAGTTATGCTACAACTATTGCGGATGGTAAAAAGCCACTCTAAATAATAAATTTATTATGATGGGGTTAACAGGTCGCTCTACATTTTAGTTGTTAATAACAATACTAACCTATTTGACAGCCCATGTAAGGCTATTTATAGTATTTGAATATTTTTGAAATGAACATATAAATAATAAAACATACAGTGAATCAAAATGAAATTCGGACAACAGCAATGTTTATAAAATATGTAATTTTTTAATACTTCCAAACAACTTCATTGAATTTTTATTTCATAAATATTTTATTCAACTTGAACTAACGCCAATAGGCTTAAAAACTTAGGATCGAAAACTATAATTGATTATTAATTAATGTAACTGAATTTATCTGGCACTATTTGAAAGCCGGACGCGGAGTCCTGTCGGTAATATATTGTCAAGGAAACAGTAGTTTTCAGCAAAATCACCAAATTGCAAGATGCAGAGGTCAATTATCAATATTATTTTAAATTTTAATACAGAAAGCCGATATGTCAACTGAAATTAACTATGACGGAACAGCAATGTATTATGAAGAAAACTAAAAAGGTCTTTAAAACGAATGCAACCAAATTGAAAATTGAGGGTAAGCAAAGTTTTGAAAAGCGTATTTCTATCGAAAGAATACAAATTGTATTGAGAAATAATTATTGTTACGGAAGAATCGCATGATAAAAATCACACATTAGTGAAGTTAACCGTAAAAAGATTTTAATTCGCAAATAACTACAAAAATCAAGATATTAATTTCTGGAATATTGTTTTATTTGTGATGAAAGCAACTGCAACCTTTTTGGAAACGATGGTCTAGTAAATGTATGGAGAAAGCTTAAATAGGTAAAAAGTTTCTGTTATGGTAGGGGTTGTATATCCGCGACCGGTATAGTGTAATTTAAAGTTTATTGAAATGTGGGGAAATTAGGCATTTCAAAAACATTTAATTTTTATCGAGATAATGATTCAAAGTATAAAGAATGTGATGTACTTACGTGTGTTTATATTATCCTATCTTATCCTAAGGTGCTGGACACTCATTCACAATCTCCTGATGTAAATGCGATTGAAAATTTTGGAATTATTTATACAAAAACTTTCGGAAACATAAAATGACTAACAAAGGTCAATTGAAGAAATATGATCAATGAAAGGGAGTAACATTTCGTCAGACTATATGGAAAAGTTAGTAGCGATTCTATGCAAAACGCTTAGGCTCAGTTGTTCAGTTTCGGGTTATCTTTTAACCTGGGTTATTTTCCATAGAAATGATTGTTTCAAAAATTGTTTCCATGGAAAATAATTCAGGTTAAAAGATAACCTAATACTGTACAACTGGGCCTTAGAGGTGATAATTAACGATAAGGGAAAACCCACAAAACAATAGTTATGATTTTACTAATTTATTTATGTATCACTTTTTTTACATTTTGTCTGAATTTCAAATTGTATCAAATAAATGCATCCTCTCCTCTCATAGCTTCAGATAATATTAAAGACAGATTAAAATTTGTAACTATTTGAAATGTTATGTTTTCGTCTGATGAAACCAAAATTAATTTCATTGAGTGCGATGGGAAGTTTTGGAGAAAGTATGTCTGAAGACTCCCGAATCAAGAAATCCTCCCAGAACACAATAATAAAACAATAAAACATGCAGCCGGAAATATGAAATTATGGGAAGTATTTGCGTGATACGGTGTAAGCAGTGGCGTAGCGAGGGGGGCAAGAGGGGGCATCATGCCCCGGGCGCTACTCACAAAGGGGCGCCAAATGGTCCGCAAAACAAAAAATTGCTGGATAATTTTTATTTTTATTACAATTGATTTCTGGAAAATATATTTTAAATTTAGTGCCAGTGTAATATAATAAATGTTAATTCGTAAATAAAAAGGAAAAAAAGGAACACTAATAGTCTAAATCAAACTGTAATAATATATTCATAATAGAAATAGCACGTCTTTTCTACTGGCAGGGCTGACTCGACCTGTGTCTGTCAGCACTTCCTTATGGCATCTACGCTGTGTGGTTACATAAATTATCTCCTTTCTTAATTTGTCTGATAAAATAATATGTTATAATAAATATTTACTTTTTTTATTGTTTTAAAACTGCGTGTTTTTAAAATATTTCTTTATAAATATGTAAAATAAATAATAGGTATCTTTTGAACTAATTCTAGATGATCATATACATTTCAAAATCTAGTCTTGTTTTCTCAACTACTTTTTTGTCTCAAATTTAAAGCCTAGCTTGAGCCTATGACTTTATTTATTTTACTTCATTTATTTATTAATTTGCGAGTATATTTTACATATAATATTATATGGTTTTCGAATGGGGGGGGGGGGCGCTAAAAAGGTATTGTGCCCCGTGCGCGAGTTAAGCTCGCTACGCCACTGGGTGTAAGTTCAATTTATTGAATTAAGGAAACCATGAACTAACACGAGTAACTATGTCAGAATTCTAGGAAGTTTTTGGAAGAAACTATAGCATTGATATAGATGTACCGATAAGACAACGATCTTAAGCATACTAAGAAAATCAAAAAAAATTCTGAAAATCAAAAGTTAGCCCACACCAAAATTTGATTGAGAATCTTTGGGGTGATGTGTAGTTGAACTAAACAAAGAAGTTAGAAAATGTAAAACTAAAAATAAGAACTAATTATGGGCATAGTTAGATTACAAAAATAATTTAATTATGGGAAATTGTGCAATAATAATAGAAATTTATATCTGTCAAAAACTGCCAAAAGTTTGTGGTGTCTATAGCGCAACTAAATAAAAGACAGGCAACTAAATATTGACTTAATAATACAAACCTGGGCTTCATTCTTTCAGAAAACTTTTTTACTCTATAGTTACTGGAACGTAAATGGAACCAAAGAAGCAATAGAAAAAAGGGGGTTAGGTTCCAAAATTTATAAACACTAAAAACAAAAGTTTAAAACTAAGGTTTATTTACGAAATAGGTAAAATATAATGCATACAAAAACTAAAATATTGGATATTGGATATCAATGGCGCAACACGTAGAGAATTGGAGAGCTGAGGGCTCTAGCAATGAACGCAACTGGTTAGTTGATGATAATGAATATAATTATGAGCAAACACTAAAAAACATAGATCTAGCCTCGATAATTTCTTAGATACAGCTTTTATAAGAACTTCTTTAATTTTAAGAGAATCACTCAAAACAAAGTGGTTTTCTTTTGATTTTGAAGTAGAGTCTCTATCTTATTGGTCTGAAATTAAAGTCAGCAGATGAGTGCAATTATTATAATAAACTTTTGGTAAGATCCAAAACAACCTTCTAGGCCGAATAATACGGATCTAACTGGTTCCTATTCCCCCTATAGGAACTTTCAAACTAACAGATTTTTATCGTACGATACTTCAAAAAATGAGTAAATCTCTAGAAACTAAAATCCTTGTCAAAAACATCCTTAAAAACAAAGAGGGTAAAAAATTATCAACTTTCAAACCCAACAGTTAGGGTTTCTAGTGCTAGAAAGTTGCTTTATGCGAAGATATACAGAGAATGTAGTTCACTCAAGAATAACTTTTTTTTCGGCTTTCAACTTCTAGTTTCTCTAAACTTGCATCCAGTTGCGTACATGGCTGATACCAAATCAACTAGAATTATTTGCTGCAGCTTCTAATATGTTTAGTAACTTCAGGAAATGAATAGTCTCGTTGCAACAATAGAAGGGTAACTAAATTTTATATCCCAAGTCGAAAGCGGAAAAATTTCGTAGATTTTCTTAGTCAAGTAAGTTGTCAAACTGCACCTATATAGGATGTTCCGCATGTTCTGATGTGATTCTGAATCAAGTTTTCACGTGCTAATATAATATAATATTTCGAAAACGGGAATCATGAATACTTATATTAAATTAAAAATTAAGAACTACTAAACATTAAAAATTCAATTCGTTTCAGAAACTTTCAACAATAGATTATCATATTTTTTTAAATAATTATAACTAATTAATGAGAGCTTATAAAAAAATGTTTACTTCGCTTGTTAATTTTTAAATTTTAATTTAATATTCACTTCACAAGAAAATTATTAAAACACAATAAAAGTAATAGCTGTAATTTATTTAATTCAAACATATTGCTGTGGTCTGTTGTGACTCAGTTTATGATCGTAAGACTCCTCAATGAAGGAATTATATAAGGTTTCGGGAAGCACAAATTTTCAAATACTACAACTCCACCTCTGATTTCAGAAAGTGTGAAATTAATAAAGTTGCCAAAGACTGAAGGACCATTTTAAAACTTGCAATCATCATTCACATTGAGATTCATAATGTCAAAAGTCTCCAAAATCGTTTAATTAATCTAAAATTGTTAAATTTATAATGTGTTTACACACAAAAGATAAACTATAAAAATTGTTATTTTCAATGTCTGTTTTCTATGTAAAAAACATGTTTTGGGTAAATTGAATTGTGTCTAAAATTCGAGCATGCATTTCTCCAGCCAATCGTCATAAATTTGTTTATGGAAAGTGTCTAATAGCATAAGGTTAAAATCCAGTGTCACCAGAGATCTCTACACAGATTGCCCTACATCGATCAAGACAATTCCAATTTAAGTAATAAAAATAGTTCCTGTAAACAAAACACAAAATTAATTAGTGGAAACAACATCTTACAAATTAATAAACTCACCAATAAACCAATTTATTTCGAATAAAATAAAATTATTTTGGAAATGTTACATTTTTGACTCAATAGTCAATGATTTTGAAATATTCGTCAACCGCGCATCGGGGATCAGTTGAATTTTGGCATTTGAAGGCGACGGACGCTAATTTCGTTTCCATCCACATTTTAAAAGTTCATAATCATTGAATCTTGGATCCAACAATGGCGGACAAGTTAGAGGTTATCTGTCAAAATTAAATGTAGGAAGTCAACTCAAAATTTTACGATGCCGGATTATTAGTAAACACAATCATTCACTTAGCTGGTTCCTCAACAATGGTCAACAATTATCCACGATTTAATAAATTTGCGTGTGCAATTAAATTAACGTGAACTGTGTTTTTTTAACGAGTAATAACTGTATTCACTGCCATCTGTTTGGATGAGTCAATTTTATGCGTCATTCACAACGAGCTAATTAACAGCTGGATTGTTGCTGATCTCAGGTATCGTCTTATCATTTAAATTATAAACTTGGTCTTAAACGTTTAAAAGTACAGGGCGTGGAGAAGTGTCTAAGGATTACTTTGACGCTACCCTCTTTAATAAAATTTCATAAACATTATTATTATTATTTACGCTATTCAATATAAACAATTTCAATTTAAAATTTCACGTCGTTATTTAAAAACGAAAAGACTTAGTGACATAAATTCACTAAGCACAGGAAGAAAGGAAGAACGGAACACGCTACGTTTTGTTTTGGTTAATAAAATTGTAAACCATATTTGGTGTAGACCCCGGTCTACTTGGTTGTTAACATTTATTTATTTTTGTATGCGCAGTGCGATTAATTTTGAATCAATATAAATTTAATTTTGATTAATTAACATCTTTCATTGAATATAAGAAATCCAAGTTGTCTTACAGGATTTGGCAAATAAGTAAAGTCAAGTGTTCATCTAACGGATACAAATTTAAAATCAACCTTAGAACTCGCACCTTGGGAAGAGTCTCACCGATCAGAGCTAGTCAGGTAAACATAAAAGGTCACGTGGTAGAGGATCTTATAAAAGATCAGTGCAATATATGCAAAAAGATAACAACTTTAGGTACTTTTGATATACAGTACAGCTCAAAAAGATAAGTGCACTTATATTATATAATAGTTTTCAAAATTTTAAACATTAAACACTTTTTAAATCGATTATTTGAAAAGAAATCAAGTAATATAATTTATTTGCATCAAGTTGAACAAACAAAAACTGAAAAAATGTTATTGTGTTGGCTAAATTCTGGTTTCTTACAAAAATCCACCTTTTGCTTTTATAACAGCTCGGCACAAACGAAGCATTCTTTTGGTGAGTTTATGCAAAGTTTCAGATTGAATTGCATTCCAAGCATCTTGCACGACTTGCCATAAATGGGTTTGTGAATTTGGGCCCTTTAGTCGAACCTTCCGATCCAGTTCCTCCCACAATAGCTCTATAGGATTCAAATCCGGGAACGGGTGGCCTATCCATATAATTAAGCACTCTCCGTTTTTCAGTTTCTATCAAATAGTCTCTGGACAACTTCGATGAGTGCTTGGGATCATTTTCTTCTTGAAAAATAAAACCTCTCCCAATTAAACGTCGACCTGATGGCAGCACATTGTTTTGCAATATTTGTTTATAACCTCCTTTTTTCAAAATTCCTTCTATTTTAATAATATCTCCGACACAATTCTTGCCAAAACATCCCCAAACCATAACGGACCCTTCGCCATGTTTCACCGTTGGGACAATACATTCATCCATAGCCCATTCTCCCTTGCGCTTTCTCACAAAACTCGTCGATGAAGACCGAAGATTTAAAAATTCGACCCATCCGACCAAACAACCTTTTTCCATTGACTAATTGACTATATTTAATGTTTTTTTAGCACAAGCTAGTCTCTTCACTATGTTTTGAGGTCTTAACAAAAGTTTCCGCATAGCAATTCTTCAATTGGCCTGCTGTTTGCAATCTTCTTTTTACCGTCGACAAACTGACATTATTTGTAAGAGTTTCGTTGATTTCAGCAGTAAGTTGAGGAGCCGTCATTCTCCTATTTCGAATGCTATACCTTGCAGTTAATTTATCTTTACGTTTTTTAAGTTTTTGGCAACAATTGCCTCGGAGATATTATTAAAATAGAAGGAATTTTGAAAAAGAAGGTTATAAACCAATATTCGAGAACAATGTGCTGCCATCAGGTCGACGTTTAATTGGGAGAGGTTTTATTTTTCAAGAAGAAAATAATCCCAAGCACTCATCGAAGTTGTCCAGAGACTATTTGAGAGAAAATGAAAAACGAAGAGTGCTAAATTATATGAATTGGCCATCCGTTCCCGGATTTGAATCCTATAGAGCTATTGTGGGAGGAACTGGACCGAAACGTTCAACTAAAGTGCCCAAAATCACAAACCCATTTATGGCAAGTCTTGCAAAATGCTTGGAATGCAATTCAATTTGAAACTTTGCATAAACTCACCCAAAGAATGCCTCGTTTGTGCCGAGCTGTTATAAACGCAAAAGATGGATTTTTGTAAGAAACCAGAATTTAGCCAACATAATAACATTTTTTCAGGTTTTTTTTGTTAAATTTGTTGTAAATAAATTATATTACTTGATTTCATTTCAAATATTTGATTTATAAAGTGTTTAATGTTTAAAATTTTGGAAACTCTTAAAGATTATAAGTGTACTTATCTTTTTGAGCTGTAGTGTAAGTACAAATGTTTCTTTAGTGGTCAACCCTCTTTTTAATTAATTGATCTATTTGTGTATTTAGAACACTAAAATGATCAGTCAAATCATCCTCCAGTGCGGCTTTAGGGCCGCACAACCTAGGTAATCAATCACCTTTTAGTTGGTTAATTAACTAGGTGTTCTAAAAAAATCCGTTTTGGATTCAAAATTCCCCATAAAAAAAACATAATATATTCATAATATTTCAATTTTTTACTTTTTTGGAACACTTTGAAGGGAAAAACGCGATTTTTTGCAAAAAAAATCGGCTAATTTGTTATTGTAAAATAAAAATTTATTAACAAATTTGAAAAAACTCTCCAGCGTTACCTAGGGAAAACTATTATCTAACGAATGAACTTTGATTTTTTGATTTCAAATGATCCAGCACCAAGTTATGAGGGGCTCCGCAATTCTACTTTTTTCCGAAACACGTCCGAATAATTGCTGCGCCATTGCCGTATTTTTTAATATTTCTTTGTGAAAATTTTATACAATATTCTTCGAATGTCATACTTTAATGTACTATTGGTTTTAACAAAGAGATTTTAACTGTGTCGTCACAAAAAATTCACAAAAACATGCCTTTTATTCGTACGAATTAACCTTACCCCCCCCCTTAATTATTATCAATATGAATTATTGTTTCATTTATATTTATTCATTACTTTTCTATTAATGCATGATTGTTATTAGGGTTGTGCAGCTTAAACGCCGCACTAAAACATTTTTAGGTGGGTAGCTGAAAAATAAACCAATAAGAGATGTTATGAGTATGACTAAAAAAGATAGATAGAAGTAGTACTTGAAGGGCCCCACTGATTCGTGATTGCCTAGGTCGTGCGGCCTAAAGCCCGCAGTTAGGTGACGAGTCATAGTCTCAATTTGGTGTTACAGAAATACACACAAATAAATTTAGGTTTTTATTACTCCTATGTCGATAATTATGATAATTCAGGCTTTCCCAGGGGTCCTTGCGTCAAGCCCATGATGGTTACTATTCACCTCCCCGAAACAATTCACTTAAATAAAAAAATTGTGGTTGGACAGCCCAGTGTGTTGTGCATGTCAAGAAGCAAATGGGCCAGTGGAACATATACTTTGTCATTCTGATTGATTAAATGATGTTTATGTTCTTTTTAGCCTACAGGACTTAAAGGCGTGTTCTCTTAAGTTAAATTATTGATTATAAAATTTAAATTAAGTATCCCAAAATTTAAAATACCAAACTAAATTAGAGACAGTAAGATGTTATATGATAGAATAAGTGACAGGAATTAGAACCTCTAATATTATAAGATGCTTTTAATTGGTTAATAGCATTAACATATTCTTATTGCAAAAGCAAGTTGTTTAAATTTTTATTCCTTTGAGGGTCACATTAAGATATAATTTATTGTTAATTGCTACTTGTATGTAAAACTAGTACGTACTCACTTTAATATTTCAAGTTATGATATTATTATTTATTATAGTAACGCTTGAAGGCTGTCTGTCATAAGATATAATATCTTTGTTTAAATTTTTGACATAAATGTGAAGAGACAGAGGTAAATTTGACATGGAAAATATTTTTGGTGACGTTATGTATATTATTTATTCGTCGTTCTAAACTTGGCTCGTTTATCAAAGACCGTTGTTCGGGTTGTATAATTAGATTGATGTGCGGATGTTGATATCAGTCGGGCCGCCGCCACTTGACTTCAAAGGCGTTGTTGAAGCAGAGCCATGCGGTAAATTGATGCTACATCGGCTTGATGCATTTACAACAATTGTACACTCAATTAACCCTAATTTATTTAAGACTATGTTCTTTCCAATAAAGAAGTAGATAGAGTTTCTCCTCTTAAGTGCTTCTTCTGGTATTCCAAAATTTCAAATATATTCTTGACAATTTAGGTTATGTACATACGTAGGAAATAAAGTACTGAACTAGAACAGAATAATATTATTGTATTCTGTACGGTAGCTGTTTCATTGACGTTGACAACTGTGGTTATTTGATAATAGTTGAGATATTAAGCATGTACAAAGCTTTTGAACTGATATAACACACAATAATCAATCTTCTTTTATTAATCTGTCATGATTACAACAATGAATAATTATTGTTATTTAATGGCAGCTGCAATAAATTATAATGTACTGATCCAAGTATTTCTCAGATAATTTTTACGATTAATTAATCTTTATATCGTTATCCTTTCAAATAATTCTGCTATACAATCATGTTTCTATTCGTGGTTTAAATTTTGATATTGTGAGTAGACATACTAATTAAGAAATAAAAATATTATGAAGCTGGCGGGGGGGGGGGGGGGGGTCTGCTAAAATTTCATTCAACGCTTTTTGGAGCTCCCTTTGGCCATTCTAAGAAATTGTAGTAAAATTTGTTCTCGGACACCACGGAATTTATTTTGAATGTTATTATTTTACGAATCTCTCATGAGAAATATTTAAAAAAATAATTTTAGAGGTGCTTCTTCAGAAATGAATTCGGAATTCAGGTTATCGCTATACCTAACAGGTTTTTATTTTATTATATTACATCAGTAAGTATTATATTTTATGATCAAGTAATTAATTATTGTTAACCTATTTAAATGTCGATAGACTTATAGATAGTGCAATAGTTTATTATATACAATGACGTACATATCTATAGAAATTTAAGCCTCACAACCACGCAATACGGCTATATTTGAAACACAGCATTATTTGGTTCTCTGCTGGTGGGTTAAACTGTCAATCTCCTGCAGAGAACGTCATTAGATTCTTGAATAGAAAAGACTGCCTACCAAGCAAATTAATGATAGGTCGATTGCCTGTAACTGTTGCCAGTTTGTCATTGTAAATATTTTCTACTACTGGAAATATGCAAAAGTAAAATATTACCCAAGTGTTTGCAAGTTTATTGAAGTTTCTTAATCTCTTAAAATACGAGGCACTTACTTATTTGTTACTTATTTCTTGGAATATAATACAATTGAGCGTTGTCTGGAAATAAATGATGAATTAAGGAGCAATCAAGAAATGTTTGAAAACAAGTAAAATTAGTAATGGTGCGACAAAGCGTTGATTTGTTCTAAAAGACTAATGGCTCTTCGACTTACAAGTTTCCGCCCTCACGTAGCCCGTTAATTCAATTGCACCCCAGCCACTTGATTAAACGTAACGCGTTAGAGATCGGTACGAGGATGTCTAACTGCTCCGCCCATAATTCTTCAATTCTTTTAATAAAGGACTTGAGGATTAATGAGGCGAGCGCCGCGAGCTTGCAGAGTTCAGACCCTATTGATCATAGTCGAGTTCTTAATTACCTCGCCAGGCCGTCTTGGCTGCCCTTCGCGCCCTTATGCACGCTCTGCCGATTCAAACTCGATTCAAATTGAAATAACTATTTCCTTCTCTCATAAATTATGTCTCCATAACAAGCACAAAGCGCGAGGCTTGCTGAGACTTTGATAAATGAATGAGCATTCCATTAAAATAAGTGCCCTAATATATCCAGTCCTGATTTATATGTTTATTCGATGATTTTCTAGTGAATTGTTTTCTAAAGCTCTCTTAAAAAATCGTCTTAGGTACTTAAAATTAATTCTACTATTTATACTTTTACCTACAATAATTTATTCCACTCGGTTGGGTGTACACAATTATTTACCAGATTACCAGCTTACCTCAAGTTTTCCAATAGTGTTCCTACAATATTGGAAAAGACATGCATCGCAAAAAGGAAATACAGGGTTAGAGAAAATTTTAAAATGGAATAATGATCGAATAATGCCCAAAATTGGATGGTGTTATCCTAATTCCTCCAAAATATGAAAGAAGTTTCAATCTTTGTATAAATTTGCAGGTTGTGTAAAAAAATATGGAACTAATTGGATTGATCTTGATAGGGATTATACACAGCTTGGTTTAATTTGATGAAATTTTTAAAGGCGGATCTGTTAACCTATAATTAACTAATTGAAATCAGTTAAAAAAGCCATAACGTGTAACTAATATACATAAATACATCTTCTGTTGTCAGGTGTAAACAAAACTGAGAGTTTTAGTTTATTATTGGACTTAGATATAAATTAGTTTATCTTACTACCGCACTACGGAACGTTAACAGGATTTATGGATGCTTTCAAGAAGTTTCTTTGAAGTTAAGCGCAGTATATAATTATATCCTGCCCAGCACCATAAAATGGACCGGCTTGTATTATGGACATCTCGTCGGTCACTGTCAAGAAACCACACCGTCTTCGGTTCCAAACTGATCTCCCATCTCGCATCTGTAGATACTAAAATAACATATCGTGTCATTAGTAGGCGGTATGTTTTATTATATCGACACTAAAATGGAAGTTAATTAACACCCACGGTGCTAATTATTGATATTTATACAAAACGTTTCAAAAATTTGTTTTCAAAGAGCTCCTTTACACTAAAATATATTTCAGTTTCAGCTTTGGCTTCATTGTTGTTCTTAAATATAAAAGATTTTATCGTGAAAGTTGCGGGAAAGAACTTAGTGAAAAGCTGTAATTAATTCAAAGTGATGTTTGCTAACCATATACTTTGTGCTCTATGCATGCAAAATAATAAATCTTTTCCTCTGGTTGTTTGCAAACGCAAAAGATAATTCATAACGGAAATGCTCCAAAGTCACGAGCTTTATTTAAGCACTAAAATAACTCGAAAATAACAAATGCCTCAACTTTCTAGAAGCACTTCTAATTTTGTATCTTTTTTGTATTTCATTAATTACTTTTTTGTTTCGAGTTAACGCTAATGTTGATTTTCCAAAACAGTGCGAAAGTTGTTAAAATATATAATACTAGCTGGCACGGGCGGCATCCGCCGCCCTTAGCCATCTAGACCCAGAATAGATCCGAGTAGGCCATAGTTGTTCGGCCTTCGGCCTCACAGGGGGAGGACCATAATAGATCCGGGAAGGCCATAGTTGTTCGGCCTTCGGCCTCACAGACCGGACCATAATAGTTCCGTGATGGCCAAAGTTGTTCGGCCTTCGGCCTCACAGGGCGGACAATAATAGATCCGTAAAGGCCATAGTTGTTCGGCCTTCGGCCTCACAAACCGGACCATAATAGATCCGTGAAGGCCATAGTTGTTCGGCCTTCGGCCTCACAGACCGGACCATAATAGATCCGTGAAGGCCATAGTTGTTCGGCCTTCGGCCTCACAGACCGGACCATAATAGATCCGTGAAGGTCAAAGTTGTTCGGCCTTCGGCCTCACAGACCGGACCATAATAGATCCGTGAAGGCCATAGTTGTTCGGCCTTCGGCCTCACAGACCGGACCATAATAGATCCGTGAAGGTCATAGTTGTTCGGCCTTCGGCCTCACAGACCGGACCATAATAGATCCGTGAAGGCCATAGTTGTTCGGCCTTCGGCCTCACAGAGCGGACCATAATAGATCCGTGAAGGCCATAGTTGTTCGGCCTTCGGCCTCACAGACCGGACCATAATAGATCCGTGAAGGCCATAGTTGTTCGGCCTTCGGCCTCACAGACCGGACCATAATAGATCCGTGAAGGACAAAGTTGTTCGGCCTTCGGCCTCACAGACCGGATCATAATAGATCCGTGAAGGCCATAGTTGTTCGGCCTTTGGCCTCACAGACCGGACCATAATAGATCCGTGAAGACCATAGTTGTTCGGCCTTCATCTGTCATCTTTCATCTGTCATCCGTCATCTGTCATCCGTCATCCGCCATCCGTCATCTGTCACCTGTCATACATACATACATACATACATAATCAAATTTTGTTTGAAAGACTTGCAATTTGATTTTTAGGAAAAATATCGAAAAACGCTTATCTGTCACCTGTCATGTCATCTGTCACCTGTCATGTCACCTGTCATCTGTCACCTGTCATCTGTCATCTTTCACCTGTCACCTGTCATCTTTCACCTGTCACCTGTCATCTGTCACTCAATGCTTATCATAGCGCCATCTGTTGACAGTACGTCAGAATATATTATCGAAAAACGCTTATCTGTCATCTGTCACCTGTCATGTCACCTGTCATCTTTCATCTGTCACCTGTCACCTGTCATGTCACCTGTCATCTTTCATCTGTCACCTGTCATGTCACCTGTCATCTTTCATCTGTCACCTGTCATGTCACCTGTCATCTTTCATCTGTCACCTGTCACCTGTCATGTCACCTGTCATGTCACCTGTCATCTGTCACCTGTCATGTCACCTGTCACCTGTCATGTCACCTGTCACCTGTCATGTCACCTGTCATCTTTCATCTGTCACCTGTCATCTTTCACCTGTCACCTGTCATGTCACCTGTCACCTGTCATGTCACCTGTCACCTTTCATGTCACCTGTCACCTGTCATGTCACCTGTCACCTGTCATGTCACCTGTCATCTTTCATCTGTCACCTGTCATGTCACCTGTCATCTGTCACCTGTCATCTGTCATCTTTCACCTGTCACCTGTCATCTGTCACTCAATGCTTATCATAGCGCCATCTGTTGACAGTACGTCAGAATATATTTCGATTTTTGACAAATTAAATTTTTTGTCAAACTTGTGATTTGATTTTCGAAAAAAGCGAATAACTTTTTTCCCCGCTCGAATTTCTTCTCCATATATGCGAGAATAGTTGCGCCTGGAGCTACAAAATAACTGTGCAAAATTTGGTTGAGATCGGTCCACGGGTCTAGGAACGTATAGCGAACAAACACGCAGATCTTTCCTTTTATATATTTAAGATAAATTGTGATATATTAATCTAGGATATTTAGGTACGTTGAAGATCATAAATATCGTAACAACGTGTGCTACAAATTTGCGTATAAAACTTTCACCTGATGCTCACAAACATAAACTTAGCAATAAACACTCCATATTTCACAAATATGTCACTTTATTCTGCACATGTACTAGTACCTATATAGTTCGATTTAGGGTTATGTAAGGATGAGGAATGCAATTTTCACCTTATCTAGCACTATCAATATGATCTTCACTTCACAGACATGTAGTCGTTTATTGGAGTCATTTCCTCTACGATCCGGGTCGTTACCGAACATTTAATTATGATTAATACCTCCTTCTTGCCAAAATTGAGCACTATATTTCCATAAAACCGATTAACGTCCTAATATCACGCTTTACACAACGCCCTTTTAAGAGTATCATAAACATGGAACATAATATTTTACTAAACGATATTATCGCCTCAGTTATTTGACAATAAACGCGATGTTTGATTGCTGCAAAATTAAGGTGAAAGACATTAACAGTGGGAATAGTAATGAAATTGAAAGTGGAATCGTAAATACACCATCACGGATTGTAACCGTCTAAATTATGTCTCGTCACGGGTTTACTTTAATTCTTACAGTCGCCGTCAACAGTTTTGAAGTTACATTATGAAATTAAACATTTGAAGTGTTTGATCAAATATTGTCAAATTAAAATGTTCTGCTTTTGGATAATACCATAAGTAACAGGATAAAATGAGCAAAGCTTTATATTATGTATAGACCATAGAAATTTCCGTCAGCATACATCTACGTCAGTCATATTACGAAAATCCAATAGAGCTACAGTAATTAGCACATGTTAGCATGACAGGTTGGGCGTAACGCGTTCAAATAACGGGAGGGTAGTTAAATGACAGCTAGTGAGTTACTTCCCGCTGTGCCAACTCTACGTGACCAGCAGGACGCCGATAACAACACTGTAACCTTCACATATAAGAATATAGAGAAATGTACGTAGTGAATTTCTTATTGGTTCACGTTTAAACGTTTTTCTGTTCTATTATGAACCATAAAACCATTGATATTCCTATTTGCAGTTTATTTAAATTACTTTCTCAACAAGGGATATCCAGCCAATTTTCACTACGAAAAGTAAAGAAGATTTTGTGTCGTCGAAAAATTGATAGATTCTAAAGAAGTTTATATTGGCTTACATGTATAGTAAAAGTGGAGGGTCGATCAAAGCACCCCAAAAATCCTTTTCGCATAAAATACATTTTTATGTTTCGCATATTTCATAATTGATTACAGAAGGGGAGACATAACCGCCTGAATTGCCACATTATTCTTTTTTATATTCAACAAAAACAAATGGAAAACATTTATACTTAGACGATGTGATTTTGAAATTGATTGTCTCATACAACGCTTTGTAGAAAAGAATCACATCAATCACCTTGTTACAAAGTGAGCTTTTATGTATTCCAATCGAATAATATTACTTTGTTTGCACCAATTTTGATATCTCGTGAACAAATTTGTATTTTGAGGTTTTATACTTTCACGGAGAAGATAAAATTACAATTTCAAAATTTCACAATTTTAAATTTATACCTAACTCTCACAGGCGCCATTTTTAACATATCGAAAAATATAAAAATTTGGCTCCCGAAAAGAGTCGTAGTATCCAGTGCTCAAAAGGAGTAGGAGTAGGTTGAAAAATTTTAAATAAGTAATTTATTTTATTTCTCTTTGTTTGGCAGGCTTTGTATTAATATTAATTAATACACAATCCTACATTACAAATAATTGGAGCTTTGTATTTGATCAAGTAAATAACGTTAAATTAAAATTTGTTTATTTTCTTATTGTGGGTGTTCGCGTGATTACTAAAATTTACGGCTTTATTTGATGGTGTCGACAAGATATTTAATTAGAGGATCGATGTAGGTGCGGGTAGTGTGGTCGGGAGCGGTCGAAGTCAACACGGTTGGTAATTAAGGCGACACAAGATGAGACATTCGACCGCCAAACAACCGTGTTTCCGTTCATCCCCGACCTTTACTGTAATTTATAACTGAGAAACAGTTTGCAATCAGATTGCCCACATAAATCTAGACCGCCACCTTATTGATACGATACCGCAATAGGGAGACCAAAACCATCGACTTGTTCAATCAATTTAATCCGTTTGTTGGCTGTAACCGAACTACCCATAAATTTATAAACTACAAGATTGAATAATTAATTCATTACTATAAATATTTCAATATCATTTGGGCTTTTAAACATGAAAAGTAATTTTTTGTTAAATATTAATTAGAGACCTACCTATCTCAATTATTTTTAAAACCGGAAAAGAAAGCATTTTAATAACATAATTCAACAAATTAAATCTTAAAGTTGTTTTATAATTGAATCAATTGATCAATATTTCATGAATGCGAAACTAATGAACCAAACTTACAATTAAGTAATTCTGCTGATTTATAGTTATGCGCTGGTGGTCTTTTGATGATTTCTACTTAATGAAGATGATTAACCAGCTGCAACCATTACTTTGCAATTACAGTACAAAGGAATTGTTTTAAATTTACAGCTTGTCGGTTCTAACTTGGCATTTGAGATACGAAGATCAAGAAAGGTCCTTGCAATTTCTACGGGCGTCCATGTCAGTGGAGGAAGGCAATATCAAAATTAAAGAAATATTCCCTAATATAAATAATGTCAATATTTTTCTTCAAAATAAATGTTAATATATTATAGCAAAAAAACATTACTATACTTTAATATAAAAGACATCATATTTAACTACCATATACAAAATTCCTGTTATATAAAATATTAATATTAAATATAGGACATTAATAAATGTCACATACGTAATAATAATAAATGCCATAAAAAATTGTACTGGTTGTATAGGACACTACCTTATTAATATATTACATTATAGACTAATATTAATAAATTTTATATAGAAAATAAATATTTGATGATACCGAAACATTGATTTTAAGCTGACGTTTTTACTAATTTTTCAATTCAATTTACCCCCTTACTCTTAATTATTAAGTTTTGGTGCATTGTGGTTTTTATTAACATTTTAGTTTTGGTTCAAGAATGTATGCATATGTATTAATAATACTTCTACTAATTTATTATAACACATTATCTTTATTATTGCATAATTGATGGCCAAAAAAGCTTTAAATAAAATAAATTGATTAATTAATATACACAGTTAAAATAAGTTAAATTACCATAATAGTTAAGCTAAATAATACAAGGGTGGAATTGTATCCATTATGGCAAAATATTGTTGATTATGTTAATAGTATTATTATTCTTCTTGGAATTGTACACCCAAAATTAAAAACAAATGAAATTTGAAATTAATGCGCGATTATTAATAACAAAGTTGGCATCACCTGTGAAAGAAAGTTTGATTATTTATGGACGAATGCGCAGATTTTCGGATTGGAATACGTCCAGAACGAAGAAAAGGAAATGCAGGATCGAATGATGTTATCCAGCAACGACCAAGGTGAAAGGATTGAATTCTAGGAGGTGAGAAATGACCTCGAGTTGTTGGAAATTTATAATTGCCAAAAGGGTAATTTTGCTGAATGGAAAGTGAATTGGTGTGAATAAATAGTTCGATTAGAAGAATTAATTGAATTGACGTATTTTGTATCCACGAAGATCAACCTGAAATTTTCACAGAATTTTTGGAAAATGGAAGAAATAAAAGAAGGATCAGAGAAAGGATGCAATGCTGTGTTGGATGATTAAATTGGAATTTGGAAATAGTATAAGATTAATTGGATGTTTGAAGAATTTGAAAATTTAAGGTTACAAAAGAGAACCAGCAAGATTCGCACAGGTGAATACAAAAAATATTCAACGCTTTATTCAATTCGGAACATCTGCACTGTACAAGTACGGTGAGCTATTTATTAATAGACTTTTTAATAAATTACTATTGCTATAAACATTAAATGCACTTGTATATGCGTTGTGGTCAGGTAGCAGATAATGGAATTATGCACGGTTGCATTTAGATAGGATGTACAAAATAACTGGGAGATAAACTTTCTGATATTGATTGAAATTATTGTTACCATATTGATATTAATTTGGACACGAATAAATGTTATTTTTCTTTGTTACTTCAACAAATTTGGATTTTATTAAAAAAGATTAGAATATTTATTTCAAAATATATAACGAACATCAGATGTTATACCGAGGGATGATAATTTAAAATTGATTGGAGACCAACGTGTCAAAAAAATATAAAATCATTGTCGGGTTTCTTTTTGGAACACAATATACCTATTTAATAATTAATTAAAAATTAATTTGTCTATACAATATTTAATTTATTTGTTATTAAATGTTTAAAATTGATTTTCTATTATTAAATATTATTAGAAATAATTCTATATAACAAAAAATAGTTCTATATAACCTAGTTGTTTTTCCTAGGTCAAAATTTATGAAAACAACCATTGAGAAAGGCTGGTTCATCCTGAATCTGATCAGGTAAAACTAGTTTTTCCTGGACAACCATTTGCAAAACTGGTTTTGACTGATTCTGTTTAAATATAATTTATTTATTATTAATAAAATAATTTATGTAATAATAATTATTTACATTTTGTAAAAATAAAATGTATGTATTACGTTGATTGTGTGAAATAAGTAGATCATTTTTGGTAAGTATTTCGTTAATAATTAGTCTGTCTGGAACTGGCGACTACATCAGTTTTAACCTTATGGTTTCCAACCTAGATTTCACTGAATTTTTTTCTAAGGGCTGGCTTACTAGAAAAGGTCTGAAGGCCTCTGAAGGATGAAGACCATCTTCTAAGAATACGTTATAAATGTATGATTATATTCTATATTAGTATAAAGGTTTAGGGAATAACCTTCAATGCATCCTTCGTGTCTCGCGAAAGCAGCAACCGCCCCTATTTTGTATAAGAAAGGAAAAAAAATCCAAGATGTGACTTTCAATAATGCTCTCTTCCTCTCTTGCAAGTGCATCTTGTACAGTGTCGGTACAAGTACGAAAAGAAATAATCTATTCCTCCGCACCGAAGTTATAGTAATTTCTTAAGTAGTATCCCGTAGTGTTGATTTCTGACTTGTACTCCCCAAATTAATGCTAACCAAATATCATAAACGCCCTCCCCTTTCAATTTTTTCTTGCTAGCCATAATAAGGACAGCCGTGACCAATATCAACCAGGTTTGGACCACGTTTGGACTATAACTATTTAATTTAATTAAAAAAGAATTTTAAAAAGACAAGATATAAGTAAACGTGTCCGGTAATTTGTACGTCGGAAAACTGTACGGCTGCATTTCCACGACTCAACATTTCTACGACTGAATATTTAATCGACCGGGAATAATACGCTTTGCATTTATGCGACAACACATTCATAAGAAAACGCACTACTGGATTATCGGGAATATCGTTCTGCTGTATTGTATGGAAGATTAGAAAGCTCGTTTTCTACAAGATTTAAAAATGGCTGTTGATGCAAAACGATAGGCATTGGATAGTAGGTCATTATGAAATGCTTTATTCTCCAGAGGACCAAGGAGGAAGTCCTGTCCCTCCATGCACACGAATATTTCCTTTACATCAATTGTACTTTCCCCATCACATCCAATAAATCTTCAGCATAGGCTAGGAGTAGATGGGGTCAAAGACGTCACGGACGACAGCGTATCTCCCTACTTTATTCCAGTATTAATTGCAATATTTTGGTACACTCATTTCACTTCCACTTATGCTCTCATAAGATGAACCAATTTGCTATGAATGCCATATTCCTCCAGTGTCTCTCACAGCCGTACTTTAATAATTATGCTGTCATATATGCCTGCTGAAAGTGGATCAATAGGTTGGGAATATCTCCACTGAATTCTCATCATCTTTCCAGGACCGGGCGGATGGGGAACAGCTGGTTAGTGGTAGACCTACCAGCTCTAAATCCACACTAACACTCTCCGATAATGTTTTCTGCAAATGAGACACGTCGAAGTAGGCTTTTAGATATTATGTTAAATGCGTTGTGCAGGAGAAAGGTGCCAAGATAATTCTTGCACACCATTTTGCCAACCTTTTTGTATACCAGGATTATAACCTCTTTCTTGTATACTTCTGGGACTACTTCATTTTTCCACATGACTTCTAACATATAAGATGTTACACATGTGTGATTAATTATGCTCTCCCATTCTTGAAACTTTTAGCCGGAATATCGCCTCGTCTCGGTGCTCTGTCGCTATTTGCTTTGCTATAGTAGCTTCAAATATTTCATCCGTCGTTGGCGGCTTAACCAGTACTTCAATAGTATAAAAAGAACGTTGCTATTGCATTCTCTGAGTAGGCTTATTTAGGCCATGTGTTAAGTATTTCGGTTCTTGTTGTCATGTCATCTATTTGATATCCAACTTTGTTCGTGGATTGCTTTGTGTGCAAACATTGTTTCTCCATGTAGCAACCAAGAAAGGCATCGCCTTAAGTTCTTTTCCAATCTTGGCGCTGTAGTCGCCATTCCCTAGCAATATATCTTGTTTAGACATCAACTAATTATTAGTTTCATGGAGTCACAGAATGGGTCTGTTTGTATCTTCCTCTGCTTTTTCTTCTTTAACTACAAATCGTGTTCCATACTCATGCCCTTCTCTAACACTACTATGTAAACCACAAACTTTCATTATTCCAATCCATCGAATGTCCTGAATTGCTACGATGTCCATATTATATTCTTCAAGGATTTGAATTGTTGCTATCGAAGCACTTGGTCCATACCAGCTCAAGATATTCCGGGTTCTGATACCCATGTCCTTTATCTTGCTTCCGGTGATTCATCCTATTCCGAGTTAAATTTTAAGGTTTCATAATAAGGCCTTTTTCCGAGACGAGGTTCTTAAATCTACGCTCAACCCTCCTCCTTTATCCGGGCTTGGGACCGGCAACGTTGACCGCTGAGCTACTCAATGCACCCAGCAGTATCCGTAGGCGGAGTTATCTAATCCTGAAGGAGACAGGACAAGTTGTAACTGTACTGCTGGTACAACCAACAACAAACCTCAACATTCTACAATACAAATAAGAACAAAGCAATTTGTTTACTATACCACACAGTTCGTATAACTGCAATTTATTTAGTAAATTTCTATGGCTTTAATAGTCAAAGGTTTTACCGAGATCCGCAAATGTACCAAAAGGCGTGAGTTACATGTCCAATTTTTGCACTGGCAATACTACATTGTAAGCACTAAGAATTGCTGTAATGGCTGACCTACCTTTGACTAACAAAAACTTGAGGCATCTCAGTATTGCATATTCAAATAACTTGGAGCAGGAAGAAAATACAGATATCGGTTTATAGTTTTTTCTAAATAGTTTCTCTTAAATCCTTCAAATTTAAAGATTCGAATAAACAATACCGACAATGAAAGGAAGTATACTAAACCATGACTTAGCAGTGCGAAAAGGATAAATAAGGTTGAGATTTTAATTTTAAAGGTTTATAATATAAATGAAAATTTTTTATCGTCATATTATAAAACTTTGAAAACAACAAAAAATTAAAATGGATATTCTTTTACAAAGAGGCAAAAATTTTCTATAGCAACTGCCTAGAAAAATCATACAATCGATCAACTCTTGAAACATCTACTGCTATAACAACTTTTACTGGTTTTTATCGTCTATATATTTAATATTTTTAACCCAACTTTCCAAAATTGGTAAGTAAAGATTGATTTTCAATATACTTGCCCTTTCAAAAGATTTTGGTGAGCAGGACATCGCTGCGGTCTAACATGTAAACTACAACGAGAAGTTAGACATGGTGTAAATAAAATAATTTATTTACATTATTTGATTTATAAGAACCACATCAATTTCAAAAGCATGAATTTACTTTCTGAACTTACTTTTTAGCACCGAGTATGTTGAGTACATCAGCGGGATACCACCCACCGTTCTTACGAAAGTTTAACTTGTATAACCTGCCGTTAGTAGCGTAAATATGCGATGTGCAAGTTCTGGAGGTGCCGATCAGGTAAATCTGGTTTATCTGGTCCGACGGCGACGCGACGCTCTGGTTTTGGTTAACAATTGGAGTAGAGATTTTCAATTTACCATAGTTTTTCTCACGAATAATTTACTCATACTGTCAAGGGAAGTTAGTGGGTGCCTTTGATTTATAATATGTATATCAATTATAGATTAATTATCATAAAAGTTTAATGTGCAATTTTACTTTAAAATCGATCTTAAGTTTTAATTGTATAATTAAAGGTTTACTACACGTTATTGTATTTATATGGCACCACAGTTGATTAGCACAATGCATAAATCTTGTGACAAGTTGTCAAGATAAGGTTAAGCATTAAATCATACTTTTAACGTTTCCATTTTTGACACGCAAATCATTATAATAAAGTATTTGCATAATTATTTTTTTTACGTTTTTTAATTAAGATAGTATAAATGCCTTATACGACTTTCACATGCAAGTGTCATTTTGTAATGAAGTTGTAAAACATTCCATTCCTATCATGCAGTTTATGTTGCCCCAACACGATACAAGAGTAATATCTATTTAATTGCAACATTGAATTATATTTAATTATATAAGTTCAAAAGTTTTTTAAATTAGGACCGCGTTTAAAAATTTATTTGATTGGAAACCTGTCTGATGCGGATGTTTCTGTTTTAAAATTTGTTTACTTTAATATACGTGAAGTATAATAATTAAGTTGTTTAGTATACCAGACATAATAAATTAAACTGGAAATTATTATAATTATTTAACCATTCGTCAAAATTGTATATCTGTTTATTTAATTACTTTTATACAAATCACGAAAACTTAAAATTTGTTATGTGTTTGGGCGTAATTATAAACTCATTACATTCGAACTAAAATTAACGAACCTTGTTTATTATATTTAACTGTTCTTTAATTGCTTTAAAACCTTTGTTTACTTGTACAATTGCAAAAATGCAATAATAAGTTATTGAAATGAATAATGCAACAACAATAATATAAAATATAATTATTATGAATTATAATAATTAATAAATATTACAATTCTCAATTCTGAATATCATAAGAGAATCGGAACAGACAAATTTGTTTAATCCATGATGGCTGCTGATGATGAACAAATATTACAAAATAATAATGTATATCTGCTGAATTTCTAGAGCTTCTCAATGAGGATAGTGTGAAATGGCTGACTTCAGTGTTAAACGGGATCTATAACTCTGGAAACATCCCTCATGAATGATTGAAGTCGGAATTTGTTGTATTTTCCAAAAGACCTAGAGCTAAAAGACGTGCGGCGGTTACAGAACAATAAGCCTCAATGGCCACCTCCTTAAAGGTTCCTCAAAGTCATCTACAAAAGAATATTCAAGTTCTGTGAAGAACAAGTATCGCTTAGGTACACAATTGTCACCATTGTTGTTCAACGTCTATTCAGAGTACATTTTCAGAGAGGCTCTGGAGGACACGGATTTGGGAATTTTACTTAATTGGGAGAGATATGCAGATGCAAAATTTCTGCGGTGTTACGTGTTCTCTGTTTTCCTATATGGTGTGAAGTCTTGGACTATGACGGAAGCGATAAGTAAGAGATTGGAGGAGTTTGAAATGTGGACTTTATTCCAGGATGCTTCGAGTGTCATGGACAGACCGGGTCACGAATGAGGTTGTTTTCCAAAGATATACGAAAGGCAAAGAGTTGTTAGTCATCATAAAAACAAGGAAGGTGGAAAACCTTGGGCACATTATGCGAAATGAGGGCTGATTCCATATGCTGCAGCCTATATTACAAGGAAAAGTACTAGGAAGGAGAAGTATCGAAAGTAGAAGAAATTTTACATCTGATACAAAAATCGACTGATCAGAAGGGTTTCTACCAACTTCTTCAAACTTAAGCTTCGCACGAATATGTTAAGCTACATTCACATAGGCTTAGTGCAGGATTAGTGGTAAGGTAGGAAAGTTTGGCCAACACTTTCTTATGAGAACGTTCACATTGACTTAAGCGGTAAGATTGGTATGGTAGTGGTACTGCAGAAGCTACAAGCTTTTTAACTTCTGCAGTACACTGTTACACGCAAGCAATCAGATGATGCGCATTTTGACGCATGTCATTTAATGACGAGATATTTTTGAATTCTAAACTTGAAGTTGAAAATTGAGTATTAATTAATTTTAATTTAAAATATTTATTGATAAGTATTTAAAGAGTATTAAAATAAAAAAGAGACGGTCGTTAGCTGAAGCGGTTATGTGCGTTGCTGCTAATGCGGAATACCTGGTTCGATTCCGGGCTCAGTAAAAACTTTATTCTGACCGTCTCCCCTCGGAAGGCAATGGCAAACCACCGAGGTGTAATCTGCCTGGTATAGCCTCTTTGGAGATGAAGTGTATATACACTTCCCGCGGTTCGGAGCCCGCGTTAAGCAGTATGTGTGTGCTAATACTTCAAACGCATAACACATGCATAGGAGAGAGGTCGCCAACGTCCGGGGGATTGGATATGGCACACGAAGAAGAAGATTGATAAGTAAGTTTCTTACATAGATTTTGTTGAATTTTATACAATTATGGATATAGGGAACTTAAGCCCTTTCTACCATATTTAATTAAGTAGTGTTTGGCATGAAAAGTGAGATGGAGGTTTGTTTGTTTCAGGAAAAAATTATAAACCTGAATTTAAGTATTTTAGACTATGAAGGTGAGGACAAAATAATATGTACCAATAACAAATAATTGAGTATTAATCGTGGCATTACGCTTATATACACATTATTTGAAGGTTAATTTGATGTCGCCACCAACATAATAATACGAAATCACCCTTGTTCTTACCATGTTATGTGAATAATCCGAATTTAAAACGATTCTTACCACTGCAGTACCAATATTACACTTCTGCGCTAAGTCTATGTGAATGATACTTAACACAAGTTCACGTCGATAAACGCTACCAATGATCCCCAAGTTGTACCAACTTTTCCAAAAATTTTACGCTACACTAAAAAATAACGCCTGCAATTCTCCTTGCCAACTCGACGTACATAGGTTGATTGCTATTCAAGTGCGACTCTTCGCACGTTTCGAGCATGACTGACCAACTTCATTCTGCCTGCTCTCTAGTAGGCTTCTGTGCACCTCGACGTTTTCCTTTATATTGAAATCAAAACACCTATTAATTTTTCAGGTAGGCTAATAATCTTCCCACTCAAATGATATTTTGCATAATATACAAAATTTAATTTTCACATTTCATACATTTTAAAAGGACTCAGTTATATTACTCATACAAAATGTAATACAATCCACTTTCATAAATTCACATGGAATTATGGCAATAATTTAAATACATTAATAGTAAATTTGCTTATTGGAAGAAGGATGATCGATCTTCATCCATCGTACCAGGTGTCGCGAATGAAACATGAACCAATATTGCGTTCTGCTTCATTTAGGTCATTATAAATACGCAAATTCACCGTGTAAAGGGTTCTTCTTAACGTGTGACTTTAATATCAAATTTAGAGATGACCCTAGCTTGAAAGTTGAATATTAGAAACATCTCCAGAAGGAAAATAACATTTCGATATAATATATGAATCGCATAGGAAACCTACAAAGTGCGACACAAATTCAGTAAACAATTCGCAAATAATTATATTCTGAACCATCTCCGTCTCGTCTATTACAATAAAACAAAATTGTACAAAATTTGTGCTACGGTATTTAATGCGTGCCACATGCATATACCACCATTGTGGTATAAAGACATCATTACATAATCAATTGATTACTCGTGGTAATTGACTCGTGGTTCATGTATAGTAAATCTAAATAATAATAAATACTAATACCTGTATTTTAATTTATACGTAATATATGGTTTATCTTTCTGTGTATGAAAGTTGCATTATTATTTATTATACAAAGTTAATAAATAAAAAATATTATCTTGATGATCGATAAATACCATCTTAAGAAAATTAAAGAAGGCATTGTAAATTCGTTATTATTATTATTTCTCAAGTACCTATTCATTAAATACGCAACAATTGGAGAACCACTTTAAATAGTTATGAATTTGAAATTATTAAAATCATTTTTATAGTTCAGTAAATACACCCTGTATTTCACATGAACATCACGTACTTGTCGAACTGTCAAAGAGTGCTTTATGTAAAGTCAATACTTGCTGTGACATCATCTCAACTTGCATTGTGAATTATTCAGATCAGTTGCCAAATTGATGTCTATTGAGCTTGAACAATGCAATAAGCCAGATATGATTAAATCTTAAATTGGATCACGACTTTCACTACGCTTCATTAAAAATTTGAAATAGTACTTATAACATTTTTTTGTTTTGATAAAAAATAACAGAAGTTTTTATAATTCTTACCTGGTACATACGATATCTATTATTTTATCATCAGGGTGTTAGATTTTCAAATATTATACGTACTGCTATGTGCCGTAGCACCTTTTATAAAGCCACACGTTGGGCTAGCCATTAAATGCTATGTGCCGACCTCTTATGGCGGGGCCACATGCACTTTTATTTAAATTGTAAGTGAACTTTGAAATCCAATTGATTCAATTGCTAGCTCAGTTGTTAATGTAATTTTATTTAGCATGAAAATACTCTTATCGCAGTAGTGGATTCCTCGAAGGTTGATTCTTTGCTTATATCTGAAATCGAAATGTACAGGAAATGTTTTCCCAATGATACGCTCATGAAATTGGATAGATTTAAACAATTTATTTTATCAAACATGAATTAAATTAAATAAAATCGCAAACAAAACCCCAAAACTTAAACTAAACAATTAAACAATTTGAACAAATAAATCCTTAATTCTACGCGTTCCAAAAGTTGATTACGTGTTGCCGTATAATCCGCTTTACCGTTATTTTCAAAATTCACACTCGCGTTGCAATAAATTATCATAGTATCTCTTACCACCCGTAGATGTCGCTCTCTTTGTATTAAATTCTCGCTTAGAATCACGTTGTCCAAATCTCCAGTAATTTTCATAAATTTTCTGCATATATCGCTTTTGGATCAGTGCATCTGTGTTCCAGTGATCATTTATAAGATTGATTTATCCAAATTACATACCATCATATCCAAATATTTCCAAGTAAGTAAGATTCACTTTCTCATTGACCTCACTTCGATTTCTTCTTCACTTTTGCTAATTATCATGTACTTTTTAGGTCTGCACACTTTTCTTATTGATTTATAATCAATCAAGAAACTTTTTTCTAGGAGCCGAAAATTCTACTTGCTTTGCGCACGGCGTTCGCGTGAGAAGCTTCTATTTATTTTTTATCAACTTGGGGAGCACTTCAAAACGTGCCTCTCCCCTTTTGCTATTCGCAAACACACCGTTATTTTAATAAACTGGGGAGCACTTCAAAAACGTGCCTCTCCCGTTCCGCTATTCGCACAACTTCTTTATTATTCTCGTTACCAAGGTTTTTTTCTGATCTTGGATATCATCACTCTTTGATAAATTTTGATTTTAAAATGCAAGTATCTTTTTACCGGTGATATCGTTTATTTATCTTGCACTTCTTAATATTAATATTTACAAAACTAAAATTAAATTAATTATGAAACAATTTTTTTTATATAAAAAAAAACAAATTAATCTTGAATGTTCCTTTTCAATGCGTATCATTGGTGAAGCACTTCTTTTGATCACGTTTTGACTATGTTGGTAATTTTCAAATACTTTTCAGAATTTCCTACTACCATAAGAGTTCTTGTAATTTGCTTTCACGGGTGTTTATCTAGTTTTCTATTGTAATTAATTATTGACCTTTTGGACCATAACAGTACTTATCGATCGTTTCAATTTTATTTTTGTTCATCTGTGAATATTATTATTCTATAAACCAAATTAATACTAATTTTTTAGTGTAAGATATTCAGAGACCATAGTCTCTTGGACGAAAGAAAATTCACGTGTTTTGAGGGGGAACCGAAAATATTTATCTCTGGAAAAAGTTTTTACTTTCCAAACACGTTCGGTTACGGTAATAATAGAGAGCAGTTCAAGTACAACCAGTAACACCTATACAATAATTTTAAACCAATAAAAACGCTTTATTTCAAATCTGTCCATATTAGGAATCATACCAGTTCTCAGGGTTGTATCCACGGTGACAAGTATTTCAGTGCTGTATCCGCGTATTCGTGTATTTATCGCAATTTTAATGTATTTTCTTAAATTCTTGGTTCAAAATAACTCTAGGTGAATAATCAACCAAACAATATTCGGAAAGTTTCAAATTTTCGAACATTTTACTAGGAGCAGTTCTTTAAGCGCTGCATTCCACTCGAGCTACTCCATCGTGTAATCCTTTTGCAAAAAGCCTGTCGTCCAGAAATATTCAAATATTTTTCCTTCTCTGGTGCTGTTACACCCGAATGCAGACTTAACTGGGTGTGAACTATAATTTGATGGTTATTTATAATTATTTTATTGCTGCATAATTTGTTTTCCATGCAAAAACTATTTAAATGTACATAAATGTAGATATCTTATTATTTTTTTACTATAATGGAACTTATAAATATTATTATGGCAACTAATGGAGACTATAAGAAACATGATACGTTTAATTTTCACAAAAAAGTAAAAGAAGTAACAGGGTTAAACAAAAAACCATGTCAAACAATGATAACTAATGAACTGGACGAAATTATATTAGAACTACAAGAAAGACATGCCATATGGGAGAAATATGTCGAGGAGATATTCTATGACGACAGACCAGATATAGAGTGGGATGGACGCATAAACAGTGATACGATATCCATATATTAGGTAAAAAGTGAAGTTGAAGACGCTATAAAAACAACAAAGTCGGGAAGGGCTCCGGGATTTGATGAAGTACGTGCTGTATTGATCAAGCTCATTGAAGAGAATAATCTGTGGATATGGTATAACTGAAAAATAAAATCTATGATACTGCCATGTTTCCTATGGAATAGTTGATATCTCTGTTCATCACATTCCAGATAAATGTCAAATTCAAAAACGTGTAAGAATTTAGATTGATTAGTTTTATGAGTCATGTGCTTAAGATAATCCTGAAAATTAACCATAACCGCATCTTTAGATGATGTGAAGAAATCTTCGATAATGTACAATTTGGCTTCCGAAATGGGCTGGGTACTAGAGACGCCTTGTTCTCTACACAGGTTTTAGCACAAAACTGCCCAGTGAGAAGATCCATAATAGTACGTATGTGTTTCATAGATTGTGATAAAGCCTTTGATACTGTAAACCATGTTAAGCTCAGTAAACTTCTCAAGCAAATTGGTGTCGAAGAACAAGATGTAAAAATCATTAAAAACTTATGCTGGTACAAGAAAGCAGAGATACTTCAAGATAAAAACACAAGGAAAGTGGAAGTTAACGTATGTCGAGGGGTCATATAGGGATGCGTAATGTCACCACTGCTGTTTAACATAATTAATATACTCGGAGCAAATCTTCCGCGCCGCTCTACAGGAAGCAACGGGAGGCATTAAAGTAAATGGCGGGCTAACAAATAACATACGTTATGCTGTCGACACAGTTTTGCTGGCACAACGAAAACGACCTACAAAACCTACTGGAAAGAATTAATCAAGAGAGTAATGTTACGAGTATTTAAATCAATATAGATAAAAAAAGGTAATGGCAGTAACTAAAAATCAACCTATACAAACAAATGTGTGTTTGAGTCGAAAAGTGTCGAGCAAGTGGAAAAATGCAAATATCTTGACCAAGAAATAAAAATAATAATAGAGATTGCAAGAACGGGTTTTATGAAAATGAGAACTCTGCTATGGTATAATAAAGAGCTAAATTTTGAACTGCGGTATAGATTCATGAAATGCTATGTGTGGCCCCTGTTGCTATATAGTATGGAAGGATGGACACCTAAAGTAGCAACTGTGAACAAGAATGAAGCGTTTGAGATGTGGTTTCTAAGGCGATTGTTTCAAATATCGTGGACTGATCACGTAAAAAACGAAGAAGTGCTTCGTCGAGCAGGTAGAGACAGAGAATTGATGCTTGGAATAAGAACCGGAAAACATCATACCTTCGTCATATTTTTCGACATACGCTGTATTCTCTTCTCCGCCTCATCATAGAGGGAAAAATTGAAAAAAAGCGTAGTCTGAGTAGTAAGAAGATGTCATGGCTCTGAAACATCAGGAAATGGACGGAGAGGAACTTCGAAACAATGATTAAAACAGCTAAGGATAGAGATGCATTTGTTGAAGTTGTCGCCAACCTCCATTAGGAGAAGGGTACTTGAAGAAGAATACTTGTTTTATCCATATTGCATAATTGAAGACACCATATAATTAATTACATAAAAATTATTTTGTAGAATAAGACGACTTTTTATTGTTGATCAAAATTAGAGAACAAGTCTACCACATCGGCTGTCCATAAGCTTCATAGGTGATTTATTTATTTAAAATTATATTTATATCATAATACTTTTCAACTTGTTTAAGCACAGCGTCTTAAAAAATTCTGGCTGATCGCGCTTCCTGAAACTATTTTTTACTTCTTAATTTTCAGGCGATGAAAAGTTGATGAGATCAAAACACCTGAAAATTAAGAAGTCAAAACTTGCTATGAGTGGGTTCAGAATCGCCATGTGTATGTAAATCAGTAGCGTAGCCAAAATTTTTTGAGAGGGCGTGCTATCTTAATCTTAAAATCGGAAAAATCTTTTTTATAATAAATACATAACAGAGCATAACATAATAGGGAGGGGGGTTTCACGCAAAATTCGTCTTTGCTACGCCATGCCACTGACATGAACCCAAAGTTTGTAAACGAATTCTGATATTTGAAACTTATTTAAACAAAAACGATATAACTACATATTATTATTTTTTTGTTGTAATAATAAATCAAAGTAAATGTAGTAGGTAAACACATGATACATATTATAATAGTACATAATATGTATGTACATGTAATGGTATCCTTATTTTTTCAGCAAATTAATTATTATTACATGTAAGTTATATAGAATTAATTGCGTTAGTAGATTAACGGTTATATAAATTTAAATAACGACCTAGTTATTATAGAATAACAATAATTTATTATAAATATAAGAACATTTAAATTAAAGTTCAGCGTTAATTAATTTTTCATTGACAGTTTTTTTTTTATTTACCTATATCATTAATTACTATATTTAAGGAAAGCGCACATTGTTTTCCGATATTCAAATAGTATACCTACTGAATAAGTTTAATAAATCATGTAGATCGTAAATGTAAATAAATGCACAATAGCCACATAAATTTAGTAACAGGATTCGAGTCTACGTATAAAAATCGCTTGGGAAATCATTATTAACGATGGCGTGCTGAGCAATTTATCACTTGCGCTTCGACAGCGCATGATAGATGTTAGTCAGCCATGCATGTAAGCCAAGGATCTACTATAAACTAAAGAAAAACTAGAAATCACATGCAAAATTTCGAATCAACCGCGAAATGTCAAGTTCTTTATTAGAATGATAAATAATAGAAGAAAAATGGAGGATTTTTTCCAAACGCATTCCAATTTTCAGCAAATAAATGTGCGCATTGAAAGACGGCATTTGTCTTCATCGTGTAAATCAGTGCGAATGGCAAACACAAACTTGAACGGTTTCCTAAAGCGGGTCGACAAGATAGAAAGATCGCCTGACAGCGCGCCAGAGTGATGAGCCCATACATCTTGACTTTCCTCCCAACTCTTCCGCGGACAGAGAAAAATAACCCTCACGCTCGCAAGTCGAAAGAACTGACGATGTAAGGGAACGTCTAAAAGAAAACGTTCATCTTCCCTATTTATATTCGCCTAGATGACATGTATATGTATGGCCACAGACACATCTCATTTACAGAGCGGCATAATTCTTTAACACTTTACGCGAGAGTGGCCGTAAATCTGAATTTTCTCAACGTTGTTTATTGCAAGCTGCCCTCACGGCAATATTTCTGTACTTGATTTATCGACGACAGAGTAAAACGAGTGAATGATAAATTATACAAAAGAAGCTCTCTAATACTTATTCGCACGCAAAATTATACTTATTCTAAATTTATCGATTAGGTGTCCATCTCTTCATTTTAATTCAATCTAAATCTAAATGATTTTAATATCACGAAACAGTTAACGTGTATAAAAAATGCATCTCTAGGGAGGTGTGAACCACTGACAAATCGCATCACGCGCACCCCGACGACAAGGATAAAGTAGGCGACAGGGCTCGACAAATGTGGGCAAAAATACAAGGACACGGTCTCTTCCTAATGACACCATTTATTTTCCTTTATGAGGCAAGCGACATCACAAAAGACCTACGACCACCAGCAATGCATTTCCCAGCATCGAGCTGTTCACGCTTGGCACACTCATCGTGTTTATCACAGCGACGCAGCTCTATCAGTGTCAACTGTAAACGAACAATAAGGCCATTACGACGCGCTAATGGAGCTGCGGAAAGCTGTTCTATTTTAATTTAAAGATCACAGTATTAACGCTTTTACTATGCGATGTACTTTTGCCAGCATGGTAACATTTGCTTTGACGTTGTAGCCTGCCTGCCTTGCATCGTTTACAAAGTGCATTGCTCAGATTATATAGCTTTGTTGCGCCATTCGCAAATAAATCAAATAGATTTATGTTCCTTGTGGAAAGGCCGCGCCTGTGAACATACATTTGAACCGCTTTAATGCAAATAATAATGCCATTATCCTGACATTAAAAGAGCAGCTGTTATAGATACAAACTGTAACGATGACATTTATTAATCTCAGAACTAAAATTTTCTGGCAAACAACCGAAATTAATATTTTATCATTGAGTTTTTACTGTAACTTTCAAAACGCTCATAATTTTAAGTGTTGAATAAGCTCAAGAGCTTGCATAATTATTTTTCATTAAAAACTACTTTAATGTTCCAAGTTATAAACTTTCATGACGGCATCGGCACATTAAAAATTTTCTGTTAATAGTTTTCAAATGCGGCACTTAAAGTTTGCAATGAAACCGTTTCGTAATAATGCTAAAATTTAAGTGGCTTAGAACCAGATTTACATAGAATTTAATCCTCCTGATAAATTTTATGAATTATTATGTTGCTAGATAAAAAAAACCGTTTCAGGCAAACCATTGTTCGCTGTTGAACGTTTTCATATTTTTATATCCAACCGTAATTTATGTCGTGACATTTTAATAGACTTTATTAAATAACAACTTACTGTTTTTCATTTTATTACTATTTTTAAGATGCTTTATTATTTTTATAAAAACTCTTGCCAAGATTGCAAATAATGTTGTCGCAGGAAGCAATTTTATAGAAAATAAAATTTTTGAGATTTCCGACGATGGAAAATCGCACTACTGGCCTACACCAATGAAAGATTCCAGTTGTGCTAACATCCGAAATGTTTTCTCTACCGCAAATTATTGTTTCATTTGAAAGTTGAACCAAATAAAAGCAAGGAGAAATAAAAACATTCATTCCTTTCGCAGTAATTTAAAATTCAAATTAACAGAAATTATTTAAAGCTGTACATTGTTGACTTGTGACTACTCAATTCATTTCTTAAAACGGTTATTTGATTTATGTTCTTTTTGTTTCTTTTGACGTGTGATTAAGTAAATAATTATCTTACAAATTTATGAATTTCCATGATTAATCATAGTCACATAATATTTATTGTAATGATAGTTTTGCAACATTCGTTTTGCGGGTATGACGTAGGTGGCTGGAGAAAACCTCATGCTGCAAAGTTTAATGATTATCTGCTGGCCTTTGCTGGGAGGTCATGGTTGGCAGCAACAAATTACATTATTATTCAGCAACACTCACACACGCTATTTTATTAAATATATAGTATGTATACTGACACATTATGCATCACTGATCATTTATCATTGCCCAACACGCCCGCCAAGTGGTAATACAGTGATGGAGTGTGCATAATTATCGGTTGAGGCTTCAGCAAAACATGGAACGATTGATAGTTTTACACTTGTTACCGTGTTATTAATTTGATCGCATATTATTATACTCTTGTCGATGACTGCTAATTTAACAATATGTAATATTTATAACAGCAGAACAGAAGAATTCGCGTTTTATGCAAACCTTTGATTTAAAGTTTTTGCATAATTCAGGTAATTACAGTGTATGTGTCTGCGATAATTGCCATCATGTAGCAGAAATATAATTGTGTGTTCTTATTATGTTACATCCAATATTTTAATTCACAAGTATAAAAGTTTTACTATAAATTTTTTTTTAGAAATAAATAGGTAATAAAATTATAAGAAATATAGAGCGTTGTCCACAGTGCTATGCTGAGTAAGTTATGTTCTGTGTTATGTAGTTTCAGAATTGTACAAAATTATAAGGGTAACAACTAGTAGTTGTTGTACACATAAGAACTAGGATTTGGTAATTCCTAAATTTTAATAATCATTTCAAGTGATATTCTAAGGACTAATCAATTTCTTTGCGTGTTTGCTGGAAACTGGTGATCATTTTAATGAATGTAATATTTTATTTACTAATAAATTGCATTTCAGATGATAGTAAATTATAAAGGCTTTCTTATCAACCAACGGAAAATTCAGTTCAGAATAAATTGAAAGATAAGAAAATTCTTTAACCAATTTTCCGAGGAAACAACGGCAGGTGGTCTATGGTAAAATTGAAATCAACACACAAGAAATGAACGATAAGAAATTTATTTATAAAATAGACAAAAAATCTAGAAGGTATTTAAAAAATACGAAAATGCACACACAAGCTAAGAAAATTTTCATAATAATGTACCTATTACGTGTATTACAATAGCAGATCTTCAATTTAAGCTTTACTAATAAAAAGTAACTTCGCTAGGAATTCCAAAAATTATTCTATCTTCGAAATTGTTTCCTATCAAATGGGAGATTAACTATTCTTGCTCAATTAACAAAAATTTCCAAGAGGATCGAATGCTAAATTCATTCACTGGAACTCCATAAACAAGATAAATTTGTATATCATCATGGGCTAGTCCACAAGAGTTTCAGTGTGAAAATAATTTGGGGCAAGCTGGAATAAATTTTATTTGGTCTCCAAAGATTTATCTACAGAACACAATTTATATACTTCTTAATTATTCTATTGCCGAGTTACAGCTATCAGAGTATGTGGTATATACCAGCGTTTCCCAAAGTGTGGGTCGCGACCCGGCACCGGGTCGCAGAAAAATTCTGCTGGGTCGCGGCAAAAATTGTAAACAAAGTTTACTTCAATTACTACAGTTTTAAATGAAGATAATGTTTTTTTAATTACTTATGTTTTTGTTATATAATTATTTTGCAATTTTTGTGTATGAAATAAACAAACAAATAACTTGATTTTTATTAAAAAATAAAATTTGTTTTGTAAATAAACGTTTTTTTTTCATAAGGTGGGTCGCGAAACATTTTAAAACCTCGTACCGGGTCGCGGTCAAAAAAGTTTGGGAAACGCTGGTATATACTATTTGCCATTCTTTATTGTAATTTCATATTTTTAACCGATTTATATGAAATTGAGAAATTCAAGAATACTCATAAAAATGTAAGTTTTTGCGTAGATTTTTCGATATGGCATTCAAATCCGGGGTTATTCGACCGTGCAATAATTGGAAGCGGGCTGTAATTAATTTTATTATCGTAATTTAGATGTATAGAAAGACACAATCATTTTGCACGATCTATTGACCTCAGATTTTCCCGCCATATGGGAAAAACTATACGAAAAAATACAGTTTTACGAGTATTCATAAGTATCGAGGATTCATATAAATATAAAACGAGAAAATGGCTTAAAAAATGCTAGTAACCAAACCGGATCTTAAAATGGGTTTAATGTCTCAATGGATACAATTTAAATCAAAAAGCTAGGCTCCACTGGTTTTTAAGGTGATTGTTAAAGATATTTAGAAATTGGTAGATGGCTTATCAAAAAAATAACATTACATTTACAATTAGAACAAATCAACAAAATGTTAGAGATTATCAACTAGAATGAATGCTTAACGTTTCCGAAAAACTCTTAACAAATTTACAATGGAAAATTGAACGTTACAAGCTTTAAAGCAACCAATTCGTATATTCAGCATGTGGAGGTATTTATGTATTGCACTGAATATATACAAATTATGACACACATTTAACAAATAAACTCATAGTACGATGCACCCCAGCATAATATAATATTATAGTACAACATTTAAGCATGATAAAATTAATAATAACTGTATAATCAAAATGAATTGATAGGCATTTAATCTATTATTTATTTGTGATTTTAAAATACTACGCTGCAATACAAATGTAAATTGAAATAAAATCCCTGGAAGATTTCAGAAGAAAATTGATGGAGAAGATGGATAAATTCCTCGTCCAATAGCTGGGCGAAATCAATATTCCTTCTCTTTTCTATTTCCTATAATGTGAAAATCCAAACTCTCTTTATAAAAATACTTCATATTTTATATTACGCAAAACTAAATAAAAAGTTTTCTATGAATACATCTTGTAACGCGCATGCTAGCTCGGTGGAGAGAATGCACTTGAATCTCGACTCCTTCCCTGGGTTTGGCTTGAATATTCGTTCGAAAATAATAATGAAATACTTTTGATTGAACACTAATATATTAAAATTAAAAATTACAATTTGTAGACCCCACTTTGGTCCTACTACGACATAATATACGGTGGCTTTTATCCTAGGAAACAGCTGTTTTTACTGCAACAAAACTTATGATCTAAACTAAGACTAACAAACTAAGGTAAATCGGCAACACTAAAATAAAATCGGTCCTCTTCTATGGAATCCTGGAGCTTCAATATAAAATTAGGACTTAGCTTAATTTTCATAAACTATTAACTAATACAAATTTCGAAAAAAAATATAAAAATACCTCGCTGGTGTGATCTGTCACAGGTTGGTGAACGTTTGGTTCAATTGTCAGAAGATTCACTTATTTTTAAATCGTCGCACTAGGTATGTTTTACACAAATTTCTCACTCTGGTTTTATTGTTCTTATTTCTAACACAGATAGAAAATTGGTTTAATGTGGATTTACTTGCAAATACAAAAAATCAACTTTTTCACATTGTAGGTAAACTTCGATAAACCGATATTCGATAAAATAATTCGATAAAATATTTTGATCAATAGATATTCGATAAAATACTTTGATCAACAGATATTCAATAAAATGATTCGATAAAATACTTCGATAAACAATTATTCGATATTTTCGGTAACGATAATGAAGTAACTAGTACCTCGTAGTAGCAGTATTGCTTTTCTGATCATTCTGCTTGGTCACACGTCTCTTTTATTTTCTTCCTGAAACGACTCAGTCAGCAAAAAAACGCTTGGTGACCAGCTTGTTATTTGCCGCGGTTCTTTCCCGGAATTTTGAGATAGAGTTATTTAAATCAGCAAAACTGTATTCTCGCATTAAATATTGTATTACGTTACACAGTTAAGTCAATATTTAATACTTTGTTGCTTTGTTCTTGTATCGTTTTTTGGAACGTTACAATACCGACGCTACTTGATTAGCAAAAATATCGCCTTGCGAGCTTGTTGTTTGTCGCGGTTCTTTCCGGTATTTTCGGGATGAGATCATTTGAATCAGCAAAACTGTGTTTTTACATTAAACTACGTTACACAGTATTAATTTTTTTTGTTTTTTTTTTACTATTTTGTTTTTAATTTGTACTAATTTGTTTTTAATACAATTTAATACATTTTTTGGAACGTTACAATTTATGCAACATTTTTTTAAATCACATGCTCAACATCACAGAGCGAAAGCCCCAGATGAAGGATTTCCAAAATATACCTGTTTTGGCTAAAGTGCGTTTACATCAATGACAATTTGTTTATCAGTACGATTTGCGGGCTAATAAATTATAAATATTTGTACAAAAGTATTATAATGAAAAAATGAAGTTGTAACAACCCAAATTGCTACTGCGGGCAGCTTACGGGAGCGTGGACCAGGGGGGGCTTATATGGCCGAAATCTAATTTTCTCTTCTCTTATTTCTAACAATGCGGGCGCCATTCTTATTTAATATAAGAGACTTTCGGGGAACTTAAACTATGAAACAAAAAAAAATCAAACTCTTAAAAATAATATTTATTCTAAATCTATTAACAATCTTAAAACTAATTTAATTTATATTATACACATTGGCTGAGTACGGTCCTGTCGTAGTAGTTCATATGACCTGACGTATTCTTAGTAAATAATAATGAACCGCGCGTAACGAACGTGTGCAGGTTAATTCGTGACTTCTACTTGACAAGTTATCATTAATCAACAAAAACAGAACAACTAATTGGATTCCTCTTAACACGGTATGTTAATTCTTACTTAATAATATAAAACTACTACCTACCGAGGGGTGATAATTACTCTAATTTTTACTATTGTAGAATAAACAAAAATGACTGGTTTCTGAAACTTGGAAAATTTACACCCGCAAATGACAAAACTGGCCCCCCTGAATTCTAACCTAAAAACTGGCAGGGGCAGTGACCTCACTTGTACCTCAGGAAGAAATGAGTACAGGACGGGGGTTTTGTCAGAGTGCCTTGCAAAATCGAAAACACTCTCGGATGGACCTACGTCTTGTTAACCAAAAACGTACAGGAGCGATTTGCCTTGTTAAACCGAAAGCAACTCGGGGATGGTAGTTGTGAAAAGAAATGAAAGCGTCTTGCGAACCGAAAACACCTTCAGGAGAACGTACGCCTTGGGAAACCAAAAACATACGATATTTATACATGAGAAATCGAGGACCTTCCTTTAATAGTGGCTAAAACTTACAAATTTGTGTCTTTCTCTGGTGTCATCTAAACAGAATTTGTATAATTCAGATTAATTAAAATTGTTGGCATTAAGGTAACCTAATTCTTTTTACAGTTTTCTGCCATTAACCTGTAAATCTCATAAATATTTACATCGGCTGAAATTTATTCCCAAATTAGATAAGCCGATTAACTAAAAATATTTTATTCGTTACAAAGTATTTAAGAGATATAATCATAATTACATTCCTGTATTGAGTTGCATCCCTTGATTTCTTGTTCAGTAATTAGAAAGTAGCAGATTTCACTTAAGTAGGAAATTTCATCGGAGTGAGAATTTCGTAGGATGGATTTGCTGTCCGCTGATACAGCATTTCTTAGGATAAGTAAGCCCTGAATATCATGAAATATTTGAGTTCCAACTGGGAGCTTCATCTGAGCCAGGTTTTCCAAACCAGCTCTGGATGGACTCCTGAGGTGGTTCGCACAGTTCTATGTTTAGACAAACAGAACTACCACTTCAGAACTTTTAGCAAAGTTTAGATAAGTACGCTCTGGTTCGGCTCTGAGTAACATTTCAGCAAACTATCTTGAGTGACTGTACTAGGCGAGGATAGCTCTGAGCTGATGTCATGTGCGGTTCACAAGCCCACATGTGGTCATTCAAAGTGACTCTCACGACCACCCAAGTGATGTTTTAAACAACCACTCCACCGTGCTAAATATTTAGGTGCCTTCGGCGATTTTAACAAGTCACATAAGCAGAAATAACGAGATCCGTTACTATGCCTCCAGTTGATATTTTTTCTCGAAAAGCTAGCTCCCGATTCCTTAGAGCTAGCATCGGCTAGAATCCAAATATTAAAGCTATCATTCCCTAGGTTTGTCCACAAATAAAGATTAAAAAACAGAAAAAACAAAAATCAACATTGACTTTTGGACAAACCTGGGGGGGTGCTAACTTTAATATTTGGGTGTTAGTTCTAAGGAATCGGGAGCTACATAGCTTTTTGAGAAAAAATATTAACTGCGTTGGGAGGGGGCAAAGTAACGGACCGAAATACATTTCTGCAAACCGCATTAATTTGAAAGAGGTTGCATTTTATTCACCGAAGTTTGTGCAAACCTGCTGGTAGACAAAATCAATTCGGATAGACGTTAGCGAATATTTTCTGTCCAAAAGATTCGCTAATATTATCAAACATTTGGACACCATCTCCAAGATTGCGCTCCGTATCTTGAGTAAATTTTCAAATACTCGTTTTTCTCAACAGTTCGTTCAATTACTTTACAATGTGTGAAAGTGATACCATATGTGAAAAGGTGAATTACGGAACGTGAAAAAATGAATATATTAATATAGAAAATAGATAGACAGCTGTAGCAATTCACACAACCAAGGCCGACTATGTATCTGTCACGCTCAGGAACGCATTTATAATTGGTTTAATATCATAGAAATATAACAAGGGAGCAACAAATGTCACGCCATACGTCGTGGAAATTTTAATTATAGGTGAGACGTGAAAAATTAAATATATTAATATAGAAGATAGATATATAGCTGTCGCAATTCATTCAGTGCGGCCTTTAGGCCGCACCACCAAGGCCGGCTAGTGTTGAATATTTGTAGTTACCGTTATTAATACAGGGCCGACTTCAGTCCCAAGATTTCATTATTTATAGTTTTGTTTTATATACCGTGTTTTTTCTTTAGATTTGAATATGTTCTTTGTAAATAATAATAGCCGACAACACTGTAAATATCATCGAATAAATAGATTTGTGAAAACAAAGTGGCGCTCGTAGAAAGCCGACAGAACTTAACCTCACCCCCAGTGTATAAAAAATTAAGAGACAATATACATCCAAACCTTGGCCCACATACCAATTTATGTTTTGTTGGCGAAGAGTCGAGAGTTTGCGCTACAATATGAACCGAAAATCCACTTTTATTTTTACAAAAACTAAATTTGAAATACTACGAGTTTGCATAAGCGGCCATTTGATCGCCTGTAGCCATCTAGTACAGGACTGCCGTGGTTTTGCGGCTTGAATGCCGTACTGGGGGATTATCACCTCAAGAGGTAACTTGGTTTACGGTCTCATTCTGGGAAATTGCGGTAATAACAAAATTGTATGAACTTGTCCCGTAACGATTGCATGTTAGAGTATTAGGTCAGAAGTCACGAATCAGAAGCATAATTATACCAACAAACACATGCAAAATTATGAGTCTGGTAAATTTAACAGGTTACTGAAAATCTATATAGAACATTTAAATTGATGAGAATTTCATTAGCATTAAGGTTCAGCAGAAGCAATCCCTTAAATTTTGTACAGTTTTGAATAAAATTACATTTTTACTTGCAGATTTGTTTAAATTTATTTGGTTACCGGTTTCGCAATCCCTTAAAGTTGTTTTTAACGGCTTCGATTGCCGTGCTCCACCCTCTCATAATTTCAGTCTCAAGTCTGCACGTATAATTTAATAATAATTGAGAACAATATTTTAAAATACTCTATAGTGTAAAGATATTGTTCAGGGATAAATCATAGATATGGATCTAAAAGTGTCATTTATGACATTATGAATATGACAAGTCTTCAATTAAGTCTAAGACAGACAGTAAGAAGGACGGTTAAAGTAATATTTTTCTTGCTAATTTTGCTAGTTTTGTTTGTAAAATTTTAGTTTTTTGTACGTTCATCGTAATACCTACCTTGTGCAAAAATATTAGGTACCCTATAAATTCTAATTATTTTATGAGTTTTGGTAAAGATAAACGAAAATAAAAGTTTAAATAAATTTGTTTAAATCAGTTATATTTAATGTTTAAATTATAATTTTTAGTTGGTTCACCCTTTGCTCTAATAATTACAGCAGCGAGTCTTTTAGGCATAGACACTACCAGCCTTTAACATTCCTCGTCAGTAACTTTATTCTCACTCTTGATTTAACGCATTGAGCAGTGAATTTTCTTGATGAAATTTGACTTCACGGCGTTTGTATCGCCGAAAATTGTAGAAATAGATGGCTTTAAAATATTTTCAAGGATCTCTATATACTTCACACTATTTACGTAAGCTTCACATAGAATCACGTTTCCTACAGCACAGTCAGTCATGCAGCCCCAGATCATAATGCTGCCTCCATCATGATTCACAGTAGGCATCAGGCACTCCGGGTTAAATTCTTCACCTATTCTTCACCTTACGTGCATTTCACCTGGGATACCAAATACCTGAAAGAAATGAAATAACATTAACAATTACATCTCAATTATTTACTCTTTCATTTAATATTCTATGATATGTATAATCATGTTTTTTAAAAATATATATAAAAATAAACATACCTCAATTTTCTGCAGGTTAATTTTTGTGTTTTTTAGGCACCATTTTAGCCGAATCTTCTTATTTCGCTCTGCGAGTCATGGCTTCTTTCTGGCTTTACAGCTTTTGAGTCCAGTTTGAAGAAGTCTTTTACTCACTGATTTTCCTTTTGATTTCGAAAAAGAAGCAGCAAGGTCTGAAGAGGTTTTTTTGCAATCTTGCAGTGCTTGTCGAAATAATAATCGATCTTTACGTAATGTAGTTACTTATTTTCTACCTGTTCTCAGTGTATGAGTAACTGGCGGTGTAGGAGCCAGTTTCGTTGAAGCGTCCCAACGTACTATATTGCACAGCACAGCGAGAACACTTCACCTCTTGTACTATTACAACTTGAAAGTTCCATTGTTTAAAGAACAGTTTAATCTGCAAGCGCTGTTCAGTACTAAGTTCATTTTTTAGGCATGGTTGACAGATAAGGATTAATCTTTGAAAATGCGGCTGTAGAAAAAAACACCGACCTATGTATTTTTAACACGAGCTCAGACCAAACCTTACATTTACAATTGAAGGGCCTAGTGGAAAAAGTAGTTAAGTCACTTTTTTTTCAATTTGTTGATTTTTATACTAATTTGTAGAGAATAAATGCCGCAATGTGAAAATGTGCTCAACTACAAATTTAAAAAAAGTGACTTAACTACTTTTTCCACTAGGTCCTTCAATTGTAATATAAGTTATTTATGCTATTATCCAGTTTTATTACTACTAAAATGTCTTATCTATGTTTTTATTTTCGAGTAAAGACACAATTAATATAATCGTAATTAATACAATGAGTTCTGAAAACTACTTTTAGAGATAGTGTGTAAAATAATGAGGGTACCTAATACTTTTGCATAAGGCTGTATATATTATGTAAAAAGAACTTAAGCTACATTCACATAGGCTTAGTGCAGGATTAGCGGTAAGGTAGGAAAGTTTGGCCAACTGTTTCTTATGAGAACATTCACATTGACTTAAGCGGTAAGATTGGTATGGTAGTGGTACTGCAGAAGCTACAAGCTTTTTAACTTCTGCAGTACACTGTTACACGCAACCAATCAGATGATGCGCATTTTGACAAATGTCATTTAATGACGAGATATTTTTGAATTCTAAACTTAAAGTTGAAAATTGAGTATTAATTAATTTTAATTTAAAATATTTATTGATAAGTAAGTTTCTTACATAGATTTTGTTGAATTTTATACAATTATGGATATACGGAACGGAATTTATTAAGACCTTTCTACCATATTTAATTTAGTAGTGTTTGGCATGAAAAGTGAGATGGAGGTTTGTTTGTTTCAGGAAAAAATTATAAACCTGAATTTAAGTATTTTAGACTATGAAGGTGAGGACAAAATATGTACAAATAACAAATAATTGAGTATTAATCGTGACATAATCTTATATACGCATTATTTGAAGGTTAATTTGATGTCGCTACCAACATAATAATACAAAATCGCCCTTGTTCTTACCACGTTATGTGAATGATCCGAACTTAAAACGATTCTTACCACTGCAGTACCAATATTACACTTCTGCACTAAGTCTATGTAAATTATACTTTATACTATTTTAAAATAAACTTTAGAATTTTCATTACACAACAATTTATAAAAATATTCAAAGTAGGTATATTATGATCAGATTCCCAAATTTACCATTAAAAAATGACATTATGTGCCTGTTATACTATGTCTTAATACATACGTAAGCATAACAATAGCAGAACGAGCCGGACGGCGAGTTATGCTAGCATTTATGCAGCTTTTTCTCAAGAACACGGCCATATACGAAAAAAAAATTGCACTATTAAAAATTCCGTATTTAGAAAATTTTAAATAAAGAATATTTTAACACAATTTAATTGCGTTCTTATAATTTAAGACATCTGGAATCACTCATCGTCACCCTAGTCAAAATTATGCAAGCGGAGCTTACAAAGCGATGTGGTAAATTACAAAGTGACAGTAGATATAAGTTGCTACCTGTGTGAAGTTGGCGGCCAAATCCTAGCGGCCAATTTACCGGAAACACCCGAACGAATTAGCAACAAATTTTTATAAGTTTAACGTGCCCTATCAGGATAGAACTGTTCAAATACATTCAAAACCCTAATATCCGCCTACCCTGAAAAAAAGGTAGCATTCCATTTACTTTAAAGCGACATTTTCGCGGGTTTTCTGCTGCACTTCCAAACGGGACAGCTCTTGCATCCGATTTTTATAGAAACGAGTGGCGGTGCCAGGTTAGGATTTTCAACACACATCAACAACGATAACATCTACCTACCCTGAAAATTTGGTGGGGATCTACATCGTTTTAGTGGTCATTTTCGCGATTTTACGTTTTTCTGACAAGCGCGAAGGCACTTGCATCCGATTTTTATAGAAACGAGTGGCGGTGCCAGGTTAGGATTTTCAACACACATCAACAACGATAACATCTACCTACCCTGAAAATTTGGTGGGGGTCTACATCGTTTTAGTGGTCATTTTCGCGGTTTTCCGTTTTTATGCCAGATTTTGGCCGCTGGCATTTGCGTTCTATTTTTATAGAAACGAGTGGCGGTGCCGAGGTAGGATTTTCAACACACATCAACAACGATAACATCTACCTACCCTGAAAATTTGGTGTGGGTCTACATCGTTTTAGTGGTCATTTTCGCGATTTTACGTTTTTCTGACAAGCGCGAAGGCACTTGCATCCGATTTTTATAGAATAGTCAATGAAAATAAGAATTTTCTGTAAACGTCTTGTATGAATATAAAAATACCTCAAGTCAAATGGAAAAAGGGAAATAAATTTGGAATATCTAAAAGTTCGAAATGTTTTTAACAACAAAGTAATAATAGTAGAATAATTTTATCACTTTTATAGTTGAGAAATCACAGTACCTTAATTAGACCCTCCTATGTCAAGGGGGGGGGGTAGTTTCGAATACAAGTCAAGTCAAATAACCTACCATTTTAAACATTGAAAAAAATTGCATTAGCAGCCGACTGCTGTTGTATGATTCAGGTGTATGTCTGTAAAAATAGAGGTTTTTTTCATTGGCAAAATTTTGTTGTTGTTGTTCATGATATCAGAAATACCAACCTCACAATATTACAATACAATAAAAAATGTTAACTTTAAAATTGCGTGGAACGTAAATAGAATTATTATTGCCCCCCCCCCCTGTGATGCGTCCTTGATTCCATTTGGAAACTTAGTGACTTTTCTTTCCTTATTAGAATTCACAACTTGTGAATCTCGAACGGTACAAAAATCGTCTACGTTAGAGAATATTAATGAATTATTTATTTTGAAAAAATTATATACAAACAAGCAAGAGTTTTCGACAGGTTTGAGAAATCCAAACAAAAATATTATAGAATACTCAAGAAGCATTATAAAATGTTTTCATAAAGTTTTTGATGTAGATAAGTCCAGCATAAGAATTAAATTAAACATGAAAGAACTATTTGAAAGAAAAAATATGAAAAATGTAATTTGTTCTATAGAAAACTATTTTATAGACTTATTATTAAATGTTAAATTATTTAAGCATTGTAAGTGAGCAATAAGCACAGCCATTAGTAAATCAAATTGCTCAAATAATCAAAAATAAAAAATTTTAAAAAATGTATAAATATCTTTCCTTCATTTTTTGTTTTTTTTTGGTTTATAATAATGACCTTGTATAATAAACTTATAATGTACAATAAAATTAATTTTGATACAGATAAAATGTTAAAAATTTATTTATTTTTGGAAACTTTAAATCTACAAATAAATGTTTGATAATAATTAATACCGTAATAACGATACGTGCAAAACTAACCCTTGACAGGTACAAATATTAATCTTGATAAGTACCTTTTACTGTGCTTTTACCTGTCCTGTTACTGTGGGTTACCTTTTAGGCTTCTATACAAAGTATAACAAGAAGCCTTATTTTATTTAAAGATAACTAAAAATCCCTGCTCCATAGGCAACCTGCACAATGTGAGGAAATTGTATAGCGTGAGCTATCTGTAGTAAGTTATCTGTGGTATTAGTAGGTGCACAATAGACAGATTAATATTTAAAATCTCTTTGGAAAAAGCTTTTTATCGACTATGAAACTGACAAATGTTTTTATTTATATTTATTTTTATTAAATTTTAAAATATAATTAAAAAATTTAAAAATTATTTGAAATATATAAAACAATTTTTGAATATGGGCCGTTCCAGCCTAACGGCGTTCCCGGCCGTTGTTGCGCTCGGCAGCGGCCCCCTGTTCTGGAGCAATTTACATTACAACTGTTTTTTACATCACTTATCCCACCCTGTATGTACGGATTATCAGATTATCCCTTTTTTTTTACTGGTGCTCGACGGTGACCATTTCGGTAGAGAGGTTTATCTTTGATTACGGTCGGGACGCAATTTACTTGTACCCTTTTTCTGACAATACCGAAACCACCCAAAAATCTAATGCACTCTCAGAGAAGCGGAAAACCCGCGAAAATGACCACTAAAACGATGTAGACCCCCACCAAATTTTCAGGGTAGGTAGATGTTATCGTTGTTGATGTGTGTTGAAAATCCTACCACGGCACCGCCACTCGTTTCTATAAAAATAGAATGCAAATGCCAGCGGCCAAAATCTGGCATAAAAACGGAAAACCGCGAAAATGACCACTAAAACGATGTAGACCCACACCAAATTTTCAGGGTAGGTAGATGTTATCGTTGTTGATGTGTGTTGAAAATCCTACCTCGGCACCGCCACTCGTTTCTATAAAAATAGAATGCAAATGCCAGCGGCCAAAATCTGGCATAAAAACGGAAAACCGCGAAAATGACCACTAAAACGATGTAGACCCCCACCAAATTTTCAGGGTAGGTAGATGTTATCGTTGTTGATGTGTGTTGAAAATCCTAACCTGGCACCGCCACTCGAAGTGCCTTCGCGCTTGTCAGAAAAACGTAAAATCGCAAAAATGACCACTAAAACGATGTAGACCCCCACCAAATTTTCAGGGTAGGTAGATGTTATCGTTGTTGATGTGTGTTGAAAATCCTAACCTGGCACCGCCACTCGTTTCTATAAAAATCGGATGCAAGTGCCTTCGCGCTTGTCAGAAAAACGTAAAATCGCGAAAATGACCACTAAAACGATGTAGACCCACACCAAATTTTCAGGGTAGGTAGATGTTATCGTTGTTGATGTGTGTTGAAAATCCTACCTCGGCACCGCCACTCGTTTCTATAAAAATAGAATGCAAATGCCAGCGGCCAAAATCTGGCATAAAAACGGAAAACCGCGAAAATGACCACTAAAACGATGTAGACCCCCACAAAATTTTCAGGGTAGGTAGATGTTATCGTTGTTGATGTGTGTTGAAAATCCTAACCTGGCACCGCCACTCGTTTCTATAAAAATCGGATGCAAGTGCCTTCGCGCTTGTCAGAAAAACGTAAAATCGCGAAAATGACCACTAAAACGATGTAGACCCACACCAAATTTTCAGGGTAGGTAGATGTTATCGTTGTTGATGTGTGTTGAAAATCCTACCTCGGCACCGCCACTCGTTTCTATAAAAATAGAATGCAAATGCCAGCGGCCAAAATCTGGCATAAAAACGGAAAACCGCGAAAATGACCACTAAAACGATGTAGACCCCCACCAAATTTTCAGGGTAGGTATATGTTATCGTTGTTGATGTGTGTTGAAAATCCTAACCTGGCACCGCCACTCGTTTCTATAAAAATCGGATGCAAGTGCCTTCGCGCTTGTCAGAAAAACGTAAAATCGCGAAAATGACCACTAAAACGATGTAGACCCCCACCAAATTTTCAGGGTAGGTAGATGTTATCGTTGTTGATGTGTGTTGAAAATCCTAACCTGGCACCGCCACTCGTTTCTATAAAAATCGGATGCAAGAGCTGTCCCGTTTGGAAGTGCAGCAGAAAACCCGCGAAAATGTCGCTTTAAAGTAAATGGAATGCTACCATTTTTTCAGGGTAGGCGGATATTAGGGTTTTGAATGTATTTGAACAGTTCTATCCTGATAGGGCACGTTAAACTTATAAAAATTTGTTGCTAATTCGTTCGGGTGTTTCCGGTAAATTGGCCGCTAGGATTTGGCCGCCAACTTCACACAGGTTAAGTTGCTACCCACACCGAAATACATAAATGTAACTCCACATACCGTAGACAGAAAGTAACACTTTCTGTACGTGTTTAAAAGAAGAGAATTTTCTCGACAATAAATCTACTAAAAAGAATTATTTTCTTCAATCATGGAGAAAAAGGAATACCGTTTAGATAAACAAGTCAGGAAATCGTTATAAATATTTTGATATTATAAGAACAGTTAATTTGAATTTATATAAATTCTAAGATGTAAAAATGCTCAATAAATGCAGTTTCCGTCTAGTTAATGAATGCATAATCAATTGGAAACCTATAGGTGCGTATGATAGGTTGCACGATATATTTAAGCGAGACTGAATAATTAATCCGAATAATTCAATCATTCATTTTGAATTAAGTAAGTCAGCTTTAATTGACTAATTTCAATTATTTTGCAGTATTTCACTTTTGCTTGTTAATGTAATTTACATGTTAAAGTGACATACATATAAAATAATCAACCATGGTCGGTAGTGGGTTTATTGACTATAATTTGCATAAGCGTCGGAGCTGTCAGTCAATCTATTGAATTGATCTTAATTAGTAGTAGTGAATCCGTCGACATTTATAATGCCGACTAGTTCTGACAACGTATTATCACTCCAACAATAAAGTGAACTCGACACTGGGTAATTTCATAGGATTGCGCATTCCATTACATATGCAAATCAGAAAGTTGATAAAATGCAGATCCAATTTTTACCGACTATCAACTATAATCAGGATGGTAAGCTTGCACCTGATAGACATGTAAACTAGACAGCTAACTGACAGCTTAACTTGAAACAAGAGACAGCTGACAGTAACAACTTGCTGTTGGGGCCTTCGGATATTTTGAATATTAGCCTATACGTTTATCATATTATAATACAATGGGAAGGTTTGCAAATATCAATATTTAATTTCTATATTTATAACAACGATGATGAAAAATTGATATTTCAATTATCTATATTTTCACTCTTCTATTTAAGGTTAAAGAAAAGATTGGTTTCCATATACAGGACTTTCGGCAAAGGTGTTTTTCGATTATAGCAATTGATCAAAACAAACCAATTATCAATATTATAACTGTACTTCTGTGTCAATTATTTATTATAATTTATTATGGCCTTCAATAAAACTAATTTTGTTATTTTCAGCTTTCTGTCGTATACGATCGAGAATATTCACCGTACTGATTATCTACAATTCTTTGATTCTTAATTTACTATTCTTCTTCTAATTAAATAACATCGTAATAATTTTATGTATTCCAATGTTTTTCTTTACTTCAATTACTTTCTTCTTTAATTACTGTGCTAATTTTATCTACCCCCAATATTATTAATCCAAAAGTAATTCAATGTTTATTATTACTAACTTTATATTCATATTATTAAATGTCGTTTTACTTTCTAACTTGATAAACTTCATTATTAAATTTGTAATTTACATTTTTATCATTACAAACAACTACAGCCGATTTGTTAGATTTTCTTTTGTTGATGCTTCAAAGAAGCTTTACCACCACCTTCAATTCGGCAAATTCGATTATGCCTAATTTAATTTTGTGATGAGCATCTAAGGCAAGTTAATTGTAAACCAATAAGGTCTAGTCATTTTTATATTCGAAAATTGCACATTTAGAGCATTTTTACAGCTGAGCTTTGTGCGGCAATGTGGATCAAGGAAACATGGATATGTTTGAAGGAACATACAAGGATTGAAGTGATGAATCGAATCTGTATTGTATGTTTGTGAGGTGATTTATATTAATGTTGATTTTGTGATTTTTTCCTCCCTGCTTTTGCTGTGTAAATCTAAAATGATTATTTCGGCGTCTACGCGCCATTTAGGTGTGCTGATCGTTTTTTTCATTCTACATGATCGGACTGTATAAGTAATTTTTTGTATATTCAGGTGCAATTTTAAAAGACGTTAAATTTTCACTTTTGCTATTTTCCTGTGGGACTAAACCTTCAGGTATAGCCGAGCTATATGTGATTGACGCCGCCCTGACTTGAATTTCCCCCAGGAGATTACACTCAGTGTGTATTTTCTCCGACAGCCTTTCATCGCTTGTTACCATCGCTAATAGGAGTAGCACCGTACCTTTGGTCACCTCCATCCATCGGTCACTGCTCAAACTGAAGGACCAAACGATCATCAGATTTGCGTGGGTAAAGGCTCATTGCGGCATTGAAGGGAACGAGGTTGCAGATCAATGTGCCAAAGACGCGGCTGTTTTGCACAGTCGCATGGTATACAACCAGTTCCCTCTTAGCTATGCAAGAAGGGTGATTCGTCTTGAGGCGGCATGTACTTGGGATACCGAGTACAGAAATGCCGTCCAAGGATCGACCATCCGGCAGCATTTACCTACGCTAAATGATGTTCGCTTGTTCCGAAGTGCCGTTGATACCTCCTTTGAAATGACGCAGATATTGACGGGTCACTCGTTTGCGCGCGAGTATCTTTACAGATTCAAGATCAGTCCTAGTGACGTGTGCCCCTGCGATTCAAAAAGTAGGCAGACTCTGCATCATTTATTGTCTTGCTGCCCAAAGTACACACAACATCGACACAATTACACCTTACACTGTCAATTTTACAACATTACACCTTTCGAACTAACACAAATAATCACCAATAAATTCATTACTACACAATTCATTAAATTTTTCAAAATTATTATTAATACACTTAAACAATTTAACACCACCCCTTAACTTGTTTTCAAAATGGATTTATGGATTTATGCTCTCACCAGCGATTTCTTACTTGATTTCTTGATCAATTCAAATTAGTTTAATATTCAAATCAACTCAATTTTAATTTAATGTTGTTTATGTTCAAGTTTTTATTTATCAATTGTTCACCATTGTTTATTTTATTGTTAAGTTTTATTTAAATGTATCAAATTGCATTAATATACTCCCTTTCTTAGAGAGGAACCAGGAAAAAAAACCTTCAGGTTTGTATGTGCACTGATTAATCAATTTAAAAATGTTATGATGTTTATCATGTTTAATTCTTTACATAACTGGATATACAGGTAGGCTCCCCTAAATATTGCGCTATGTTTAGAAAATGATAAAAACAAAATGTAATGATTTTTTTGGGTAAATAATGGGTGTGTTTTTAAACTGTACCGGTTGATCGAGCAATAATTGCTCGAACCAAATTCGAGCAGGTTAGAACATGGGTTAGAACTGTTAGAACAGGTGTAGTTAAAAGTTTGTTTCTTATCGCCATCTATCAGTAGTGAATACACCTATGTCTAACCTAACCTAAAATATGTCAAACGATATTGTTGCACTAGTCATTTGTCAAGCTAACAAATTAAATTTCGATAATAAAAAACGAAAATTTTTATTTTCGTTTTATTTTTCATTTAATAATTCGGAAGAATCCATTTTTAACACGTTTGACTTGACGAATTTGTAGGTTATGAACAAATGCAACAAAGTTCTTCTCAAATCCACTACCTTACGATCCGGTGCTTGAAAATTTGCTCGAGTAATGCGTTCGAGCAGAGTGGGGGAGTTTTAAAACGACTGATGACAATTGATGCAGTAGTTTAAAAACGCACTTTTTTTGTTCGAGTACTCGAACAGCTGCTCGAGTAGTTTAAAAACACGCCCAATGAGTTAGTATGATAGCTCTGAGATAACTATCAACTATCAGGTAATTGACCATTATAGAGGGACACTTTGAAGCTCTACGGTTGAAAATTCAACAATTTAAATCGCAATTAAATGTGAAATACACTCCGACAATTGTGAAATGGAAGGATTTGCTAAATCAAAACATCTTGATGGCACAAATTATGGTAACTGGAAGCATCAAACGAAGAATTGACTGAAGATAATGGGCAAGATCAACGGATTATGGCGGAAATTAGTTTATTGATTAAACCAAATTGAAAAACCATTAAAAGCAAATGATCGGTGTTCCATACCGAGAAGCAATTGGAGGTTTGATGTATGCAGCGCAAGGTACGAGACCAGATATTACATATACCGTCGGAAAAGTCAGTCACAGTATTAACCTTGGAAGTGCACATTGCACTGCAGTGAAAAGAATATTCAGATATCTGAAGAAAACAAATAAGCTTAAATTAATTTTAAAGAACGATTGAATTGACTTGAGGGGTCAGAAGTTGGGCTTCAAAAAAACAATCAACAATGGTTTTTTGGACAATTGAAGCAGAGTATATGGTATTAAGTTTTACTACGCAAGAATCAATTTTCCTTCAATAGCTAATTAGTGTTAACAACTATTACTGACTTTTAAATATTTGTATCGTGTGTATCCGACCTAATATGAGCATAACCTAAAATGTTAAAATAACCGACAACTCCTTAAAAATTAAATTCCCCATCACGTTCTGCGAACATTGTAACACTTTGACAAAATTTATAGAAATGGAATAAACCATAGCCGCAATTACTTCCAGATATGATTGAGACAATATGAAATATAGTTTCAAAATCATAGTACGGAACGCAACTTAAAATCAAACACAAATTAATATACCACATCTAACTTATGTAACACTAAACTATTACAACCATGGCGCTGGGTTTTTGTACTCGTTTTCCCAGGAAATAATCAAGACTGAATAAGTATAAATACCTCCAGTATCAAAATTAACATTAACATGCTATGTTTGTTAAACTGCTACAAGCAGTAGGAACAAACCAAAAAGCTGTTGATTGTCAAGGTTTAAGTTTAATGTTGATTATTTTTAATTATAATTGCATCAAAAGTCGTAAGTTATCGATTGCTTTATTGTCATGTTGTTTTATGTGCAATGATTGTAAGTTGATAAATTCTACCTTAATAATTTATTTGTTTTTATCCATAAAATATGCTCTATTTTAATTCTTTCAACAAATTGTCTTGAGGTTTGGAAAATCGTAATAATGGTAACCGCTTTGGTAGTTTCTCATGAATTCATGATTAAGGTATTATTTTAGTCGTCTACCCATCTTCACTTCGCCTTCTTCGTAAAAACCAACATAGTTCTGTATGCAGTGATGCTGCAATTTTGCAAACTTAATTTTATCTGGGAAATTATTCTACGCAAACGTACAAATCATAAAATTCATCAACTCCTAGAAATGCACAACTACGGCACTGTAGAAGCCTAAAATGTATTGTGTAAAAACAGTTCATTATCTCAAGATCTGTGCGTATACCTTCTGATAAATTGAAAGATTCAAATCTGATATTTTGTTTTCATCAAGATTAAACGTCCATGGAACGTTTTTCAAAACAAATGATGGGCGATGAGTTTCTACAGCCTGTCAAGTTACGTGTTATGTTTCGGCAACACAGAACTATCACCTTTCCTATTTTTTTATCTGATATTTTGGGTTTATTAATAAATAGTTTAAAAAAATTTATCGAACAGGTGAATTTATGCATGTTTATAAGAATCGATAATTTGTAGGTGTTCGTTGTTGGTGCCGAGAATTTATCGAGTGCATTTGTTCAATTTATTGTAAGTACATCGAAGTACATTTGCATTGTAGTGGTAAAATATCTAATGAATTGATTTGTTTTGTCGTATTGTACTATTCTTAATTATGCTGTCAAGTTGTCAGACAGTGCGCTATCTACAGAAACATACCATTGTAGTGGGTGACGTGTAATGATGTGGCTGTACGCGCCATGACGGCTGCTGAAAGAGACCGATAATAAACGCGCATTGTATGCTTCCTTTCCGTTTCGGTATTAAGGCACACAATGGTCAATTACCTGTCGTGATATGGCAGTCCATTCATGCCTGACATGCGGACATATAACTTAAAAGAAAGCCGCAAACACCAGCTCAAAAACTAATTTTCTTTGATTATATCTCGGGATTTTCTAAAAGAGCCATCGTGTTTGCCTTATTGTTTGAAATAATTGCCTCTCAAGTGGAATTGCTTCTTGTACGCTAAACTTTTTTTTTCTATCGTTACCGATATAAAATTTGACGTAAATATTGTTAAAATAATTTATTTAAGATTTATTGCTAATTGATACTTTAATGAATATTTGTTACTTAAACAATTATGTTTATATATTACTATTTTGAGTGAAAGAATAGTTAATCATATTCAATAATTTATGCTATTGTGTTGTCACTGTTTAATTTATATGCTATACGACATCAAATCTACTTTGTTATTTTTAAATGGGTTGGAAAGAATTTTATTAATAAATGTTCATGTGCAAAAGGAGTCAAAAAGTACTACGCGCAGTCGATGCGATAGGACGTCGTTATTAATTTAATAATAAAAAAAAATTTACATTACAAACTAAAAAATATTATACATCATGCATATCTACAAATTATTCATACTTTGTATGAAATTGATTTATGACTTTATTATACAAATTTTATAACAATTATTATTACACAACATAAATTGTTACTAAAATTTTTCAACTATGGTTATCGTAATTCTTCTTCACACTTCTTGAAAAATAACTGCATTCAACTCGGACTTATAGTATTTACTACAGTATTCTAGTAAATCCTAGGATCTGCTAGTTCCTCTTGGTAAAATTATATTTAGTTGAAATAAAATTTTCCATTATTAACTAATTGCGAATGAACTTCTATTCATGATCCAAGACGATAAAATCTTTCTTCCTAAGTATCCATTATGACTGCCAACATAATCTTCAAATCTATTTGCTTCTGAGGATTTTACCTGTTTCTGCAAAATCAAGGGCCGAATTCCTTAGCCGCTCGATGTGCTATGGCAGTTATGTCACTTTGGAGTAACAGAAATTAAATACGATTATCTTCGCCTTTAATTTCATCATTTTTTGCCACAATGATGGAACACTCTTTTTAATGTCTTCTTCATTTTTCAAAGTTTGGTGGTATATTGGATGGAATGTTTGACTTATTCTCATTTTACAGTCAAAAACAGCCTTATAAAAGGATCGTTTGATGGCCTTGTCATATCCAGAGACTCTTTCTAAGATTGACTATAACGGAGATTTTCAGAATTACTCTGTTATATTTAGAATGTATAAGCTTTTATGGTAATCTGCGTATTTGATGAAAAATATAAGATATTAGAAAAATTTCATAATAATTATTAAATTGGCAATTAATAATAAATAAATTTATAAAGGATTCTAATCGAATATATTCACGTCTTGGAGATATATGAATATAACAGTTGTTGATAAAACGTGAAGGTAATTATTTAGTTTAGTCAACGAAATTTATTAATGCTGAAAAGAAATTTATGTGTTTTTTACAAACTGTAAAATTTTTGTCGGTTTACGATAGGAATGCTAATAGCTTGTCTCTCAACACATAGCAACACATAAGTTATTTATAGTTAAAAGTAAAAAAAATATGTTCAATAATCCGAAACTTTGATTTTTTAATATTTTACCGATCCGGTGTCAATGTTTCGTAAATTTAGAAATAGTTAATCGGATGCACAAAATAATTGATTTAAGAGGTTTGGACATTGATTGCAAATGGTGAATGATTTATTATACATATTACGGAAATAATTTGCAGCTTTTGACGTGTTATTAATAATTTATACAATTACATTTGATAAATGAATGTCTTTATTATTCAACGGGAAATTATGACGATATTTCATGAAGATTAATGTATCTGATCTTTGTCCCTCATTATTCTTTTATTAATTTTAATTCAAAATGCATAAATAAAGACTACACAAAAGGGAGAACAAAAGAAATTTCCACCTGAACGAAACCACTTATAAGTTAATGTTATTTTTGAAAATTTTCATCTTGTAATTGAATTAATTTCACCAAATTGTTACGATTTTCATTTTATTGTTCAATTAACAATTTCATAATTTTTAATTTCTTCCGCTAGTTAAATGGAAGTTATTAAAACGTGGCAATTAGAAAATTCAATTATTTTTGCAATATTGCCTATTCGGTTACAATATTAGAAATCTGAAAGATATTTAAATAATTAAGTTTTAGTGCAGGTGATAAGTTTGTATTGATTATTTATTAGGAAGTTTACTTTCACATTCAAATACAGAGTCGCCATCTATTAGAAGCAGTAAATTTTGGGATATTGATTTTACAATGCTTCGAGGTGTAGAAATCTAGAAAAGTTTTCAGGCTATAGGTAACTGTGTGGGAAAATAAAAGGAAAAGAAAAATTTAACTTGCTCCTTTTCGGTATTCAGAAAAGGAACAAAGGCGAACCTTGGAAATCAGTTTTCTGGGTGCTGACGCTTATACGTATTTCAATTTAACAAATTTAATAATAAAGCTACATACATAAAGGAATTTACACTTGGACGATTCACTAGAAAGAAACTCTTATAGTTCTGTTAGAGACACAATCTTCCCGCTTTAATTTTTAGTCTTTGATCCTGATCAACTGAATTAGACATACTTATTAGATTTTTGGGCAATCGCGTATTGTATACTGTTCGTATAGTCATATTGTTTGAAATAAGTGACCGAAATTGTTATAAATTCACTTAAAATTTAAAAGAAAAAGTAAGTATGTTGCTGTTTTTGTTCTTTTACCCTAACCTACAAGAATATGGGTAAGTTCAAAAATTACTACACGAAAAGTGGTTGTAAATACTGCGAAATTGCTATAAGTTCATTCAGTTATTATAATAATTTACAAACCACCCGCGAGTGATTAGTGCGATAAACAATCGGACAATTAATTATAGTGTTACGATGACAACCCCCCCCCAATTCCCAATTACGTCCCAATCCCTTCCCCCTCCGAAATCTTTCAACCCCATCGACGAGCCCAATTTGCTAACCGAAAATTTTAATTTCGCAAGTTTGACCACCGTCAAACCAATTCCTCCAACCGTCACCCTTAACATGAAGAAGATAAGCGGCTTCACAAATCCATATTAGAAAAACGAAACAACCGAAACAGCTTACAACTTATTAGAGTGAAAATTTCAAGTATAGTGATATTTAAAAAAATAATTCTATTATAATTATTGTAGTGCCAAAAGAAAAACCTTTGGCTTGAGAAAAAAGGGGAGAAATTTCAAAATATATATACACCGCTTTATTGAGTCAACAACTTGATTAAAATGGCGATTCCAAAGGAAAAAATTTCTCAAAATCTGGAGAAAGAAATTAGCTATACATAATTATGTAATGTAACCTTCAAATTTTCAATAAAATTTAAAGTTATTTCATAAAATCACGAATTTAGTTTGTAAGCAATAATATTACAAAGTTCTCGGTTTTGAGGGTTGGGAAATAAAACGACAATTTACTTCATCGACATGTTTCGAGGGGGAGAAATTTTCCATTCTATGTAAGCAATAATGTTTTTTAACGACCCATTTAGTTTTGGTTTTACAACTAAATGAGTCAATTTAACATTTGTCATTAATTTAGTTTAGAATAGTGAGATCAGAGGTTTTCGCGGAAAAGAGTAATTAATAATTTTATGATTCTAGAAATTATTGAACTTGAGGGAACATAAAGTTTTATTAAGGCAGTTCTTTTTTGAAGTTCTCACTCGGAGGTTGTACACTGTTGGTTTCCTAACTATGACCTCAGTACCTACCAACCTGGAAGATTAAAGGTTTATTTACTACGTCTGAGAAGAAGGTTGTAAACTGTTGTGCGCACTAACTATGCCTCCAGTCCCTATGCACCTGAAGATTCAAAATTAATTGGGGTACTGCTAACTTACTGTACAATTTGGTATGAAAAATCAAGTTTGTTGTTGCGCATAAAATGGTCAGAGATATTCAAGGGTTAAGAAAATAGACTACAGCCAACATGTCGACAGTGATGTGCCTTTGTGTTAAGCCTCTTGAGGTCACAACCACAAAATTGTAATTTTAGGTAATAATTGTTTGTCATTATTTTGAAGAGTTAATTTAAGTCAGAATTCAATTTTTGTGTTTTACTTAAATAAAATTTTGTTTGTATGTGTTCTTTGTTATTTTAACCAACTTAATCAACCGCAACCCGAGAAATAATTATTTTGTTTAGTCTCATTTAGCCGGGGAATTGTCTAAATTTACAAAAACAAAGAGTCACATTGTTTATACTATATTTTACGTGCTACTGCAAAAAAAAGAAGTTATGGCACCTGATATTAAACGAAATTTGAATCTTCCCTAAGATGTGTTCAAGAAATTCAACAAAAAATGATAGCAATACTTCCTGTAACTAGAAAAATGAAGAGAGAAGATATCATTTTTTTCAGAATCAGATCACTTGGAACCTGGAATACTGAAATATTATACTTTCTGGTGAAAAATTGTTTAATTTGGTAGGACGGATGGTTTTAAATTTTATTGGCACAATTTCAACAAATCCAAAAAATTTCTATGGGTAGGAACTTCGGAAGTATAGCACCGTTAGTTCTTGCTGCGTTTTATTTCTCTAGAATGACTCTTTCTACGGGAATGATAAGGGAAAAATATGTGGACTTGCTGAAAAATGTATTAGTTAACTTTGGGGAAGAAATCAATGCGAAAATTACATATTTCGGCAGGATAATGCTCCCATTCGAATAACTAAAAAATTGTTTCAGTAGAAAAAGATTGTAGCTCTTCTGCTGGATCTCAGAGTCAAACAGTATTAGTCCACCGGTTTTTCATTTTTAGAGGTTTTTAATGACTCCTTAGTAGTTTTTCCCACTCTTTCCAATAGTCCAATTATTAATTAAGACCTCTATTAAATAGAGCCAAACAGTATTGAAGGCTTTCGATATTGTTTGTCTCTGGAACTATTCTATAATTAGGTATTAAGTCCAAATAGTTATAAGGTAAAGTTAGGCTTGGTACTGTTTGCTTGTTATTTAAATCAGTATTCTTCTTCTTCTACATTTATTAAGTAGTATTCCTCTTAATATAGGTCCAGGACCTATTCTTCAGTAATTTATGTAATGAGTTCTATGAGCATTTTTGGTTATTATATCTTAATCGCTTGTTAGACTTGCCTTTCGATGTGCCTGCACTCCATTTTTTATTGTTATGATGACAAATCATTAACACAGGGATTAGCACGGAATACGGTCAAGTAATTTTGAACTGTACCCGGAGTCGAACCGGGAAGCCTTGCATTAACAGTTGATCTCGCTAACATTCAGGCCAGTTCGTAAAATATGCAAGGGCGGAATTTCATCACAACTAAAAATTGAGAATTTTGTTGTAAAAATTGTTGTTTTATTTTATTTAATCTAATTACATAAATTACAAAAAACTCAGTACTGACTTATATGCAAAATAATGTAGATGGTTACATCAGACCCTTTTTATGTCTGTTGAACTCAGGCCCACCCAATAATAGGCAGTATTTTAGGAACTTGGGAATGATACATACGCTCCCAGGAAGAACACCTTGATTTACAAAATATTTATGATGGACATCTTCTAGATGCAGATAATCGGTACAAATTAAAACGACATGATAAGGAAATTTGCAATACACAGAGGAATATAAATATTCTCTCGGTGAATTAACAGAAGTGCTTACCCACTAGTTTATTAACGAATGCACGGAGCTTTCACTCTCTGAAGCTGTGGAATTTCTGCAATTATACAGTTTACAGTATTATATAATGCAACAGAGAAAGTAGGATCATGATTCGCATGTAATGAATAATCTGTAGCTGGGCGTGGTGGGAATGAAATAGAGGGATCTTGAAATAGAGTAATGTATTTTGAAATGTAAAAACTTAAGTGTTCAAAATGATAAAGAAAAAATTGTTATTTGGAAAGATAACTGCCCATCACAAAATCGAAACCACCAGATGATTATGGGTTATCTTTCTATCCTTATGTATCCTTCTATACCTAATGGGATACACGCAATCTATTTCAAATTTTATACCAGGCTTGTGTTTACTGAAACCCGTTTGCATCGCAAAATATATCATGTTTTCGTCTTCCATAATTTTAATACGGAATTCAAATATTTCACCTTTGTAAAGGAGGTGTTTCCGTAATATTTTATCTGGTACTGCAGATTTTATTTTGAAAGCTTTTGATACTTTCAGGGGGTTAGGCGATATCTTTTTTGGTACACAACTAATAATATTTTCTACGTGTATATTTCTTATTTTGGTCATTTTATTTCTGCACAGTGTACAATTTGAATTAATAGCTGTGCAGCTTCCACAAATGCTGGGGCCAATAGAACAAAATATATCATAACCTTTTACTTTCCCATTTACGTAGTAAAGGAAAGTATTGTTATCGAGTTAAAAAAAAATTTTGAGTTAGCATTTTTCCCATGGTCTATGAGCCCATACGAATTGTTTAAGACCAATTTTGGAATGATGTCCGGATGTGTGTGTGATGTATGAAGTATGAAGTGTGATGTATGAAGTATGAAGTGTGATGTGTGGTGATTTTCTCGTCAACGTTTTCAGACAAACGCGTGCACCGATTGTGTTGAAATTTTATACACTAGTTTGAAGTAGCTGTCTAAAGAGCTGATTAGATTTTGGTTGAAAACCGTCCATTTTTAACCCCTTTTTTAGGGGAATGAAAATTGTTAAAGAGCATTGCCGCTTGCCGGTGGAACATATGGGATTGAAAATCATATCAATCGAAAGAGATTATTTTTCCGCATCTTTTGATACCCCACACTTGATATTTCCCTCTTAAATTATTGTTAAAATGCAAAAATAAAATAAGGGCTATTTAAATAAATATGGTTTGCCTTGGATAATTTTGATCTGTCAAAGTGATTTGTATTGTTCATTACTATAATTTAATATTTTAACTTACTTTTATTACCATATTATGTAGTTAATACCAAACGAATTTTTTAATTACTTATAAAAAATTAATTCTGACGTCATTACGCCCATAGTTAAAATTTTATTGCATATAGACGGCACGGCATTCCGCAAATTTCTAATTTTTTTTGGAAAATGTCAATTTTAAAAATTTTTCAATGCAAACATGTTATATAATTATTGTTAAAATGAAAATATAAAATAAGTGCTTTTAAAAAATATGAGTTACCATGTTAAATTACAAATTAAATTTCGTAACTTTGATATCTCAAAGTAATTTGTGTATTTTATCGAGTTAAAAATTGTTTTGTGTTAACATCTGTTTTATTAATATTTAATATAATATAAAGTGGAATCTACTAAATGGGAAAGTAATGTGTTGTCACATCAGATTTTTTGAAAAAAATTCTAGACAAATAGGACATTCTAAATCTCTGGCTTCTAATACTTGGAAGTCCATATTACTATTTGTAACCATCTATAACAAATTAATTCAATTTTGTTAATTTTACACAATTTCAATAATAATCGGTTACTTACCAAAATTATATAAAAACATGCGATTTTTCAAATTATAAATTAGTTAACGAACGATTTTAGTTTTCTATTGGTATTAATAAAACTGAATATAATTCTTATCGATAGGGGCCGCATGGTATAATAAATAATAAATTTTTATACTTGTACAATAACTGTGCTTGTACATTTTATATCGGGGCAGTTCATAAAAATTTTAGTACTAATTTGTTTTATCTTTTTACAAGTTTAATTATGAGTCAGGAAATGATGAAGAGAAAATTAAATTTTGAATTTGTACAGGGCGGATTTAGTATTAAATCAGCTTGGGGATCGAGTCTGCTTCGATTGTATGGTAGTGCTCTTTTCTATTATACAATGTGTATCAAAGTAATAAATTTATAATGATAAAATAATAGATAAGTCCCCCCCCCCTCCCGTTGAGCTATATTGTAAATTGCAAGTAAATTACAACATAATGTATTAAAATGATATTAGTATTCTATATAATCAAATACAATTACACACATATAATCTGTATTTGCAAAAACCACTGTTACAATATTATGATCAATAATTAAATCTTTTAATTATTCTGTTCAGAATACGATATTAATGTTATGAGTATGTTTATAGCCATTATTAACCGGAGGCTTGTTATATTATTTTAATTAATACCTTTCTCTTATAATGGCGTTGCAAGTAATAAACCTACATGCATGTTATCGTATCATACACAGTTTATTTTTGATTTACAGTCGACTTCCTGCTATAAATTCTCACACCTTTACATGCTATTCTAATCAGGTCATATGTTTTAAAACTACGCTTTTGTAATGACTTTGGTTTGCAATGTTTGATCAAAACTATTGTAAATTTTATCAGTTCTATTATTTTCATAATATAACGTATAATTAACGTATAAAATATAATTTAACATCACAAAGGTATTCTTTTGTTTCGTATAAGAAGCTAAACAAAGCGTGAATAAAATTAAGTAGAAGATAAATTATTATAGGTCACATTAATTGCCTTTAGCCGAGATAAAATGCGAATAAATTTTGAGGAAGTGCTAAATAAAAAGCATATTATAAGACTTATCAGATTATCCCGCATAAGAATAAATTTCACATTTTTTTTTTGACCTTGACTCCTCGTCAATTGACCAGACTTGTAAATATCGAACCAATTCTTTTGACCCTAGCGTGTCGATGTCCACCAGACGACCGGGCTTTAGAAAGTCTGGGGTTTGAACTCGAAACTATATTGCGATCATACCAAACCACCACACCGCCATCAGTAAAAGTAATAATCTTTTCATTTTGCAAGAGTTATCTTACAAACTTCAACTATATACTAAAAAGGCGCGCGATATTAATGCTCATTTTTCAGTGGACGAGACATCGGCCAAATATTTGACCAATTAGACGAAACGAATTCATCAACTCTTTTTCCAAACTTTGGGATATAAAGTTAAAATACATGTGGTTTCTCGTAACTGTTTTTGATGATTTATCTTGCAAATGAATTATTCTTGTAGCAGTAGCAGGATGAAGTAATTGAGGAACTATATTCTGGTCAGCTGCAATAACAGATATACTATTTCTGGAAAATATTTAGGTACCTATTAATAACATAATATTTCATATTTCACGTTAGTTAAACAATTTGCAGGTCTTGTAAATATTGGTTATAGCTGTCAATTAATTTTAAAAACTAGCGGAATAAGAAAAAAATACACATTTTTAAATTTTTTTTTGTACGAATCGAATTGTTATAATAATTGCTGAATTGCATCTATTACTGATATCTAAACTAAAACAATCAAAGTTAATACAAACAGATTTCTTGTATATTCGTGGTATAAGAGCTTTGGCTACGCATAGTCAGAGGACGCAGCGATACTACAGACAAGTAAAATTTAAAAAATTCAAATTGGAAAGTTTTTCTTATACAATCTTAAACTTTTTACTTTAACTACCGTGAAACTTATTAAGTTTATATCTTATCAAGTGCTGTTAATTAGTGTAGAATCTCTTTAATTATGTAAGAGCCATCTGCCAAGAAACAAAACTTTTATTTAACTAAAAAAAAGTATACATACATCTTCAGATCTACTAAAGACCCAAGAAGTTTTACTATATCACTTCTAATTTATTAATTATACTAATTTAGTAAATAATAAAGTTATTTATAGTTATAAAGGATTGGAAATTTATCACTATTTATGGATAAGTTCAATTATAATCCTACTATCTCATCGTAAAACTTTTAGTATTAGTTAAATTTCATTTTTACGTTTTATCATTAAAATAATGGGCAATACTAATAATTTCACATCAACTTATTTATGGACTCCTTAATTCGATTGAATGTTGTTTTAATGATACTAACGGAAAAGAGTAATAAAATACATAGTAAATTTAATTCAATTAACTAAAAAATTGCGTCAGTATATTATATAGAATTTTCCTAAAAAATCGGAAAAGTGAAGTCAAAATCCATAATACATGTTTAAATATTTAAAAATAATTGAAATGGAATGGCATTAAGAACATTAAAAAAAAATTACATAATAAAATATACCTGACATATTTAAATAATTTAATTTTAAAATGCAAACAAATTGTGTTACCAAAACAAGAATGAAACCATTCTCAACAATAACGGATATTAAATATGGAACTATTGAAATTATGAATAATTATCGAAGTGGGTGAATTAATGAAAAATTAAAGAAAATCGAAATGTTTTGATCTTGTTAGATTTTCTCTAGGCGAATATGTACATATAAAATATAATCGAAAAATCAAGGGTAATTAAAATTATAATTTAAAAAGTCATTTGTATTCGAAGTTCGCTGGAATTATGTAACCGGAACAACTGTAAAATATAAAATGCAACTGTATATTGCTATGACCTCCCTTATATTAAAAATTAGACACGTAAGTTGGGCGCCACATTCAAATGAATGAAAAATATAAAAAAATATAAATGTTAAATTCGCGTGCTAAAATTTAATTAGAGAGTTCACCAACTTGTCCCTCTTGTTTAGCTCAGTCTAAGGCTCTCTCAGAGTATTGCAGGTATTAAGATAATTAGGGGGTGGTTGCTCATTAAGTTGAAAAGTTTTGTTTTGAAATGATAGAAAAATATATTTAATGTTTTTACCAGATAAATGATCCACTTCTTTATTTGAATGATCTTTAAAATTTAGAATATTGACCTGTAAATGTTTGATAATAATAATAAAAGATTGCATTAATTTAGAAATGATTTTTATATTCAATAATATCGCAAAGCGCAAATAATCAATTTAACAAATTTGTACAGATATCATATCCGTCACCAGAATGTTTTACAAATAATCAAAAATGTAGAATGAAGATTCTTTTCTTTCTTCTGCTCTTCTAATTGCTTAAATAAATTTAAGTCTTTCCGTTAACCAAACGAGTTAAATGTTTTTGTATTTAAATGGTTGCTTTTGGCAAAGTGTAGAAAATAAAATTAAAATAAATGTTTTGTTGTTGAATTTTTATCAAATAGGGTAGCCGAAAATACACTTTTGACAGTCTTTTCCCAGCATCCTTTAGTTAAAATGCTGAAGGCGTAAAGTTAATAAAAATAATAAATGTTTTCAAATACCTTTTGAATTTATAATCCGGACTTTTATATAAGTCTGCGTAGAAAAACACTATCTTGATAAACACAGGCGCACTATGAGACACTTCCACGTCAGATGTTTCAGTTGATACAACGCGCTGGATCTTCTCTTCTTTGGATTGACTTGTTGTTATAGAAATTATCCAAATTTAACTTTCCAATTGTGTTATTTTACCAAATTGTATGCCGGTAAGTAATTTTAAATAATATAATCCTCGGATATTTGAGAGTTGAGTTGATAATCAATACTTTTCATTTGTAGGAAACGCAACTAAGTTTGCCATCTTGGATTTTTATCGACCAAATTGATTGAATTGCTGGATCGCGTTGCACACGTCCTTCCACTTCAAATATTAAAATTCAACTAACTTTTGCTTGCGCAAAATACCAATTTGAGTTGACTTCAACAATAATTTGTGAGTCAAATTTATTTCTTTTTGCGCTTTTTACTTTAATGAAATTTCATGTAATTTCCAGAGTTGGTTCCATTATTGAAGAGATTACTTATCCGATGCTTTGTCACCTTATTCCGCGCATCGGGCGCACCCTTAGATTTTGCGTTTATGATCTATTAAACTTATATTTTAAATTTCGAATCGATCCGTTGAAAATTACTCTTTGAGAAAACATTTTTAGGTCGGGTTGTAAATATAAAAGATTGAAACATTCGCTCAACTAATAAATTTACGTTTTGCAAATGCACAATAATCTTAAGAATTGTATAGTTAGGAAAGTATCATCAAATATTTTAATACACGTACAATAAACCATACGGTAGATGAGGAAGTGTTAATAATGTTGACGTAGCATTAATCCATAATTCACCTCAGCGGCAATAAATTCTCTATTCTATAACGTTGCAAACTAAACGTCAATATAGGCAAATGCATTACTATAAATTTTAGGTAGGATCGAGAGACACTTTTATACGATCCATAATCACGAGCCAGTTGTCAATACAAGGACACACACGTGCATGTTTGAAACTCGTGAGAATCAATGCCTTTTGTTTTGCTATCTCGACCAGGTGCAGATAAGCGGCCAAATGTGCTCGGGTTTAACATGGCAAGGATAGCGATTTCGAAATTACAGACTTCGATAAAAACAAGTAAAAAGTGCAAAAGTTAGACCTTTCTCGTCCAACCAGACGAGCAAAAAATTGTTTTGCTCGCACGTGTCGTACCAAACTTCTCGATACACTTTACATGGAGAAAGAAGAAAGTGTGCCCTCACACTCTAGGCATTTATCCAATTAAATCACGTCTCCCTTCTTTCTAAATTTATAGGACCCAATTACAAGGATCCAAATCAATCAGTAAGTGGGAAAAATCCCAGATCAGAGTAGGGAGAATGCATAAATTGAGCTGCAAATTGCATATTCGAAGAGATTCACTTGGAATCTGATACTACCTTTTTCGTATCTTAGCGCTTCCAAAAGCGGAATTAACTATCGAGGTCTCACATTTATTAGAGGTCTTTAAATAAATACAAGTCATTGGTGCTAAAAATTAGTGTGTGTCAACTGCAGGTACTATCGAACAATTAATACCGTCAATTGTTGTTGAACAATTAATATCGTCAATTGTTAATAAACAATTAATATTTTATCGAACATTAATACCGTCAATTGTTGTTAAACGATTAATATCGTCAATTGTTAATAAACAATTAATATTTTATCGAACATTAATACCGTCAATTGTTGTTAAACGATTAATATCGTCAATTGTTAATAAACAATTAATATTTTATCGAACCAGAATATCGTCAATTGTGGTTAAACAATTAATATTTTATCGAACCAGAATATCGTCAATTGTTTTTAAACAATTAATATTTTATCGAACCAGTATATCGTCAATTGTTGCCAATATTTAATAAGTGATCGAACAATTAACATCGTCTATGGTTACTAAACATTGAATCAATTATCGGACTTTTTATACCATCTGCTTATCACGTTAATCACGTCGAGTTATTGCTTGCCGCTCATAAGGCAAGTACGTAACATTGCTTTTATCGAATGGTACAAAACAGGTGTTGCACTTCCAACCCATGTGTGCATTCCAATCGTTTTTTTTATCGGACACCACATTAACATTTCTTACTTAGACAGTGCCGGCTTGAATTATTTGTCACTTCGCGAATAACTAACTTAGTGAATTATTTCGTACGGAGACCCCTATTTTATCGCGAAATACAGTGCGTGAACCACCCTGTTATTTCACCACCTTCCGATTTGAAGAGTTTTTGGGAAGCTGGTTATTACGCTGCCCTTCTGATATGGTTTGAGACATCACATTCAGCTCCATTCTACGTTCTGAAGACGAAATCTCACTCCTGAAGGACCCGTCATCGACTTTACCTAGAGGTCGAACATCAACCATCCAGATTAAGTAAGAAACCTTTTTATATTTTTAAGATTGTGATGTTAATTGGTTATATTGACCATTAGTTGTGTTTATGAACGTTCAGTTCAACCCTGGAAGACGATATCGCAACCATTTTGTATACCTTTTATTTAACTTAATATTATTATCTATTATTAACGTAACTTGTACCACGCCATTCGAGCGTTCAGAGTGTAACCGAACAATTTAACGTAACGTTTCAAGTTTAGTATTGTAGCTAAAGTTTGTTTGTCCCGTTGTCGGGAATTTTGATGATCAATTGCATTGATTAAGTTCCATGATCAATTTTATGAATCATAGTTTTGAATATTATCAAGTTGCGCTTAAGTAACTATTTATTTTGGTGGAGTGCTGTATTCAATACGCCCCCCTTTCATGCAAATTAACCTTTTGTATTTTTGTAAGAGTAATTGTTTTACGAGTATTAGTTTCGCAACGGAAACCCCACGGAAAGGTTCCGTCAACTGTACATATTTATTTTTATACAAGACATGTAAATTTGATAGTATCTTGTGTAAACCTTGTCAACTCCCCCCTGATATTATTTTATTTAATACATTTTTATTATTTCCCAACTTTGTGTGTTATTATTATTGTTGTGTTAATGTTTATTTAGCTATTTTCACCAACGGAAAGTTCGCCTCCTGTAAAGGTAGGGTCATTGAGCGAGGTTTTTCCGGAGTGAGAGTTCGCTGTAAGATCATCAAGTTGTCGCGTACCAGCTTGGAAGGTGTGATAACCAGTCCCCTTCAAAGAGATTCATTTCTTCGTATGCGTGGCGCCCATTTAAACTCCCTCGTGTATATTAACCCCACCGATTTTGACTTAACTCCCCCCCCCGTGTAAATTATTCACACCGATTTTGACAATTTTTAGAATCGCGATCGAGGATTGCCCGGTCGTCGATAGGAAACACACGCTTTGCGACGTGCCGTCACACGACCCTTTCATTCCTTCCACCAACCCACCCCTTCGCGACTTTGAGCTAGCCAACCTTTTATTACCTGTTGGAAAGGTGTCGTGGATGCAGAACGTGGTGTAACAGGATAATAATTTGGCGCGGCCAACGTGGTGCTATCGATAAAGCCCTTTTGGCATGTTATGGTATCGAATTTTTTTTGTTTGTAAATCAAGTAAATTCCAAATTAATTTTTGTAGGTTAAAAAAATAATTTGCGCCCAACTAGGCGGCTGTCAAGAAAGCCCTTTTGGCACATTACGTCAAATTTTGTAAATCACGAAGTTTTGAATTAAGATTTCAATTTTTAAAATAGTACCGACGCGCATGAATGGACTAACGAGATTCCATAACGCCCCCCTATTTAAATTTAAAAGTGAAAATTATCGCGATTTTAAGATCAAATATTGTATTTCCGTTTACCATTAGTTGTTCAGAGAACAAAGTAGAGTCGTGTTCCGCGAATTCTTTTTGTATTTAATTAAATTTATTCATTTCGATTAATAATGGCATTCAGGATTGTACCGGACAAGTTGCGAAAGGACGAGGTCCAATACGAATTAAAGATTAGAGGTTTACCTTTTCACGGTTCGGTAAAAGAATTACGTGATGAATTAGTAATAGCCCTTGATAAAGAAGAAGAAGGCGAAAGTTACGCTTTAGCGTGGTATCCGTTTACCTTTGCAGAAGATTTGGTGGCATTAAGAGCCGGCTTATTGATTCTTCATAGACTACTTGGTCGCTTGGAAGTTTCACGAGACCAAGAACCTAACGTAGAGATCGAGGTAGAAACGAAGTTAGCACATTACTTTAATAGATTATCCCGATCAAAACCCTTTTTAGTAAAAGATAAAAATTCAAAACGAACAGTTATGGACGAATTAGAAGAATGTAGATCCGCGTACCGCTTATTTGTAGCAAATTCTCGAACGGAGCGAGATTCATTATCGAATATCGTGGCCGAAATTAGTCGAGAGACCCCAGTAGAACCAGAAGTAATCGTAACTTCAAATCCAGTTTCATTAAATATTAACCCCCCTCCGGTTGAGGTAGGGCAGAAAAGTTATTGTACGAAATCAACACCTGTTGTCAAGTGGCGATTAAAGTTTTCCGGTGAAGCAAAAAGTATTTCGATCACTGCATTTTTAGAAAGAGTCAATGAATTAATTGTTGCTAGACGTGTAAATTTAAGTCAACTCTTCGAAGAGGCGATTGACCTGTTCGAGGGTAAAGCATTATTGTGGTTTCGCGCAAATAGAGATAAGGCATCTACTTGGTCAGAATTAGTAGTATTATTAAATGCACAATTTCGACCAGCTGACTATGACGTCAGATTACTTGAGGAAATTACACGTAGAACTCAAGGGAACGAGGAAAATTTGGCAATGTATGTAGCAATGTTAAAAACGATGTTTGCTCGCTTAGTCATCCCATTATCGGAAGAAAGACAATTAAGTATCGCATTACGAAACTTAAACCCATTTTATATTGCACAGTTAGGTTTTACCGAAATTACGTCTTTTGACAGGCTCATTGAATTGGGGCGTATTCTCGAAGCGCGTAGGTTGACCATTTCCAATTACGCACCGCCGTCAAAGAGGAAAAACGACTTAGAACCAGATGTAGCTTATACCCACTTGAGCGTACCGACTCAAGAAAATGATCGCGCATCACGTGCCGAATCAACGCTTTTTAATAAATCACGAAATAATAAACGATCTGTAAATAAACCGACCTTTAAAAGTCGTAATAGCGCTGTCGAAGTTTTTAGTAAAACTTCAAGTAATAATTCTTGTTGGAATTGTGGTGGCACAGGACATTTAGCGTCGCGTTGTACCGTTCCGCAGAAACAAATATATTGCTATCGCTGTGGGAGAAAAGGTGAAACAACAAAAACCTGCCCCCACTGTAACCCCAGTCAGAGTAGAAGGAGTTCGGAAAACTCTTCCGGGACTCATTAGGACGTGGTCACCTAGTGAACTCCCGCAAGTTTGTAAATTCGACCCATTTTCATAAGATGTTAGCTAAACGTAAAGATAAAATTAAAACTATATTAGATTATGTATTAGAGGATTCAAGACATGATAATCGTCCCCATGTAAGAGTCAATGTTCTCGGTTGTGAAATTTTAGCCCTCCTGGACTCAGGAGCGACCAACACGATTTTAGGCGAGGAAGGTTGGAATATTTTACAATCTACCGGTGTAAAAATTCAACTTGACTCCACGTTACGACCAAAGTGTACCGTAGCCGACGGTGAAATTATAAACAGTATCGGGATAGCTCAATTACCCATTAGATTGCAGCATCGTGTCGCCCATATTTCAGTCATTGTGGTACCAAAGTTTTCACACGCACTTATTTTAGGTGTAGATTTTTGGGAATCCATCGGTTTCGTCCCTGATTTGAAAAACAAATCGTGGTATTTCGGGAAACCCCAAGTTACATCTGTAATTACCGACAAGAAAACACCCTTAGGAAATCTTTTCAATTTATCAGTTGAGGAACGTCAGCGTTTAGATAAGGCCATTGACCTACATTTTCGGACTAAGGTCAAAGAACTCGGTTGTACTGACCTAGTGCAACATGTTATTAAAACCGACTCAATGCCGATTAAACAGCGTTATTATCCGGTTAACCCTAGTGTACAAGCACATATCGATAAAGAATTAGATCATATGCTTAAGTTAGGTGTAATAGAACGATCATCTAGTGGTTGGTCAAACCCCATTTTGTTAGTCAAAAAGAAAGACAAATCATATCGATTTTGTGTCGATTTCAGAAAATTAAATCAAGTATCCGAGAAGGACGCGTACCCAATCCCGTATGTGTCCTCAATTTTAGATCGTCTTCGAGACGCACGGTTTATAACGTCCCTGGACATTAAGTCAGCGTATTGGCAAATTCCTGTCGAGGAAAATTCCAAAAAATATACCGCCTTTACAGTACCCGGACGTGGATTGTTTCAATTCACCAGGATGCCCTTCGGGCTTCATAATGCTCCTGCTACTTGGATGAGGCTGATAGATCAAGTTCTAGGTCCCGATCTCGAACCCTTTGTATTTGTATACCTGGATGACATCATCATCTGTACATCCACCTTCGAAAAACACCTCGAAGTGTTACAGGAAGTTTTTTCCCGGTTACGTACCGCAGGTCTATCATTAGGGAAAGACAAATGTCACTTTTGTCAACCCGAATTGAAATATTTAGGATACGTGATTAACGCAAATGGATTACTTGCAGATCCAGATAAGGTAGCGGCAATTACGCGTATACCAGCCCCTCGTACGGTTAAAGAAATTCGGCAATTAATAGGTATGGCTTCGTGGTACCGCAGATTTATCCCGCAGTTCTCAACAATCCTTGCACCGCTCACAGCGTTGTTAAGAAAAAATTCCAAGTTCATTTGGGATGAACCTTGTGAAGTAGCGTTTACGACTATTAAGAATTGTTTAGTTTCAGCCCCTATTCTATCGTGCCCTGATTTTAGCGTCCCCTTTACCGTTCAGACAGACGCATCCGGTTTTGGACTCGGAGGAGTCCTCAGCCAAACCATTGACGAGAAAGAACAAGTCATTTGTTATATTAGTAGGTCATTAACTCGTAATGAACGAAATTATTCCGTTACGGAACGAGAATGTTTAGCAGTTTTGTGGGCAGTAGAGAAATTAAGACCCTATCTCGAAGCTTCACATTTCACGGTCATTACCGATCACCACTCCCTGATTTGGTTAAATAATCTGGAAAACCCCTCAGGACGTTTATGTCGTTGGGCTCTCAGGTTACAACAGTACGATTTCAAAATCATCCACCGAAAAGGAAAGGATCATTTAGTCCCTGACGCTTTATCGCGCACTGTTCCCGAAATAACGTCAGTATTAGTTGACCCTGTTCAAGTTAGAAAGTCACCCGATAAAGTAAAGAATCCAGTAGATAACGACCAACCCTTAATTAACTCGCATACCGATCGTTGGTACTATCGAATGTTGAAGAATGTCAGAAGAGACCCCCTTCAGTTTAGGAAATGGCAAGTTATTGATGATGAATTATTTAAACAAGTAAAAGTTCGATATCCATCTCTATCGGATAGAGAGTGTCAATGGAGAACAGTAGTTCCGAAATTTCGCAGAAAGAAAATCATTTCCGAGTGTCACGATAAACCTACTTCCGGTCATTTAGGAGTTTTAAAAACATTTGATCGAGTAGCTCATGAGTATTATTGGCCGAAGATGAAGACCGATATTACTCGTTATGTAAATAAGTGTCCAGTTTGTAGGGCTCATAAGCCTGAACAGCAAAAACCCCGTGGTTTTATGTCCCGTCATCCCGTAGTAACTAGGCCATGGCAAATGATATCCATCGATATAGTTGGACCACTGCCTCGGTCGACTAAAGGTTACACTCATATTTTATCGATTGTGGATTGTTTTACCAAATTTGCATTATTTTATCCATTACGTACAGCTACCGCATCTCAGGTCATTCAAAAACTTGAAGATAACGTTTTGTTAGTGTTTGGAGCCCCACAGTATATTTTGACTGATAACGGAGTCCAATTTAGAAGTAAGGAATTTCAAAAAATGATACAGAAATATAATACCCGAATTATCTTTAATGCATATTACCACCCCCAAGCGAATCCTGTTGAAAGGGTGAATCGTGTTTTAAAAACTATGTTAGCTTCTTACGTTAACGATAATCATAAGAGTTGGGATACCTATCTCCCCCAGGTTGCTTGCGCAGTACGGACTGCACTGCATGAAGTCATCGGAATGACTCCGTATTTCGCAAATTTCGGTCGAGAGATGATCATGTCCGGTGGACAGCGTATCGAAACAGCTGATCAGAACACGCTGAAAGACATAACGTTTGCCGATCGTGACGAACTTAAACGACGTGCATTAGCACTAGGTGATGTTTACGATGACATCACCAAAAGATTAGAAAGCGCTTATGAGAAATCTAAAATTGTTTATGATTTAAGACGACGTCCGTCGAATTTCGATGTCGGTGATACCGTGTATAGACGTAATTATGTTTTATCCGATGCATCGAAGCATTTTAATGCAAAGTTAGCTCCAAAATTTGTAGGACCTTTTGTTATTCATAAGAAACTTTCGAACACCACTTTTGTATTATCAGATACCACAGGAGTGAGACCTGGTGCATGGCATGCCAAAGACTTGAAGTCAAGCCCCGATTAAAAGTTCAGGTTAGGATTTAAGTATGTTTTTGTTGAACTTAATTTTGAAGTTCAAATTTTCTAATTAGTTTATAGGTACGGTTTGGAAGTTTACGCATCCACCTAGTGGACCCGTAGAAGGTTGTTTTTGACTTTCACGTAGTTAATTTACGTCAAGTTTTTTTTGAATTCAATACCGACCCTTAAGGTAAAGCTTTTGGAATTTTTTTTATTTAGTACCGACTTTTACCGTAGAGCTTTTCAATTTTTTTTTGAATTTAGTATCGACATTTACCGTAAGGCTTTTAAATTTTTTTTTGAATTTAGTATCGACATTTACCGTAAGGCTTTTAAATTTTTTTTGAATTTAGTATCGACATTTACCGTAAGGCTTTTAAATTTTTTTTGAATTTAGTATCGACATTTACCGTAAGGCTTTTAAATCTTTTTTGAATTTAGTATCGACGTTTGCCGTGAAGTTTTTCAATTTTTTTGAATGTAGTACCGACATTTATAGTAAGGTTTTTAAATTTAGTTGGGAGTTTAGTTTGTCGAATTAAGTTAGAGTTTTCTTTTGAAAGTTCTTTTTTTTTTCTAACGCACCCTGTAAGGAGATTTTTTTTTGTATCGAATTTTATTGTTGTAGTGCGGTTGCGATTGGTTGATAGTTGTTTAGAGTAACCCGCTTCTCATTGAGTTATCGTATTATCAGGCTGGACCTAGTTCCACTGTCAGATAAAATTTTTTTTGGACGTCAATCCAGTGTTGGATGACGATCCAAACCCCGGGGTTATTGAGTAATTTTGTGGACATAGTCCATCCCTCGGCGCATTATCGTCCCATATATTTTTTTCTTCTCGTAGTTTGGCGATTTATAATCTGCCCCAAAGGAACCTTCTTGGAAAGGGAGCTTTGTACAGGAGTAGTGGTTAAACTCGAAACAACAACCTGGGAAATTTACCTTGTTAGGGAATAACAGATCGACCACCATCGGCCTACGCAGTTAGGACATCTGTCGGTCCCCGGAAGGACAATTCGATCATTAGTTTGTATTTTTTTTCTCCCCCCCCTTTTTTTTTTCTCTCTCTCCTCTACGACATTTGGAAAATAAATAGAAAATTAGGGATGAACTTGTATATCTGATCCATTCATCCCAGAGGCCATTGTAAATTTGATCGCGCCTTTCTTAAATTTCACCTTAGATTCGGGCCCAACCCAAACTAGAGTTCTGCGTCTCTGTTGTTAATTGTGGGTCTAACGGTAAGCGAAGGATCGCGTGATTTCGCGAACCGCCCTCTCTTATGACAGTCACAACGACTTTAGAAGTGATTAGGACCTCGAATATTTTCCTTGTGTGTAACTTTTATTCTTTTATTGTGTAATTAGCAGTTTAGGTTGAGTTTCGGTGTAATTAATTTTAAGGTATCGATTTAATCAATGTTAAGTTTAGATATTATGTAGTTAGATTGAAGACGTTAGGGGAAAGGAAGTTATTTAACGGTATCTCAAGCGTATAGAGTAAAATTACAGACCCAATAAGTAGTCAGGTCTTTAGTTGGTTTTTTGTTTATCACGCATGATGGTAGGAGTCGCGAATTTCGTTTTTTTTTATCGAACATTTAAGGAAGTAGTTTACGCGAAGTTAGAGGGTATACTTATCGGTCCATTGGAGTAACTACCCAATAAATCGCTTAGGTAGACCAAGTATAGATTGGTGTTGCGGTGGCTTAGTTACCCAACGTCCTCATCAGTCATACGTTAATTTTGTGGTCAATTTTGATTTTTGTTTGGAAGAACGATTGTGTTCTCCCCCCTTTTTTTTTGAATGAAATGTAGTAGAGTCACTTCATACGTTTACAGTAAACATTAGAGGTGCAACTCAGACAGTTGTCACCATGTCGAGCCCTGACCAAGTTACGTTTTTGTGGGAATATTTTTTTTCTCGTGGGTAAACAACAACTTTAGTCCCGGTTTAGTCAATTAACTCCCCCCCGGCTACCGAATTGTATATAGAACCAGCATTGAAAAATAGTCCGTGTAAGACATTAAACTACCCTTCTCAATTTTTACTTCCAGATTTTTCAGATTTTGTTCACGTACAACGTGATCGTCACGAACGTCGTGTTACTGTTGTTTCTTTTTTTGGAAGTGTCGGTGTTTTCCGACGCACGTCCAAGAATACCGGTATAGGAGTATCTGAAATGATGCGAACATTTTTTTTCTTTTTCTTCTCGTACTCTAGTGCATAGGTGCTCAACCCTTGCATTCTTTTCTTTAGGATTAAGGTATAACGCTCAGTATCTGTGAACATTTCGTTCATTTTGTAACGACATTGGCTCTCGGTTCGAGCCAAAATAAGTTCCCGATATTTTTTTTGGTTTTCAACCATGTTGACTCTCGGTTGATGTCATGGTACTACCCTGGGATCCAGGCACTTTACAAATTGCCCGACTCCGAAGTATTATGTCACCATCTTGGAGCAAGACCCTCTTGTTACATTCCTTACACTTTTGTGACATATAGCTCTGGTGGATACGTTCCACTCATATGGTGTCGCCATCTTGGGCGAGCATTGTCGCTTTGCGCGATTTGCACTTAGATTGGAGATTTCCCCCGGTGTCAGTCACCGCTGGATTTCCCGATCAACCGCCCGTGCAAGACACTAAACTACCTTTCTCGTTTTTTTTTTTTTTTCCACCTCCAGATTTTTCAGGTTTTGTCGAGTGTGGTATGTTCATACTTTGCATAGGAGGTACAGGCGTTCCTTAGATTGGAGTTTCCAGTCGGCGCTTACCGCCGTTGGACCTCGCCAGTCAAGTTGACGTCGGGTATTCTCAAGTAGGAAGTTTTTCCAAGTTTTTTTTCATGGAAATGTCCCGATCATTTCGGAGTAGCGTTCTCGTTTTCGTCGGTGTAATTCGGAGATTCGGTCCCTTCGGTTATACTGACAAAGACAATCCCTACCCCCGTATAGGGTTCAGTTTTTCTGGTTTTATTTCATATTTGATTGTATCAGTGTTGACGACTGATACTCCCGTCTCGTCAACTCGAGCTCTGTAGCGCCAATATCTTTTAAAAAGTATCGCATATTTAGTTGTGCGACCACGAGTTGTGTAACTTGTACCTTTTGATATGGGTGTCGGTTCGGTACCGTCCCACTCTCGTCCCGCCGGACTCCATATCTCTTATATCGCGTCTTTCGCGAATATTGGATCACGCCTATCGTGATCCTTTATTGGTCTTTACTTGTTGGTTCGGAGATTCAGCCCCTCCGGTCAACACGATTGACGCGGCATTCGTGCCCCATTTTTTTTCTCGTGCTGCACGCTCTCGTGCGTAGACCCGTGTTCAACCCGGACGGTTCGAGGATTTGGTCCCTCGACTGTCCCTTGTAGGTTGTCACCCCACCCTAATTTTTTTTGAGAAAACCCCCCCCCTATTTTTTTTCTCGCGTTTAGATCCGTGTTTAACCCGGACGGTTCGAGGATTTGCTCCCTCGACTGTCCCTTGTAGGTCGTTATCCCGTCCCGTTTCGTATTACGATTTATGCCCCACTATTTTTCCCGGTTGCATCCGTGTTCAACCCGGACGGTTCGAGGATTTGGTCCCGCAACTGTCCCTTGTAGGTTGCTACCCCTCACTTTTTTAACCCCCCCCCCTCCCCCCCACTCCTATCTTTTACCCCCCCATCACTACCTCTTCTCTCTCTTCCGATCATCTCGTTTGGATCGAAGTCATGATGAAGGTGGATGGTCTCCCAAACGGCTTTGTAAATTTGATCAAGCTAAGCGCAAGTTTTTTTCTCTGTTTCACCAACGATAAATGATAAAACAGACAGTCCCCATCTACTGAAGTGCCCCGAACGGCTTTTGTAAATTTGATCCAGCCAAGCACACGTTTTTTTTTACTCTGTTTTTTCAACGTATTGAAAAAGGCAGACAGTCCCCATCGACTGAACCATTTTAGAGAAGGCTTTGTAAATATGAGTACGCCAAGGAAGTGTTACCTTAGCTCAGGTCTACCTTGATCTAGAGTCCGGTGTCTTCACAGACATTTGTGGGTCCCACGGCCAGCGAATGATCGCGTGATTTCGCGAACCGCCCTCTCATGTAGGAGTCACTACGACTCCCGGGTTGATTAAGCCTAGGGTTAGGTGAACCTTCTCTCTCTTTCCCGGCATATACGTATAGTCTAGTCACTAGCTGAGTAGTTGTTTCAACACTACAAGTGTTGATGGTTTATCGCAGGACAGTTTGTGTTTCGGTTGAGGTTGCGCGCGTCCCAGTTGAAGAGTAGTTAGGGATAACAACTCTTGACGTAAGGGGAGTGTCACCTTATTCCGCGCATCGGGCGCACCCTTAGATTTTGCGTTTATGATCTATTAAACTTATATTTTAAATTTCGAATCGATCCGTTGAAAATTACTCTTTGAGAAAACATTTTTAGGTCGGGTTGTAAATATAAAAGATTGAAACATTCGCTCAACTAATAAATTTACGTTTTGCAAATGCACAATAATCTTAAGAATTGTATAGTTAGGAAAGTATCATCAAATATTTTAATACACGTACAATAAACCATACGGTAGATGAGGAAGTGTTAATAATGTTGACGTAGCATTAATCCATAATTCACCTCAGCGGCAATAAATTCTCTATTCTATAACGTTGCAAACTAAACGTCAATATAGGCAAATGCATTACTATAAATTTTAGGTAGGATCGAGAGACACTTTTATACGATCCATAATCACGAGCCAGTTGTCAATACAAGGACACACACGTGCATGTTTGAAACTCGTGAGAATCAATGCCTTTTGTTTTGCTATCTCGACCAGGTGCAGATAAGCGGCCAAATGTGCTCGGGTTTAACATGGCAAGGATAGCGATTTCGAAATTACAGACTTCGATAAAAACAAGTAAAAAGTGCAAAAGTTAGACCTTTCTCGTCCAACCAGACGAGCAAAAAATTGTTTTGCTCGCACGTGTCGTACCAAACTTCTCGATACACTTTACATGGAGAAAGAAGAAAGTGTGCCCTCACACTCTAGGCATTTATCCAATTAAATCACGTCTCCCTTCTTTCTAAATTTATAGGACCCAATTACAAGGATCCAAATCAATCAGTAAGTGGGAAAAATCCCAGATCAGAGTAGGGAGAATGCATAAATTGAGCTGCAAATTGCATATTCGAAGAGATTCACTTGGAATCTGATACTACCTTTTTCGTATCTTAGCGCTTCCAAAAGCGGAATTAACTATCGAGGTCTCACATTTATTAGAGGTCTTTAAATAAATACAAGTCATTGGTGCTAAAAATTAGTGTGTGTCAACTGCAGGTACTATCGAACAATTAATACCGTCAATTGTTGTTGAACAATTAATATCGTCAATTGTTAATAAACAATTAATATTTTATCGAACATTAATACCGTCAATTGTTGTTAAACGATTAATATCGTCAATTGTTAATAAACAATTAATATTTTATCGAACATTAATACCGTCAATTGTTGTTAAACGATTAATATCGTCAATTGTTAATAAACAATTAATATTTTATCGAACCAGAATATCGTCAATTGTGGTTAAACAATTAATATTTTATCGAACCAGAATATCGTCAATTGTTTTTAAACAATTAATATTTTATCGAACCAGTATATCGTCAATTGTTGCCAATATTTAATAAGTGATCGAACAATTAACATCGTCTATGGTTACTAAACATTGAATCAATTATCGGACTTTTTATACCATCTGCTTATCACGTTAATCACGTCGAGTTATTGCTTGCCGCTCATAAGGCAAGTACGTAACATTGCTTTTATCGAATGGTACAAAACAGGTGTTGCACTTCCAACCCATGTGTGCATTCCAATCGTTTTTTTTATCGGACACCACATTAACATTTCTTACTTAGACAGTGCCGGCTTGAATTATTTGTCACTTCGCGAATAACTAACTTAGTGAATTATTTCGTACGGAGACCCCTATTTTATCGCGAAATACAGTGCGTGAACCACCCTGTTATTTCACCACCTTCCGATTTGAAGAGTTTTTGGGAAGCTGGTTATTACGCTGCCCTTCTGATATGGTTTGAGACATCACATTCAGCTCCATTCTACGTTCTGAAGACGAAATCTCACTCCTGAAGGACCCGTCATCGACTTTACCTAGAGGTCGAACATCAACCATCCAGATTAAGTAAGAAACCTTTTTATATTTTTAAGATTGTGATGTTAATTGGTTATATTGACCATTAGTTGTGTTTATGAACGTTCAGTTCAACCCTGGAAGACGATATCGCAACCATTTTGTATACCTTTTATTTAACTTAATATTATTATCTATTATTAACGTAACTTGTACCACGCCATTCGAGCGTTCAGAGTGTAACCGAACAATTTAACGTAACGTTTCAAGTTTAGTATTGTAGCTAAAGTTTGTTTGTCCCGTTGTCGGGAATTTTGATGATCAATTGCATTGATTAAGTTCCATGATCAATTTTATGAATCATAGTTTTGAATATTATCAAGTTGCGCTTAAGTAACTATTTATTTTGGTGGAGTGCTGTATTCAATACGCCCCCCTTTCATGCAAATTAACCTTTTGTATTTTTGTAAGAGTAATTGTTTTACGAGTATTAGTTTCGCAACGGAAACCCCACGGAAAGGTTCCGTCAACTGTACATATTTATTTTTATACAAGACATGTAAATTTGATAGTATCTTGTGTAAACCTTGTCAACTCCCCCCTGATATTATTTTATTTAATACATTTTTATTATTTCCCAACTTTGTGTGTTATTATTATTGTTGTGTTAATGTTTATTTAGCTATTTTCACCAACGGAAAGTTCGCCTCCTGTAAAGGTAGGGTCATTGAGCGAGGTTTTTCCGGAGTGAGAGTTCGCTGTAAGATCATCAAGTTGTCGCGTACCAGCTTGGAAGGTGTGATAACCAGTCCCCTTCAAAGAGATTCATTTCTTCGTATGCGTGGCGCCCATTTAAACTCCCTCGTGTATATTAACCCCACCGATTTTGACTTAACTCCCCCCCCCGTGTAAATTATTCACACCGATTTTGACAATTTTTAGAATCGCGATCGAGGATTGCCCGGTCGTCGATAGGAAACACACGCTTTGCGACGTGCCGTCACACGACCCTTTCATTCCTTCCACCAACCCACCCCTTCGCGACTTTGAGCTAGCCAACCTTTTATTACCTGTTGGAAAGGTGTCGTGGATGCAGAACGTGGTGTAACAGCTTTCCAGTTGATTTCCATCACAGTAGTTGATTTGTTAGCCATTTGAAGTAGTACATTTGACTATTTTCATTATCACGTTTCACTTATCAACCTTTAATGGATTTTCACCCTTATGTACCTTTTTACAACTTTTGGACACGAATTTATGGTTATCACATACAATTTGATATAATAGAATTTTGGTTATAAACAGATTTTCATATAACAAGTTATTCACAGAGATTTATCAATTCAAAGTTTATAAACGTAAAGGTTATGTTTTTCAGTTAACAAATTTCATCATTTCTAAGATAAAGCATCTTATTAGAAGATTTTGACTTGTTCACCTTCAAATTGAATGTATTTAGCAGGTTTTGATATAGCTTTCACATGTTTAAAGATCTTATTAAGTCTACAATATCTGAAATAGAGTTGGATGTGTTTATCTGTTAAATCTAATATTTAAAATTAGCTTAATTTTCCTAAATATAATGATTAATTCAGTTTTACAACCATTTGTATTGTGTGTGATCATTTTAAATCACAGCAATATGTTTTTTTTTGTTCTCATTTATGAATAATAATTACACTATTACAGATAAATCCCGTAGGTGGAATTCAGGTGATTATTTGGTATGATTTTTGATTTTCTAAATTTGCATATAGTTATGTGCAAGCACATCCTGCTAGGATATTAACCTCGGAAATGATGTATCAATTATTTTATTATATTCGAAGCGTCGACAATATTATTTATGTAATGCAAGTTAACTTTTACAATTAATTAATAATTTTAAGTCAGTCTTCATATTGGTGTTAACTAGTGAGGTTCTCAAACCAATAATTTGTAATTATTAAAAATAAATAGTTTTTAAAAAGCAAATTTTGGTATCAATAAACATAATTGGCGCTGCGAGCACAGGATTCCCAAACGGTTCTATCGAAGTATCGGCGATTTTTAAATCCTTATTGGGAAATCGAAACCAAATTTCAAGATTCGGTGCAAGATCCATTCTGGTCTACTGAGCGACTCAACTTTCCGACGGAACTCAACTGTAGAAAACGAGGAAACTACACCGACTCGACCGCTAGGCATCACCCGCAGAATGCTATTAGCAACATTAGTTTTGTAAGTAATCCTTATTTTCCTTTATTGAAACTTTTCCATTATTTTTATAATTTTTAAAATACGTTGTTAATAATATCGTATGAGTATCACTCGCGATAGATCACCGTTAAATAGATCAATTAACAATTCAGATAGTTCGATATCAAATATTACAGAAACTAATTTTATTCAAATTAATCAATCGACAATGGCTAATACAAATTTTACTGAAATAAATTTAGCTAAGGAATGATTCCAAAATATGAAGGAGGTAGTAAGAATTTATCCTATTTTATTTTACAATGCGAAAAATTTATTTGTAGGTACTTATAAAAATAGCACAGCAGGTCAAGAAAATTGTACATTAAATAAACTTTTATTTGAACTTTGCTGTTCAAAATTAACTGATGCCGCTAGAGACACGATTGTCATCTCTAACTGCAATACTTGGGATAGAGTAAAAAGTGCATTACTGAATAGATTTGGTGATCCACGGAACGAAACTTTATTATTAAATGATTTAACCACTTGTTTTCAAAATCATAACGAAACTTACGATGCATACTTTGAAAAAATTAAAAGTAAATTACAACAATTATTAGAACACGTTTCGATACGAGAAACTAATGCAAATTTAGCGGAATTTAAAACTTTAGCTCATACGCAAACGGCATTAAATACTTTTAGGGCTGGGTTATTAGAACCTTATCGTTCTCATATTGCTGATCAACCAGTAAATTCAATTGAAAAATGCTTATTGCAATTACGCAATTACGATAACTATTGACAACAAGTAGATTTTTTAAATTTCATGAGAAACAAAAATCCCGGAAAACAAAATGCGAACAAATCAATTCAAAAATTACCATCATTCCAACAATCATTTAATACACTTACCAGGCGCTTTGCTAATTCTAATTTTTATCCAAATTTCAATTCGAATTTTAATTCAAACTTCAATCAGAATTTTAATCAAAATTTAAATCAAAATCCACGAAATTACAACCAAAATTTAAATTCGAGATTTAATAATCAATCCTCACGTGGTCCTTTTCAAAATAGACGTTATCAAAATAATTCACAAGTAACGAGAAGTGGTTCTCGTCAAGAACCTACCCCAATGTCAATATCAACCAGAAATACTTCTAGACAACCGCAAAATCGATCGAATAACCACTTCCAAAGTTACGGTCCGCGTAATTTTATTTCGGAAGAACTTAACATTGTTCAAGAAACCAATGAGCAATACGATTGCTATTATCCCGAATTTCAACAACCCGAAGATTTTGAAACAGAAGAAGAAGCTGAAAATTTCTCTTCAAACTTTTCCCAAACGGAAAATTTCGAAAACCAAGAGGAGAATGAAAATTTTCGTATACCGGCCTCGGAAAATTAATCGATTTGAATTCAATAAACCTTCAACCTAAATTACCATTTATTTCGATTCCAAGCTTAAATATAAAAATTTTAATAGATAGTGGGGCTTCAAATTCAATAATGAACCCGATGATCGCCCACAAATATTTTAAAGATTTTATTTTTAAAAAACGCTTCTCAGTTAAAGGTTTTAATAGAATTGAATCCAATGATGAGAATGTTTCTTATTCTATTTTGTCAGAATTTGGAATAAATAAAAAAATCAATTTTCATGTAATTAAATGGCACGATAGGTTTGATGCTTTAATAGGTAGCGAAGATTTCGAAAAATTAGGTGTGAAAATAAATTATGAAACCTACGTTTTAGAAATTAAAAATTTGAAAATCCCATTTTTCATGGAGCTAAATCCAAAAAATTTTGTACCCTCCAATCAAACCGCGAAAACACATGCCGCTATTCCGGTTAATATAGATAACGGACAAGTCATTATACCCGAACTAATTATTAATAATTATTGCATCCCCGAATCTATAGCAATTGCAAAAGACGGCTTTTGTACAGTTCCTATAGAAGAAGATCGAGAGATACAAATTAATTTCTTACAACAAGTGAATGTAGATCCAATTATTAATATCGAAACAAATCAAAAACCAAATCCAAATCTTGTAGGTTCAAATATTTCAAACATCATTCGCACACAACATTTAAATTCGGAAGAAAAACGAAACATTTTAAATTTATGCAGAAAATATAGCGATATATTTTATAACGAAAATTGCGATTTGAGTTTTACTAACGCTGTAAAGCACAAAATTAGAACCACAGATGACGATCCAGTTTATAGAAAATCATTCAGATATCCACACCATCTAAAATCGGAAATCCAAAATCAGATCCAAAAACTATTAGATAATAAAATCATTCGTCCTAGTATATCCCCCTTTAGTTCACCCGTATGGATCGTTCCAAAAAAGATCGATGCAAGCGGAAAACGAAAGTGGTGACTAGTCATAGATTACCGAAAATTAAATGATAAGACCATAGAAGACAAATACCCTCTCCCAAGAATCGAGGAAATCCTTGATAACTTAGGAAAGTGTATGTACTTTTCGACACTGGACTTAGCACAAGGTTTTCACCAAATAGAGTAATTTCTACTCAGTTTCCCCACTCGACCTCCTTCAAATTCTTAAACATCCTTCCTTAGTTATCTCTTTCACCACCTTCATAAAGCATATAATTTCAACACTTAAAGATTTTAATACTCCACCCTGAGCTTGAGCTCATACCAACATCGAATATTGAAGGGCCATTGTATGCTCAAACCCGGTTTTGTTTTTCTTATATTTCATTCTCTCGTTCTGGCCATGGCTCACACCTTGACTAATCTCTACAAATCTCTACAAAAACACCAACACTTAACATATACAGGGCAGGGACAGTCAATCTCTTGCCTTAATATGTGTTTGTGTAATTATTTGTTCTCATTACCATGTTTTATCAATTTTTAGTTTTAATAGTTCTACCAAATAAGTGTTACCATTTTTCCCTAGTTATAAGTTTGCGTTTGTATTACATTGATTACATGTTAATTAATTAGTTTTAAGTTTAGGTCTGTATCCAATAGCAGAGTATACTCCCCCGTTGGGTGGTTTAACCCAATGGGGAAACAGGAAAAAAAAATAGAGTTACATCCTGATTCCATAGAAAAAACTGCATTTACTGTAGATAACGGGCACTGGAAATACGTCCGCATGCCCTTCGGTTTGAAGAACGCACCGTCCACGTTCCAGCGTGTTATGGACAATGTCCTACGGGAATATCTCTATAAATTTTGTTTTGTTTATATGGACGACGTAGTTATATTTTCTAAATCTCTCCACGAACATTTAATTCACATAAATAAAATTTTTGAAAAATTCAGAGAATACAATTTAAAGGTTCAGTTAGATAAGTCAGAATTTTTGTGCAAAGAAGTAGCATTTCTTGGACACATTATTACCCCAAACGGTATCAAACCAAACCCGGACAAAATAAAGGCTAAAGGAGTTCAAAAATAAAATTTTTGAAGAATATTGTTCCTTATTTAAAATTGAGCTACACTTTACAACTAATTACAATAGTTCTTCTAATTCCCCCGTAGAAAGAGTGCATTCTACTATCCTTGAAAAACTACGCATTCTTAAAATTCAAAATAAAACCGAAACCCCACAAAATTTGATGATATCAGCAGTTTTGATTTATAATCAGTCGATTCATTCTGCCACCGGTCACACACCCTTTACGTTACTTTATGGCCCTTTTGAAAATTTAAACGCGCACGAAATTGACATGGACAAAACAGTTTACGAAATTTTTAACGAAAAGCGCAAAAACGAAATTTTACCTTTTTACGAACAACTCTATCAGAAACAACTTAAAAACGGGACGCGGATTTTAGAAAACCTAAATAAAGACAAAGAAACCGATATAGAAATTAATGAACCTACGGCGTATTTCAAGCGACAGCAAATTAGAAAAACAGACCCGTATTATGACAAAGTTAACATAACGTCAATTGATAACAATAAAATTCAAGGGATTAGAGAAAATTCAAAAAGACCGACAAACATTAATCTTAGGAAAGTTCATCGTATTAAAAATAGTTTTCCATTGCAGGATCATGGGACTGATCAATCAGATCCAGGGCCTTCAAATAGAAACGATTAAAACTAATGGCTATTTCTCCGAAGATCTTGGTTCACCAAAATTCCTAAATCATAATCATAAATTTTATTTTTATTTCAACATAACCGATTTTGACGTAAGTTACCAACAACTATTGGAAAACGTGATTACTTTAGAACCAAAAATAATAAACCCTCTTTCCCGAAAAGTATTCGGCACATTAAAAGAAAATTGTAAGTCTATCGAAAATCAATTGCAGAAATTTAATCGTCGTAATAAACGCGCTCTCGTAGATATTTTAGGAACCGCGATTAAATTTGTTACCGGAAATCCGGATAATAATGACTTAATCGAAATTAATAACAATTTAGACTCGTTGTATAAAAATCAAAATAAGATAATTAAACAAATGAATCGCTACACTACTTTCGCTAATCATATTACAGCAAGATACTCCAAAGATCTCCAAATCATTCGAAATGACATCAACTCATCTCTGTCCGCGATAGTTGACGCAAACAATCTTCTGTACAACCTATTGTTAGTTCAATATTACGATTTCATAAGTTTAAAATTACTAAACATCTTCCAGAGTATTGAAAGAACCATATCATTAGCTTTTTCTGAAATAACCAATTTAGAAATTATTTCCGACACCGAATTAGGTCAAATTATTAATCATTTAAAATTAATTTATAAAAGAACAGAACTATTTGAATTAGATACCATACACGCTTTTAAGATTTTAGAATTTTCAAAATTTCAAATCGTTTCAACACAAGATATTATTACATGTATTTTAAAGATACCTATCCTTGATTCCTCCCCATTCAAATATACCAGAATTTACCCAATTCCTGACATACAAAACTATGTGCTGATACCACCCAGCAAATATCATCTACAAGGTACAAGAAGAGAGTTCTGGACCGACGAGAAGTGCAAAGTGATTGAAAATCAAATTGTGTGTTTCTAAAAACCGCGAGTTAGTGAGTGCTCATTTACAAATACCAAAAACTGCACGATTGCAATGGCTAACAACGACTATAAACATTTTACCCAACTTCAAAACGGAAAGATATTAGTTTCATGCAAAATTCATTTACATCTTGCAGAAGAATGCAGAAATAATGTTAATAATTATGAAATTATTGATAATGTCTTGATTTCATCAAAAAATAATTGTAAAATAATAATTGGTGATAACATTTTTGTGAATACTTTTAATAATTTTACTTTTTAGAATTTTTTAGCTATAAGTGGTAATAATTATTATAAAATTAATTTAGGTATACAACTGCAACAGAAACATTTGGATAATTTTAAAGATTTAGTGGACGATTTGGAAAATTTAAGTAACAATAATTTTAATCTAGATCCAATATTGCATGTCATACATTTTTCTTTAACTTTATTTATAATTATAATATCTTGTATTTCTATCGTATTATTGTATGTGTTTAGAAATAAGATAAAAGGTGTCATTTATAATCCAAAATCTAAAGATGGTTATGAATTAAAAACTATGTCAACTCATCAAGAGAACGAAGACGTTCTATCTTAAGGATGGAGGAGTTATGTGCAAGCACATCCTGCTAGGATATTAACCTCGGAAATAATGTATCAATTATTTTATTATATTCGAAGCGTCGACAATATTATTTATACCATTGAATTTAACGCAGTTTAATTATCCTGCTTTGATAATATAATAAAATTTTGCAATCACAAGCGCGTGAGCGGCAGACATATGTTTCAAGCTTATTTGCTATCATCACTACCGCATACACATGGAAAAAAACACACTACACTCGTAACTGCAAATGACACTACGGCAAATCGTTCATTCAGGTAAAACAGAAGCATTATTTGCCTACTGTAAAACCGTCTGAACTAAAGCCTACGTGCTCTCGAAAATACTAAAGTATAATGTTTGATAACATACCATTGAATTTAACGCAGTTTAATTATCCTGCTTTGATAATATATTATCATTTTTATGATTTATACATTACATATTATCATTATCATTATATGATAATATATTATCAAAGCAGGATAATTAAACTGCGTTAAATTCAATGGTATGTTATCAAACATTATACTTTAGTATTTTCGAGAGCACGTAGGCTTTAGTTCAGACGGTTTTACAGTAGGCAAATAATGCTTCTGTTTTACCTGAATGAACGATTTGCCGTAGTGTCATTTGCAGTTACGAGTGTAGTGTGTTTTTTCCATGTGTATGCGGTACTGATGATAGCAAATAAGCTTGAAAAATATGTCTGCCGCTCACGCGCTTGTGATTGCAAAATTTTATAATATTATTTATGTAATGCAAGTTAACTTGTACAATTAATTAATATATTTAAGTCAGTCTTCATATTGGTGTTAACTAGTGAGGTTCTCAAACCAATAATTTGTAATTATTAAAAACTAGCGCCTGCGGCGCTAGACATACGTATAGTAAACAGAACCAACACATTATGAACAATTTTTTTATTATTTCAACTTTAAAATGACTGTGGGCATGTAACCGACGTTGGAGAAAATGTTTGTTGCTCCGAATGAAGTCATTTGAAAGCATGAGTTGTACTTGCGAATGTTTAGCAGGAAGTGTTTTGAAATTGCAGTGGTGCCAGTAAGATAACTTAGAAGCGGCTCAGGTGGATCAATCAGCGGTGGCAAAACAACTTTGCCGTTTGAACAACACATTCCTGGTGATTCCTTAGCGAACTTCGAAACACGACAATGCAAGCAAAGTTTGTTCATAACACCTATTGCTACATCCTCGAGATTCATGTAATCGTAGTTTTTATCGTAATTAAATGCTTCCAATGTTAAATTCAATTTTTGTCTTGATGGAACTAATCCCAAAAACGGTTTGCCCGTCCATTTCTGGCGTAAATAAGAGCGCTACATACGTCCAAAGTTTTTACACAATTTTCACTTTTCAATTAATCTTCAGGTAAAGTTAAATCTTCCGCAAAGAGGTGGATCTTCCACGAAGAGGTGGGTCTGCGTCTTCTTGCACAATTCCGGCGAGTTTTTCTTTAGAAAACCAATTAAAAACAAATTAATCTTCAGGTAAAGTTAAATCTTCCGCAAAGAGGTGGATCTTCCACGAAGAGGTGGATTTGCGTCTTCTTGCACAATTCCGGCGAGTTCTGCGACCTATATAAAGTCTTCCTCACAGGGGGAAGACCATAATAGATCGGTGAAGGCCATAGTTGTTCGGCCTTCGGCCTCACAGGGTGAAACCATAATAGATCCGTGAAGGCCATAGTTGTTCGGCCTTCGGCCTCACAGACCGGACCATAATAGATCCGTGAAGGCCAAAGTTGTTCGGCCTTCGGCCTCACAGGGCGGACAATAATAGATCCGTGAAGGCCAAAGTTGTTCGGCCTTCATCTGTCATCCGTCATCTGTCATCTCATCTGTCATCTGTCATCTCATCTGTCATCTCATCTGTCATCCGTCATCTCATCTGTCATCTGTCAGCTGTCATCTGTCATCCGTCATCTATCATCTCATCTGTCATCTGTCAGCTGTCATCTGTCATCTCATCTGTCAGCTGTCATCCGTCATCTGTCATCCGTCATCTGTCATCTGTCATACATACATACATACAGACACACATACATACACACATACATACATAATCTTCACGTAAAGTTACATCTTCATGTAAAGTTAAATCTGTATGTGCAAAATGATTTTTAGGTTATGTAGTTAATGCCGTCACTTTGACACTATCGGGGGGCCCATGGGGGCTATTCAACACTATCAGGGTCACTCTCTAGGTTATGAAAAGGGGGCCCGTCTTGCTAAAACGCGCACTATTTATGTTTTACCCTGTATATGCAAAATGATTTTTGATAATTTTAAAAATATTGTGCAACGCTACTGACTATAATATGTCAATGTCATTTTTAAGGTTAGTCAAAGTTGTGCCCTCTATTTGTCGAGCCGCTACTGACTATAATATGTCAATGTCATTGAATTAATCTTTTAGCGTCAAAATCGCATCGTAACTATGACAACGACTGTGACCTGAAGTGTTTAACTGCTGATGACCGTCTTATGGTGACGAATTACTAAATTCAAAGACGACGAAAAGTTTACTATTGAATGTCGCCAGATCTCGTGAAAGTTTCAACGCCCACAGTTACGGGGTTTAGGCGTCTATGCGGAACATACATACATACACACATATATACATACAAGCATTTTTATAGATAAGAAGATAAATAGTTTTTAAAAAGCAAATTTTGGTATCAATAAACATAATTATATGGAATTTTCCCTACATGGAAACCGTTTTTTCCTTGTGAATCTTGGATAAAATAAAACATTGGGATTTGTGTTCTTTAAGAGATGTCTAATGTAATGTGTTAATAGCTGCTGTCAAATTTGAGCTAATTTGCTAATGCTTGACAAAATAGTGAGTGGTGATTTTTGTTGTTCGACATGCTTGAATTAATTCAGTCTAGTGTACCATCGTATACCACTAGTCCTAATAATACAATGTTACAAGGGTCTATAGAGCGAATTATTTGTATAATTCTCCTATAAATCGGATATAGAAAGACAGGAAACTTGTTTCTGGGTACTAATGGATTAGACACTTGCGATCTCTGACTTCACCTGATCAATTTTTATTTTATTTTTATTTTTAAGATAGGATTTATTTACATTAGATTATCGTAAAAATTTACAGTCATAAATTTTTGGAAATGTGCTAATGTTTTGATTGTTTAAGATTTATTGTGATTTGATTCCATAAGTAAATTATTAATTATTTTTAATAAATGCATTAATAGAAATATTAATCGGTAGTGAGGGTAATCCAGTTGAATAAATAGTTATAAAACCGCTCTTGACATGTTGTATGCTATTCAGAAAGTAAGAGAAAGTCATCTTGTGGGTGACGCATCATAACGAATAAACAAAAGGAACCCACCCTATAGTGAGTATGATAGTGAAAATGTTTGTCAAACAATTCCACAAATCAACGATTTAAATAATGACAACGCTCAAGCAATTTTGTTGATGGATTGTTAGATAATAAGAGAGACCGGGGCTAGTTGACTACATGGGTTTACCCAATAACATAAAGAGTTCCCTGTCTGTCTGCTGTTGTAATTTCAGTATTCTAGAAATATTTTAAAGGAAATAGAAGTAAGGTGTTCCTAAAAATTAAAAAAAGTCTTTGAAGAAAATTCTAATCCTATTCTTAATCCGGGAAGTGTATTTTTAGTTTAGTATTTAATAATACAATTTAGTACAATTTATAAAATTACTATGAAAAATTAGTATGATCACTATTAACCGAGGGTAATGTACTGTAAATCAGTTGGTATAAATATATGTACCATACAAAGCAACCGGATAAACATTATCTGATCTAATGTACATACTAGGTTATATGATAATTAACCTTTAAGGTGCTCATCTGTAAAATATTTAGTTCTGCGTTCTCATGATGATGTACACTTATTTACCGGTATCTGTTCTACTTTTCTTTTTTAAATTTACCAAGACAAAGGGACTACTGCCTAAATAGACACTGCTTTTTAAATTAGCTACGTTTCATTATCTTCCCTTCGCGTGCCAAATACTATGCAGTGCGAAGAATATCAACTTGGTCAAAGCTAAGATGACTTGCTAAGGAAATGTAATTAAAGTTTATATAGCCAAAACTAGCGTTTTATGCGTTTCGTCACATTACTGGCTTTCCGTAAAATATCTATGCAGTTTCTAATCACAGTTAAAATACCCTTTCTTTTTCATAAAATTAAAATCATTTATTATATCCATATTACATATTTCAATACCATTCTGTTACTTCAAAGAAATCTATGTGAATAATACATGAACAATCTGATATCCTGCAAAAGGGAAGGTTTTAAAAATACTTTATTCATTTTAATTTGCTTTTCTTGTAGTTATTCAATTTTAATTTATTGTAGACATTCACATTTGCAATGTATTTATTAGTTTATTTGATACCGCTTCATCTGATAAAATTTAATACGTATGATAAGCGATCCCGTGGCCCAAAATCTTTTTTTTAATTAATTCAATCCTTTGTCAAATATTTAAAATTAAGTTGGCTATATTTTGTTATGTATTTAAAAAATAACGTATTAAAATTTTTGTAAGTTTTATTCTGGTTTTGGACCAAACCTGAAAAACGGAATCGGAATAAAAATTGTAAAATATAGTAGCAGCTGGAAAATAGTTGATTTTTACGAAAAACTTGAGTCTGACTTTTTTCGAAAACAAAGAACCGTTTTATAATTTTTTCAAAAATTATACCGTTTAGGTACCTAAAATGAAGTTAGGACGGAAATGATACATGTTTTGAACATAATATGGTGTAATTTTTCAACTTGATCTCTATGTTTGATCAGAACGCTTCAACTATAAATTACGCATTTTTGTGCAATAAATTGCAAAAAATAAATTTATATACTTTATATACAAAATAAATATAAATATACAAAATAATTCTTAGAAAAGCCCCTTTCACATCAAGGAAACAATTGGGTAACATACTAATAGTGTTCTGTTGCTGCCTTACAATGAAGGCTAATGAGATATTTATCTCCTTGGTAAAACTTAAACTAATGAGTACTAGTCTTACCATTGGAAAAACGATATTGGTGTTATACCCAGAACGTATGGTCTACCTAAGGTTGATGAAGATGGTCGGCCCTCAGGTCTATTGTTTCGGATCTTCGCATCTAAAAGTTTTTCATAATGCTAATCGTTTTCTAATGCTATCATGGAACATAGAGTGTCGTGTTTCTTTTAAGAGTACATAGGTTTCTGGGTTTTTCACTAAAACCAAAGATCCCACTCCTAGTGACCTCCAGAGTGAATTTATTTCTAAATTCCTGTGCAAGCATTGTGATGCTGTCCGCATAAAGGTACATTCTAGAGATGCGAGAGGTGAACATATCTATGTACATAATAGATGGGACGGGGACGTGGGAATAAAAAAAAATCTACGCATTTTTGCAGTCACATGGTTCACCCAGGTCATGCCATCGACAATGACAGCATTAATATCCTTGATCGAGAACACAATGTTCCAAAAAGAAAAATTAAAAAGGCTCTCTATATATGGCTATTTTCTTCACTACACTTCTTATTTTTCTATTTTCAAATTTCTTTATGGTTCCAAACTGTTGGAGTTTTCATTTTCGAAATTATCATGTTACTAATTCTTGTACAATTACCGGTTTGTGTAGATCCCATTTTGTATTCAAATTCATTGAGTTAATTCTTTTCCTAATCTCGTTACATTGTGTTTTCATTAATTTGTACAGTTACAAAATTGCACGTGTAATCGATTAACCAGCAAGTTTAAGCTTTCCGTTTTCCTTTAGTTTTCCTGTAGTTTTTTCAAACTTTCCGATTTAAATTTCGTTTTAATTAATTTATTTTCAATACCCCCAGTTTCCCTCTTTATGGCACGATCATCAACTGGAGATTACTTGGCAAACCTCAAGCATTTCACTCTCATTTAATGGTGTATCAATATTTTTATTATTTTTCTATAATATTTTTCTGTAATTTTTTACTATTGTAGTCTTGGATATGGACGAATAAAGCTCGAAACGTTGGGCAATGAATGCAGTCTTTCATTAACCTTTCCGCACAACAATATATTTAATAATCAAAACTTGTACTTTTTTTACTAACTTTATTTTCGAATTATTCAAAATTCAGAAATGAATGTCCGAAATACAAAATGTGTTCAGCTAGCACAGCAGCCCATTGCCAACACTAAACTACATATAAAAATTTAAAATTTACCCACATAAATTCAAATTCAAAAAGATAACTTGTAAGAAAAACAAACTGCGATACCGTCATGGTCACACAAACAACATCACCTAAATTCTCCTGATAATTCTAAATTTGTTGTCTGAACATCGTGAGTTCCTACCTAAATTTAAGATTATCACAAGATTGTGTGTTTTCCTACATAATCACAAATTAAATACCAAAATCGTCAAATGGATATCATCACATACGCCATCAGCATTTTATAGCTTTCAATAAAATTCTTTACATATTATCGTAACATCTCAAATTTTATAACTTTTAAAAAACTTTTCTAATAAAAATAAATTTCCAATTTTCCGCCGTAATTACAATTTTATCCCATTTATAAAATAAACTTCAAGTTACATTCATTAATAAGTCAATCATATTTATACAAATATCTTCAAGTCAATTCAATGTTTAAAATTAAATCTGATATTCATTTACTAATAATAATTATTATTCATTTTATTATCTATTAGAATAATCTATTCACGTATAAATTGCAAATCCTAAGATTTTATTAATTTAATGTCAAACAAATAAACTGTAATCAAACCAATTATTCCGATAGTTCAGGGCTTCCATGGTCCATAGTTGTTGCATTCCTCTCATTTTTGTATCTCCGTCTTATGTGCTTCCATGAGGAAAAGGCAGTTATCTCCACTCCACGTATAAGGTGGCCTATCCATTCCTCTAATCCTCATCGCCCAAAACAGATTTTTTCGATTGGCATTTTTCCTGTTCTTTATCCATTTTCCATCATTAAGTCTCCTTTAAACCAATTTTTATTTGCAAATTTCCGAATTGTTTTATCCTTGAAATATCGTTTAATTTAGATAATGAAATGAAATGTATTTTGAAAAACATTTTCTAAAGTGTTATTTCACATTATTTCTGCAATAAATAGGATTAGAATAGTTAGACAATTGAAATCAACAAAAATATTACTTTAATCTTTGTTAAAATTTGTTTTTCAAGTTTAACATAGTTTAACAAAATATAGAACTTAGAGAAAAGCTTAAAGGACTGAAATTTGTTATTACCTTTTTTATCGAAATAATATAATTTTTATTGATGTCCCTGGAGTTAGCCCACATATACATAATTAGTATATCTATATAATAGGTATTGCTTTGTTAAACAAAAATTATTATATTTCATCCCAATAATAATTAAAAATTACAATTATCAATGAATTTATTCTCCATTTCAAATTCAAATCCAAACAATAGAAAAGTTTTAACAATTTCCTCTCATTTTTCACAGACCCGGGGTATATGTTGCGTCTTGATCCAAATTCAAATTGTCTATGTTCCACAAACTACTACTTGTTCTAATAATAATAAATTAAATCATAATATTAAACTTCCCCTTATTTACAAACTTAAATTTAAATGCCCAAAATTTTCGAAATATTTTTTTATCAAATTTACATCATTACATCAGGTTAACTACATTTAGATTAAGTTCCCACGTAAATTCTTTTATGTGCACATATCCATAGCGTACTTCCATCGGACACTCTTTCACGACATCACCTTCTTTCGTCCTTGACGTCCAAGTCCTAGTAGATGGCTTGTCCTTTCCTCTATTTCCAAATTTTCTCGATGTAACCATCCCAGATTTTTTCCAATTTGTATTTTTAGTCATAGTTCACTCGGCGTTCCAATCTCCCTAGTTTTAAACTTTTCAAATCTTAATCTCTTTCTGGATACGAACTTTTCTTCCTTGTTTTTAATTTGTAATTCTTCATATTTAAAATTTTGTTGGCGTTAAGTTTTTTTAATTTAAGCTTATCTCTAATTTTCTTGTTTTTTAGATTTTTGTGGTTCTTTTTGTTTCTGTTATATTTAAAACTAATATTTTAATATCTTAACATATTTTTTATTTTTAATTGTCTTACACCTCTTGATTTGAATATTCCTTTTTCACCAATTCTATTATTATTCTAATTTTTATTATTGAATCTTCTTTCACTTCTTACACCATAAAGATTGTGATCTTTGTTTATTTCCTTTGGTTTTTCTTTAACGATTGATATATCTGCATTGAAGTGGGAATCGATTGTTTGTTTTTGTTGTTCTATTCTGACTTCTTCAGTTTTTATTATTTTATATTTATTCATTGCTTTACGCAAGCTTACCATTCTTTTTTCAAATTTTTCACTCATATTGGTATTCATGATATCATTCATACTTTTCATTTGTGTACCAAACTTTTCCTCCATCCTTTTTAAAAATTTGATCAAGAAGATAGAAAATTTAATCCCAATAACCAATATTGGGAAAGATGGAGTTGCAAAATCAGCGGGTATGTTGTCATATCCAAACCCTTACAAATTTGTATCCTCAATTTAATCAAATACTTCTAACTCTTCATCATTGTTTGCTTCTTGTGAGGTTGAGCTTTATCCAATTTTTTCTATATTTACTTCAGTACTTATCGTTTAAAAACTTCTATTTGTGCTTGTCACCATATTTGGCTCCATTGTATTGCGTGCTTTAAAATTATACCTATATCTACTGCATATTTCATTATTAAACCACATGTTTTGAAATTCATTCCAAATTACTTATTACATTAAATTAAATTCAATCTCAGTTTTCCGGTTCTACAATTTGCCTCAAGTATGCCAATATGTTTATTTTTAATAGACCTTGATAAAAAGTGACCATTAAACTATTAATTTCAATTCAAGTCGCACGTTGCATGCGATAATCACCAGAAGCTCCACGTTACACTGCGCCAATTTAAGCTGCTATTCTAAACAAAAATTATTATATTTCATCCTCACAATAATTAAAAGTAATAATTGTCAATAAATTTATTCTTCCAAAATTAACAAAATTCGTATTCTGGGCGTTTTCTTCCCCGCCTTGCGTATACACCTAGCACTAACCTACTACTAACATAACATTTAAATAAAAAATCCTCATTCCCAATACAAACCCAAAACAATTCACAATTTCCTCTCATTTTGCACAAGCCCGGGGTCTTATCATACAAATCACGGTAAGGATTTTTATTTTGTACTTATAATATGTGTTGAAATGTTATTTTTCTTCATTGAGATAATTTTCAATATTGGATATCCAAGTTGAGGTCATTCTATTTTAAAATTGTAGCCTCACGCTATAGAGATTTTACACGTTGAATTTGCGTGCTTATAATGACTTAATTGAGGCAGAGCACTATGTTGGTTCATGTTTCACTTGTAACACCCTATACGATTGATAAATATCGACTATCGTTCTTCCAATAGACGAATTTACTATTGATGAATTTAAATTACCTCCGTTATTCCACGTGAATTTATAAAAGTGGATTGTATTAAATTCTGTATCTTCTTCTTCTTCTTCTTCCACTTTTATTAAGAAGTCTCCCTCTCAATATAGGTCCAGGACCTGTTCTTTACTAATTTTTGTAATTAGTTCTGTGAGCATTTGTGGATTTTACATATCAGGTAACTTGCTAGGCTTGCCTTTCGATGTGTGTGCACCCTGATTTTCATTGTTATGATGGCAAATCATTAACACAGGGGGACCGACGGCTTTACGTGCCCTCCGAAAGCACGGAAGACGGTCAAGATTAAATTGTGTATGCGTAAAATAATTTAGTCCTTTTAAAGTTTATGAAATATAAAAAAGTCATTTGAGGAGGAAGATTATTATAGTCTACTTGAAAATGTATGGTTGATTTGATTTCAACAAGAAGGAAAATGTCCAGGTACAAAGGAGCCGGCTAACGAGTAGGCAGAACGAAGTTGGTCTGTCGTACTCGAGTAGCAGAAGAGTTAAACTTGCTTGCTCCGATCAACCTAGGTGGATTTGAGCTGCGATTGAGTTGCGAACGATAATTTTAGTTTAGCAAGTGAGGTTATGCTAATTTTCTGGAAAAGTTGGCCCAATTTGGGGATCATTAGTTGCGTCCATCGACGTGTAATAATTTTAGATATTCGTGTGAAGATTAAGTTTTGCGGAAGTCGTAAAATACTTTCAATAAGTAGATTGTGGTTACAGATGTTGGATTCTCACAAACGCACGTTAAGAATTATATAGTTAGAATAGAAATGGTTTTTGATTGAGTTAATACCATAGGATGGAATAATTTGATGACCTTAGTTTATTAAAATTTCGAAGAAATTAAAATTGAAACCTCGAGGTAATGTTTAACCTATGAAAATTCTATATATCGGAAAAGTAATAAATAATACAAGATAGGTGATCGTACCTGTGAATTATCGGAGTAATACGCAATTGCGAGGACATTTATGAAAATTTGTAATCGGGTAAGAGAAACTTATTACAACTCAGACAATACAATAACGAATACAGCTGCATGCACACTGTGTAATCAATTAATAGTGTAATTAATTTGTTTGGGGTTTATAGTAATAGAACGGTTTAAGTTTAAGGCCATCCAAGTTATATTTTGATGACAGAAGTTGAAATTCATTTGTAAGGTACGATGTCCTTCATTTTTAATTTTTTGTGTTTAAATTGATTTGGCACATAAAATTATTAATTCATAGTGTAATTCGAGTTTTAAAACGTTGCATGTGGAACGCATATTTTTCAATAGGTCAAATGCGATCCGATTGAGCTAAATCATTGGAAATTAAATTCAAGAAGGAACTGGTCTTTTATGTTGGATTTTCTATAATTTTCGATTTGTATAATTTTTACAAAATTATAAATTACCAAAAGAACACCACAGTACCAATGTATTTAGTATTAGATTGTCCTTTTAAGAGTAAATCGGTGGGCTGGATATTTGTGGGTGAAAAATAGCCGAAAAGAAGAGGGAGAGAATGAAAGTGAACGAATTCAAGTCGAAGCTGACAAAGGGCTCATGCCTTGACCTATATTTATATTGAAAACCGAAAGTAAAGTTCTAGGTATAACTTGAACAAAACTATGTTTTACAGTGATTATTAAGGGAAATCGTACAATGTTCCCGATATCCAAGATACAAACATATAACTACAATGTATAAAGTGTAATGTGAAAAGCCATTCGACTTAAGAATGAAATGGCAAATACCCTAAAAATTACATAGTGGTGTCTTCAACGAAATTCTTAAAAAAATTCTATTATTTTACATTCTACATATAATATATTATTATACATAATATTATACTACATATTATTATACTACCTGGTGTATGAAATTATGCTATGCTGGCCTTTGTCATTAAATAACCCATAATGAATACCGCAATTTTACAAAATCTCCTTTCTTTTAGTTTAACTCTGGGGAACAGCAAGTAACTCAGATATTGAAATATAGGAGGGTTTCCAATGGAAGACATTAATAATCATTACAGACTCCCCATAGTTTGTACCAAACGACCTCAGTGGAAGTGACCTGAAGATAAACAATATTAAAAGTGAAATTGAAAATTATAGCAAAAGATATCAGGGAAGATTGAATGTTCACCCTAACAATTTAACACTAGTTTACTTGATTCAAACGATCAAACGATACAAGCCACTCTATTTAATAGAAAAGTTCCAGTCCTAATTTATCTTGGGTAAAGAAATTTATTTGATTTCAATTTGAATTTGAAGTTAAATTATTAGGGCATTAAAAAATTCTGTGTATTGTAAAATTAACTTTTATTTTTAAACCGAAAGAACGGTTTTGATGTACTTTGTGGTACCAAAAAAATTCAAAATTCGGAATTATGTACTATTTTTCACTTTACAATATCAATTAATTCTTATTCGTAGATATCCCTCGTAAAATTGAAGTGTGGAATTCATACCAAAACGCAGACGATCTCATAACTATGAGAGAAACATAATGTTGATATTTATGATTTCATTAATAATGTTTCCCTTTGTGCGAAATGAATTTACTTTAGTTTTATGGTGGTTTTTGGGAGTACAAAATTTATAGTCGCACATTTAATTCAGTTTACTTCAAGTTAAAATCTGTATGCGGGGTAGTAAACATGTTTAACGTTTGCATTAATGCAAAAACTAGAAAATCAAGCATTTTCTTGTTTATTGCGTTAACACACGCAGGCGAAAATAGGAAAATACATAATATGCTCAAGAAGTTTCTATTAAATTCTTATCATGGCCCGCTATGTAAACTCTGTGTACTATATTATACAGGATGACTATGTCAAAACTTCAATTTGGGAGTTAGAATTTTCTGCTTATAAAATAACAACGTGAAGCCAATATTTGAAGTTAATATTAAATCGATACTTTATAATCATTATTTAAAATAATCGTTCATTTTTGAAACACGACAAAATTAAAATTTATTAAATACGTATAAATTATAATTAGCTCGAAATAATAATACCAAATGATCAATCTAATAATCATAGCAGTGAAAGCTAAAGCTCCGTTTGCAATATTATTGATTTCATTACAGCGTCTTAATGCATTAATATTATTATTATTATTAATTTAATAAATAATGTATTATATTCGCTGGCTCACTTTGATTAATTACTGTTTTTGATTAAATTACCATTCAATTTCAACATAATCGATATAAGCCCATACATACGCATGTACTATATCACAACATAATATAGTGCAACCTAATTTTGAAACAAAAAAAAATACAAAAGTGTTGTTCAAATTTAAACTTGCCGTTGTATATAAAATAATGACATTGAAACACATGTTCAAATAAAATTTTGTTCCAGAAGAGTAGCTCAATATTGCCGTGCATATTGCAAAGCAATTTGGTATCTCAAGCCAAGAAGCAATTTCAAGTAAGGTGATATTCGAATGGTCCGAAATGTTTTTAAAATCCCCTATATTGTAAAATCGGTAGAAAAAATATTTTAGTGATCCTTTTCGAGTACATACAAAGTATAACAATTCTATAACACCATTCGAATTATAAAACAATAATTTTTATATTCTTTCATAAATTATGTCTTTTGATGATTTTTTTATGACAAAAAGATGAGGTAGTAAAAGTTTTTGTCTTTTGTCCATCACGTTATGTAGCAAGCGGAGTTGGAGATCATTTATTTCAATAATATTATTATAGTATATAAAAAAATTGTAATATTTTTTTATTTTGTAGTATTTCAATAGTTTCCAAATTTTAGCGGATTGTAAAATGGAAATATCTACAGAAAGAGGTGAAAATTGCTTTTTATAGATACGCGTAAACATTTGTCGCTAGGAGGAAAACAGAAGGAATTGTCATAAACTTTTAAGACTTGCTTTCATGCATGAGTAATCGTACACACTTTCCTCTATTATTGCAATATACATAGTATAGTTTGTCACAAAAATTTTATTGTTTTGTCATATTATTCATAATATATAGTTGTAAATAACCAATGATGAAAGTTTCAATGCCAAGTGCATCGCAAGCAAAATTACTTATTACAAGAGTATATTTTCATAAAATTATAGATAATGAATGTTGAATAACTGGGAAAATTTCAAAGTACATATACGTGAATTACTAAATACATAGCCACGTGTAAGCTACTTTAATTAATAGTGTGTTTGTAATAGGATTACATCACGTACTGGCTTCCACCTTGGCATTATATTCTGTAGCTTCCTATGCGAGAACTATCTCAAATGTGCAGTAAATTTAATAATTTTTAGTTGATTACCTGTATTTATCTTAAGAAGTATTATACGTTTGACGAATCTATCTTCTAAATTAAAATTATTACACTTGAAATTTCAAAATTAATATGATGTAGCAGCAAAATGTAAAAAAAATTATGTGAGAGTTGAACGTAATTAAATTTAAAAATTAGTAATCTACGCAAACACAATAAAATTCCAATCATATCACAAGCTTTATTCTGCAGATTTCAATTTAATTTTCACGAGCTGATAATTTCTATATATTATGGAAGTAGGTCTCGGGCCTATGCCAAAATTGTCGAATACAATTTATTTTCATAAGATCTAAATACTATAAATTAGGTGTAAGTATGGTTAAGTGTCTGTTAAACATACTTAGCACATTATATGCATTTCCTGGTAAATATTTACGGTAAAATATACACGAGATAAGTCAATTAATTAAATATATAAATAACACGCGATGTATCTTAAAAGTAATTATTGCAGTTAAACGTTTAATAGTGTGATTAATAGTAACATTTAATATTAAAATAATATTTATGCATGTGGTAGAAGTTGAACTTCACAGTGAAGAGCTTTTACTTCGTGCATTTAGTGGCTGCCTAATTATCAAGCTCTCAACAGAAATTGGCGGGCCGCATCTAAACACCTTCATTATCTGAGACTACGTTCTTGTAAAATATCGCGGCTGACGGTTGTTGTAAAAGGTTAATAGGGTGCCTGTGAGAGATGGTAGGTAACAGGTCTCTAGAGAAGAACATTTGCACTAATTTGTTCCACATACATCTTTGAATAAACGAGCTAAATCGTGGAGTGATTTTTGAATTATTTGTTTTACAGTTGATAGTCGATTTCGTCGCTTTTTAGAAAAAGTAAATTAACACGGTTGTCTGCAACGATAGTAATTTATAAGCGGATGCTTCTCCCCAAGGCAATATCGAGCTTCGTAATGTGAATGTCTTGTGGGACGCCCGATGCTTTATCTATGATATCATCTGTGTAATGATGTGTAGCAGTACCGTGCCCGAATTGATGATTAACAAAGAAAATCAATACTTTGTTTGTCACGCGATCAAAAGTAACAATCGAATTTCTACGTGCATTTAAAGTTCTAGATAAATATGGTTCGTGGTTGAAAAATAATAGCTAAAGCTAACCTGCTGTCACGATACTTCAAATTCGTAGAATCTACGAAGCAAACTCGACAGACGAAACATTTATACCTTTTATTGCATAATTCAAAGAACTTCATTTTTGGACTAAGCGCGTTGTCACTCACGCTAGAGATTGCGTGCAGCACTTGCAATATGTGTTTCTTGCGTGTTTTGATTTGATTTGATTTTAAAAAAATGAGATTGGAAGTTCATCTGTTTGAAACGAAACGAGTTGGATAACGATGCTATAACTTCTACTTTCAAAAAGATAATCTTACAATTTTTTCATCGCTATTACTATATTAATGAAAAATTTTCTATTTTTCTGTAATTTTCTCGCAGAAAGAAATATAACTGCAATTTTATTACATTTAAATTTGAATCTTCTTAAAACCTTATCAAAACGGTTAAGCACTTTAAATTTAAGTAGAAAGTTAACGTTTCCTAGTTAGTAATCACGTTTGCAAAGTGTACGTAATGCAAAGTTCTAAGCTTACAAATCTGCTAATTATGGAGAAAATTTTAGTAGTTATTTGAATTATTCAAGAACATTAGGTATTCACAGTTGAGCCCTTGTCCGGTTTCAAATCAGTTCTACGTTGAAATTACTTAATTTCTTAGTTGATCATAATAATAATTTTGAAATTTTCTTTTATCATAAAATAACACTATCTTTAGGGTTTCATCAAAGCGTACCTATGTATTATGTATCGAAACAATCAACATAATATATTATACGCTTTTCCAAGTCCATTTTGGGTTGCGATTATGATATCTTTATTCAGTGATGATGTAATACGAGATCATAAAAGTGATTGTATATAATGATACAAATAGTGAAGCATTAAATTAGCACCCCAAGAGTATCACGACTACACGTGCTTTGTGGCAGTTCCAAAGTAGACACGTGCGCGTAAATAAAACATTAGGGTAAAAGTCAATAGTAAATTTTATGTTGGTTACCATATTGATAACTTGGTCGCAGAGAGGGATTTTATTGACTCGGTACCATTATCTCATGATGATGTGGTTAAAATATTGAATCAATTAGAGATTGGGGTATTTAACGTGGGAAAATAAAACGCACACTTTGGAAAACTGTTTTTAACAATCCATTACTTTAATGAAAAAAGTTATGTTGTTGTTATTACAGAAGAATTTTTAAAGTTAACTTCCCCATGTATGCTATTTCGACTCCGTTAAATATAATTTTTCCAGTTTTCCTTAGAACAAAGAGCTATAAAACGTACCTACCTGCTCTTTAATTTTAGAATTTATTTTGTTTTATTTTGTTATGTTTGTTATTTTCTATAGTAAGCAATTTAAGATTGTTGAAAACCAATGAAGTGATCAATGATGACTTCCTATGACTAGACTTGCTGTCTCATATCTATAATGCAATATTAATAAATGGGTACTATCCACCACTAGATTCAGTATTTTGTCATTCAGAAAAAATTAGGACTACAATAGAAGCAGCTGCTAAATTATAATTAAAGCACAATAAATAGTCTATAAGAATGGTAAAATTATTGGGGAAAAAAGCTAACCATTCAAAAATAATTTATTGAACAAAGTCAAATTTATAAAAGCTACTGTTACAATAATTTAATTTTAACCAGGTTAAAAAAAATTAGAAACATCCTAGAACATGAAAATTGAAAGCAAACAAGAGGGGGCTTTTAACAACTGAATAAAATTTAGGAAACGATAACTTAACATGTCATGAGTATATCATTTTTCTTTCGAAGGGCCCTGGTAAAAATCACTTGTTAAAATTCGACTTGACGAAATATGTATATAAAATTATAAATTTTGGAACCCACGATTTCTTAGCTAATCATTGCTCACGACAGTGAGTTGACCATGTGAGGTGTAACGCTGTTCTATTTCGCGACGGACGTCCAAGGCGTCGCTTAAGATATAATGACTATCACGATTTTGACAAACCCGATCTAGAAAGAAAGTTTTATTATATTTATTTTGAAATTCAATTTGAAGTTCTCCATCTGTGAAATGATCAGTTTTATGAAGATTTTGGATTGATGCGTGGTTTATCGTAGCATAAATTGAAGAAGTGTTTTGGTTTTAAGTGGCACCGTTTCAAGTCCCGTCTCATTAAATTTTGATACATAGAATCCTACATAATTAAATAACCCTTTTCTATGGTGGTTACCACGTCATTCTGAAAGGAATTATTTAACCAAATGATTTACTTTTAAATCACCTACTTGATAATCGCCATTTCGATCCTTCCATAATAGAGTTTTATTGCACCGCTTCCTCTCTAAGGATTGACAATCACTAACTATAATAAGCGGCCTTTATATACAATAATTGTAAATGCAAAATATTTATGTACTATTTTATTGCACTAATCAAGCTTTGAAGTACTTGTAATATTAAATTGCGTTATGATCGTTAAAGTATTGATAATTTTCTTCGCTGAATAAAATTTAATATGCTCTTTAGTTGCTCAAATATTAATTATTACATTGGAATAACTGCAAATTTACGTTCATAGTTCATTGTGTGGTTTTAAGCTTTTTTGTTTTTAAGCACGAGTTTAACGAAGAACAGCTTTGTTGTACCCTAGTCTCTCTTTTAATTTCATCGGGACGCTCACCCTATTTCGAGGTTTCCCTACGACCGACGCACACATAATATTATATAAGGTATGATGACCCTTTTCACCACTTCAGCAATAGCCGGCACCTAATTGCAAGTAGGGCGTTATCGTCGTGAAAATTAAACCCATAACAAACTATTGTTTCGATTTTATTAGCACCTCTCCAGGTAAGCATAATCTTGACACTTGATAAATATAAAGGTAATTTTAGAACATATTTAAGTTTTCCCATTGCGTGTTGGAAATGTGTAATGAATATTAGGAGACCTACAGTTTAACTTAGATTCCAAAACTTGCACCAAACAGGTAGACATTTAGTGATTGATAATTTTTATTATAGATAGAATTTTGACACAAGGAACTAACACGCTAACATAAAAATCAGTAAGAAAATTTAAAAAAAATGAAAATAACTGTAAAACTTTGTAATAAACCTATAAGTGATTAGGATAAGAATTTAGAGGTGAATCAACGAACAAAAATAGAATAAAAAAATTACTCAAATAGGAACGGCAGTAAAGAACTTTCTTTTACTGTAAAAAACGAAATAAAAGTCGAAAAAAATAATTCGAAATTGTACACTAAAACAGTCAAAGTATCGCTTTATTTTGTTATCGTCGTCATGTCGTATTCTACCTGCCAATATTATGTATAAAACTTCCCTATTTAAAATGTAAAAAAAAACAAATTTTTCATTTTAAAGTACTCGTACACTAAAAGTTATATAGTTTAGTCATTTGTGTAAAATTAAATTCTAACTGCATAGTTTTCTTTTTATGACGCTTATAGCCGGCAGTAAAAGTAAATCTAACCGCACATTTATTATTTATCAAATAATTAGAAATTATTATTACATTTCAACAAATGTTTACGTTAAAAAGTAGCATGATTAATTCGGAGTAAAAGTATCTACTTTCTGTGACTTGTCAATAGTTGTCAGATTCGCTTAGCTTTTTCATCAAAGACTCGCCACAAAAAAAATAATTAAACGTTTTACTACTTAAGAAGAAACTGAATATACTTGAAAAATTGTTTAACACTGTAGAAGAAAATAATTATTATTCCACCATAGAAACACCAGCGCCCAGTGCTTTATCCCATAAAAATAATAAAAATGTACAATTACAATTTTACAAGTATGTTTTCCTTAGTGATAATCTAAAAGTAATACCTAAATATTACCATGACCTGTTACTAAATAATATTCCAATGTACATACTATCAGGAAAAATAACATTTGGAATCGTTGTAATTGTACACTTGCACTTTTATGAAACAGTGTCCTGGAAAGGTAATTTAAGATACTTGATAAAGTTGTTCGAAGACGAGAACTGGTTATTTTAAAAGAAAAGTTCAGATAATGCTTGAGACAGGTACTGCAAATGAAAACATTTACTTAATCAAATAAAACTGTGTAAATTTAATTGCTTTCATATAAATAATGATATTGGGGTAAAAATGTATCAAGTATTGTAAAAGCCAATGTTCGTAAAATAATTTTTGTAAACTGACCAAATGTTTAGAAAATAATATGCGGATGACAATCATCATAATTATTGTAATAATTTTTTACACAGTCAAAATGTACATCATGAAGCACGTGTACTAGTTTTTTAATGCACTTTTAAAAATAATAGTTTGTTTTCTTTTCTTATGCTAAACTCTTGAAAAGGATTTAAAATAAGTCATTTAACTGTTTATTATTGTAGAACCCCAAATTAAGCACGAGCTGTGACAAATTGAGTTATTTCGTGGAGAATACTTATGAAACGTTCTCTAATAAAAGAGTTCTGCATGAAAGCGATTGTAAACTGCTATATCTTAAACAAAAGCTTTTGTAACGTTTAAAAAATGTGAAGAAAATCTACGAAAAACTAGAACAAACTATAGCATTCTCTGATCGATTATGTTTCATTGCTGCAAAGTTTAAACAATAATAGTACAAAAGAAACACACCGACAAAAACGCCAGAAGGTGCCTCAGATTGCCTCTTCCATGATGGATAACCTACATAGGTAGTTCCTTGATTTTTATTCCTTATTTTTAAAAATTATACAATTTTTGATCTTCGATTTTCCATAACGTATTCACGAATATAATTTAAAAAATGTCTATACGGTAGATTTACATTATTTAAAATGTAATTTATAAGTGCTAATATATCATTTCACTTACTTGAAGAAAGTTTGGGGAACATCTTGAGGTTCTCGAGTCATTCGTACATCCGTTAACATGAGCTTATCGTATTGCTTTGTTGTTCCAGTGGCACTTACTTACTAAGTCATAATCATAAAACAACAGAGGAATTGATTAAATTTATACACAGTTTGCACTCACAATGCTAAATATTGATTCAAAAATATCGTTTCGATTGCATTAAGCACCTTCTAAAATGAAACAACCACAACTTTTTTTAAATTAAACTGACTTTAACTTTAATTTTATAAATAAGTTAAAAAATTTTAAAAAAATATTGTTTTATAAATTTAGATACTTTTAAGGGTATTAAACTCAATTATTACTATTAACTATGCAGACGTGTGCTATTAACTAGTTCGTGATTGCTTTGTCCGTGCGGCCTGAATGCCGCACGAATGGGAAAATTTAGGTTATTATAAATATGTTGATTATTATTACTTTACTTCAAGCTACGTAATTATGTGCGAGCGTATTAATCAATTTTATTTTAACCATCTGAAAAAAAGAGCAAGATCCAAATAAAACTTTCATAATACAATTTATTTTACAATATATTATTTCATCTTAACTGTTAATTGTACAGGGTTTGGTAATTTTTAAAGAGCAAAATTATTATTATAAAACATTTTGCAATTAATAAATGATTAATATAGAATATATTCTAAACATCAATCTTCTACTTAAATTAAGGGTTAAAATCTATATTTTAATATGTACAACAAAAATACAAGTAATCAGTCTTAGATTCAAGCTAATTATAATTTTTTACAAAATTAGAAGTAAAAACGTAATTACAAATTTCTAATTGAACTATTTTTAGCTATGCTAACTACATTTACAATAATTGCGTTTTGGAATGTACATAATAGGATTTTTATTTACGTTACCTCTAAAATTGTACTTTGAAACACTTTAAATAAATAACTTATATACACAATAAGAAAAGATTGTTAAGTAGAAATAAATGTGTAGTTCATTCTGTGTTGAAGATGAAGAAAATTTAAAGTCGCCTACTGCATCTAATTCTTGGCTACTAGGATCACTAGGGTCGCTTCGAAGTCGTAAATCTGTATGAAATATTAAAATATTTTGGCAAATATTCTTACAATTTTTTTGGTTGGCACACGTATTAAATATATAAAACAAGAATTGTGAAATTTTGTAAAACAAAATGTGAGTCTGAAACATTAAATAAAATAAATGTAAAAGTATTACCTCTTTCTTTCGTCGTTTCAGAAAATAAGATTTCGTTCGAACTAAGATTTAAAGTTGGTTCTTTATGGCGGTTGCGTTGTTTTATATCTGAATAATAAAATTTTATCATATCGAAAAATGTTTTTTAATAAATTTGTTACCTTTTGTCGTTGGTTTCGTTGTGGGCATCGAGGTGGTAGTTGTAATCTTTTGTACTGTAGAAGGAGACGGTATATCTAAAATTTATTATATAATAAACAACAAGATTACAACATTTATTATTATAAGGTACCAGTGCAAAACATAATTTTAGTTAATTAAACTACGTAATTAACTTTTTTAAACAGATACTTAAGAAAAACGGTGCTTCAAAATTCATTATCACATTTAATTTAAATTTGAAAGTGCACTTTTTAAAGTTTTGTTAATAATAAAATAAGTTGATATAATTATAAACTAAATTAAAGTTGGAAAACGACTTTAATAATTTACAAATTTTTAATTAAGTTTGAGCTGAAAAGGAAATTATTTTTCATAAAACAAAACCAATGAATTTCAGATGCAATTTCCTAAATCAACAAGTACTATTTCAAATATTGATAATTTAAATTTATGTAACTTTCAACTTTTGTATCACCAAGAAATTTTGTTAGCATATAAATATGTGTTGAATGAAAAAAATGAAAGTAATTTTTGTGTATCCGGATAGCATTTCGTGGGGCTTGAAAAGAAAAATGTGAGTGAAAGGATGACGTTAAGGGTTGAAAATAACTTGACGATTGCCGTCAACAGCAGTTTCACGGTTGCATTATACAAGTTGGAATTTACATTCAATTTTTATATGAATCGGTGAAAAACCTTTTTATTTAAATAACGTGAAATGTCATGCCTATATAAATATGATATGTATATATTTGCAAATTTTCTTAGCTTATCTGCTAAAATGTTAACGTGTCGAGGCTTTTTTTTATTTTAAATAATTAAATGTTATTTCAACATATATTTTTACAAATATAAAAATGTGACGTTATCAGAATTTCATGAAGAAAAGCCGAGTATCAGGTAAAAGTTTGTTACATCTTCAATTACTGTTATTATTTTTAATGTTGGCTCGTTTAGCTGGAATATATTTTATAAAGCGTCATCTGGGGTAAATATGAAATACACAGAAATTAGGGTAAAAGTGAAACAAGCATGTAATTAATTAACAAATTAATTTATCACAAAATTGTGAATGTCATTATTTCATTGATAGTTTAAATAAATAGACACAAAAATCTGAAATATTAGTTCTCAAATTTGCACTGTCTACGAAGTGTTTTCACAAACGGTGTAAAAATGTGCAAAATAAATTTCAGTTTTATTACTTTGTCTATATCTACAATAGTTATTTACATAAAAGTCAGGAAAATGACATATTACTGACGAGGGGCATTGTTGAAATACGAGGCACTTCGTGCCGAGTATTTTAGAGCTCCGAGTCAAGTGAGACATTTTACTGACATGTTTTGTATTAAATTTTTCCGAAAATCGTAAAAAATCGAAATTTAAAATCGAAATTTTAAAACACTAATTGAACGACATTTTTTGACATTGACATTTGTCTATTTTATTTTGTTATTATTAACCTTACTAATTATTACCGGACTAGTCAGTAAAGTTCAATTTCCCTGCGCGTGCATAAGCAGGGAAATGTTGTTTCAATGACGATTTCCGGAAAAATAAATTACAGCATCAGTTTAATATTAATTTTTCACATAACAAATAGACAGCAGAAGGTGATGATGTCCTTTTAGTTATGGTTTTTTGTTAATTAGTTTTTTTTTATTGTATTTGTAAATTTTGGGCAAAAGTGAAACATGAATAGGGGAAAATGTAAAACAGCGTCTGGGAAAATGTGCAACAATTTAGTATGCAGCTTTCTGCAAGCTTTGCCAGAAAGCGTAGACAATAAAAGATCTTTAACGCTTTCAGTTAAAGATCGTCATGCATTTGATAACCCATCAATACAAATATTATAGCAAGAAACCAATAAACTTCAGAATTAACTGTGTCTTCCCACATTCAACGTTAGATTTCTAGTTGCTTTCATTCGATTTCTTTATTTCTGTAGTAATAATTTTTATCAAATTTGTATCGAAAATTAATTTGAAATTATGTAATCAAAATACTGCGCCTACTAGTTGAACATTTTATGTTCGTCCTTCAATGTATAATAATTTCCCTTACGCGGCCAATGCATTAGATAATGCATTATCGCGCCCACGTCCTACATAGGTTAACAAAGTTCTTTTATCTTTTTTTTAAGTGAATTTAGGTAATGAAGAGACTGCCATCAAGGTTGGGGACTATGCATTAGTAATATTCAAAGGTGGAAAAGGAAATACCTTCCACTACAAATATGTGTGCACCATTTTAAAGATCCTAGATGAATCTGAAATTGAAGTGATGGGATTACATAGTTTGAACAACAGCAGTGAATTTAAATTAATGAAAAAAGATATTTCTGTAATACATCGTGATGATATTTTAGAAATTCTCCCAATTCCACAAATTATTCGTATAAGTTCAGGTAAGGTAAAACATGTACCTATTTCCAAAACCAGTGCCTGTCATTGAAAAGTAATTTGTATCTTTATTTCATTTTTTCCCATTGTTAAATAATGTATTTTGTGTTTTGTTTTAATTAATTGATTTATTTAAAATTAAGATTTTTTCCGAATTTAGAATTCTTCTTTAACGGTTAGTTTTAGTTTGTTATTATGTATTTGCTGTTTGTTTTATAAATTAATCCGATTTTTTCAATAAAATTAATTGCTTTTTAATAAAATTTGAGCGTTTATTTTAATTTTCATCACCTACAGTTGCATTTCATTTTATTTACTACCTACCGAAAAAAAACTAAGAAGTGCAGCACATGGTTTCGATGCAGTTTTTTTCCCTTTTGTTTCATTTTAACTTCTAAAATTTTAGTATCACGTATAGTTTAAACGTTACACGCTTGTTTCACATTTTCACATGCCTGTTTCACTTTTTCCCAAATTTCAGTATAAAAGTGAAACACTGTTTTTATTTTTTTTTCCTCAATTGATATGTAATTATACAAATATTTATGCATAATTGTCAAGATTATGAAAAACTGCATGGGATAGTACAATTAGAATATTTAATTTGTATTTCCAAGTGCCTTAAAAATTGAAAGTTTTATATTTTGCTTCATATTTACCCCAGATGACCTACATAATATATTTTAACATTCCGACTCGTCAGAAATATGAGACAATATAAATTGTTTTTATAAAATTTTCAAAAAGTAAAAATGAGAAATCCGGTGTTTATATAAATAAATACATAGCTCAGCGCGCTTTTCTGTTGGGGTTAAAAACAATATTACATATCGTGCAAGAATTTTTAATATAGTCCCGTTGTTTTTACGTTCCTACACCGTAATACTAAATTAGTATTGAGAAATTAATTCAATAAAAATAATTAAAAAAGAAATTTTAAGAAAGTTAAGTAACTGGAAATCAATAGAAAAATCGTAAAATATCCTTCTGAAAAATAGTTGTGATTGGTAGGCGGAAGATTATTCCTTCTGAAATTGCCAACAATAAAAAGACAAAGGGTTTATAGAAATCGTCTAACACTATTGATGTCCATGCAACATTAAAATAAAATTACTTATGAGAACAGGTAATATATAAATTACTTGCCTTGATGAAATTATTTATTTTAATTGATAAAGCATACGAACAGATTTAACTAGAATCAATTAATTTCTGGACAAAAAATATTCACAAATCCTTTTCATAACTAGAATTAGCAAATACATATTGCTACGATTTTTCACCTGATGATGTCATAGTAGGTGAGCAAATATAACTGATATGCAAATATGGTAATGCATCATGTTACTCATCGTCGAGTAGCATCCTTTTCTTTATAGACATACTCTCCTCAGCGTCAAGGTTGATTGTAAAGACCTTCAGTTTAATGTCACGTCGCGTCGCGTCGGTTCTGAATGACTAAATACCAGATATGGGTACCGAATATAACGTTTCTTTGTATCAAGATAGAAGTCTGTGGGAAACAAAATTAAATCTCACACTGCATTTGAACTTATTGAAGACATAATGTTCATTTTAAAAATTTTCCAGATGGAATTGCTACAAGAATTTTCAAACAAGATGTGCATGTAGGTATTGGTATCAGGCTTCTTCTCCAGTTGTTTTGCTCTTTAAGAACATCCTAACCCTTTCTTTTACGTTTGTGATGCGCTTTTGATAGATTTTCACAGAATTAAGGCACCAACTGTTTAATGTGGGTTTCGAATCACGGGAAACGCAATACGCTTCATTTTGATAAGGATTATCATGGCAGATTACCTTGGTGGTTTGGCTATTGCCTTCTGAGGAGACGCTTAGGGACCGAACCAGGTACTAAACGGCTAAGCTATGACCGTGTCATGTGCTTATTAGTAGGCAGTGACTAATTTTAATTTTTAATGACCAAAATAAAATTTTGAATATATACTGGGATATTCGGATTTATATTCATAACTTTATATTGTATTATATCCAACTTAAGTAAACGCAATGTTCGTTTTGTACCTAACTTGCATTAATTTAAATTAATTTACGACAATATGAATTGTAGTAAAACCGTTCAAGTTTGGTGTCAATTTGCTTAATTATTATAATAATCTCAACTTCAAATCTATACATGTTAAACTGAGAGTTATCGCTAATTTTTAATCAAAAAATGACGATTGCAATCTAAACCATGAATAGTTGACAGCCACAATTAACAATTCGACTGGCAGTTTTATTGCGGTTTAAAACAAGAAGTACCTACCTATAATACCTACATACTTTTGTCGAAAGCTTTTTCGAGAGAAGTCAGGTTTTAGTTTGTTTTAAGATACTACGCATGAAAAACTGGATTTTATCGTTTACTTTTAAAATGAACTTTAACTCGAAATTTGTTACTAAATACATGTAATTCTCGAATTGGATTTTTCAAACACTTGTTTTGTCTTTACTTCAAGCACGGAAACACTTTTGCCCTATAAAAATCCGGAAAATTCCCTGCTTGCTACTCCCCAATTGGGTAATATTTTGTCTAGTGTGGTGTTTCGCTTAACATCATTTTTAGCAAAAATTATCATGCAACCAAAATTGAGACGCACAAAATTCTGTATAAAATAGAATTTTCAGAATTTACTTCAGAGGATAGTAAGAAAATTTTGAATTTTTTAAAACAAAACGCATTACAGTTTTCTGGAAGTGATCTTCATTTCATTTCTAACAGATTCTGAAAAACTTCATTTAAACAAAAGTATGGGGATACTCAAATGTACATACAGTCGACTCTCGATAAATTGAAACTCAAGGGACCAGAGAAGGACCAGAGAAAATTTTCAAATTACCATTAATTATTACCAAATTATCGAGAGATTCAAATTAACGAGTGTTCAAATTTTCGAGAGTCGACTGTATATCTGCAAAATTTCAGTTTCCCCAAACTTTTTGTAAATGTGAACCATATTTTCGGTTCTATTTCCGAAGTAATTTTAAAATCCCTAAAAATAATATTAGTAAGCGAGCTACATACGAAAAACAACGGGTGCGGGGGGGGGGGACTCGACAGAGGATTTTAGGGTACTATGATTCATTCGGATACTTAAATACACATGCCTACTAAATTTCAGCTTGCCAGGATTTTTTGAAGTTTTTGAGCTACATAGCGGGGGTAGCCATTTTTATGGTTGCTACTTCAGAAAATTTTGATGTCCTTGTAGATTTTCGTTTTACCTTGTTATACATTGATACACTTTTACGTAGTGCATCTTTAATAATATTAGTATTACAGGCGTGGGCTCAGATAAATTATTGAACTGCTACTTGTTCAAAATCAGTTATGAAACTTGTGGAAAGCCGATCGTAGAATTGTTTGCTCATTATAATTTACCAAGATGAAACAATTAATTTTAAGAGCAATTAGCAAATAAATAATATCTATCGAACTACGTTTATTGCGTTTTTGAAAATAATTTCACTGGAAAGGCAGTGATACTCGTAACAATGGGCTGCGGTAAAATTTTAATAACATCAGTGGTGGTTCGGTTTAGGACATCTCGCTGTCGCCATTGTTATCGTCATTCTGACATCGACGGTTTTTTTATTTAATTGTTTATTTGCAACTAAATTATTTATCAATCAGTAAATTATTTATTAATAACTAAATTGTTTATTTCTTATTTAACACTTCGTAACATAAAATAAAGGTGGAAATATTGATGACAACTCCGATAATTATCCAAGTCAAATTAAATTCGAACAAAGAAGTTTTAGCATTACCATAACACTACAGTTTCAAGAATAAGTCCCTTTCAAAAATAATGTATAAGGAAAAGTCAAAAACTTAAACTGTATGCAAACCGGGGGACTGGGTTATGGGGTTCAAGAGAAGTAATAAAAGACATTGATAATGGAGATAGAATATACAAGAGATGAATTTTGTAGGTACTTTCGAGTTTATACAAATTTGAAGACTTGAAAATTTTCTTCGCATGTACCTGGAGGGTATACCATACCCCCCAGACCCCCCGGTCAGGGTTGAATTTTTCTGTTCGGAAAAAATTTAAATCAATCAAGACAAATTTACCTTTACTATTACCTTAGTATTTTTTTTGTCCAGCCCTATTCTAGGTTGATTCTTTAGAAAATAAGCATTTTAACTCCGAGCAATAACCGTCATAAACATATCTGAAATGTTAATTGGATCTTTAAGGTTTGTTCATTACCGTATGATGAGATAAACGACTCAGGGATGTAACGTATCCACAACCGTGCCACTTCAACGTGAGTCTGGTTTTTTGAAATATAGATGGCAGCGGTATTCGGGTGGGCGAAGGCGGTAGGTGAGAAATTACGTTATGAACGTAGAATTAGAGCCAGGCCCGAAGCGTCATGTATTTCAAACCAAAATTTGGCTTTGGTTGAAAAAATACTCTTTAGCCAAACTCTAACAATGACCTTGATCAAAAATATTCTGGCACCGCCACTGTGCAAACCACGAATGACATTGCACCTAAAAACAAAATTTTCAGTTCACGAAGTGGTTACTCGATGAATTTTCTAACGGCTAGTAATGAATTTATCAGATAGTAAAGGATTATTACTAAACGGGGTCGAGCTCGACATATGAGCACTTCTCGTATTATCCGCTTGGAAACTTAGGTAATTATTAATACCTTAGTTCCCACTATTTTACAGGTTAGTAATCGATCAATAACCAACTAATTCTGAATAAAATGTAAAATACCCGGTTCCATTTCGAGCTAAAATCTTTATTCTGTTCCTCATGTATACGTAAAAACATTTCTAACCCATATTAAATGCATGGAACAGAATGGGTCACGATGCTTCTATCAAGAACTAAAATCAACTGAAGAAAGAGATATCTTAGTATATAAGTTAGATCATCATGCTGACTCAGATAAAGCAGAATACTGGTATTATACAAGGGAATTACATTTATAGGGATTGTAAAGTTATCGCCAAGTTGGATAAACTTACAAGAGTATTTTCTGCCACATAATTTGCGCAAATAGTATATAGTAAGAGAATAATGCTCTAAACTAAATGTCAAGAGAGCCTTAGTTGGTCAAAATTATCTCACCATTAACCCTTTGGTGGGCGACTGGAAGACGTATTCCCAAAAGATAAGCAATTAAAAATAAGTTACTGGTAGTAATTTTTCTCACTTGGTTATTTTTCTGTCCTTTAGCATAATGTCCACTGATTAGGTTCTTAAATTTATAGCTTATAGATAAATTAAAAGCTAGAAATCTACACTAATTTTAAAATGTAATTTTTCAGATTTGTTTTCATTTAGTCGAAATTATAGTGAGAAGATTTTAGATTTTCATGTAAAATTTTGGGTTATACAGATCAACTGCATTAGGGTAGGGGAAATACAACTACGTAATTATACCTATATATTTACATACATGTTATATTTCCCTTCCTTTGATCACCGGTAATTCTAAATCTAAATTTTCTAATATCACTCGAATCCATGTGATACCAAAATTAAAGTATTTTTAAAACGATTCATTCTGAAGTAAAGAAAATTAAAGTGCATAATGCATTTTTGAAAGACATAATGTACATCGTGTTCATTTTAAAATCTTTTACGCTTCGTATCTTGGGAACCAGATGAGATACTAAGATGTGGTGAGTTTCTTTTCTTATCTCGATTACTCGTCATTCTAACTTTTCAATCCCGGTGATTTAGATAAATTAGATTTGAAAACCAATTATTATTTTAATTTATTCCACTATAGCATATTAAAAGCACGAAAAAAGACTTTTAAACAGAATTTTTTAGGAACTTTGATTTGAGTTATTAATCACAATGGATTGAGTCAGATTAATTAAAATTATGAAGTTGGGTGGTTAGGGGTTAAATATAAAATTTTGATAAGTATTTAGTCTGATTTCCTACTCCTTACCGATCCCTATCAATCGGTTGACCTTTTTTTCTGATATTAATATTTTGTTTGGTTCAGCAAATATTGAGCGTCATTCGTAGTTGCATGGACATATAATACCAAATGTTTATTCCATAAAAATTAATACAATTGAACTTTTCCAAAAACTGGATATATAAAGAAAGTGATGGAATGAGTGAAGAAATTAATTATATTACTTACTATTAAATTAAAATAGTACATACAATAATTGAGTGTTATTGAAGATTTAGTTAAGATATCTTTGTACCAAATAATCCGGACAGACAGATGGATAACACGTCAATATTAAAAAGTACGAGGAAATCCTACTTGAACCTTCTTTGTAGTAATTTAAAATTTTGAAAATTATTAATAATTTACTGTTTCATGACTTTTCATTAATCCTGAAAATGGAAATTAAAAAAGTAATATACTGTTAGGGTATTTGAATGTAATCCGGATCTTATTGTGCCTTCGTCAGTGAATTTAATGTACATATACATATCTGACCATAACAACTGTCACCCAACATTGATACCTAGCCAAGCATTCAATTTTGGGACTCACTAAAAGATACAAATCAAATGTAGTCAAATGTAAGAGTTTTTTTTGTTATTAACTATGTTATCAACTTTATGTTGTAACAAACTTATAAATATATTTAACCAAAATTAATGGATGAAGAAAAAAACCTTAAAAGAAAGTTTATTCCTGAAATGATAAAAAAAAGTTTGTATAATGCTGTACTCCATATTCTATAATGGTCAGTAAACTATAAGTGATGTTCAATATGCGACAGAATTGTGGCCAATCAATAGACAAGAACTGGGTTATTTCCACGCTATTAAACGTTATTTACAGTTAAACCCAGTTTTAGCTTTAAAACTTTACCGTATCCCTTTCTAAAAATGGAAGTGTTTTTGCAAACATTTCATTTTAGGATTTAGAAAACTATCGAGTCGCATAAGGTTTAATAAGTCTATTTACATACCCAACTATAAATATCAAAGTTTTAAAAAGTCCTACTTCATTTTGAGAGTTTATTTATATTGAATCTCAGAAGTAAATTTTAAGTCTACTTCATAAAAATTTAAGATGCCTTTTTAAATAATACACTATACGAGAAATAATATTCGTTGCTATAAAACCAAGTTTAATAATACTGTTTTCCATATCCAACAAATTATCTTAATGATGAGCTATAGAAAATAAATAATGGAAGAATTTGATAAATAAACGGAAACTTAGTATTGAATTAAAAACTAAACGAGTTGGCTAGAAGCCAACTTGATTGAAAATAATCACTTAAATGTTTATATAAAAATGTCACAAATGCTGATTTATCTGTCTCTATTGTGTACTATTTTAAAATCGATATTTTTAATATCAAATTAACCAAACTTGCTCAGAATTTTCATTATTGCGGAGTTCTACTGCAACTTGAATTTTTTTTACGACGAGTAAGTTATTGATTAGGTATACAAAAACTTGTTAAAAAATTAAATTTAATTAAGTAGTCAAATAAACCCAATCCCAATTTAATTTTATCTTATCGCTTTTCTGAATGAACATCTGCTTTTTTAGTAATCAAGAGCATGTGCTTAAAACAGCTCACAATAAAACTAAGCAGCTTATCATAAATAAAGTTGATATAATCTTCTTTTCTTCTTAATAGATTATTTTTTTAGATTTAACCGTCTTGCAATGCTGAGAAAACTCTGCTTTTCCTATATTTCTTACCTAAAATTGAATAATACCGTTTCAACATTTGGTATTAGGATAATGTAGATTTTCCTTCGCTACTATTATCGCTATGTGTGTAAATTATATCCATTATGAAATTACTATTACACATGTAGACATAGAGTTAGGTTGCTTAGGTACCACTTAATATGTGGCACATAAATTTCAAATTTCACAGTGATGTATGTATAATATTATGTTCAAATAGTATTATTGAAGGAAATTTCAAGTTAATTAAATTTGAATTAAATAGAATACCAAACACTTTTTGAAGTATATGGAAATATATTAAATTCTATATATTTGAGAAGCAAGATGATAGAGCACTCCTTTCAAAAAGAATATTCTATATGTGTCCTCACACTATACAATGTTTTATTATTGTAATTTAAGTAGACGGATATCACTTGAACCGGTATCCATTAAGCTTTAAAAATTATATTATTGAGCGACGACGGTTGTTTATATTTGTTAACTATATGTATAATATAGATGCTCGATAAATTGAACTTCTATATTATTCAAATATTTATATCAGAATCCATTAATATAAACACACAGATACTTACGATATAATTTAATAGTTCCATCGGTGTCCCCAAGTGAATTTTTTGAAACGCATTTGTACGAACCATAATCTGTAGGTCCGACACTTCTAATGGTAAGTCTCATATGAACTTTGTAAGCGTTATCCACCATAATTGGTTCGTATTTGGCTCCTAAGCAGAAAGTAAACTTACTTTAAAAACCAGTAGTGAAACTTGTGCAATAAAGTAAAAAATATGAGTATTACCAAAATTAACTGGGTTCGTAAACTCAAAACCGTATATTAAATGAGATTAAAATTGCATAAACTTTGCTTCCTAGTTTGACAGGTACGCTACTACTATAAGTTATTTTCCAACTACATTTCCTAAGTATAGTGTACCAAACTTTCATAATTTGTTGTGGAAGTTGCTATTTGTGATTATTAACGCAGGGTAAAAGTAAATACCTATTTGGTATTAAAAATGTTAGTAATAGTTACCAATTATAATACGGTTTTCGAAAGAAAGTGAATAATGGGTTAACATCGTCGTTGCTTCGTAATAGCAAGACATCAGAAGATTGCTACTGCGACACGTTAGGAATCCCAATGTTATAAACTGCTCCCGCTTTTTATATGCCGTTCGGTTTTGGAGTACCGTGTATGAATTGTTCATTAGTGACGATGCCGAATGCCCCAATCATACAATTTTTTGAAATATTCATGACATCACGTGCATTATATCTTAGAATTCAAGCTGCTAGCGACATTTTTATCATCAAATTGTGCTTTACTTTGACAATTGCCATAATCTACAAGACCATTGAGTCTTGTTATTATAATACATAAAATTTTATTTACAATTTTAAGTTAGCTTTCTAAAGAGTTTTAAAATTAGATGCTTAAAATGCTTTAAGAATTACATTTCCTGGGAGATTTATATCCCGCAGTGTATTTATAAAAATAAGTGTGATTAATGGAACAGATTTACAATTGTATTTTAACGGTTTTTAATAAAATATGTATACGACTAACAAAAATTATTAAGCCAGGTTTTTTCCAGGTGTTTGGATCCATTTGTTGTTTATTCGTTTTCCAGGAGCTTAGGTTTTAATTTTTCTGTATTGTAGACATATACGTACATTGGAAATGATAGCAGATGAGAATTTTACTGAAGCCCAGTTTGGTTCTAGAAGAAATATTTGTGTTTGAGAAGAAATTATTGCATTAAGAACAATAATACCTATAGAATGAACGTGAAATTAAAACCGAGGTAAACAAATTGTTGTCATTTTCTTCAGTATAAGGTAAAAAGTTTAATAACGAAAGGTGGATGAAGCGATAGTAGGTTAAGCCAAGGCTTCTATAATGCTAGAAACTAATAACTGGTAACAGAATCCAGATATAAACAAAAACTGTTTATAGAAAGATATCGATAATTTATAGAGCCACTTTCTATTTATTATGCTTTTATTACGTCTATAATAACTCCATATTCAGGAGTGTATTTATATTATGCGTTTGAGACTGGATCATTATCAAGGTGTGCAGAAGAAGATTAGAAGCTTTTAGCAATATTATAAAAGAATTCTGAACATCGGTTACATAGAGAAGAAGACAAAAGAAGAGATGTGGTGTTGGAGGAGTATAAAACAACGTGGAATATATTGCTATGTAATTTTTGATACAGGACCAGAACAAAATATATTTTGTAAAAAGTTTGTTTTAGAGATTTTGTTTTAAATTGGGAAATTGGGAAAATTAATTTTCAATTGTTACAACATCACATATATTTTAGATAATTTTGTTATTTGGTATTATGTTGGAAATTTATTTATTATGTAAGACGAACGATGAATGTTTTTTTTAGTGAGGATTGGGTTTAATAAAGTTTTTAAAAAATTTAAACATTGTAGATTTAATAAATGAAAAATGGTAACTAAATTTGAGTAACAATGTATTAGAATAACAAAACTAAGAATTGAAGTTATTTTGAACCGAAAAATTGTTTGATTAAGTGGAGCAACGTTAGGTTACACTTCCCGAATTTTATTTTAAAATTATATTATTTTAACAGTTAATCAACACAGTGAAGAGGCAAAATTTATCAACGAGAATATAAATCCATGAGACATTTTACGTCTTTCGGAGGACGTGATCCTGTGTAAAGTTACGCTATTCCAACTGTTCTTTGTTAAGGTAAATTTATTATCACTAGACTACAGAGGAGGCACTAATTTGACCGGGTACTTTCAATGCAATCCACTTGATTGCGAAAGTAATCTTATGCATTGCTTTCCGTCAGTTAGCGATAGGGTGATATCCGACGAAGTGTAATTTGTCTATGGTACAAATTCACATACTCCAAAAGGCCACCGCTGGAAGGGGAGCGATAGCAGTAAAGGCATAAATTCTTGTTCAGGTAGTTAATGGAAGACTCTCTGCCGGGTAGTTGATAAAGATTGTCGTTGCCATGAAGTTTAACGAGGAGTCTCATGTGGGACGTTAACGGAAATTCTTTGTCCGGACGTTCAGTAAAGATTCTGTTGAAAATTAAGCGGGATTTCCGTTATTAACGAAAGTTAAGTTAAGAAAAGGAAGTTTCAGAGGATTCTCTGCCGGAAAGTTGAGTAAAGATTGCCTTTCACGGAGTTAAGCGGGATTCTCATTCGGGAAGCACAGGGAAGCACAAGGAAGGTACTTCCTAGGGGAAGTATATATCTAAATATAAATAAATAAAGATTTTGAAGAATTTCAAGCAGATGTTAATAAATAACAGTTAAGTAAATTGAAGTCCTTAATGACTAATAGTAAAGAGGAGAATCGAGGTATTGGAGAAAAATTTAATGGAAAACGCAATCAAAGTAAATTAAAAATTATGACAAAACCACAGATCGGGAATCCAAAAGTAAAGCTGGTTGTGAAGCAGCCAGAAAACCACCTAAATACAAAATATTTTCCATCAGAATTAAAAATTTAATAAACAAAAATAAAATTGAAAATTTAAAAAAATTGGAACGCAATCATAAGAATTACAAGGATAGATTAAATTAAAATAAACTCAATTGTGATATAGTGAGATCTGTATGTAGAAGACCTCAAATGAGTTGGGCAGACCAAAATAGATTATTATATCAGATGATTGCAAGAAATGGAACAATAAAAGGAGGCTTGGTCCTACCTAGGCAGATATCCACTAAACGGTGATGTCTATGCGATATCGCATTCATAATTATTTGTGATGCAGATGTGGTATCACAAGATATATGTATTGGTGTGATATCCTTGAGGTGCGTTTTATCACCAAGTGATATACCGATATGCTCGCGATATCATTATGTGATGTCACCACTAAAATTAATTTGAAAACTTGTGATCATTTCATTGTCTTTCAATGTCTCGCCAAGTGACACCGACGTTCTGCCAAGGGACGAAATTGCTGATTTATTCACTGCGATATAATGTTATTATATCTCCATTATTTAGTTTTGTGATATTATTATGAACGAATTATTAGCTCATATTTATTTTTAATTATGCCAATACTGTAGAAAAATTAAAATACTTTTATTTTCTAATTGAAAGTAATATATAAATAAAATACTATGTGCAGTTGAATTTGACTTGCGTAGCTAGTGTGGTTGAATGGTACAAGGAGACGATTATTAGCTGAAGATAATTATAAATCAATATTGATTCGCATCCTGCTTTAAACAAAGTTCCTTAATAGTATATTAATTGTATTACAATCATGTAGTTTTAAAGAGAAATAATTAGCAAATAAGTAAGGGTTTATTGCAAACAATTTATTAAAAATTATTCAAATTACGTAATCTAAAATGAAATAGTCAGTTCGCGAAGTGGTCACTTGACGAACCTTCTAGAGATTGGGAAGTAATTATTATAGGTCATCGGAAGGTTGGAAAGACCACTTTTAAAGTGTTGTAAAGTTAGGTAGTTAATAATAATTTGTTTCCCAACTTATATAGTACAGTTTAGTAATGGTTTAATTATTACTAACTGATTGTGAATAAAATAATATGTTATGAAATTTTCTGATGATTTATTTCCAAACCAGTCTAAAATTGCAGAATTGACGTGAGTTAAATTAATAATCATAATATAATTATACACAATATTCGACAAATCCATTTTATTACTTTCTGATATTTTCTCAGTTAACGAGTAATAACCTAATAACTTTTATTAAAAATTTTGTTTATCGTTATACCTATAAAGTCCAGTGATAAGATAGTTTTTCGTTGAAATAGCTCGAAAATGCGATTTCTTTAGCTTAAGCCCTTCAGTTAGACATCAGAAAACAGTCCCTATGCTTTTGATATTAGGTTTGAACCGGATTAATGGTAATTGCCAAATTAACATGGGCCGTTAAGGCTTATCGCTCAGAACAAAATTTTCGTCTCACACATAGGCGACGCCATACCGTGTTCCATTCTAGGGAATTTTATACAGGTACCACTGTTCCGATTATTCAGTTGTATTTATTGTTGTTTTGACACGTGAGATAACCTATACATATTATTTACCGTAATTTTTCCAATGCTTTATATTTTCCGATTTTTAACGAACGATTAATAACGCCTCAGTGTTTTCTACCCAATTATAAAATATCAAACAAACGAAAGTATTTAAGAATAACGTTTCTTGAAAACTCAAATTTTCTTTAAAAATTAAAAATACATTTTGCAATATTTGAAATACCAAATGCATAATATAATATTTGTCAATCATTAAATTTATACAATTAAGTATTAAATAATATTTACTGACGTTCAAATGAAAGTTTTAAATTTAAATCGCGCGTAAAAATCAAAGAATTATATCAATCAATAGCAGCAGGAACACAGTATGGCGTTCTCCTATATAAGGCCATAATTTTTACATGAATTAGTTATCCACATTTATTTAAGAGGTACTTGCCCAAAACTCCCAAAGTCGTGAATTGGTAATTTCAAATGCATCCTATTTTCAAAATAAATTAAACCAAATAAAATTCTGAGCATAAACTAAACTAAAAAATATTAATTCCAGCTTACGTATATAGATTCCGAGATACAGCCCAGAGAGCCTTTAGGCCGCATAATTAAACCAAACCGGCCTTTAGGCCGCACAACCTGGACGGCTAAGTAATATTAATAAACATCTGCCTTAGATCCCTAATACCCACTCATTCATACATTCATTCATCACGATATCTTGCAAACCCCGCTACACAGAAAGCTGAAATTTTCAAAGGATTGTTGCTTATATATAATATATTATGTAATTAAAATAAAAAAAAAGCGAAACCGCGAAATTTTATTGTTATTTCTAAACGCGAAAAAACCACATTGCATATTTGATCTATAGTATCTTATAACAATAGAAACATATAATTACGTCCAGTGTGGTCTTTTAGCCACACGACTTTGGAAATCACGTATTAGACGACTAAAGACCTACTAGTTAGTCTACTTATAATTATCAATAAAAAGCAAATTTGGTGGATGAGTAATGTTTTTGTTCGGCGACTACAATTTGCCGCGATTTGTCGAACTCTAATATGTAAACTCATATCACTCATATCAATAAGATCTTTGGCGATTAGTTAATAAAACTTAAGTTAAAAGTCCTAAAAGCAACTGATAAAGAGTTAAAATTGAAAAATAAAAATTAATTATCTGCATCTTGCAAAATTTCCTTTTTGTGGTATTCAAAAAGAACTGAAAAAATTATCCTGAATCGTTTGTTTCTTCTCATTAACAGCCGACTTATTTTACTTAAATTCCTTTTACTAATCGCCAAAGATGTAGCATATTAATTCATAATAATTTATTGAATGTGAGCCTGCAAATTTTTAAAATTGTAAAAAGTTTTATTTTAGATTTCTAGCAATTAAACGATCTTTAATTAAAATCGATATTAATTAGGTATTTATTTGAAGCAAATAATTGCTTAAAATTCACTTAGTATTAATTCAATCGCAAGGATGTCGCAATTTCATCACAAAATATTACGTAGATGTTGCAAAACTCTTAAGAAAATGTCCCAATGCGATATCATTGAGGCGAAGAATAATGCACTTTTGTGACATGTTTGAAACAGTCATAGTGATATCCCTTTGTCACAAATTTTTGTCACCCCGAAATCACTGCCTTGACTGAATGCTTTATTTTAATGTTTGATAGAAACTTCTGCAGAATTTTATATGACCTTTCGTGATTACAAAATGTCTCAATTATTCAATTAAGTAATTTTATAAAATACATGAAAGCAATCTTAAAATAGGAATATCCCAAATACTGCCAAATTGTAATGCATTCTGCCACTTTTTTTTAATTATAAAACGCATAATATGTTATGCAAGAATTATTTTTTGAATGTGTAACATTGGCCTTAGGTAAATAAACAATTACCACCATAAAAATCTAGAGAGCATATATACAATCAAATAAAAAATTAACAAGTAGGCCTATATGTGTTTGTGTACATATCTACATGAAAAACCAATAATTGTCTGTATGAAAAAGTTTGTTAAGCTTAATGTTGAAAGTTTGAAGAGCAAGTATATTTTTCAACAAATAAAGTTCTGTGTAGAGTTTGTTTAATTAATGAAGTAGTTCATAAAGTACATTAATAAAAATAAGTTATATGTCCGTAAAGCTCATTATTATTAAATTTTTAAATTTATTTAGCTGTAAAAAAAGTTACAATTAATTTACATAAAGGTGTGCGGCAAAAATGTGTTGTATAATTAAAACTTAAAGTTTTTAAAAGTGTTAAACATTTAATACGTGCAATTAATTTTTTTAAAAACTTGTTAACTACTTAGTAAATGGGTAATTAAATTCTTAACAACCCTTTGCAGTACTTGGTTCTTTTATAACCAAATCCTAAAAGAACAAGAAAACGAAAGTTTTAGTTAGATTTTACAGTTTAGCAGTAAATAAAGCTACCCTTATATTTTATTACTTTACAAAAGTAAAGACAATGCCTTCAGAATAAAATGCGTGGGTTTTCAGCAAAACGTAAAACGCTTATTAAATTGAGGTACAACCGTATTTTTTGGTAAAATATTCGTACCAATTTGTTATTTAATCAAAATAAAAAAGGGTTCAAACAACACACTAAAATCGTGAATTGTATCTTATTTGGTATTTAAAAATTAATATACTTTTATATTAGTTCTCATTGTATCCAGTGAATTCTAACCTGGAACCTTCATGAAAATTCTTTAGAACTGTTTTAATATTTCAATGAAAACGGTACAATTTAAAAATTTAATATTTGCTATGATTTATTTATAGCTTTTTCAATTTTTACAAAAGATTATTACTTGAAAATCTGAGAAAAACAGTAACCGTTCTGTACGACGACAAGATGATATCAACGATGTGCTATAAGTAATCTAAAAATTAAGCCACGCTTTCGTATACTCATGGGTATTATATTTTGGTTGTTTTATAATATACAACCAAGTGTGACGTCAAAATTTGTAATATATTGCACTTTATTCTTTTTTTGCGAAAAAATCGATAAAAACATGATATAGCTCAGTTGAGAAGAAAATATTTAGTTTTATTGTAAATAATCTTACCTTGTGAAATTATAATTCCATTATCTTTAGTCCAATAGTTAATTGATTTGGGGTAAGCTTCAGAGTGACAATCTAAAGTAATTTCTTGTCCTTCGTACGCTCCAACGAGTTGATTTTGAATCCATATCATGGGAGGAACTAATGAAAATAAGGTGAACATGGACAGTGAAACTATGAGAAAAACTTACAGTGAACTATAAGCATTATCCTTTTGCTAACCGAAGGAGGAACTCCGTTTGAAGCTATGCATAAATAAGGTCCCATAAAAAGTCTGTTAACCTTACTTATGTTAAACGTGCTTCCATCTACGCTAGGGACTGTAACAAAAACAGTTTAAATTAGCTAATTTAGTATACTGTTAGACAATTGTACATGTTCATTCCATAAACCGTTCTTAATTTAACAAATCTGTGTTTAAAAGGTAGAAATCGACATTAATGAATAAAGCGATAGTGTCATTTTGATACACGACCATGTGTGTAATTGGAAGAGAGGAAACACGCACAAAAAGCACGCAACTCTTCTACACGCAACCAAGAAGTGTTAAAATATTATCTTGTTATCTCTATGAGTATTAAGAAATAAATTACAACGATAAATTAAATCCAAATTTAAATTTTAATTATTGAGTTCCTTTTCAAATCGTGAATAAGCCGTCCAGTTGGAAATATGGATTCGATACCAATCTTTATCGATAAATGTATTTCTGTATTTCTATTTGATACAAACTCGTATTTATGACTCATTTAAGCAGTAAAATTGCCAGGCGTGCTATCTAAGCACTTCATTAACGTGCAAAGGGTAAGAGTGGTGTTGTTAAGTTATGGCGTTTGCGATTATCGGAAATCTTAATGAATGCTTTAAACAATGACCTGTCTGGTAACAACACCAAATATAGAGTTAATATTGTATCCGCAGTCCACAAGAATTAAATGTAAATTGTAAAACAAAGTGTTACAAGGGATCGTTGGAGGCGGTCTACCGGAACTTTTAACTTACCAAAAACGCAGGTGGTAAATCATCAAATTTGTTATTCCAAAATATTTAATCTTTCTTAATTTCAGAATGTTATTTAGCTAACATATAATTAAAGACAAAAATTCCTTTTTCGTGTTTTCACACAACAATAATTATTACTACTGTTTCTACATCCAAGTGCAAAATAATTAAATTAGCATAATCACAATGTAATTGGAAATTGTAATCAGCTATAATATTATTTGTTTCATAATATTTAACCATCCAATTGGCTAAGAGCTTACCGCTTTGATCCTTTTGAAGTCGAGTCAACCATTAACATCACCCGAATATTCGTTAAGAGCATTCAGTATGCGAACGATGCATCACTGGCTAAAAGCTCCAATTCAACTAAATGGGCTATTTATAAAATTGTTATTTGTTGCATTTGAGATTTGAATTCCATTAAAAATTTAATAAAATTTTTTTTTAGTACACAACCTTCTGGCTTAAACCAAAATGAAACCAGTAGATTTTTTGCTATCTCCAGCATTTATATAAAACCGCTACGTCTTTTAATTTATAGACAGCTAAATTTTAAAAATGTAAATTATGCAATTAAAAAAATGGTTATAATGTATATCGAAAGAAGAACCGGAAATTTTTTAAATATGTAAATTTATGTGGCGAATGTTTATTAGCCTTCATTTTTTCAGGAGTAAGTAACGTGTATATACGTGCACAGAATATATGTCAGATTAAAAATAAACAATACAATTATTTATTTTTTATTTTAAGATTTATAAAAATGCTATTTACCTTCTTGTCCATTCCCCAACGAGATGGGATCGCCTGATTCCCGTCTCCAAGTAATAATAGGTTCGGGGGACCCTGTAGCAGCACATCTAAAACTTACATTCGACCCTTCTCGTACTACCATATCAGTGCTGGTTGGATAGTCTAATATATCTGGTGGCACTGGGAAGAAAAAATTAACAATGTTAGACCATTAAATATATTGCAGTTCAGAAACACCGAAAACGGAAAATAACAAATGACAATTTTTTTTCCAGTTTTTCAATACGATTTCTATGTTTCAATTTATTTACATAATTTATCATTGAAAATTATTTGCTTTGCTTAATTTTTTTAAATGTACAGTAATAAATCTCTTGAATAAGAGCTTGGACAGATTTTTTACTAATAAAAATTCGAGTCGAAAACGAATTAAACGAATAACTAGATATTGAATGATACTTACAGTTTTTTTTGTAGCTTTATTGCTAAAATTTTAGTTTTCATGCTTCAAAAGACGTTCGATAAAATTTTGTTGTCAGATATACCTATATATGTAACTAAACATCAAAGCTAACTTGTAGATAAAGGAATCAAATTGAACACATTCAGAAAGCAATATTTCTTCAAATGTTGTTTTACACATAGGTACGTAAATTTGAATGTTTTATTAAAAAAATTGTAAGGAAAACCATCTATATTTTTCTTGTAGGGATACCGGGAGAAGCCATTGAACATAAAAATGTTAAACCAATTTAAGTAGAAATACGCGCATTTCTTTAAACTAATAATTTTACGGTAAAAGCGTCAGGTATTTTTTGTACAGAGTTGTTCCTTTTTTAACGTGTCGAACAATAATATTTACTATAAGGATATTTGAAAAAAAAATCAGTGCTTTTACGCACTGTGGCAGGAAAACAATGTTGACGTAGTTTAACTGGGGAGAACGACGCTTGCAATGTATCATTAATTTTATTTTATTTAATTGCTTCGTGTCAATTTAATTAGTGTTACAGGTAATTGTTAGTGATATTATCGCCAGGAAATGCGTTAAATAATTTACGACATAAAAAATTGGATTTTTGACAAGATTTATTTATATCACCTTTGCGTGCCATTCAATTAAAAGTTATTGATTTTTATTATTTCTAAACTTTGCAACATACTTTCTTTATCAGAAATAATGTAATTCGCCAATTTTACGGTAGTTAATATTTTTGGAAAATTTTAGTTACATTAGGTTTTCGATTTAATGAATGTTTTACAATACTTTGCGTAAAATATTCTGGAGAAGCAATAAAGTTCATAATTTAAGAGCTACACATAATTATAACATATACATTATAGATAATATTCATTTAGTATGGAGCTTTACTCAACTAATTTAATAACCAGAAGGAAGTAAACCTACAAACTGTAAATTAAACATTTTAAGTTTCAGCTTTACATTTTAAGATATTTAAAACATGATATAGCTTAATTTGTTTACAAAGTTATATATAAGTATTCAAAGTATTGATTTATTTTATGATGTTGTTAATTTCATCCCTAACTTACAAAACTTAAATCCTAGACAAGTATACTATAGCGATTAATTTCGACTTGAAAATTTCTAAGAGTTCCAAGTTATTGTATGTCATAAAATATATAATGTAGTATAAAATCGTATGGCTAGTTTTATCAGTAAAATAAACTTGAATAAAAATTGTTTCTTCACTGGATAGTTTACTTGTTTTGGGCAACTTTATTACTTACCAACAACATCCAAGTATCCAACTTGACTTTTCATGGGATCTGTGTTAATTTGGCACATATACCATCCTCGATCAGATTCTCTCACATCTCGTATATGCAAGTACCAAGTTCGATGTTCGCTGTGTGTAACAGCAATTCGATGATTCTTCGTGATTACATGACTGTGAATCGTTAAAATTGTCTGCGTATCAACTCGTAACCATGCCACCTACAATTATACATATAATTAAACTTTCAAAATCTACTGAAACATTTTTATTAGTTTAATACGAAGACACTCTTGTTAGCTACGTAGTACATATCCAATTATAACGTTTAAACTTTCAGAAAGTTAATTTAGTTTCAAATTTCTCACTAGAAAAATTTCTTTATTTTCTTTAACAGACTAATATAGTAATTTACTATTATGCTTAACATCATGATAAGAAAATCATGCCAAAAAGTTTCACGATAACATTTTACTCATAAAAAATACAGAACTAATGTATGTTCACGTGAATAAAGAATTCCATTACAATTTCTGAATAAAAGAATCTACAATCCCGGTTGATCTCGAGAAATGCCCATGCCGAATTCCTTTCTCAATTTACCTCCTAGTCAAAGTAACTTCTAATAAAGGGAAAATTTAATGACCGGTTTGAAATAATTATGTAAATCAGGTTTACAACATGTAAACTCGGTTTATATTTTATCTGTTTGCACAAGAAGGATTACGACATTGTGATTTCCATCACAAAGTTTTACGTAAACCTGATATAAATAGAGTTCATGAAAGGTTATATATTAAATTTATGAATGTCAATTCAAGTATGAAGCGTTAGGAACGCTTATAACGCTTATATACGGATTTGTTGAGCGTAAATCTACAATTATAGATGTAGACTGCTTCGCTCCTTGCTTTTAGCATATTTTCGGAGCAATATGTCAGATTGTTATAAACTTCCTGTTAAAATCATAAAATATACATTACTAAAATATGCAAGCCAACATTAATACAAACTGCAGCACACAAAGTAATAATAATTGGGAAAGGAAGTTTGTTGTTTATAATCAGTAAATTTACTGAAGATGTGCGAAAACAACTAAATCGGTCGCCAATAAAATGAATTTTTAGAGCTTGCTTTATTGGTCCTACAATAATTATAATATATTTATATTCAAGGTTCTAATCTAGGCCCTCTGTTGTTTCTGTCTTTTATTTGCGATATATTAAACGCGGTGCTGGCGCGGCGGCATATCCTATGCTACTTGACGCAGACGACTTGAAGGATTATCAATATGTATCAGTAATAATTGATTATATAAAATTTTAAAAAGCAATAAACTTGATAGAACGTTGGTTAATCTTTAACAAAGTAAAATGAAAACTAAGCAAATGTAACGTGTTGGTATAGTCAAGAAAGTCAATAACCATCACATGTTCATACAAAATAGGGAGAGATAAAACTGTTATCAAATGCAATGAATGTTAAGACTATCCAATGTAGTTTTGGAGACCATATAGAACGTCATAGCCAATAAAACTCTGCAAACCCTTGCGTTTATATTTAGCAATTGGAAAAATTTCTTAAATTTAAACACAGCTACAGTAACATTCTAAATATAATATTGATAATGAAAGCGAAGTGCTATTATAATTTTTAAGAAGGAATCCTCTAGTGCTTAAAACTAAGCATATTATAAAATTTTCGAGAATAATATGGATCTCTTGTATTATGGTACTTAATTTACAATCAACAGGTTAAATTGGATGCAACACAACGTCCAATTTTGAAATACCAAAGACCAAATGGTATAATAATAATATTATCCTATGAAAGGGTTTGGCCAGTATATTTTTATAAGTATTTGTATGCTACTATAACGAAATAAATGATATACAATTTTAGTGCGAAGAAGTACCTAAGAAGAAATTGTTTATAGTAATCAATGTAATGAAATACTAGCAAAATTTAAGCTTCGCCTCCAGAGCTGCAGGTGGTAGAGCTCGTACCAAAGTTCAAAAGTTATACAATCATCGGCGCAAAAACGAAAACGCGTCCAAATACTAAAAAGCCCAACTAGAAAACATTCGTTGAATGTTTGATTTCGTTAACAATCAGCCTTCTTTAAGGCTATTTTAGCCTTATTCACATGTTTTAAATTTTCGCGCCAAGCTAATGTTTTTACGTAACATTTATATGTATGTATTTCGCCCTCTTGGCTCCTCCTCGCGCATTTTAGGGCTTTTGACAAAAAAAATCACCTCTAACAATAACTGATACCACATTGAAATATTATGCAAAAATGTCTTAACATTATGAGCTTCAAAATTAAGGATATATAAAGTTTCTGTGATATACATATATATGCATTCCATATTGTGGGCTTACAAGTAAAAAGCACTAAGTCCAAAATGAAAGTTTTGAGTAATCTGAAGTTAAAAGTTTGCATGCATTTTAAAATATTAATTATCAACTACTTTAGTGCTTTCTGACATTGCTATATTTCACATTCTACATAATAAGATATGACTTGGTGTGTTCTTGCAGTGCGAAGGTCATCAAAATTTATATCCACGAGCACTTAAAACAAAATTAAATTTTTGACTTAGTGCTTTTTGCTTGTAAGCCCACGATATATCAAAATATGTTGATCAGTTTTAGTATTGTATTTGGTAGCTGTAATTGAACAGGTCATGGCAAAAACAGCATTAGTCCTTCAAGTAAAATTTTCATGAAAAATTGAAAACTGTCCACAGTGAATTAGGATTTACAGTGAAATTTTTAACTTTATAGAATTTTTGTAAACGAGAGTCTACAATACATCTATCGTACGAAGTTAGCAAAGAGCAAAATTGTGTTGAAATGAAAATAAAAGCAAAAAACCTTTGAACATGTGCTGTTCCTGAGAAATAAAATTTCTTTATAGAAATTTTTTAAATAGAAATCGGCAAATACATGTACTTCTGTATAAATAAAAACAAATAAACTATTGAAAACTGCAAAAAAAAGTAAAAAAGAAATTTAAAACTAATCTTCACAGCCGCTGCTTTGGTCATCATTAGCAATAAATGGGTTGTATTAAGATTTGCCTGGTTTTGGAATAGTGCATCGTAAAATGCCTTCTTTTTCTCGTCACTTCAGAAGGGCATCAGATACTTTTTGGTGGTATTGTGTAGCAAATCTTTGAGTTTATTGATTGATGAATGGTATACCTACATAGATCATTGTGTATTGTCTGGTTATTCACATACCATGGAGTATTCACGATCATACGCAAAATTTCTGATTGAAAACCCTGCAGTATTTTTGTATTGGACGGTTTAGTGCAAACCCAAATCTGGATTTCATACGTCCAGATTGGTTTTAATATTACCTTGTATAGAAGAACCGTTTTTTTCTGTCGATAGTTGTGATTTTCTCCAAGTAGTCACGACATTTGCTTACTTTTAAGTTTAACTGAGATTTTTTTTAGTTTTTATGTGTTGTTTCCAAGCCAGTCGCTGATCCAGATGCAGACCCAGGTATTTTGCTTCTGTTTTTACTGGTATTGGGATATGATTAATTGTAACTTGAAGACAAATGCTGCGTCTTATTGTAAACGTTGTTTGCACCGACTTGGTTTCATTTACATTTATTCTGCATTTAAAAAGCCATTCTTGTAGAAGATTTAAATGTTGCTGTAAAAAATTTGCTGCCGTTAAAGTATTTTCATTTATTGATAGAATAGCTGCATCGTCAGGAAACATGGAGATGGCTGTGTTTACAGTTGTTGGAATGTCCACTGTATAGAGCAAATAAAGAAATGGGCCCAAAACGCTTCCCAGAGGCAATCCAGATTTAATTTGATGATAATCAGATGTGATATTATTGTATTTCGTTTGATATAATTTATTCGAAACAACTTCCGCAAAAATCGGGAATTTTTTAATGAAATTGGTGTCAATCATTTAAGCTTTGTTTGAGCTTCAATGGGCTTGTATTTCTGTTATTTTAGCTTCAAAGGTTTCTGATAAAAATTCTATTGTTTAGAACAATTTTGGGAGGCCCTCCGATCATGATTTTTAAATATAATTAATACTAATCGATCGAGAATTTACTTCTACATAAAGCCATCATTTGAACCCCAAAGGTAAAAATTTTGAGTTTAAAAAATTGTTAAATTGTAAATTTTACCAGTATCGCTCCAATCAAGTAGTGTGCAGAATTTTAGCGTTCATGATAATTATTAACATGGCTTCTATTTTTAATTTTAAAAATAGCAATAACTATCATGATTGTGGCTACAAATAATTTGCTAGTATACATCAGTGTCATGCTGTGATTGCTAGTTGAATAATTATAAAGTTACAGAGAGTACAGAGATCTCTAAATTTTTAATGAAATTTGTGTCATTCGTTTCAGTTGTTTAGAATAATTTTGGGAGAGATTGCAAAAATGCTAGCCTTTCTCCTCATCCTGAATTTTCCAGTAAAATTAACACTACTCGCCCGACAATCGTTTGAGCTTTAATGAGTTTCAATTCCATCGTTTGAACCTTACAGGCTTATAGGTAGTCAAGTAAGGCAGCGTCAAGACTGTGGAATTGTAAAATTTTCAACGTCGCTCCAAGCAAGTAGCGCTTAAAATTTTAGCGTTCTCGCAATATCCAAGTAACTAAATATAATAGGTATTACAGTAAAACCATTTTTTCTAGAAACTTACAATAATTACTAAAGAGAGAAAAATTTTTTTTTAAATCTATAAAAGAGTCATGGCCCATCAATCGAATGTTGAACTACTAAATGAGCTAAACAATTCCACTGTTTAGCAAGCTCATTGAAGTTCATTCGAACGACACTAATTTTATTGAAAATAGTTACATAGGAAGAGATGGAAAATGTACCTCCGCGTTCAATTGCTAACGTACGGTTTTCCGGTTCGACTTCGGGTTTGAGCGTCTCCGTGCTTCGGAGGGCATGTAAAGCTGTCGCTCCCTCAGTGTTAATGATTTTCCTTCATAATAATAAAGAAATAGGGTACAGGCACATCGAGGAACAGTTTAACAAGCTATGTAAGATGTAAAAACCAATTATGTTCACAGAACTAATTTGTACAAAAATTAGTAAAACACAGGTCCCAGACCTAACGTAAGTGGACGAAGAAGAGCAAAGTGTTTACAAAATTGTAAGCAATAGTAGTACTGATGTTGTGTTCTGTTTTAGGTTAAATATGGTTATAGTTCGATAACGAAGCTATGATTGTAGCCGGTGTTTCGAATCTAAACGCCTTTATAAAGAAATTTTCGGCCGGTTCATCCCGTGTACGGATATGAAAAACTTCAAGTGCTTTAACAATACTTGGAGTCGATAACCGTTTATTTGACCAATTTAAAACCTACGTAATATGTAGGTCAATTTCTAGCACTGCACATGCTGTGTATTCTTCTCCTACAACCGCCTTATTTATGTTGTCAATCTGATGTTAAAATTCGTACATTGAATTTTAACAATTCAATTCATAGGATACGACCAAATAAATCGTAAGTATTATTTACTATTTTAAATCTTTACTGATTTAGGGGCGCTAATCTTAATAAGATGGTAAAAGACTACATTACTATTGTCACCCTAAAATGCTGCTACGCGTACAAAATGTTATTACACTAACGTTTTTCCACCTGCCTATTCCTCTTAGCTTCTACAGCGACACTACGGCTCTGCTAAGCTTCGAAGAATTTAGGGTGAGTGAATATCCTATTTAACGGAAAGTGTGATAGCAGGTGAATAAAACTAAGGGGTATGGTAATAACATATACATATAACGAATAATAAATGTAATAATTGAACTTTAGTTAAAAACAATCAAGTATATACAAACAGAATATCACAGCTGTAAACAAATCTCAAAATCATGTTTGCCTATCAGGCAAGCAAAATCAATAATTATTAATTATTTTTCGCTGTTCTGAAATCGTTCTTGTACGTACATAGGAATTCCGTCAGGTAAGAGTAACAGCCAAAATCCAAATATTTCAAATATAGAAGGTTTGCTCACCCAAAATCTTGATGTCGCGCTACTGGTTAGTGAAATCACCCTCAGTGATCGTAAACCAGAATGAATAGATAAAGCAGCCAAAATAATAGATGGATAACAGATGTGGATGATAATAGTACTAACAATATTGATGTTCATGTTCTTAAATATGGTCAACCGGTGTAAATATGACCAATAACGCACATATGGTGTTGTTATCAAAAACAGTAGTATAGAACTAATTCGACACGATTGCGTCATAACAGCTATTCCAGCAAAAGCTTTCACAGAAAAATATGTAGCGTTAATAATTCTCAAATTTGGATAATACGGAAATTGTCCAACCACGTCTTCATAAATAAACTAACCAGCTCTGATTAATCCCGTTCCAAGCGGAAGTGAAAATTATGTCAGGAAAAATACTATGCAAAAGCCTGAAATATACGAAATTTTACAACTCGAAAAGTTTTCAGCTTTTCACTCTTACCCGCCGAGTTCGAAAAATCAATTTTGCTTTCGTCCTTATCTAAAGTTCACAATTTTAAATTTTACCAACAAATATACCGCGATATACAGGATGCTCTGGGGTGCTGATGTCAGGAAGAAATGAGTTCCGACTAAATCTGAAGGATATACTATCAAATTATTGTTTATATTATATTTATTCATAAGGTATATGAGGTTGTAAAATTGTAAGATGTAAAATGTTACATATTATTTGATTACAATTAACATAACTAATTAAAGAAGGTAAAAATCCATCCAAGGTTCTTTCTATTTAGTAATATTTATTTCAATTTAAATTTCTACGCTTTTTAACTTGTTTAATTTAAATTTAATTGTTTGTACAGGGAGAAATTTCTTGAAAATTATTGCAGTAAAAAAATTATTTCGCACTCGCAATAATAATTATTGTTGATTACGTATAATGAAATATAATAATAACTATTAAAAATCTAATGTAATAGTACATCTAACCAAAAAGCGCCGATTAAGCTACCTTAAAGCTAATCAAGAAGCAGCGTAGCTGTTAGCTACTTTATTTAGAAATGTAGTTTAGGTATAAGCTCCTTTTAATGAAAATCTGCTGCACAGCTATTATGCTGCAACTACACTCAAAGAAAATAATAGGTAAAATCAACTAAAAAGAGCATATGAAACGGCGTCTATCTAGTTTCATGGTTAAATCAACCACAAAATAATAGTTAAACCATTTTTGTTACCATACAATTTTGATTGTTATTTTGAACTAAGAAATAGTTGGTAAACAATTTTTTAAGTTAAGTAACAATTTTTTTAGTTCTACGACAACTTTATTTGTTCATATAAACAAATTAATAGTAGTTCAGTATATTATTTAATAATTATAATAAAAATATAATTAATAAAAATATTTAATTTTTGTAATTAACCATATTTCTTCGTTTCAGCTGTTAAATTTTAACAATTTTAAACAATTTGATTAATTATTTTATTAACAACTCGACACTATTTACAATATTATTTAATCATTAATTTTACCATATTATGCTTCCATCCTCCGTATCTGTGTATCTGGAAATAACTGAAAATTTATAAATCACTTAAAATTTACTTACATTTTTTTTCGTCCAAACGAGATTCGAACCAAAGCCGCAACGTGCATACAGATTTGAAAGTAGCTGCTTTTCCGTCGAACCTGGAAGGGTGTACTTAAACGAATGTTGATTTTTGATGAACAACTTCATTTATCATAATTCATAGATTAAAAATTCAGTGTTAAATTAAAATAAAAATAAAATATTTTCTGAAATGTTTCTCAGATCAATTTTATATTATGAATTATTTAAAAAAATGCAGGTTGTAGAAAAGGGAAGAACACGTGTCACACTTTTTTACAAGCATTATAATTTATTACATTAACTAGTATTTATTTAAAATAATTTATAGCCACGTGTAATTTTTTTTAAATTAAGACAAATAAATAACTGTTATTAATTAATAAAAACACACAAAATACAAGCATTATAATTTATTACATTAAATTGAATTGATGGCAAAATTGTTTAATTAAATTTGAAAATTTTTTAACTACTTAATTTTAAAGAAATCTTTAGTTTTTGATAAAAGTTGCTATTTTTAAAAACACATTTTGTAGTCACTATGCAACGTGTATTTTAATAATACATTTTTCATTTATTAAAATACACAAATAATTTGAAAACAAAATACCTACATAACAATTTATCGCTTTGGAATTATTTGAAGCACACATTTTAAGGGATTTTAAAAGTACCGTTACGGTCAGGTAATAAACTAGAAAATAGCATTTTTATGACAATTTTTTTCCTAGAACTGCAAATGATGGTTGATTTGGATTAAAAACCTTTTAAAAGGTCGCAGGTGTAACATAAAGCAAGAAAATTAATAAAATTACCACCCGACCTAATACGTTTGGCCAAAATCCGGGGTGATCTAAATCTAATACTTTAGCCACGGCTGTATTTGTATTTTTCAATTTCAGAAAATATTCCAAGATACCGTTAATTTATAACATTAATTTAGCTTGATTAATTTAAAGTTTTATATTATTTTTTGAAGGTATTAAGACTGTAATTAAACAAATTGCACGATCAGAACATTTTTGTATCACTAGGTGGAAAGAACTGAAAATTGCAAATGCATATTCAGCGAAGTGTACATAATAAATGTTTCTGGGGTCTTAAGAAAAAATACAATATCATAAAGATCGGTAGCAGAACAATTTTATGTTTACATAAACATATCAACTAGTTGATTTTGCTGTAATATTTGTTTATATAACAATTATAAAGGTAAGCAAACTATTACTATGTTAGATTTAACCATTTGATAATAGTTAAATATAAAATTGAACGCATTGGTAGTTTGATTTTACAAAATTTAAGAAATTAATAGTAAGATGACAAAATAATAGTCAAATGTGCCTATTTTTTAAGTAGGTTTTCATTTTGTTGTGCAACAATTTTTTAGTAGTTGTAATAACAATCCACTTTGGTTTGAAAATACTATTAATGTAGTTTGATTTTACAAAATTGACTAGATTGTTAGCTAAACATTTAATTTAGTTGAATTAACCTATACTATTTCTTTGAGTGTACATACCGAACTACAACATGATAATTTGAATTCAAATTTAACTAATTTAAAATATACAATTATATTTATCATTTATTGTATAGATCATTTTAGTCAGCTGTAAACTAATTTTGTCACTACTATGGAAACCAGAGAGTGTCTCTAAATAAGAAAACCGAGGTAAGGAATTTACAGGCGGGCACAAACCACTATTGTGGTCTGATGGTCTGAAGGATCTTTTGTAAGAAAATTACAAATCCTTTTTACCAAGTTTGCAGTCTTAAAAATGCAATAATAATTGTCATGAATTTTCGTTTTTAAAAATCTAAATCTAACCCTAGTAATATATTTTTGAGAAAAAAATAAACGTACAAGTTCTATGAAAAAATATTTGACATCTAATTTTGGAACTTTAGATTTGAATTCGTGAGTAAAACATTACATTTTATTTTTATGTTTTGGTTTTATTGAAATCTGTTGTTTACTTATGAAATATATACATTTGATGTAAAAATTTTTATTGTAAAAGTGTGATAAACTAGACTCTTGAGTGTTATTGTTATTATGATCACTCCAAATGGCAGAAGAGTTTATAAGCAGGAGGTGTTTGTTGCAATCATTTACGAACTTTAGTACTGTACATCTATTATTTAACAAAATATAAAAAAAAATAAAGAAATGGTTGAAAACTGATTATTGATTGTTACAATAATTTATTACATTTCTGTTTTTAATTAAATTACTGAAAATTGCTATTTAAAGCTGATCTGCTAGGTAATTAATTACCATAAACAAGCCACAGCCGTCAACTGAGTTCAACTGGCCATATTCCTGTTTGAAACATTACGCCACAGAGAGATCGTTTATGTAGTCATTTTCCATGTTAAGGTTTTTTGTATTTATTGTCCTAGAAAGTGTTTATTGAAGTTTGAAAATGATGGTAACTAGTACATGCACTAAAAATGCATAATCCATTTTATGCTGGCAAAAAAACAATCAATTATTTCCAGACTCGTATATTCCGATGAAGCGCCATGATATTGCTCAACGAATTGTAATAAAAATTTAATTTTGAAAATCTTCGTGTTGAAGTATAATAATTGTGCATTAAGTTTTCAACGAATAACAACTAAGTATCTACCAATAATATATTTTTCGAACCGAATTCATGAAAAATTTAATAACGAAGAATTTACATATGAAAACACTTAGAGCAATATTAAGCTAAACAAAAATAAATCAAAAGAAAACTGTTAATTTAGCGGAACATGCTTATATACTATTTTGAATTCGGACCCAAGAAAAGTATAGTAGGAAATTCTACGTTTATATATTAGCGTTAAACTGCTAATAAGAATAGTATTTTATTTAGTTTTAGGCACTTGAATTCCTTCTAAATTAGGTGAAAATGTTATATCGTATTAGTAGGAGGACGTGCTCGAGAACGTGTAGCATATTACAATACAATTTTAATTTGGTATATTATAGATCGCAACTATCAGTGCCGAACTTTTCACTAGTGAAATGTTTCCATATAGACCACAAAAGGTTTTCCGCTGAAAGGAGTACCCACGTGCAGCGTTTTCATAATATGTCAATGAGTAATAAACAAATTGCTCGTCGTGATCCTATGATCACAGAATACTGTAAAATCTTTCCGGTAGCGCCTTTGAAGGTAAATATTGTTTCATAACGTAGTTTTAATAAGTCAATTCAAATTTTTAATTAATGAACACTGAAACATGAAACTGGATCATGTTGTTTCACAAAAACACGAAGAAAAGGGATCTTATAAGACGAATCTTAATTTAAACTGTTGGTGAGAAGTCTTGCCATTATCAACATTTTTTTTTAATTTTATTTGTGTATTATTACAATCTGCTAATTAATTAACAATAAGTAATTCGGTATGATAAAGATAGATATTGACATGCGTGAGTTTTTCCCAGTGGATAACTCTCTTAAAACAGACAATACCGTTGCAACAACGGGTAGATTGTGAAATGTGAGATTCTTATAAGACTAAGTCCAAAGGATCTGGTCGTCTAAGTCTTCTTACTTGTGGTGGGTTTAGTAAACTTGCGGCTTCAGGGTTTGGATGAGCTTGTATTAGTCTGCATTGATATCGCTCGCTATGACTTCTTATTACCTCTTAGATTGTTGGAATGTTCAGTTGTTCGTGAATTACTTTGTTGGGATAATATGAGGGCACGTTGGCAATTATTTTTAATACCTTATTTTGGTAGGTTTGTAATTTGGTTATATTTGTGGCACTTGCGGCACCCCAGAGTTGTATCCCGTAGGTCTGTACATGCTTTATGACTGTCTTGTATATCAGGATTTTGTTTTCAGTCGCTGGTTCGGAATTTCTTCCCAATAACCAGTACATTTTGGATAATTTTAAATTTAATTGTTTTATTTTTGTTCTTATGTGCTGGGCCCAAGTAAGCCTACGATCTAGATGTACGCCCAAATATTTTACTACATCGGCTTGTGGTACCATTTCATTGTTAATTGTTACTGCTGGGCAAGCCTCCCTTCTCAGTGTAAAAGTTATATGGATTGACTTGCTTTGATTTATCCCTATTCTCCATAGCTTAAACCACTTACAGATTTTGTTCAAATGAATTTGTAGGAGCTGTACGGCTATTCTGATCTCTTCGCTGGAGGCCATCACAGCGGTATCGTCGGCAAATGTTGCTAGGGTGGTTTTTTCATCGGTTGGCATATCTGCTGTGTAAATGAGGTATCGAATTGGTCCCAGGACACTTCCCTGAGGTACACCAGATTTAATATTAAATAATTCCGAAGTGTATTCTTTTTGTTTTACATAGAAAAATCTATTCTTAAGGTATGATTCCAGTATTAGAAAATAAGTGTATGGGCCATCATGCCACACCCTATCAAAGGCCTGAGAGACGTCCAAGAAAACCGATGAGCAATATCTCTTTCTTTCCAGGTCAGATCTTATCGTGGTCGCAATTCTATGAACCTGTTCAATGGTGGAGTGTTGTTGCCTGAATCCAAACTGGTGGTTCGGTAGGATTTTGTTTTGAACAAACAGGGGTTGAAGTTTTTGTAGCAAGATCTTTTCAAATACCTTTGAGAGTAACGGGAGTAAACTGATGGGTCTATATGATGAGACTTCATTTTCATTTTTGCCTGGTTTTTGAATCATAATAATTTGTGAGAGTTTCCATTGAAGGGGGAAATAACCCACCCTCAAAACGGCATTAAATATCATAGTCATCATCCTGATACCGCAATCAGGTAGTTCTTATAATATTTTACCCGTGATAAGATCGAATCCTGGTGCTTTTTTAGAGCTTTTTTTTCCTATGATCACAGAATACTGTAAAATCTTTCCGGTAGCGCCTTTGAAGGTAAATATTGTTTCATAACGTAGTTTTAATAAGTCAATTTAAATTTTTAATTAATGAACACCGGAACATGAAACTGGATGATGTTTCACAAAAACGCGAAGAAAAGGGATCTTATAAGACGAATCTTAATTTAAACTGTTAGTGAGAAGTCTTGCCATTATCAAGATAATTTCGAACTTTATCTTATACAAAACTTGAGCAGAATGATCAAGTAGTATCTGCTTAGAAATTAATTGAAAAATTAATCTTAGCATACAAGTTGATTGAAGCCGATTATTCCAGGTAGCACAATTTATAATATAAATTATTTTAGATAAAGGGTTTAGAAGAAATTATTTTAAAACGCAAAATTGTGTTACATATTGTTCAGAAATCAAAGTCTATTGATTTAAAATACGATATCAAATTCCTTGCCAGTTAAATTTTAGATTTTATTGTAGTTTCAGTTAATCTCAAAGTTTCGTGTTTATTTAAGCATAAGATTTGCTTAGCTGGTCAATAATACTTGAACTTTAGTAAGAAAAATGCAATATTTATTAAAGTTGATTTATATATAAGTTATAAGATATTCACCACTGAACTAGTACTAGGAATTAATTATCAGCCAACTATACATCTCTGGAGATTATTTGCTTTATAAATTTCAAACAAGTTGGATGTTCATGAATTATGACACCCTTTGACGATAGCATACATCTACAAAATTTGATATGCATGTTATTACTCCTATGGTGGTCAAATGAATACCAACTTGATGCAACTATATTGGAATAACACATAGATAATTGAATTTTACTGGTAAAAGCTTTGAGTAAAGTGTTGACAAATTTAAAAATTACAAGGAAGTGCTTTCAATGTTCCACATTGAAATATTGATGTTACTTAATAGCCAGAAAGTTATGTATGCGTTGTATCTTATAATGTAATGTATTATTTGCTTTCCCTCCACAAACCACATAAAATTTCCCCTTCAATATAAAACAATCTGTGAAGGGATCTTAATGGTTGATGCCAAAAAGGATACATAATGACATTTTCAGCAAGCATTTCGTAATTAATTTTGATATGGTATTGTAAATGTTTGCTCCTTGTGAATGTTAAACTTTAGAATTCATTACGTTTGTGGCACGAAGACCTTTTAAACTAAAATCTGCTGTTAAGCCAATAATAATAATAGATGTTAAAAAAGTTAATATACCTTGTAGTAAATTATACAAAAAGAAAGGTTTATAGCAATTTTTTGCCCATTAATTCTAAACTTAAAGGTGAAATTAGTGTCTTAGAAACGAGTTGTGCTACCGGAATTCTTTTAACGAACCTGAGTTGACGCGCTAAATGTTGAAGAACCCGAGACTAACATCGCTTCAGGCCAATAAGAAAACGTAGCAAAGTTATTTTCTGCAGGTAAATAAGTTTAATTTAGAAAGCATTTCCCTACTTTTTAAGTTTACTGTACGATCTCATGTCACCGTAAAATCTTGCTTGCGTCCAAAGTACGCATTTTTAATTAGTTGTTTTTCTCCGTGCCTGCTATTTCAAAAGCGACTCTAAACAAGTAAAACTAAGTTGGAAAAAAGTTTACATACCTTAAAAGTTGATAAGTTATCCACTCCGCATTCTATTAGGGCCTCTCTTCCAACTGCAACAGTCACGTTTGCTATTGGACTGCTGAATTTTGGATTATCTGCAAGAAAGTTGTTTATTTAGTTGTAGGTACACAAAAATATCTACATCAAACAAAATTTATAAAAATGTTTTAAATTATATTTTAATACCTTTAATAATTATTTATACCCTTAATTATTTTGAAAATTTACCCTTCTAATAGGAACTTTAGATTATTTTCGCTTTTCCGATTGTAACATCATCCAACAACTCCTTCATGCGTACACCGTACCGCATGCATATTATCAACCAAATGTGCAATTTTAAATTTTGTAAATCACGTGAACGTATTTTGAAAGTTTCTGCTTTATTTTGAATAAAAAGAAAGAAACCTTACCCGGCTTCTGAGTCAAAGTAAACCGAAGTACTATCAATTTACATAGAAATGTATTTTGTAGAAATCCATATAATGTTGGAAAATGTATTTGAAGGTATTTCCAACTAATGCACCGAAAGTTTTATGAGAATTGGAAGCCAGCTTTCATATTTTACATATTAGTAAATCAAGTAAATCGAAGAACAAATTCTTCGGACGAGTTCTACTTCAAAATTCTTATTATTTGTCTGTCGTGGTTGGAATGCCACGTCAAACTATAGGTTCCCCGTGATAATTTTTAGTAATTTCTTGAAATTTAATGAAAAATGTAAACTCTTTTCAGGAATACAAAATATCCCCTTCCTTAGCTCAAAATTGAAAGTTCTATTAGCTTTCTGCACCAGTACTGTGTTTACAAATTTAATGCAACTGCAAAATTGCAAGTTATCAACGTCAGTACCTTCTGTCAGCGTCTTAGCGCTCAAACGGAAGATGGGCACGTGCATTAGATATGAAATTATGAAATGGTGTGTGACCACTTTTTTTTAATTATTTATATCAAGATCTTACTTAAAAATAATAATTAACGTTGACGATAATCTTAATCGATTAGTTAACTTATCCAAGCTGCTTAAAAATAGTATTTTGTCTATGAAAAACTTTTAATTAACTTTTTTTGAAAAAAGTAGATTTCTTCCAGAAACAAAAAATTAATTATAATCACAAGGAAAGTAATTAATAATAATTATGTTGCTAGTTAATGAGTTCAGATTATTCGAAATGTATTAAAGCGAGCATGCTTATTATAAAAGGAAAAGTTAATTCAACCATGATCTAGCAACACAAAAAGTCATATCTATTTTTCAATTCTCAGTCTTGGAGTGGTTCATTAGCAATGCAAGTTAGCTAATGGAAAACTCGAGCATTGAAAGGCGATAAAAGAAATTTTTCGTGCATTATAGATTTTTTCGTTATAATTGAAAAACCAAGTAATGAAGTTTATTTTTTTGGAATTTTTAGTTTAACTTAAGAAGCCTTTTAATGCAATTATACGAAAACTTTATATTAAAATTCTAATTCCTTTATGCTCTTACATTTCGAAATTGTTGGTATATTTTAATTAACAGTTTCTGTATCTAACTGGAAACTTTTTATTAATACTTTAGGTAGGAAATTCAGTAAAAAGTTTTAAAATTTAAAAAATATTTCAGTGAAATTTGCTCTGTATTAACATTTAGTGTGCTTAAAAATTTAATTGACTTTCATAGTTAAGTGTCATTAGATATAAAATTAATGATTTTTCAATGACGTTACAGATTTTGGGCGAACATGCTGAAAATTACAGCGTTTGACTATGCAAACTCAAATTTATAATAATATTGGAAGGGTCGTTTTATTACCACACTATTATAGATGTCTTATGTAAGTTACTCGTTGAGTATATAACATAAGTATATAATGAGAATAATGATAGAAAAAATGCACTTATTGCAGCCCATGTATTGTGGAAGGTAGAGAAAATTCGATTGGGCGAGTTTTTCACGATTTCTCAACAAAAGAGGTTTTTCTAAATTTAAAAATTTATTCAATATAAAAGGATAAACCAATTTCTAGCAATTTTTCGTTCCGAGAAATGAGTCTAATGATAGCTTATGCGATTTATTAAAAATTAACCATTTCAAGCACTCAATTATTAACGATGTCATAGCCTTTCTTTGTTTTAAATTACAGGAGAACAATGTAAAAATGGTTTTTGAAATAATAATTTTGATAACTTACTCAAATACAAGCTCGTTGGTATTCTGTACATTTATCGTCACAGATTGTTTTATAAAAAGTTTAGAGCACATGTGTCTCTTCGAACACGCCGTACCTATTGATATGAAATATCTCTATTATAAAAGTATGAATTTAAAATAAAATAGTATCACGTTTCGGTAGTTTTGCGGACGTTATATTACGTTTCAAAAATTAATTTAATGGTAATATTCCCCTACACAATTTGAAGATTTATAAAAAGTGGAAATATTGTTTCTGACGTTGTAAATGATTACTTCATATCAATCCAACTTGCACAGCAAAAATGAAAAAGTAGGCCGTGTATTGTGTGTAACATTTTTGCAATCATTAAATCATGCAATAAATTGTAATGGTTCAATTCTTATCGACAAATATTCAATTCAAGACCGACAGCAAACGGTGTTTTATTTTTCGCGATAAATCAAATAAACTCTTATTAAAGAAAGCTATCCATTTGTTGTCAAATAATAAATCACAGCATGGTAGATAAGGAAAGATGACTATAATTAAATTAATGAGTAAATTAAAGCACTTTATCTTCAGCAAATTAATGTTAGAACGCCGTCAAAATTCTTGAGTCGATTAATCAATGATGTTAGCTTGATATATGATCGCTATGGGGCAAGAGATATACGTGCTGAAACCTGGTGGAGTGATGGTTGTTTTCTGGGATGTGGGGACGTTGTGATAAGCGATAGACAGCGTGTGGTCACGCGAATTCAGCACGTTAGTTATCCCGATCGACCAACAACGTATTGGACAGGATTATCATCTGGGAAGCTCGTTCCATTAGACATTGTCGATTGTCACTATTGTTTGAAAAGGGATCGTGGAATTTTCAAGAAATTTGATTTGATTTACTTTCTGATCGATATAATAATATTACTTCAATGTAAATTAGCAAAGATATTTAGAGAGAAAATTTAAATTTTAAATCGAATATTGACATTTAAGATTATAGCTGATTACTTACCCACGGTAAGAATAGCCGTGTTTAATGTACCGAAAATGACATTATTATTCATGTTTTAAAGGTCTAAAACTCGGAATAAATGTCATACATATCGGCGCTGAGACAGAAAAATTAAATTTATTTTCGACTTGCTAAGATATCCCTCACTTTATTACCTATATCTTTTATTCCCAAAATTAAAAGTCATTTTATTTAAGTAACACGCCACACGCATTTCAATTAAATTTAATTTTTTGTTACATTAGTAAGTAGTTTTCAAACCACACTGGGAATACCATTAGTAAATTGCATTCTAGCTTTTACGTTAATCAACAGTTACAGGTATTCAAAAACCAAGTTACATAGATACACCATATTTATAAAATCTATAATTGCACAAGAAATTATTACTACAATTTTTAATTAAACAGAAATGTAAAATATTCCGTTTTTGGCATGTAAAATGTAATATTCCTTTTTATTTCGCAATTTTTGTACGTCAGAAATTAATTGAGTAACTTCATATTTTCAAACGAAAAGATACCCGATTCTTTGTAAGATGTGTTTTTGACAGGTAAACTTAGCAGGTGCCAACAGAATATTTTTTATTAGTTTTCCCACTCCATTTTCATTATTTTGTTTTTCAAGATTTTGGAAGTTTTTTCACCATCGCTTACTAGGCCAGCCATATTAGTTATTATTACAAAATCTATAATTGCACAAAAAATTATTACTACAATTTTTAATAAACAAAAAATGTTAAATATTCGGTTTCCGGCATTTAAAGGTAATATTTCTTTTTATTTCGCAATTGTTGTACGTCAGAAATTAATTGAGTAACTTCATATTATCAAACGAAAAGGTATCCGACTCTTTGTAAGATTTGTTTTTGACAGGTAAACTTATGCAGGTGCCAACAAAAAATTTTTTGTTAGTTTTCCCACTACATTTTCATTATTTTGTTTTACAAGATGTTGGAAGTTATTTTTACCATTGCTTAATAGGTCAGTCATATTAAACATTAAACGCTACAATTAGTCTTGTAGTGTTACCCTATGAATGGTATTAATTCTTATTCGAAAAACTAAGAATGCGACGTTGTTTGTTCATCCTCTATTATCTCAATAACTAATCAGATAGGGTAATAAATTACAAATACAATTTTTGTAGAGCGTAAAATTATCTACAATAAAGATTAGAATACCATATAGTTACCGACAAGTCAGTCGTTTGGCTTGCACGCGCCGTCAAGCTCTGGTCGCCGAGAAAACTCGATTTGCGCCGATAGTTTTTCTCGGTCATTTAGAACGGAATTAAAAATTGAAAACATTTTACACTTTATCTAAGTACTTTAAAAAACACTTTTCATGACGCAACCGATTATTATACCTTTGTTTGTTTATTTTATAACTACATAAACAAAACAATTTGACTTTTTTTGGAATAGTCATTTAGGTCTTAGAATTCATTCCAGCTCAACATTATTATATGTATCTTATTGAGGATAAAATTTTAAACAAAACATGATTTTCGCTGATATTTTTACTGAATGCTACATACCAGCTCAATTTTCTATCGATCTATCTATCGGTTTCTATAACGTTCTATGCCGTCTTCCGATTCCTCTACGCCATTCCGCACGGTCTTCCCATTGCATCTCTTCAAGTCTCCTCTCTGTTATCTCCTTTCCATATTTCGAGAGAGTCCTTGAATATTCCAGGTACCGATATTCATTGTTCGTTTTAGTAGATTTAGTCGTCTTCGATTTTCCATTCCGATTTTCCGAGGCTTTTCATGAGGATTTTTTGTAATATGATCTTTTTACATGTAACGGGGAACAAACCCGTTGCCATAACCTCCATCTTTAGAGGACCAGTGTTATTAACTTTAGTTTAAATTAAAATGTCAAAACGTCAAAATCAAATAATTGAAAATTTTGAAATTTATCACAAAATTAAGGTCTAAATCGTTTCAATCCGCACTCCAAAACTATTAATTAGTCCTTGTGTATGTTTGAATATTTTTGAAATCGTTCCAATATGTCAAAAATTGGAAAAGTTGTGGAGCAGCACCCGAAATTCACGTAATAATTTGTTAAATTAATCTTCAATTTTCTAACGAAGTAAAAATAGCATTTTTCACCTCCTGAAGGAAAAATCAAATTTATTGACAGATCTATGGAGCTTTTGCGATCTTAACACTAATGGCTGATGTTGGCATTATATTGAGCACTAATTGAGAACTAATAGAAGAATCAAGAATTAATCTTGATAATTACTTTTTAAGCGTTTCCAAGCATTAGTTGCTCAAGCCAAACTGAAGGTTGGTCCTGCTCAGCTGCTACTAACACCGAAAGCAACGCCTTAACTTCAAGAAGTCAAATCTTTTTGTTGACATAGCTATAAAAGAAACAACAGTATAGTTAGTAGGTCCTCTATGTATGTGAAAACACTTGGAACGCACATCATATAGAAAGAGATGGGTCACGACGTTCGGAAACGAACAATACGACTTACAAGAAATGAAACAAAGGAAGGTCTAAAAGTCAGTTGTGCTAAGAAAAGTATTCTTTGAAGTGCTCAAATAACGTGTGAATTGTTTTGGATTTTTAATTCTATTCTGAATGACCGAAAAAAATTATCAGCGTGAAATAAAAAAAAGACGAATGGATGATTTTCGACGATGAATGTCAGTCGAATCGTTATTGTTGATAATTTTATGCCCTACAAGAAAGATAAGTGCAGTTTATTACTCTTTCTGGCATGGTTTTCGAGATATTCGAGAAAAAAGGGTTGCGTTCTTTGCTTCTAGGATTGTTAATTTGTTAGTCCGCGGTAATTTTTTGAAGCAGAATGAGTCCCATTTATAGAAACTAAAACCAAAGCCATGCATTATATTTGCAACCTGGGATAACTAACTAATTTAATGGTCTACCCTTTAAATTAGTCTAATATTACTAGCCTTTAGTTTCTGGGTCGCCTTTACGAGTTTTCCCAGTTTTTAATAATGTCGAATTTTAGTGTCGCTGTATTTTATGTGCATTATTAGATAAATGCACTTGTAACCGTACTTTTGTCGTTACATACTCAGTTATTCAATTCTCCATATCTATCTCCATAAATAATTTTTCTTTCCAACCATTTCAATTATTCCGTCCGAGTAATTATAACGCACTCTGAATAAAGGTGGATGGGAGATAAGAACGACACGGCGGCTCGAGGCTTTTTGGTTTGATTAGCGTAGCTAGAGCACGCATTTTTGAAAAACATAAGTTTTGTGACGAATATTTTGCCCGATTAACCGCTGATTAGGTCCGAATCCTTTTAGGCGATTATACAGGGTGTTGAATGAGTTAGCCGTTCATAGGATATTTACATGTAAAAACTTATTTATGCAAATTCCTGCTTCCCTAATTATTTTAGAAAAAAAATGAAAGACACAAAAATCATGCAGAAAAATAAACTACAAATGATAAAAGAATTATTTTCATCTAGCTTTTACTTAAAGCGGCAAAAAATGCTTTTGAAATTGTTCAAACTTTCATTTATCAGACTAGCCATGAAAGTTTCCAAGGTAATTATTTTTGATAAGTATTAAAAAACAATTGCACTTTGTTTACAGTTTTGCACTTTATTAAATTTTAATTTCATAAAATGGAAGCAAAGTACACAATTAGTGAAAAAAATCAATTTTTAAAACTATATTACTCTGGAAACAGTATACGTATGGTACGAGATCTCTTTGCTGGTTTATACCCAGAAAGACCAATCCCTACTTATTCGACAATTAAAAATGTAATTGATAATCAAAATCAATATGGATCTGTATTTAAGCCGTCATGCAAGACCTGCAGAAATAAAAGAATAAATTTAGAAGAAATCAATATTGGTGAAGCTCCAGGTACCGATATCGAAACAAATGTAATTGCTGCCGTAGTGAATAATCCTTGTATCAGTACAAGAACATTTGGTGCGGAGTTAAATATTCATCACACTACGGCGTTCAAAATTATAAAAAAACATAAATTTATATCTTATAAGTTCCAAAACCATCAAGAAATTTTTGAAGAGGATATGTACAAAAGAATGATTTTCTGTGAAAGCATTATCGAAAAGGCCAATTTGGATAGAAATTTTATTAAAAATATTTGTTTTACCGATGAGACAACGTTTAGTATTAACGGGGAACCAAATGTTCAAAATTATCGGTTTTGGTCCACCGAAAATCCTCATTTAATGATCAACAATCGTTCACAGTATCGCCAAACTGTAAATGTTTGGGCAGGGATATTAGGAGCAAACATCATCGGACCATTTTTTATTGATGGAAATTTGAATGGACTAAAATATCTAGAAATGTTACAAAACGAAATTGGACCGGCAATTGATATTGTGGCAGGAGAAAATAACGTAATCTACTATCAACAAGACGGATGTCCGGCACATTATCCTAGAGATGTAACCAATTATTTAAATGAATGTTATCCCAATTCTTGGATAGGACGCAATGGACCAATAAACTGGCCAGCTCGGTCACCAGACTTGGCTCCAAATGACTTTTTTTTGTGGGGTCATTTAAAATCTAAAATTTATGGTGAATGATACCAAGGTATTGATTCATTAAAAAATAAAATTGTGGAGGAGTGTGGCAATATTACCGAAAGACAACTTGCGAATGTACGATGTAACTTTTATGATAGACTTGGTTTTTGTTTAGCTGAATATGGAAACCTGTTTGAACATTTGCTGTAAATTTAATTATTTCTTAATGTTTGTAATTGTTTATTATTAATAATTTATGTAATAAATAAATTAAATTGAATTTATTTCATGGCTAGTCTGATAAATGAAAATTTGAACAATTTCAAAAGCATTTTTTGCCACTTTAAGTAAAAGCTAGATGAAAATAATTCTTTTATCATTTGTAATTTATTTTTCTGCATGATTTTTGTGTCTTTCATTTTTTTTCTAAAATAATTAGGGAAGCAGGAATTTGCATAAATAAGTTTTTACATGTAAATATCCTATGAACGGCTAACTCATTCAACACCCGGTATAGTGTACTTTTTTGCGGTTTATTTGAATTGACATAGTGCATCTAAAATAGCGTAATACGACATATTTTGGAAAATTTGAATGTACGTTGAAAGTTGCGAAGTTCTTATCAGTGATAAGACGGTTAAATTCCACATTTGGCTATTGATGCAATATCTGGGTAATACGATTTGCTATCCCGTATTTTTGGAAATTGGCTTCCGTCATTCTTGCTGATTAGGAATCTGGATTGGGAGTTAGTGCTGATTAATTTTTACCAACTGGATCAACTCTGGAAGATTGTCCATTATACAATCATTGTCAGTTGGCTGTATTTTTGATATTTTGAGTGGGGCTGTAGTGTTCACATTTTCTACTGAATTTTTTTAACATCAACAAGCTGAGTTAGATATCTGTTGGTTTTGTGTACTTATGTGTGCTTGCTTTGTAGCGTTTTTTACATCAAATAGTGGCCATCACACTGGGAATCCGAGATAGGGCTCTGTCGCGGAGTTGCAGTTCACCCTAAAGGCCCAGACGGTTATTTCAATCATCCAGCTGCGAGGTAAGTTACGTATTTGTCTACATTATCGGCTTTTATCTGACGACAATAGGCTTTGCTGTAAATTTATTACTCAAGAGCAATTTGGGCTCTTGCCAGTGGAAAATTGTGTATGCTGGGGCCTTATCTCAAGATAGTTAAGGGACCTTCAGTCCAAACTTGTCAAATATTTTGCCTTCAGCAATATTTTTGTATGGGACCTTACCTTTATGGTCCGTGAGAAGCACTCTCACCACTGTAAATTGTTTGAAAATTGCTTAACCAAATTCTATTTTTTCCTGGTTTTGAATAAACATTCCTTCAGTCTCACTGTGTGTTTTATTCAGGCCTGGCGCCTGTTGAGCTCTTTCATTTTCAGCTGGGCACTGCAGTAGAATACTTTGAAAGTAAATAATTGGCGTATAAACGAACTCACGAGCTAAAATCTCCCACGCTCTCGGTCTGTAATTCGGAAAGAATAAAGCTACGCCGCCTTAACATCGAAGGCACAAGAGGCTGCCTTGTCGAAAACACGTAAAGTTGCGACACACTGTAACTTATCTTTGTTATTGGATTTTCTGACTAATCCTGAAAAACTTATTATACGTGGTGGTCATATGTATTGAGCACCCCTTTACTTAATGCCAAATATACACAGGTAGTTAAAGTTCTTAAAGTGTGACCGTTATTAGGGCCGACCCTTTTAAACATTACAAAAGCTTTTATGTTTACAAATTCCAAATTCTATGGGCTACTGTAGTAATACCAATATTTATTTAAATTTTTCAGTTTTGATTATTCGTAGTAGAACGCATGCGTTTAGAAATTTTTGGTTTTAAAGACAAATAGGAGTGATTTTTTGTGCAGTTATTTGATATACATACAAAAGTGCTGTTATGCCAAAAACTCGCGAATTAACCGTAGCTGAACGAGCTCAGATTGTGCTATTACATTCACAAGGTGTGAATTAAGTTCAAATTCCAAAAAAAATTAAGTGTTCAAGAAGGGCAGTGCAATACACCTTAAAACGTCATGCCGCTACTGGTTCTTACACATACCAACCAAAAAGTGGTCGAAAACGCGGAACTTCTTCTAGTCAACCCCGATTATTAGAGAGACTGTCTTTAAAAGATCGCAAAAAGAATTCAAAAGACCTTGCGAGGGAGTTACACCGTACAGATAAGATTAAAATTTCTGCACGAACTGTAAGAAGGCGATTAGCTGAAGTAAATTTGCATGGTTGCACAGCACGTCGTAAACCGTTACTTTCAGAGAAACAAAGAAAAACGAGGCTTTTGTTGGGCAAAAAAATATAAAAATTTGACGGTTGAGGATTGGAGTAAAGTCCTTTGGTCCGATGATTCTAACATTGAAGTACGATTATTATTTGTTGAATTTTTAAATTTTAATAAAAAAAATTATATGGGCCTACGTTTCCCAAAATTTATGTTACAATAATAGAATATTAATTATGATCTTTATTATTACAGCTTTTTGACCATTCTGGAAACCAGTATGTGCGTAGGAGGCAGGGGGAAGAATTTCATTCCTCTTGTATTATCCCTACTGTTAAGTTTGGTGGTGGTAGCATCATGGTATGGTGTTCCATGACTGCTACGGGGGTGGGTGAAACTAAAGTATGCGAGGGATGGATGAATTCCTATAGCTATAACGCCACTTTGGAAGAAGTTTTGGAACCTTCTATTGTGAGATTATTTTCAGAAGAGGACCCCGAATACTTCTTCCTGCAGGATAATGCCCCATGCCATAAACCAAAGAAAAGTATGCGTTGGTTTGAGGAAAATCAAATACCATTATTAGATTGCCCCCCCCCCCCGCCCAGTCACCAGACTTATCTCCGATTGAAAATGTATGGCATAGACTGAAATCAAAGGTGGGCTTGCACAAAACACCTACGAAAGAAGCCTTGAAAGAAAAGATTTTTGAAGAATGGTTCAAATTTTCTGCCGAAGAATGTTTTAATCTTGTGAACAGCATGCCTAAACGCATTCAAGCTGTAATCAAAGCCAATGGTGGTACCACCAAATATTAATAAAATGTATTCAAAATGTTAATAAAATAAAATTTTAATTAGAAATGGTTTTTTAACCTTTATTTTCGTTAATTTATGAATATTTAAAGGGTATTCAATACATATGACCACCACGTAATATTGAAATACTGAAAAACAAGTTTTTTTCTCATTTTTTGTAGATCCTCCTTTTTGATCTTATTTTGATCATTTATTTTCAAATTGTGCTTTATCAATCAAGTATTTTGGTTATGCTTGCCTGACGAGAATGTAATAAGCTCAAATGATTGTATAGTTCAGGCAACACTAACGAATTTCTCAAAATTTCTCTACAATTCACTGTCCGCTTCTTTCCTAACTGGGGATTTTAGCCACGCTAGCGTTGATATTAGCCTATTTTTATCGGATAAAAATTATAGATCATAAAATTATCTACAAAACAAAGTTCTTCGAAATATGTCCAGGTTATACTATTCCTGAAAAAAAAATTAATTTCAGAAAGGCGAAATACATTTTATTTTACAAATAACATTGAAAAAAAAGTTTTCGACTAATTCTTATTGCAAATAAAAATTTCTTGCATGTTACCATCTGAAGTAAACTCTTGAAAATATATTCTGTGAACAATTTTAAGTTTTTCAATTTTGATTTGACAATAAGTTTTCCTAAAAATTAAATTAAATGAGTTATAAGCGATAAACTATGTTGAAGAATCTAAAATCCCCAGTTTGGGGAGAAGCCCACTATGGATTTCAAGGGGGAAGAAGGGCTTTTTGGAGGTTCACTTGGACACTTATATACACATGTCTGCCAAATTCTAGCCTACCGGATTTTTTGCAAGTTATCGTTTTTCAAATTTTCTTAAATTGTTGCATGTGTATTTGCGTTAGATGATAATTGATTAAATTCAATACCGGTAAAACACAAATAATAATAAATTTATTGTCGAGTGCAACATTAAATAAAAAGGCAAAATAATTATTGTTTTAGATAAAATGACTTGCGTTCTTCGTCAACACGTATTCTGCGAAGAACGTTGTTACGTTTTGATTTATTACACAAAACCCTATTGTTATTTAAATTATGAAGTGTGTATACTAAAGGAAATTATAAAGTATGCAGATCGTAATTCTAGTTTTACTTTTATGAAAGGGACAATATACCCGAATTAAAATAAGAGTGTTCACTATTTTAACAAGAATTTGCCTCGTGCATTAGTAATGAACAATCGCATTACAAAAAATTGCTTATTAGAAAACGTTGTGGTCGAATTTATATAAAAAGGAGAGTGGGTTTGATTACTAGCACTATGAAGATTAAAATTAGTATAAAAAAATGAATTTAATTGTTCATTATTTAGTGGGTTAACGAACGTTTTCATTATTTACATAATCTCTAGAATCGTCAACACTACTAAATATGTTAGTGGACCACTAACCACGAAATTGGGTTCGGCTATATAAAATAATTCTATTATTGAATTATTTATCAACTATAAAACTACACAAAACCTATCTTTTACTCTCGTTCCCAATCTGTCTCTTCTCTTTACATCAATTCCATACCTTGACCGTTGCGACACACAATTCACAGGGCTGTTATGAACTTTTCATCTTAATTTTTTATTGGATTGATCTTAAATACATCAACTTGAGATAGATATTGAAGACTAGCTTGCAACATTGAAAGTAAAACAAAACGATTTGACAGTTTGAAAATATGGAAAAGTGGAATTTTTCTGCTACGGTCTAAGAAATTTTTAAGCGTTAGGACTGGAAATATTGCAATGAGAGAATTTAATATTTTTTTTAAAATTTAATGGAGAATTTAATTTTAGTTGTTCCGGATACACCACTGTGATCCCAAATTCAAGATAGATCTGTGGGCTATGGGGAAGAGAACGAAACCACCCCATTAATTACATTTCACTATTAAGTTATCTTGGTTTGGCACGCGAAGAAGCAGCAGTCAGGTTATGGATCTACCTAAAAGATGGTCTGGAGCGAAGTCCAGTATCAGCTTAGGAAAACGTAACAATATAAATTGTATTATTATTTAATTGAGATTATTCTTAGTCTGTTAGTGAATATTTATAATTAATGCATAGTTAGTAAGTGTTTATTACAGATGTCCATTTTAGTACTAAGGAAATCGTAAAATTGGTTCGAACTTCCAAAATATCCAGGTGACCTGAAACTTGACATCCCCCAAAAGTTCGACTCCTCACCGTGGTTTTTCGTCTATAACTCGCTCAATTACATTCTAAAGAAAATTATCATTCAACCATAATTGAAAGCAGAAAATTATATATGAAAAGGTTTTTACCAATTTTTCTGTTGGTCCAAGAAACGAAGTTTTTTACCTTAACTCGCTTAATTTCAATTTTACGGAAAATTTACATAAGACCAAAATTGAAGAGCACAATCTTCTCTATAGAACGGATTATTAAAAGTTTACCTATAGCCTACCATATCTGACACAAAAATCAATGCAATAAAGTCGAATTCTGCTTAATTTAAAAAAATTGAAATTACAAAAGTTTTGAATAATTATTTAATAATTTTTGAAGAAGAAATAGTCTAACGGTGCTAAATCGCAAGATTTAGGCGGAAAATTGACTGCAGAATTATGCGTAATTATACCACAGGTATATTTCGTGCACAATAAATTCAATGTTTCACTGGCAGTGTGGCACGCGGCGCTCTCCTGTTGAAACAATGTATCACTCTTATCCACATCATCAATAATAGGCAAAAAATGCCGATATATCCCGATAAAACACTCTCTATTGTCAATAGTAGCGTTTGGAGCCTCATTTTCAAAAAACTACGATCCAATCACTTATCCAGACCAAAAAGCGTACCAAATAGTAAAACGAGTGGAATGCAAAAGCTTCTCAACAATCACTCTGAAATATTCTGAAGCCCAAATGCGGAAATTTTGCTTATTTACGTAACCATTGAAATAAGAATGAACTTCATCTAAATAGATGATTTTTACCAAAAAAGCAATCTCCTTGTTCAACGATGAAATTAGCACATTGTCGACGAATAAAATGGTCAGCTGAATATATTAGACCTAAATATTTACGCAAAATTCACCATATGGTGCTCGTAAATAGGCCCAATTGCTTAGAATATCGTGGAATTGATTCATTTTTCGTAAAGATGAAATTAAGCAATTTACAGTCGAAACTGCATTAGGAAACTAAATTCCCCAATTAGGAGAGAAATCGGCATAAGGTGAGAGATCTTGTTGGGAGATTGTTCGCCTGGATTTTTTCATGCTAAAGTATTTTGTTTTCCTAACTTTGTGTTTTAAAAGAAATTCTTTCAGCACACCTTGTTTTCTTTTTAGTTTTAATTAATCTTTTTGGGACAAAATAAAAGGTGTAGTACATAATTATAATTGTGTGGCATCCAGACGTGCGGATTTGTTTGTGTTGGTTCACTTAGGGGCGTATTACACAGTCCTTATTTTCGCCCTTAAGACCGCGCTGCAGAAAGTGGTGGGAGAACCTTTCTTCATAGTACAAATTTTTGCCATTTCTTAGTTACAGGAAAATACATTGGTGGCGCTGGCGGTACTATTCGTATTTAAAAATAATTTATTTAGCACGTGATAAACTGTAAGTTTTCGATTACCGACAATTTGTTCTGTTCGTTTTTCGCATACTATCTCTCTTGTTTGAGTGAAGGGTATTAAAATACCTGATAATATTTACCTGATAATAATATGAAATGCATGGTTCCTTTTCTAAGCTAGGTAGGTTAACCCAATGATAATCTCTCTTTATTGTTAAGAAGTAATAAATAAAAGAAGTGTAAATAAGTATTATATAAAATATGAAATGTCCACTATAGCATTTTTAAAACTTCTATGCAAGAAGCACTAAACAAGGTTTTCCTTTTTGCATAATACCTTTTTGCAGTTACCGTTTCGCAAATCAATAAAATACATACAAAAACAATAATTATTTGAATTTTGCTATTTATTATTATAATTTATAACTTATAAGATATTTTTAATTGGGTATAGGTCTTTGAATGTTTTAAATATCAACCAACGTTTCGGGCCGTTTACATGTGGTCCATTTTCAAGGCTAAAAATAAATTAAATTATTATAATATAAATGGTAGCGCTTTTTTTAAAATTAGAAGACAATTGTCAAGTAATTAAAAAAAATTTTTTTTTACAATTTATATTATAATTTAATTTATTTTTAGCCTTGAAAATGAACCACATGTAAACGGCCCGAAACGTTGGTTAATATTTACAGCATTAAAAGACTGACATATATACCCAATTCAAAATATCTTATAATTGAACAAGATAAGATCAACTGTAATACAAAAATTTAATATAATTTATAACACTTATCTATAAATTACAGTATATAATATACAGATTTGTCTAATTTTTTATGGCATTTAAAATGTATGGAGGATCTACACGGGCGGAGGTAAATGTGCCACCAGTAATGTTATTCTACCTGCTACGAATTTAGGATATTAAAAGTACACAGGTATTTGTGCCACCGGAGAAAATGGCATCTACCTGATGCATCTCCTACATGTAACATCGATTATTTTTTGATTTTACACGATTTTTTGGGGGTGAAACGTAATAGTTTACTGCCCCATAGCGCAACTATACTTTTTAATGCTATTTCGAGGGTCTCTCACATCCCGGTTGCATTTATCCCGGTTTCCTTGATCTGTCGCGCCTCTCGTATGTTTAGCGCCCGCCGCGTAGCGGCTCGGAGCACGAAAAACCGCCCGGAGATGCGGAGCATCGGAGGGTAGGTTTTTTGATGCTCGCAGTTCTGGCCAAGCCAAAATTTATTATTTTGCCGAGTTGGTCTATGTATTTCCAGGTAGAAAATTTGGACCCGGATTAAATATCTGACCATTTGCCGAGCTGGCCTACAGCCTTATCGAATGCACACCCCAAAATTCGAAGGCAAAAAAAATTTAATTTTTTCACTGTTAGTGGCACAAATACCTGTGTTTATTTAAAGAACCCTTTTGGTCGGTGGCACATTTACCGGTACCCTTTTCTGGTCAGGTACATTTGGTGGCACATTTACCTCCGCCCATCTACACAACGTTTTCCTTTGCCAATGTTGTCTCATACTATTTCAGGTAACTTATTATCAGGTAAAAATAATCATATACCCTAGGTACTGCTTATTTTATCATTCTCTTTGCTAAGCATAATATTACTATAGTAGAGTCTAGATTGCAAACTCGCTTTTATTTTCACTTGTGTGGGCATTTTGAGGTAAAAAGTAACAACCTATCCAAAAATGTTCCTGGTGCTTCACACATTGGGTATAAATTGGGACATAAAAAATAGATCATTTTATAAATAATAAAAATATAATTTTCCCTATTAATCCCTATTAAAAATTCTTCAACTTAAAAAAATAAAAACATTTTATTTTAAAAAATATTCAATATTTTCAGGCCGGCCCGACCCTGCAAATACGTGTTTTGTGGTTTAAAAATTTATATTTATAGCAAAACCGTGTGGGGTCATCCATTAATTATTACGTAAGGGTTTGGGGCGGGGGGGTATTGTATATCTTACGGACCCTTACGTAGGGGGGGGGGGGGTCCGACGTATTCCTTACGTAAGTTTCTTAAAATATTTTGCGTCAAAAAATGCAGCCGCAGCACACATGAAAGCTTTGCAACACTCTCCGAAATACGCTAAAGCAAGGGCTAGACTTGTTCTTACTCGACGTGAGGACGAACTCTTGTGCGTGACGCATGACGAAAAAACGGGAGCAGAAGACGTTGAATGGAGAAACGAAGCTGAAGTAAAAATATAAGTGCCTGATATAAGGAAAATCTTGTCACTGCCGCTGGTGATGTTGTCTGATTTATTGCGCATATACAATCTGTATTTTTACTGGTGGAGCTGGTTATTTTTGTTGCCTTCCAGAATCGATTGTAAGGCCGCTCTGTATGAAGACGCCTTCCTAACTAAATTAAAAAGGCCAAATGAGACGTAACTAAAAATAATGCCACAATTGCGGATATTAGCACTTTATTAGTTGTTTGGTTAAGCACTTGCTTATCGATGATAGCATTTACGTAGCTACAAAATTGGTCAAATGCTTGTGATTTGACACGAATCTGTTTTTGACTTGTGAAAAACGGATGTCGCATGTATACAGTTTGTTTACATAAAAAACAAAATAGTTGAACATTATTATCTCTAGATTTCTGAACTGCATTTCAAAGCAGAGAATGGCGCCAAATTTAAAGTGACAGTAAAACTTACCACAATCTATATCAGAATGGCTAGCTCCTATATGGACTGACCTTTAATTTAATTTCAAATTTTTTGTATTAATTTTTTTATGTAATTAATTATCTATATTAACTTATATCTATGTGTATGAAAATTTAATTTAAAGTTTTGTATAATTATCTATATAATATATTATTATTCATATTTTATAAATATAAGGGGCGGAGAGGGGGGGGTCAAAATTAATTTTCTTTCAAATAATCCTTACGTAAGATGTGGGGGGGTGCCACAATCTTACGTACCCTTACGTGGGGGAGGGAGGGGATCCAAAATTACAAAAATCATCCTTACGTAATTAATGGACGGCCTCTTTGTGGTAAAGCAATTTTTGAGGAATCTTACAACTTTTAGGACAAATATTTCTCTTTTATAATCGCGGCCCTAAATAAAATAATTATGAAGTACTTAAATTAAAATTTATTATTACATTTTACATTGAATGTTGGTTTCAACAACTAAGCAAAACTTTTACGCATTATTTAATTATTTCAAAATTAGTAACATTGTATAACTAAAATAACGTGTTTAGTTACAAAATATAACTAAAATAGTTACAAAACATAACTAAACACGTTATTTTGTACAGTTGGAAAAATAGGCATATTATTTTTTTATTACTTAAAATTTTTTTGAGTTGATAATCCCTTTCAAAATTTGTATGGAAGAAATTATGTACTTCGTGGCTAAACCGTTTCGACACCGCAAAAATATAAAATGTTATTTTTTAATACAAATGAGCACAATTACATACAAAAAATTCAATATAAAGTTTTCAGTTTATTTTGACGTCTTTAATAAACGGAAGCGAAAGAAATTTACATTTTCGAAAATTCTTTGCACAAAATTCAATATATAAAAAGTTATTCGCCCGGCACCGCTTTTTCTACATTGCGTTTTTCATTTCTCCAAATTTAAAAAGAGCATCAAGGAAAAACATTTTTCTATTTTAAAAAATTTTAGCAATTATTCAAAATCAAATCCATAAAAAAATTTTCAGTTGCCATGTCTGAGGTTTCGACAGCAAACATCTGGTGGTGGTAATTTGGTTCTTAGCGTGGTTCTTAGTGTTGTGCTCAACACTCTTCTGGTATGACGACCAATGTCTCCACACATAGAATCGAATTTACCATAAGTATTTGGCCACCTCTAAATTTAATTTTTTTTAAATTTACTGACATTTGTTTTTAAAAATGTACAGTTATTAAAATTGTGGCCACCTTATTACGTCATAATTCCAAAGAAATTTAATTATTTATCCCAGAAATAAGCCGAGAGGGATTTATTTATGAATACCTGAGGTAATTCAGGAACAATGCCGCTACTACATTGGGGTTTCTGGGAAATTATTTTAAAATTACCCATCTATTAAATAGTTACATATTTATTGACCCAATAAACGAATAAGACAAATCTGTATATACTGTAATTTATAGACCAGTGTTATAAATGAATAATAAATAGCACAATTCAAATAATTATTGGTTTTTAATGTATTTTATTGATATGCGAAACGCTAACCTTTTATTTTAGTATTATGCAAAAAAAACCTTATTTAGCGCTTCTTGTATATACATTTTAAAAGTGGACATTTGGACATTTCATATTTTATATAATACTTATCTACACTTCTTTTATTTATTACTTCTTAACAATAAAGAGAGATTATCATTGGGTTAACCTAGCTTGCTTAAAAAGGAACCGTGCATTTCATATTATTATCAGGTAAAAATAATCCTATCTAGGTACTGCAGTTTTGTCATTAGGAAAATACATTCTAAAATATTTAAGATACAAGAATCTAAACGAAACTTAGCGAGCTAACACGAGTTTTAAATAATTTATTTGCGCCATCTATAAGGGAACCCTTGAACCCTTTGTGCATTAAGTTGATTTTATATAGTTTAAAACTCCACTAAGGGCACTTTTTGATTTACATGTTTTGTATAAGTTTTCTATAATTGATGATGAAATCGCTTCAAAATCAGGTTTTGTCCTTATAATGATGTGCAGAAGGCAATAAGGAAATTTCATTAAGATCGGTTGTCATAAAAATTCAAAATTGTCCATTTTCATAAATTAAATTAACCTATTTACTTTTAATTTAAAGCGCTCAAAATTGGTTATTGCCTTCAATAGTCTTTTCTTATTAATATAAAAAAAGAATTACATTGATACGACGTTTAGTTTTTTAAATTTGTACAAAAGATTAGAGGCTTCTTTCAACATCATATCTACTCTCCTCTCTGCAGCGCGCTCTTAACTGTATTCAATTCTGTACAGTAAAGCTGGATTCACACTACATTGTACTGCACGTTTTTTTGCAGTATTAGTGCAGTATTAGTAGGTAGTGGCGCATACATTTTATTGAACAGTTCTATGTAAAATGTATGCGCCACTACCTACTAATACTGCACTGATACTGCAAAAAAACGTGCAGTACAATGTAGTGTGAATCACGCTTAATGAATTTAGTACGTTTGCGTTGTGTGCACTGCGTTCGGCGTAAAATTGGATACGATTCAGGATCAAAGTGAGGATCGTGTCATACGCCCTTTAGTATTAATAGTATTACAAACCCAAAATTTACTTAATCCAGATATCGACTAATAAATTTAAAATGTGTTGAAGTAGCGAAACGAAACTGTTTTTTTGGTATATATTGAGGTAAGTTGTTTTAACGACTTTGCTTGAATGTTAATTTTTGAATGAAATAAATTACCCATATATTTGCAACGATGATTTGCGCGTTGCTAAGCCATTTGAGTGTGCGAATCTTTTAGTTTTATCCTTCCGAATAATTCATAATTTTAATTTTAAAATTTTTGTTCAGTCACATCTTGAACTTAATTACTAATTTATTGTACTTCTTATAATTATACTTAGTCTAGATGCTTCCCAGATTTAAAAATTTAAAGACATCCCTATCCCTAATTTTTTTTTCTATTTAATAGAGCAACTGATTTCACTTTTTTATTTTACCATAGTTAGCTACGGATTGTCTTCTGACTCCCAAATAATCCATAAGTTTTCGCGTTAAATTAAAATAAAATTTAAAACAAAATTTTCATTTCAAAAAATAAAAGCTGAAAGCTATCTAATTGCTTTTATAATAAACTAATAAACATTAGTTTATTGTTTGATACAAGATGTTAATATCTTTTCATCTGCAGCTTTCTATATTTATTATGAAAAACCCTCAAAAGAAAAACAAAAAAACCAAACACGATATTATTATTTATGTTATTATTTATATTTTCTTTGTGCCTCTCACATTTTACTAAGGACACAATTTAATAAAACATCATAAAGTAGTAATAAAATCATGTCAAATTTATTATTGTTAGCGAATCCCTTTAATAAGTTTGCTTCTTTATTTTATCATAAATATATGCATTTTATTAGAAATTTATTTTATTATAAAAAAAACATTACAATTATTATTTGCTAATTTTAAAAAACTAACGCCTTTTATCTTTAAAAATTACTGATGTAATAATAAAAATGAATGATAATACAAATTTACGAATAAGACACGAGCGTTATGAGAAACTTACATCATATTATTATGATTCATTACAGAGGAAAAAAATAAATGGCTTTAATTTTAGTTAAAAATAGAATGGACTTTTTTCGCTTTGATGTTTAATTATTGTAAAAATTACTTCAGATATATTTCAGCTTTGTTAATGCATACGGTTATTAATTAAAATTATAGTTGCAGGTTTTCCCTATTCAAGCATCAAGCCTTTACTAATCTGTAAAAATCAGCAGTCCATTTGACTTGATCCATCATTGTCAGTTTAATTAATTACCAATGAAAGAAAAGAAAAGGGAAGATAGAATGAACGATTTGACAACTCATTTATTTATCACCTACTGAAGTTTTGTAAATAATGTAAGGGTTCAATTACCTATCGAAAGCTACCAAACGTAGTTTTTTCTTAGAACACAGCGTGGGAAGGTCTATTATTGTATAACAATTTAATAAGTGTCTCGATCTAAATGGTGTGTATGTACGGAACTTCCAATCAGATTTTCTTAATTTGTATCTTTATGTATCACGCTACGAAGTAACCAAGTTTAAATGTAGCACTTTGTGACATAGCAGGACTCTGGAAATGACATTTTGCCGCAGGTTGGTTCCTGTAGTGATTCATTACATGCAGGGTGACAGCCCCTCGACATATAACTAGCAATCAGTGCTATCGAATTTCTCCCTTGTGTCATACTATACATTAGTTCAATTTTACGAGTGCGTATGAAAACAATTATTGCAGTTATACTAAATTTTTATTACCCTGCAAATTTAGTACATCTTTTAAATTATTATGCCACAGATAGCATATGCGACAGGTTTTTTCAGGAATCTATAGGGCGATAAAATAAGAAAACATTCCAATAAGAAAATCTAATAACTGTTTATTGAAAACTTTTCGTTTTACTTATACACATACAACTGGATATGCATGTTTTCTAAACTTGTCAAAGTTCTACACTGAAAAATAAGGCATTGTAAGCAAAAGATAGCAAACAGGTGTTATAAAAGTGAGACGCAGAGCTTTAAAAGTATCTCATCACATTAAACTATAAGGCATTATGCTACTACTAACTTTTACAAATTAGGTTAAACAAAATTTTAAAATGCTACATTTAGTTTTATTATATAAGACACCATATTAAAAAACCAAATCAACAAAAGTAAGTTTTTTAAATTGCATTACTTTTCAGGTTACAGTTAAAACCGACAGGATAACCTTTTAAATTGGATTAGTAAACCATAAAGAAAACCTAGGAAGCCAATAACGATGGAAATGATATTCACAAGTACATTTAAGACTTTTTTGTTAAGCTAAATATTATTTAATTTTGACCTCTATGTGATACAGGTTGAAATAGTATTAATTAAACGTTATGTAACAACTGTGAAAAACAATGACTACAATTAGGTAATAAAATTTCCGATACTGCTTGCATTTGACTTTCGGTTAGTAGTGTTTTTCATGTGGTACTTGTATAATACTAAGGATAGAATTTACGTATACTAAAAAGGTTTCCATTACTTGCTCTTTGATAAACTAAATTATAACAATAAATAGTTTCTATCTTTAAAGGATACAAAATAATTGTATTGCTTATCATGTATTTACGTACCTATATTATATCTAGGAATCTCGGAATATGCATATTATGATTACATACGAATATATATGTAGGTAGTTTTGTAAATTCAAAACATTGGAAAAACAATAGAAAAATGTTACAATATTATTTGTGGTATCGCTGTGCATAAAATGTTATTTGTTTGAATTTATTATTATACAAACTTACAAAAGCTTGAAATTACCTAAAGAACAGTTTTTGGGGAAATTGAATGACATATCCATGGAAAACTAAAGCAGGCCTCTTTAAAGCGTTAACCATGCTACTTCGCCGGCGTAGTAGTATAGAAGGTAACTAATAAGTAGAAATTAAAGAAAGATACTTTATTGTAATTCTTCACTTCACGTATGTAACTATTTGGGTGCATAATTCAATTTATCTAAAATTATGCGGATACAAACAAAATTAATATACTAACCACCGGTTGTTACTATATTATTTAAACCTAATTAAAGCTGAGCATTAAACCGATTAATGCTTTCAACTACCAAAACTTTAATTTTTTAATTTTTTTTAAACAGCAAAATTAACAAAGTGTTTGGAAAATAGAAAGGTTAATGAAGTATAAAGTAAAATTTAATTAAAGCCATTTAAGAGATAGGAACTACCATTAAATTTAACTTACAAGTGTTCTGAAAACAATCTAATGTTTATCGATGAAATGTCTCATAGTAATTGTTTTAGTAGATGCGTCCGGTTCGAATTAAACTATTGCTAACTTTAGCACACTTTATAGAGTCCCAAAGCCTCAGTTCCGTAGCCTAAACAGGAAACTCCGGAATATATGATACAGCCGAGTACACCTATTGATCAATGTTAATTAATGTCTTCAAAGTATAAACAAAGTTTGTGTAAATTAGAAACAATAAAAGTTTGTTTGATACGTTCCCAATGACAAATACCTTGAATGAAAGTTTGTTTTCAAGGATCGATCAGCTTAAATAATTTACAACCTAATTATTTATACCATTCTCCTAAAACTTTATAAACAAATGCGAAATATACGTAAATACTTTTTTGGTAATGAGAATTATTTAAATAACAAGTAAAATGATATCGTGATTTCAAGGTGGAAAGGTGGCACAGAAATGTTCATTAAATTGAATTTTTTTTGTTGAAATAGAAATCCAATTTAATCCGTCCATTTCTAGTCATGTGCGCTAAATTAACCAATCAAAATAAAATTACATCAGTAACGATCATAGGATAGTTATCGCTTATGAGATTGGCGAGTAACAAAAACATTGACGGTTTCATAATTTAATAATAATTGTTTTAAAATGTCACTTTCACGCTTTGGTAATGTAAACAATGATTTCATCGACAAAATTTCAAAAAAAATTTATAATCGAATATCCCTCGAACATTGATGAATACCATACAGTTTTATCGAAACTTCCTTGACAGAATCGTGGCACAAGAGGCTTTGGTTCGCAGGGGCGACAAAGCGCCCGAATGAAAATTATTATGTATAATATATTTAAGTGATTTTTTTATTAATTTATAAGAATTTTTAATTTAAAGTTTATAAATTTAAGCATAAATTTTGATATTATGATGAGACGATGAATCAGAAGATGTGAAGGGGTAGAAAAACCACAAATTTAAAATTAAAAAAAATAAAATTTACTAAAATTTAAATATTATTTGTAATTCAAAATTATTGTTGGGCATTTTATATTTCCGGTGGCACTATGGTTGGATAGTGAAACGGCAGTAGAGTCTAGTTAAGTTGCTTCATGGGCCTTGATTGAACAATGCAAGTTAAAATTTGTATGAGATTTTTTTAAATAAACGATTAATTTAGAAAAGTGATTAAGTATTAAGTTAAAAAAATGTTTTAGCATTGGATGATAGGTAAAATAACAAGTAGAATTTTGTGTTTGAAAAGTGACGGTACACATTTTTGTACGACGCACAAAAGAATAGCAGTTGGTTGCGATAAAACCATATCAATTTGAAGCTACGACGTTTAAAACTTTAAAATTAAAATTAATAATCTATTAAATTGATAAAATCACTTCAATACTAATATTATTTTAATTAATTACCAAATTTTTATCTTTGTACAAAAGAATGTTTGAACGAGGTTTAGATTCTTGTTTTTAAGAAAATGGAAGAAAGGTACCCACAACAGATTTAAGGGATTAACTCATGTTTTATTCAATTTATTTCCAGAAATTTACAAAAAAAATAATTGCCTTTCCCACTAATATTAATAAATCTATTTATGCACCCACACAATCAAAAATTGATTTACTGATTAAAATATCGTGACAAGTATGTAAAATAATGTTAGAGATTCCGAAAATCTAATTTGCATTTATCCCAATATTCCAATGAGGTCAGATATGAAATTAAGATAAGTCTTGGGCTCCTCATACGGTTTATAAAATCCTTTTAAATAGACATCTTACGATATTGAAAAATGGAGCCAGAAAGGGGTTAAGTTATGGTGTGCCTATGGTATTGACAGCCGTAAAGCACGACGATATCAAGTAATTTAAATTTTGAATATTTGAAAAAACGAAATTTAATACAAATTTTAATAATACATTTCCAAAGATTCAAAATTTCAACTATTTGATAATATATTTAGCTTAGTACCAACTTGTAGGTTTTTAGTACCCTTTTAATGGGATTAAATCAATATTTTTATATTTTTTTATCAATATTTTTATAAAATATCGATTTATAATAATTCGATTATTATAAATCGAAAAAATAGTAAGGTATTTAGTATATTTGATATGATTACAGTATAAGTATTGCCATCATATTTTTTGAATTTTGAATTTATTATGTTTGTAAAAATTATTTGATATATTGTATTGTACTGGGAGTCGCGCAGAGTCATAATTTATGAAATAATTTTTGATTTTGAATAAAAAGAAATTAAATAAATAAGTTCAAGAAAAAAGTGTGTTTAATTGAATAGTGATGGATAATTTTAATTATTGGAAAATTTGTTTTGAAACTGGATGATTTAAGAATAAATTATAAAAACTATTGAAGATTATTGGAATTGGACCTACTATCTGAGATTGGAGTTTTTTGTTTGCTTTTGAGTTTTTTAGTCTTTCGAGCACTCCAACCTGCAGCCATGGATAGGACGGAATTCAGCATTCTCCTAAAAGAAATGAATAAAATAATGGATAAGACGGCGACAAAAAAGCAGACTTGAATGCCAGTATGGCAGAATTAAAAGAAGATATTGTTTGCAACATGGAAAAAATAAATAATGGGTCGAGCGAAAAATTTGAAAAAGAAATGGAAAGCTTGCGTAAAGCAAGAAATGATAATAAAACAATAAAAACGAGTATTGTAGAGATCACAATAGAAGAATAAAAACTAACAATAATTGATTACTACCTAAATGCAGAAGAATAATTAATTGTAAAAGAAAAACCAAATGAAATAAACGAAAATTATAAGTTTTGTGGTATAAAAAGTGGAATAAGATTCAATCATAAAAATTGGAATTAAAAGAAATTTGCTGCAAGAAGTATTTGCAAAGCTAGAGGCGGAAGATTGAAAATAAAAAATACCTCAGGAAATCACAAAATAAAAACAAGAACGAAAATTAAGATGTAGGAATAAATTAAGATTTGAAAAGCTGACAAAACAAACAAATTATAACGCCAAGAGAAATCAAAAGAAAAGCTACAAACTGGTTAAGAAAATTTGGTATTAGATATCTAAATATAAGATATCTGGAATAGAACATTTTGGACATTTACGTTTAAGTTGGCATATTATTGATTATAAATTGTGATTGAATGCAAAATATTAGAAGTGTGAAGATTTTGAAGAAGGGAAGAAATTAAAAATGTTTTAATTGGTGATAAAATTTACATGAAGATAAAAAGAAAATTTGACCAAAAGGTAATTAATTGGATAACATGGTAATCATAAATGGGTTGGAATTGAATTAAATGTAAATGGATTAAAAATGAATAATTAATGATCGATAAATTAATTGAAGATTGATTAAATGCAATAAGAAAAGATAATAGAATAGACGAAGAAAATTGTTAATATATTATGAACAAGGGGGAATTATAAATTTATTGCTAACGAATCGATCAATAAAGAGACAACGATCAAGAGTTAGAAAAATAATGTTCATTAACAATTAGAAAAATGACGACTTACGAAAGATAAGAAAAAATCCAAAATATTTTGTCACAGTACACAACAGTTTAAGGTCAGATTAAAAAAAAACGAGAATAATTTAATTAACTTTTGTAAATAGGAGGGAGGTATCCTTGTAGTGTAAGAAAATTGGGCATATTTAGATAAAAAAAAATCTGAAACCGGTCTTCTGCGATTTTTCGACGGATTTTGTTAGGTAAAATTACTACAACGTTTATCTAAGATGTTTTTCTCTAAGTCGAATAGTTGCTGAGCGCCAAGGCTGAGAGCACATTTTTGAACATTTCTATTTGACAACCAGATTTTGGATTTTTTTCGCAATTTTCTTGCACTGTTATACCAATAGCACGATTTCAAAATCGTAGTTAAGATGGAACAGCTATAATAATACTTAGGTGTAGAATTTTATTCATTATTTTTTTATTTTTCAATTCATGACTGCTTGTAAAATTCTCGTCTACTTATACATTACTTATTGAAAAAGATTTTTTAAATCGATTGTTAAACAATTGCGACAATTAAATTTCGTCAATTTTGGCCTTCACGGATCTATTATTGTCCGCCCTGTGAGGCCGAAGACCGAACAACTTTGGCCTTCACGGATCTATTATGGTCCGGTCTGTGAGGCCGAAGGCCGAACAACTATGGCCTTCACGGATCTATTATGGTTCGACCTGTGAGGCCGAAGGCCGAACAACTATGGCCTTCACCAATCTATTATGGTCTTCCCCCTGTGAGGCCGAAGGCCGAACAACTATGGCCTTCGCGGATCTATCATGGTCCTCTCTCTGTGAGGCCGAAGGCCGAACAACTATGGCCTTCTCGGATCTATTATGGTCCTCCCCATAAACATTTGCTTTGCAACGAAAATACACATTTTGCATATTTTAAATTTTGCCCAAAATCGCCTCAGATTTTGATTTTCAATTTTGACGTCGACACTAATTTGCAAATGCTGCCGTTATTTGTCGTTTTTCGTCAACCGTCGTCATGTGCTAAATTAAAGACCGTTAATAACCGTATCCGAAGCTTCGATTGCTTTTTCTAAATTATCCGTCGTTTCTTCGTGAGAGACCCATTTAAGTGAAAATTGTGTAAAAACTTTGGACGTATGTAGCGCTCTTATTTACCGGCCGATCTTTAATTTTTAAGACGCAACGGAAGCGTATCGCGACGCTCTATAATAGTTCGTCCATAACATTCCTTCGTATTTTCAACGCCGAAGGTGTTAAACCGAATTTAAATTTCAAAATTATTTTTTCAATGGGATAGCCTTGCAAATTTTTCGAAAAAAAATTACGCTCCGATAATTATATATTAACGCCGGAAATGGACGGGCAAACCGTTTTTGGGAATTATAACACAAAAGCGTAATCTAAACATCTTCTTCGGTTGTCTAAAACATTGGCAAAATTGTGAATAACTTTTTGGAAAAGTGCAAAAATTTGTAATATTTGTACCGGGGGACCTGCGACACTTTTTAAATTGGAGGCGAGGTGGTCCGCTCTGTGAGGCCGTAGGCCGAACAACTATGGCCTTCGCGGATCTATTATGGTCCTCCCCCTGTGAGGCCGAAGGCCGAACAACTATGGCCTACTCGGATCTATTCTGGGTCTAGATGGCTAAGGGCGGCGGATGCCGCCCGTGCCAGCTAGTAAAATATATTTGTTAAAAAATCAATACTTAAACACATTTGTAAACATAAATATTAATAAGTATACATATTTGTAGATTAATTGCCTTTTTTTGTAAAATAATAAAATTTTTTTATTTTTATATTATATTATATTATTATTATAGGTCTTTCTAGTATTATTTCCCAATGTTTCGGGCCTTTTCAATTTGGCTCATTTTCAAAGCTAAAAAGTAAATAAAACTATTGATTAAATAATTAAACACTTTTGGATTGAAAGTAATTGACAATGACAATAAAAAATAATTTAAAATTGGTGTTTGTTTAATTAAATTGTTTTTAATTGTCATTATCAATTACTTTCAATCCAAAAGTGTTTAATTAGTTAATTAATAGTTTCTTTACTTTTTAGCTTTGTAGATGGGCCAAATTTAAATAGCCTGAAACGTTGGAAAATAAATATTATAAAGTAATATATTTAATTAATAAATAACCTAGTAATATATTATTATAAAGTGCGAGAATTATAAAGCTTTTAGCAATGGTTTACTGCTATCATCAGATATTTTAATTAGTAGTCAAGTACTTACATGGAAACACAAACACAATTTAGAACGCATTGTCATTTGATACGATCTAGAAATAAATAATCTTTAAAAATAAATCTTTTGAGTCTTGAATCTTGATGTATGAAGTTAAATGCAAATTAAAATCAAGTCTCGAACAACCTAATTTAAGTTTCCGTCTAAATAGGAAAAACTTAACTCCAATACCGTCGATGTTAGTATTACTGTTGATAGCTTTGTTTCCCCTCTTTATACATATCATTTGGCGAAGAAGTCGATCCTTGTAATTTTTAACGGCTATAATTAGTTTCGTATTTTTAAATCAGCTTCGTGTTCATCAATTAAGATAATACTTATAGCAATTTGCATATTATTATAATTTTCCTGGCGAAAAATGATTCCCCTAATTAGAAAGAAAATTTCAAAAGTTAACCAATTAATTAAAATCAAAATATTTTCTATTTATAAGCTTTCAGCAATGTTTATAATCATGCTCAGATTTTTTTTAACAATTAAAAAGCTTAATATAGGTATAACCATTGCTGCTCCTAACTTTACTTTGTGAAACCATTGTTGCATTTCGAATTGCCACAATCCCTCCAGATAAATCCCCCAGAGAGGCTTTAGGCCGCACAACCTTTAATAAATTATAATAGAAATAAAGTTACTATTTATTTATTTCAAACTCTTTTTAATATTTTGTGGTAAGTAATATACGCAATATAAAGTATAGGGGGCAATAACGGTGCTGTCACACGAGAGACAACCACCCTTGACGCATCCCTATTCCTCAAGCAAGTTGCTTTTAGGTTATTTTGGGAACAAATTCATTTTCTAAAATTGTGATAACTTCATTTCGTAACTATTAAACTATTTACTTGATATACTGCAAAAACATTTTTTTATCAAGCGGTTGTCCTTGCTGCTTCAAATATCTCTTTGTTAAATAATCGAATCTAATTCTAACTGTATACGAAAATCTCCAAACTTACTATTTGTGTTCTTTAAACATGGGTACAAACAAAACTCTTACTGCATCAAGGGAGGTGTAAGAGTCACGTGTCTTCCAATACGATACGTATTACCGAATAATATGATATTCACAATGGAGTATTCAATTTCTGTCCGTCGAAATTATTAGTGTCAGTTTCGTCTTTAACTTGTTTTCAATGTCCAGTATAATTAAAATGATCCTGTACAAAGTCTTGTAATTCTAAAGGACCTTCGCTTTGATCAATACATAGAAGGAATTTTCGTAAAAATATCTTTTATTATTTGTTATTTTGAATAGTAAAATCATTCTTGATGTAAACAAACTCTTAAATTAATTTATTACCGAACGGAATAGATTAAGAAGTATTATAAAGAATCCGTCGATCGACAACAGTGAATGAAAGAACGCCTCTAGAGACGTAACTTGGACATCCGCTGGAACTGCGACATTCCTTGGTATCACACCCCGGGGTTGTTTTTCTTTCTACATTTCGAATAAAAAAAGAAAACAAAAGTGTTCATTTTCAGTTCGTTACTAATAGAAAAACAAAATATATTTTTGTTCAATTAATCTTCTTCGAAAGTCATTGTAAGAAAATTTCAATGTTGAAGGAATTTTTATAATAAAAACTTTAAAATGTCTTGATTGAAATTCAATTTAAAATTGATTAGAAGGATGACATATTGAGTTATTTTAAAGAGTAGTGACAACTTAATACACCATTATATGAAATTTTTGCTTTTGTGAATAATGATCTTTTTCGTTAAAGAAAAGCTCAAATAAGGTCAGATTATGCTTCTCTTTTTCTTTTTATTACTTCTTTCGTTGAATTCAACTCAACTGTGTTATAGGATTTGATGCAAACCAAGACGATAACTTGGATAGAAAATACATTGACGTGATTGTTATGTTTGAGAGGTGATGTAGACGCATGCTGTGGTCAGCGATGTATTAGAGGTTAAATTCTCCAGGGAGCAAAGCAATATTATCGCTTTTTTCACACGCCGTCGTTTTGACTGACGGCTGAAAGATATGTTACGAAAATTACAATTAAAGAAAAACATTTTAAACTATCTTAATATAATAGCATTTTCTATCGATGTTTTGTCGGGGGATTATTAGAATGAAGAAAAACTGTAGTAAATCTGAGCCATCATAAAAATAATTCTTATTTATTTGAAAAGTTTCTAAACATTCTACGTATATAAGGAAACGAAGAAAAATTTTACACACATACCTACACATTATAATAAATAACAGAAAACAACATTTTAGAAAGCATTTAAAATTTAATTTCTGCTTGTAAATTTAAAAACTCAACTGGTGTAGGGCTTTATAATCAAATCATGAATAATTTAATAAAAATTCTTAGCAGTGTAGGTGATGAGCTTTATAAGAGATCAATAGCGGTCTTAAGATTCACCACGTGCATCATTTGAATTAGCAATTTGAAGTTTTGATTATATTTTTACCAACTGTTGCTCAAACGTTATTAATTAGACTAACACTTTTAATTGTTTAAATTGCACCTAAATTTCTTGATTCCTAAGAAACAGTGGCGACACAAAATGTGCGCGAAGCGACAAACATCATGCTTCATTAATACTAAAGCGCCTAAAAGTTTAGCATCGAGAAAGTTTACAAATTAAAATTGCAAAATCTGTCTTCCAACACCAAACAGTTTAAATTTGAATATTTCAAACTGAGATTCCTAATTAAGTTTTACAACTTCGTAGGTATATTAGTTCAAAAGTTTTTGAAACTGTTTCATGGTATATTAATTCTATCATCGCTGCCATTCCGTCACTATTAATTAAAAGATTTTAGTAGAAATCGCGGCTTTTCAAAATCAACATAGTTTTCACAATTAATTTTCAACAAGTTAAGTATAAGATTTGCACTTAATGGAAATGCAGTGGCTATGTAATCATCGCAGTTAAAGTAATTAGCCAAAAAAGCAGTGTTGATGTAAATTTGATGTTTATCATACTAATAATTTATTTACGAGATTAAAATCTAAAATTAGAATAACTTTGATTAAATAATTTTAACTTGGCTTTAAATCAATATTTAATTTTGTTTTAATTATTCACTTGATTTTACCATTATTAGGTTGAGTATTAGGAACTTATCGAATAATACGATTAAGAAAATATAAAATGCGGTTTTAATGCTTTTGATTTCATTGGCAGACAAAAAAACGTGAGGACAATGAATAATATTATTTAATATACAAATCCGAATATTCTTTTCGTTTCATATTCAAATTTTTATTTCGATAAGGAAGCAATCTTTCAATAACTTCGTAAAATTAGTTGAATACTCATTTACAGAGTGAACGTACTAATTTGGTTAAAAGTTCGGCAAAAGTCATAGTTTAATAATTATTATTATTCATTGATATACCTATTTCACTGTAAAACTGAATAAAATAAAATTTGCACAGTTCCTTTAAAACATATTCTTATACACCATTTACTATGTCCAATTTCTCCTGGATACACGAGGATTACGATGTGGTGGAGAATGAAGACGCAAAAGGGACAAAAAGAATTAAAATCAATTCAAGATATAAAGATTATTTATAATTTTCTCATCAAAATATCACACAATTCACGTCTTTCAATATCGAAATGAGAAATAAAAGCTCTTATTGAAAAGGTTAAGATGCAGCGAGCGGGGCAAGCAAAGTTATTTTTTTAAATCGTATAAAACTGCCGATCACAATTTTTATTCTATCGGTCTCAAATTTGCCATGAACAATCTTATGGCTTACATTTGCAGGTATAAGATATAAAGCTTTTTGAAAAATAGTCTTTTAAGCTTCATACAATCAAAACTAGTACGTGCAAGTCTACATCTGCAGATTACGCTGGACAAGTAGTTGACAAACTTTAAAATAAACTCAAAAAGTACTTAGAAATAAGGTAAGTGATTTATCTCGCCGTTGGACCATATATTAATGAAAGCTTGTAATTAAATTCATATTGAGGATTATTTTCTGCGTACGCTAATGATTATTCGATATATCTTTGAGAGTTTTTTTAAAATTATATACGAAGTTCATATACTAGGTTTAAACAAAGAGATCATGGCCTAATAGTGCGATCACCTGCTAACGTAGGGTATCCCGGTTCAACTCCGGGTTTGAGCTAAAAATTATCTTGACGATCTCTGTCATGTAAATGGCATGTAAATAAATCCATCCTGTGTTAATGATGTGCTACCATTACAATCAAGAACAGGATACAGGCACAACGAGGGCCGATTTAGCAAACTACCCAAGATGTATAACCCAATTATATTCACAGAACTAATTTAAAAAAAAATTGGTAAAACACAGGTCCCAGACTTAAAAAAAAGAAGAAGAAGAAGGTTTTTAACATCTTGTGACATTGTCTGATTTCCTCTCTGTGCTCGTTGCATGTTTAAAATATATGAAATATATGAAATATAATTAAAAAATATAAAATATATGTGTTTAAATTATAAGCATAGAGGACCTACAGCTTAACGTGAATTCCGAACCATGGGAATAGTCGATTTTTACACCGTCGTTTTTAGTTTTAGGTCATATATAACGTTATCAGGTAGACATTTGGTGAGCGATAAATCGTTCTATAGTAGACAGTACTTCACAGCAAATTTTTTCTACAATTTAAAAAATAAAATATTAATCGAAGTTATTAATCAAATAACTAAAAATAGTAATTAAATTTCAAGCAAAATATAATTGAAATACACAATTTTCCAAATAACATTCGATGATGTGCAAAAGATTTATGTGTGACAAATTGTGTTGAGCAGGAAAAATTATGATTAAAAAATAATTCGCCAACTCTTTGAAGAGTTTGAACTGATTAAATGTTCTTACCCAAAATCCACTCAAGACAATAATTATTACAAATGTTTGTTCAAAATAATACAAAAATAAGTTGCCGATTAAATTCGCGTGCTATACGTTTTTCCGAATTATGCACAATAAAGTTAATTAAAATTACGCGTTTCTATTATTAATACATCGCTGTAGTAGTTCAATACTGTAACAAGCAGAAAAGTAAAAATAAACATTTTTAAAGTTTAGAATAGCGGTATAAATTATTTAAAGGAAATTTAATCAGTTAAACGCGTAAAATTAGTTTATTAAGTTATTTTATTTTGTTATGTCGCAGTATTGCACTGCTAAAAGTAGATATAAGGAATCAAAATCAAAAATAATTAGAAAAATTCATTTTTTGACTTGTTACAGTATTGAACTACTACAGCGACATGTTAAAATTATATTTTACACTTCTTATCAATTACATTTCTTTTTACAATAATTGTATACAAACAATTTTGTTTATTTATATTCTGTTTTACGTTTAGTTCCACTTAAACATCGTATCCCACGTGTTCTTCATGAATCTTGGAATTCATCTCTCTTTTGAAGATCCGACGACATTTCCAATATTTCTTGATTTTTCACTAAATTGACCTCTTCGCAAAACTGAACCTTTTCTTCATCAAAATCAAAATGTTCTTCCATCACGTTACAAAATTTTTTATACTTCCAATTTAGGACAAATTTCTAATTTCTAATTCGCAGATTAACTGTATAATCTATCATTAGGCTGGTCGTTATTTGGAGTCTTACAGAATTTTTATCCTGCTGACCCTCAAATAAGCTCTAAATAAATAAAAACAAACTGTAATTATTTTCCGATTTTTATTTTAATATTTAACGGATTTCTATCTTGCTAACTCTAAAATATTTAGGCACATCATAAATAAAAATAAACTCTGTAATTATTTCAGATTTTTATTTTAATATTTAACCCATGACCACGGGGGATCAAGTTTTCCATTTAATATTCATAGGGTAAATGGTATAACTAATTAAGGATAACAATTTTAAATTATCACAAATTAGTCTACGAGAATGCTATTGTGTGGAACAAAATTATCAACCCAATACTTAAAACTAAAAGTATATTGATAGTAACAGTTAAAATAGTTTTCAATAGCCATTTTGGAGGAAAAAACTTATATGGTTTTGAAATTTCATATAAGTACATACTCATAAGTATTGTAGAATCGAATATCTCATGAGTTCCTCTCCTCCGAGGGATTAATTTCATCCCTTATAATTAAAATACTTCTCCTTAACAGTGAATATATATGGTTTTTCGCAATAATCTTGTAAAATTGAGGAGAGAAAAAATTGGGGGATGGTTTTGGGGATTTTCAATTCACAGAATAGGTGGGAACTTGACGCTTTTTATTTGTTTAACTTGCGTAGCAGAAATCAACTTTCAGATTAGAAAACATAATGTGTTACTGACACAACAAACGTTTGTATGTTTTGTTTTTGTTAAGCGGTGAAGACACTCACAGTCGCAGATAACAAGAAAAAATCAAAATTTGCAACTTTAAATTGCTTCCGTTTGAAAAATTTTACTTTCTTGCAAATGCCGTAAACGCAGGTCTTTATTTGATCTTTTTCGCCGAATTCCACCAAATGGACCTATCTTTGTAGGGCATTACAAACATTATTTAAAAAAATATCCCAAAGAAAATAACTAAATTTTGATTCATTGAGCCATTTTTGAATAATAATTAAAAATTTGATATTCAGAGAAGACACCTAACGTACATTTTGCAGTGGGAGACTAATTTAGATTTTTAATCAAATAAAAAATATGTATAAGATCCAATTTATTTTATCTATTAGGAAAAACCGCAAGTCCATGTCTTATCCTTTTCGATAAAAACAGTAATAAAACGTTGAATTTCGCACGCCACCTACCTTGAGTAGGGATTGAGAACGCTTATGATGGTTTTTGAGATGGGTGTACCCTTAAACATCTTTATTTTGACTTATTCTATGTGTGTTTAATAACGTATCCGGAATTTTGTTCGCCAGTATTTGTTCGACAAGCACTTAATCGACAGCATTTGTTCGACACGGAATTTTATTCGACATGCATTTGTTCGACTCAACATTTATGCGAATTAGCATTTGCTCGACATGGAATTTTATTCGACATGCATTTGTTCGACATTAAAAACAACAAATCTCCGCGTAAAGTTAAATCTGCCGCAAAGAGAGGTGGATCTGCCGCGAAGAGGTGGATCTGCCGCGAAGAGGTGGATCTGCCGTTAGGTTAGTGTTAGTTTGTGATATTTCTTTAGAAAAGTAATTAAAAAGAAGTAAATCTCCGCGTAAAGTTAAATCTGCCGCAAAGAGGTGGATCTGCCGCGAAAGAGGTGGATCTGCCGTAGGTTAGTGTTAGTTTTTGATATTTCTTTAGAAAACTAATTAAAAACAAACAAATCTCTGCGTAAAGTTAAATCTGCCGCAAAGAGGTGGATCTGCCGCAAAGATCTTGATCCAGTAAGCCATGGATGGTGTACATTTGCTGGAACAGAGACGGAACCGTTTTGAAAGTTCCATCTGCATACCAATTATTAGAGTTCACTAGAAGTTGCTGATTTCTTCTGGTGGAAAATATAACGCTCCTATCTTCTACATTACCAGAATCTAACAACAAGAACGGTTCATTGTTTTCAGTTGTTTTGTACATTTCCGGAAATACGATTTCCCGTCGGGAATTGCCTGTTGTGCTTATAAATTCGCTCTCTAATTATATCTAAAAAAGGTTACCTACGTCTTTCGTGTCATGTCATGTCGTGAACCGTAAATCTTTCCTCACTATCTCTAATGAGAGGATAGCTCGAAACAGATTACGTCCACGCAGAAGGTAACAACCCTCTACTTTAAATTGCGTGGAGCCCTGGTGTTAGGTCAACTAGCTCTTTGATGGAAACGTCGGTATGCGAGGGCCATGGGTCGTGTAAAAACGCCTCGGAGAAACTCAAGGAAGCAGCTTTGCAAACACACACAAAATAAACTTAACAATAAAATAAAAATAAACAATTCGATGTTCATTGCTTAAAAGGCTTAAGGATAAAATCGATGTTTATGGTGTTAGTATTGCACCAGTGGAACGTAACAACAGTAGCCCACTACAGGAGCCGACCAGAACGGCACAGTAGCGACCACATTGACACCCAGAATCACCACCCAAACAATCAATCGACGGAACACTCGAATGGTCATATAACAATCCCATAATGGTAACCACATCGAGCCTCCGACGACAAAACCAGGCGGCAACGACCCCGGTGCAATGCCGCACCCTGTATATATGTAGGTCGCACATCGCAGCCTTTATAAAAATAATATTTAACCAAAATAAAACACAAAAAAAATGTCGAACATAAAATTTCAAGTCGAGGCTTGAACGTAGAACGATCATTCTGGACTCCGATCGCCGATGCATTATACTACCGCCGCTTGATGTTGTAACGTGGAAATAAAACTCAGTCGAAGTACACATTATAAAACATTTTTAAATCAAATAATTATTAATTAGAATAATTATACCAAAATCAATATTCAAACATAAATTCACTTCCACATTTGCGAACGTCAAAGAGATTAGATACTGCCAATCACTACGATGCAGAAATACAACCTGCACCGCAATCATAATCTCGTACAACACTCTGTAATAAAAAAATGCACGACAAACAGAAAAACCAGAATGCTACACATAAATAAAAGAAATAAAAAACATTAAAAAGGCCAAGTTTCCCAATAACGCAACCATATCCACTAAATCGAAAGCAACCCCAAATCAAACACTTCACAGCACCAAAAACGTGACCTTCTCTTCCGACATTTTTCCCAAGACTCCCTTGCAGCGCGCAGCTCGACTTGCGTTCCGGAAAAAGATGATAAAAATGGAAGTGTCTACACCACCATCTCATTCAATTTGAAATGAAATGGCAGTGGCCAAACAAATTGATGTATAAGGTTGATCATAACGGATGTAAAGTCAAAAATCCGTTATAGTCGGCATGTCGAACAAATGCATGTCGAATAAAATTCCATGTCGAGCAAATGCTTATTAGCATAAATGTTGAGTCGAACAAATGTATGTCGAATAAAATTCCATGTCGAACAAATGCTTATTCGCATAAATGTGTAGTCGATCAAATGCATGTCGAATAAAATTCCGTGTCGAACAAATGCTGTCGATTAAGTGTTTGTCGAACAAATGCTGGCGAACAAAATTCCTAGAATCGTTTAATAGAATTCAGTGTTTACTCCGAATTGAAGTATCGCCGTAGGCTCTTAGCTAGGAGAGATGTTTCTCGACCTATCCAACGCGAAGAGGTACCATCACTCTTTGACATTATCTTAATAGCTTTTGGTTAAACAAGTTCTGTAATAAAACATAGAACGATAAATTCTGCATAAACTGAGCGGCATTTCAACTTTGTATGTTTTACCTGGCCTGAGGTATATTAATTATTATGTTACGATAAGAGGTCTGCGTAAACTACCTCGAACATGCGATTTTTTTATTAAGCAATTTAATTGAACATCGGAAAATAATTTCTAAGTTTGGAACATCATGTGCGGAGCGGAACAGGCTTAAATTTATCGAAGAAGGTCTCAAGAGTTTAATTGAGATTAATTTTGCTAAGACTTATTTTGGACACGGAATGCATGTGCAACGACCAATCCACCACTTTTGGGTAAAATTTGTACTTTTTTCTCTAAAGGTAATTCAAAAGTCTATTCAGTAAATAAAATTGAAATTTACCACACGGTTGTCGAGATACAATTTTATAATTAAAAAACGGTGAAATTTAATAGTTTTTTTCAGATTTCTCGAATTTCAAGGATCGGATTTCGGTGACTATGTTATAGACAATCTTTATACCCCCATATGAACGCATGGTTAAAACTTGCATGCGCGATAAATTATTCCGACTTGCCCGCTATTACAATAAATTGCCTTCGTTTACTATAAACGGTTGAAAACAAAATTTAATAGGGTAATTCCGGGGCAGATAGCCATTCGTATGAGATGACTATGCGTCCTATTTTCTTTATTAATTAGTAAAAGTCATCATAATCGAATGTGGGTAAAAGTCAGCAATACGTTGTTTCTATCATTCAATGCTTCAATAGGCCTTTATATTTTAGATGCCTAATAAATGCATAAGAATTTCTATAAATTTATGTGGAAATTGGACGGAAGAAGTATTTGAAATTACAATTAATGCCATTAGAAATGGTGGTACGGATAATGATGAGGGCTGCAATAGCTTTGGGAATTCATTGAAAAAACTTTTAATGGGTAAATTTAAATATTTAACTTTAGAAGAATATACACTAGTTCTGAAAATGTATGGACGTAACAAAAAAATTCGCGAGGTAGCAAAATTATTTGTTAAATCAATAACTACGATTTTTCAAGTTCTAAAAACATTTAAATTCGAAGGCAGAGTAATGGCAATTAAGAGACGAGGACGGCCAAAGCTCAAAACTAAACGGAAGGATATACAATTACAAAAACTCTCTTAAATCCTTATATTTTATGTCATTATATTTTAAAGCATCAAAATTATTTTAAAAATCAAATATATACAGAAACAGTAATACAGTAAGTAACAGAAGTAAGTAAAAAAGGTCCAAAGATGAAATGTTATGGAGTGACGAATTATTGATTCCTTTCAAATACAGCCACGGTAGAATGTACCTTTGGATGAAAACTTGAGAAGTTTACTTGTATAAATGCACTAAACTCAGATTAAAATCAGTAGAAAAGGGGTTATTGATTTGGGGGTGTATGTTTTCAGCAGGAGTAGGAAAAATTGTGATATTAGAAGGAAGAGCCAGTGCTCCCATATATACTTAACGTTATGGGCTGGCCACCCGAAATTCCAGATCTTTCTCCAATAGAAAACTTCTGAGATCTGCTTATATTAAGTATTTTAGTAAGATCTCGCAGAAATGTGACTATAATATTCGCATTTTAATAGAATAAATGTGGTTTAATGTTTCTGCAATAGATATCAGTATAATAAGTATGTTCAGTCATTAACATTTCGATTGGCAACTGTGTCATTACGAAAGAGAGGAAAATGCAGCTGCTAGCACGGTATTTTGTATTTGTTAACCTACTCTATTATTTCTGTAATTTTTAATATTTTATCTGATATTTACGAAATTTAAATATTTTAAAGGATTTTTTTTAGATGATAAGGTAACCTTAAAAATTGGGGAGATTGCCAATGAAGTTTATCTTTTATTCTTCGTTATCTTAATACGTATTGTATTCAAAATTTTACGTAAATTTTTATATCTTCAGAAATATTAATTATTAATCTGTGTATTTTAATCTAGAATTACTTCTTATTTTTAAGCAAACAAGAAAATAACTGCATCTCCCCGGACTTAGTCTAATTAAATTCTAATCATCAGCAAAACACCGTCACAATGTGGGCAATAATCAATCCAGTCTAAACATTCTTCACCGTCTCCGAGCTTAGGAGGGCACATAAACCGTCGGTCCCCTTGTGTTAATGATTTGTCATAATAACTACAAAATAGGATTATAGGTATATAGGAGGATAGCCTAGCAAGCTACCTGTAGTTAAGATGTAGAAACCAATGCTTAAAGAACTACTTCAATAAATTAATTAAAAATCAGACAATCCGGAACTTTCCGGATTGTATTTTTATTTGTACTTTTATAATATGCTTTGTGCAATGAATAAATGTAAATATGTATCTATACGATTAAATACATAAATCCGGAACACAATCGCAAATATCATGGCATTATATATCTTGGTGCACTTGTAGGCAGGTGACCTCTCATACATAGTAGAGCTATGGTACATTATGCATTTTCAAGCCGTGATTAGTTCTCGTGTAGTGTCGAATTAGAAAGTTTAGAACCACTAAACTTCTACAGTAATTCTAAAATAATTCACAAGTGAAATTGTTAATTTTGACTAATTTAAAAGTTGCAAATGAGACAAGGAAATGAAACAAGGAAGATGGCCTAGGACGTCATAAAAAGGGATGAAATTCTTATAAAATTCGATAGTTGTGCTAAATATTCACTTATAAAATAATGTATACAGTATTTCAATATATTTTTGGATCATATCTGTATTTTCAGAGTGACCTGCGAATTTATCGATTATCTTTCTACATATTGTACACTATGTAGTAAAATTTCAAATTCAATAATTTTAATTAATTAACATTTCTTTAAAATACAGTTACTTATGTATAGGTATAATTCTAAGATGAAATAACAATTTAATTAATTATATTTGTAAAGAAAGTTATCTTCATAAGTAATTAATATTTCTTGTCTCAAAATTTTGTTCAAGAAATAATCTTTAAGCACTGTGCAGAAATGCATAACTGCATAACTTAAAATATCCACCTGATGATTTCAGTTAATTAAGATCTAAACTGGAAACATAAATTTCACATTCAAAAATGTTTGCGGTTACCTATAGAAATATAAAGAAGCATTAAATGTAAGCACTTACTATTTATAGGTTTAAATTAACTAATGGAAAATTTGTAATTTAGTTTATACTAGTGAAAAACAGTAGAGACGGTCAATAATATCATGGTGGTTAAGTGCGATAACTGCTAATGACTAATGAGTACTTGATTCGCCTCCGGAAGAGGTTACAGCTTTATTCTGATCGACTCCCCTCTGAAGGCAATGTCAAACCATGGAGTTGAAATCTGCCTAATGAAACCTTCCCAATATAGGGCATTACATTTACCATGCTTATAATCCCATGTTAAACAATAGGTTCCCTATGTTATAAACTTCAAATGCCAGTACAAAAAGGGTTACGTTCCAAAAACTTATGAAAATCAATTTTTTTTAAGTCTTTCCAAACACTTCAATTTTATTAAAAGTTAGCATATTATGTATGTGTCGAATAATGCAAAATATAATTATGATCAATTTATTAACGCTCAATTTAATAATAATTTTCTTCGTCGGCATTGCTTGCTACAATTAAATGTAAACGCTTTCTCGGTTGAATGATTATCATCTTCACTCTCTGATAAATGCAGTGAACTAATATTTGTGTATAAACATGTGAATTGTAATATGCATTACAGTAGACTCCCGTATAACGCGAGTTCCTATAACGCCCTATAAAAAATATTGGGCCCACTGTTTTATATAACGCGATTCTCGTACAACTCGCAATATAACAAAATACGGGAATTACTGTTTTAATAATTAAAATATAGAAAATAAAAGTGAATAAATATGACAATAGTAATATTCATATTAATACGCGGAAAATTTTGATACAACGCATAACATATTAACCGCGTTATATGGGAGTCTACTGTATCTTCTTATATAGTATACTTCATTAAGTATTGTTTTATATGCTAGAATCGCTGTAGGTTTACTTCGATAAATGGTTAAAAATCCAACCTGATTTTATTTCAAATCTTTTTGGGCGAATAAGTTAACTTGTCCAGTCATATTAGAAAAAATAAAAACATTAATCGGTAAAGATCTGGATTTTGGTATACAAGCTTATTGAGGCTTCCGGATAAACATACTAAAATGCCCAATCGATACCTGTTGCGCTCGAGCCGCCATCTTGGAAAAAAGGTAGGGGAAGGTGGGGCAGAACGGGGGTCGATGTGGTTGGGACAGTATTTGAAGGTGTAAATAAATAGGTAAAAATCTATTATAGTGTGAATAAATTTATTTAACATCTCCGATGTTCAAAATTAAAATAATGAAAATACTTGTATTTATTCTAAACGTTTGAAAAAAAAAGGTTATATCCCGTTCTGCCCCCATGCATGGGGCAGAACGGGGTATTCATTAAAAGGTGAAACAAAATCATGTTTTATGGCTGGCGAAGTTCACAGATGAGTTGTGATTCATCATCGTCAGTATCAATGCCGGCACAGAAATTATGGGCCCATTTTTACTGTATGCATGATATCCAGCCTTCACTCGATTTTGAATATAAGTCGTTGCAATATAAACAGGTCGCATCGTCTTCTTCATCTGATTCCACGCTTTGTTTCCGTGGTTTTTTGTTAACAATTTTCTGTGTTTTTTTCTTTCCTATTTTGTTAACAATTTTCTGTGTTTTTTTCTTTTCTATTTTGTTAACAGTTTTCTGGGTATTCTCCTTCCTTTTTTCGTTACCGGTGAACAGTTTTTTCTTAAGTCTATTTTCTTTGTCTTCCTTGATCTTCTTAGCATTATTAGCCGCTTCTTCGAGTTCAGTCTTATAAGGGGAAGCTGTCAGGATTGCCGTTTTGCCTCGTTTCCTCGTCACTCGCTTTTGTCCCGGCTTTACTCTGGGTATAGGAAGTATATGTTCAGGCGAAAACCTCGGAAAGCTGGTAAAAATAGGGCTAGCTATTGTTAACTGCAAATTAGCAGATCGGTGAAAAATAAAAATATGGTCGGGGCGGAACGGGGTAGGACCCCGTTCTGCCCTACCCCGTTGTGCCCCAAGTGTTGGTAAACCAAACATCGCAAGGTTAGCGACAGCCATGTTACTTCTCCAAGACATGTTAACACGTGAAAATACACTTTAAACAACGCTTAATTTGGTAGACTAAATTGGAATAACAAAAAGTAATGTGAAATATATCTTCCCTTGTTTTCAAATATTCATAAAGTTGTAGTTTTATACAGATTTCAGGGAGGTGTTTAATTAACAAAGGAGAAACAGTTGGTAATTCACAACGACCGTTCTTATCACTGCACAGATGCATAATGAAGGTGTATAGAGAGTTGCAGCGAACTGCAGTGCTATTATCAGCAAATAAACCTGATCCCCCTTTCCGCCCCGACCCCCATTCCGCCCCACCTTCCCATACACTTTTTTAGTTTTTTGCCTGTATCTTGAGAACTATCAATGATATCGGAGAAATGGTTCAAATAAAAAAGATAGTTTATTAAATTTGCTACAAAATAGCTTTTATACATTTTTTCTCTATCTCTGATACTTTAGCTGTAATTTGCCGTTGAGTTCTGAGAAAAGTCTGTTGTACGCAATAGATCGACGTGGAAGTCTTTATCACACGTCAGGGCAGCTTCGTTACCTGAAAAAATCATGAATGGATGAAAAATCATTGAATTGACTAGGAATTGTGGCAGTATTTTTCAGATATGTGAATTTTCGTATATTCTTACCAATTAAAACCGTTGCATACGACTCGTGCTAGGGGTAGAATTCACTGAAGTACCAACTTCTGACGGAGGAGGTGGATCATCGATGTCAGATTCTTCGGGATCGTCATCCTCAACTTGGCTGTGACGCGTGATCATAGGTTCGTCGTCGAGCTCTGTTTCGATGGAACCCTCTTTTTCGGAATCGAGACTTCTGTTCGAGTTGAAACATGCGATACCTTGACAATGTCCACAAATCGCTGCGCATTTTAGACCTGCTTTCCGACATCCACAAGATGAGGTACATCCCTTTTTACAATTGCATGACACTAATGTCAGTACAGAATCTAGAGCAGGAGCCTTCAGTGTTCGAACAGGTTGAAGGAAATTCTCGACTTTCTTCCAACCCCAGAGTTCGGGAGATATTTCATAACCACGCCATTTCTGGACTTGGTAGTAAACGCGAAACGAGTGCTGCTGAGCCGGTGCAGCCGTAGGCGGTAACAGTGCTAGATTTGGTTTACTCTTGTACGCGGATTTCTTGAACATTTGATAACGATGTTGGTTCAGTGACCTCTCACTAGCAGGTACATTATAAGCAGCTAAGAAGAAACGTTCTCCAGCCTGAGCGATTTCTTCGTGAGTGGAATTAGCGTTGTTGAAAATTCGTACGATGTCTTGCAAATCATCTCGCTGCTCCAACAATTTCAAACATTTTCGTTTACCTTTTCCGAAAAGACATGACGTGGTGTCACATCCACTGAAGGCATGTGCAAACAAAATCATATCCTGAAATCCTTTACGCGATTGTAGAAGATGTGAAGAGTAGATTTTTCGCTCATTTTTTCCCTTCCCCTTCGTCGTAATAATTATATCGTTGCCGTATTTCTCTTCGAGTTTTCTCTTGACTGTACGCTCGTCGGGAACATAGCCTTCGATTAAATTGATCAAATCAGGCAATGCAAACTGGCACTCATCGCTCTTCTCAACGAAATCGTAGATGACCTCCATTGCAGTTTGGACATCGTCTATCGGCGGATGTCCAACTTTTTTGCCTGTTGCTGGATCCTTGAAAAAGTTGATATAACAGCGTTCATGATACAAAGCTTCAACCGCGACCAAATCTGCAACAGTTTCTATCCGGTATGTTACTTCCCGACTCTATTTGTCGTTTCTTTTTCTAGCTGCCTGTAGTACGATTTCTTTGACAAATAAGCTACGAACGTTGTGCACTATGGTACGTTTATTGACATGCTTTTTCTTCTCTCGCTCATAAAACTTCGAATCTATTATTTCTGCGCAATAGAAATACGCAGTTTTGAAATCAAAACTTGGTACAGATGACCTAAGTTTTGATTTTAGTGGCGAAGCTGGCACTGCTTGATTAGCAGATTGTTTTTTTAATGAAGCAATAATGCTGTGATCCCGAGTATATTCCTTTCTGCATGGAACATGTACCGTCACTTCACACAGTCCCTCCAATTTTTCTTTTTTGCCATCTCCTCTTCGGTCACTTGTTTTTCTAAAAGTATTCAGTCCTCTCGCCTTGACAGTGATTGTTTCTTTAATTGAAAGGTTTTCCTCACAAATAAAACATTTTTCGTTGCCAGCCATATTTAATAAAGTGGCGCAGCAGGGTGTGCACCGCGGAACGTTTCACTACGAACTGAGAACGAACATCTGCTGCTCGGGGTCTTGCCTACCTAGCGGAACCCTAAACGCGTTTTGACCTGCTAGATGCCCACCGTACAATACCCCTCCCCTTCTCTTTTGCGATTCTTCTACGTAGTAACTTGCCTAAAATACATTGTATCACTATTAGGAGCGTACGAAAATCTATAACCGCGGATCGAGGGCAAAAATATAAATTATTCTACTGTTCAACGGCAAATTACAGCTAAAGTATCAGAGATAGAGAAAAAATGTATAAAAGCTATTTCGTAGCAAATTTAATAAGCTATCTTTTTTATCTGAAGCATTTCTCCGATATCATTGATAGTTTTCAAGATACAGGCGAAAAACTAAAACAGTGGACATTTTTTCCAAGATGGCGGCTCGAGCGCAACAGGTATCGATTGGGCATTTTAGTATGTTTATCCGGAAGCCTCAATAAGCTTGTATACCAAAATCCAGATCTTTACCGATTAATGTTTTTATTTGTCGAAAATCGGTCTAATATGACTGGACATAAGCAAACAGCATAAGTCGGTCATTTATTAAATATGGTAATTCACATGTTGTATTTCAAATAAAATAAAAAAATTTATTGCATTTATTAAAATGTTTAGTCTTCTTTGTCATTTTGTTTAACAGTTTAAAAAATTAATGAAAACTACATATACATAATATATAAATCCTCGTTGTAAGAGGGTATATTGTAAGAGGATTTCCGCAAAATTTCTGATCGCGTTAGAGCGAAACCGTATTGTAAGATACCGTGTTATAGGAGGGTTACCTGTATATTATTAAATTTTCTTTTCTAATATCAAACTTGTTTATTACATGATGTCTCGTGTTTACAGACCTACCACAGATTTCTAATTTTGGCATCCTCCCGAATGACGTATCTCTAAAAACTTCTTCCCTAATATTAAAATTTATTAGTTCTGTTAAACCATAGTAGGTGGATTTATGGATAAAGTTACATGCTATTGGTTATCGAAAAAGGCCTCTCTTGCCTTTCGGAAAAAGGCAAGAGAAAATTGGTATATACGAGTAATTTTTTTAACTTTTCGCTGTTAAACATTTTAACTAATTTTATAACAGTGCTAAGTAACTTTTGCAAGGAATTGTAATTAATTTTTTGTCTGATGCACTATCTTTAAATAAGTTATAGTTTTTGAGATAAAACGATAAAACTACATTTCTAATGTCTAATCCTCTTCAAAAATTTATATAAATTGGAAGTCAGAAATTTCCGAATGTTTTGTACAACTGCTCAAGTTGAGATTTTCAATTTCTTAGAGGTCAACGTTAAAAATTCAAGAAGTAAGTTTCATTTATCGGGGCTTATAGCACATTATATAATATTGGATGGTTATATGTATGTATGTACTAACCAAAAACGTATGCCAAATTTTACAACTCCACCTACTCTAGTTTGACAAAAATAAACAATTAAAATATTTATTATTCAAGAACTTTTATACGTATAACAAGGAAGGAATACTATTTGGCATAAATATATGGAGATAAGTTGGAATATATACTAATATGTAAATAAAATATTCTTTTGTATCCTCTCTTATTAAAGAACAAAATAATTAGTATAGTAATAGTACTTAATAGTTAATAAAGAAATAACTACCTTCAACGTATATCGTAACCAATTATTTCCGGATTCATTATTTTAATTTAATAAGAAAATAAAACTATTTCCATAATCAAAACTGTATAATAGAAGCGTTAAGTATTTTCAAAGTACGAATTACATTTTAAAACAGTTTTTGCAAAAATATTGCTCTATTAAATTATACAATCTGACTCTTATTGGCAATATCATAAATTTTTAAAATAAACTTTTGAACATCTTAAGCGAGTAACTTTTCTTTTTGCAGCATTAAATGTGAAAGAAATGTTACGTCCATTTGACACGTTAAACTATACCATTATGGTTATCTATCATATGTCCATAATTAATTGCAAGACTTTTTTTTATTAAAAATGTCTTAAATTTTATTAAAAGCAATATCTACCTAATTAAATTTCTTTTATTGAAATGTTGAGATTTTGTGATGACGTAAATAAAGCAATTCATCCGATTTTTGAATGAAATTTAGTTGAAAGTGATGAATTAATAAAAATGTTGGCTGCGGCGTGCTTTTACCTTAAAAAATTAATTGTCAAAAAATGGAACTAGGTTTGCGCTTATTTTTGACCCACAATGTTTAATAAAAAGCAACATGTTGAATAATTTTTTTCGTGTGATTAATCAATTAAAGGATCAGTGAAATACTTTGAGCTATTGAAATTTTCATTGCTCGACAATTATCTAAATATAAACTGTTTATACCTACCGTATATGAATGGGTTTGCTTAAAATCAATTTGGTTTGTGATGTAGTGGTCACGTTTCTCGCCTAACATGTTGCTTGATGGATTTAATTCAATTATTATTATTTAGAGCAATTTTGTATGGTTTAATTTTAAGCATTTGATATTAAAACTGAGTGATCAAATATTTGTTTCATTAAATGTATACAATAAATAAGCACTTTACAATCGATAATTGTGGTTGACGATGGTAAATCAATAATGTATACTATAATTTAGTTTCAGTATTGACAAGGTGACTGAGTAAAAAATACAAATTGTGTTATGCAAAGTTAATAATATCCAAATTATGTACTTCCAAATCCAATTATATATCGTTATTATGTCATTACAGTCAGGAAATAATGAAAAATAAAATAAGTAATTTAAATTAAAAATATACAATCATAAATTTGTGCAGTTAGGAAAAACTACAGTAACACAAAATTTAGATAATAAAATTTTAATCCCAGTTAATAATAATAATAATCAAGGGATAATGGTTTCTATAAATCAATATTTTTGTATCTACCTAAGCAAGATTATTATTACAATAACTGACGATTGATGTCTGCAAAGTATAGAAAGCATTAAGTTGTCATAAAGCTCATTTAAGTTTGTGACATGTGTACTTTGGTTACCACCCTATTTTGAGACTGAAAGGCTTGGGAGGGTCACGCTATCACTCAACATGCACACTAATTGCTTCATTCTATGCATAATTAATCCAATGTATTTGAAGCTTTGTTTATAAATCGTTTTCAACTAATAGAGAAATCACAACAAATTATTATTCATTCACAACTGTTAACAAGTTCGTGCACATTTCATGTAGGTACTACAGAGGTAACAGCACAATCATGCAAACTTATGTAAGGACTTGCTAATCTTAACAGCATTAATTGGAAATTAAATTGATAGAAAGATATTATTTATTAATTTTCAAAACAGTTATTCGTCCATACATAATTAAATAGGTCGTAAAATAAAGTAGACACAACCCAGTAGACGCAGGTATCACAGTTATATCGCTGTGATACCTCATTTATGTCACAGGTGTGATATCACAAAGTGATATCCACGTGATACCCATGTGATACACATGTGATATTTTGTGACTTACTTGTGATTCTTGTTGATTTATCACCAAAGTGATATCGCTGTGATATCTGATTTGTGTCAGAGATGTGATATCACACTGTGATATCCACGTGATACCCACGTGATATCCATGTGATATTTTGTGACTTATTTGTGATTGTTGCTGATTTATCACCTAAGTGATATCGTTGTGATATCTTATTTGTGTCAGAGGTGTGATATCACAATATGATATCCGCGTGATACCCATGTGATATTTTGTGACTTATTTGTGATTGTTGCTGATTTATCACCTAAGTGATTTCGCTGTGATACCTCAGTTGTGTCAGAGGTGTAATATCACAATGTGATATCTGCGTGATACCCTGTGATACCTCATTTGTGTCAGAGGTGTGATATCACAATGTGATATCCATGTGATTCCCGTGCGATATTTTGTGACTTTTATTATACTTTATTTATGATTGTTGTAGATTTATCACCAAAGTTATATCGCTGTGATATCTCATTTGCGCCAAAGGTGTGATATCACACTGTAATATCCACGTGATACCATTTTAGTGGTTTTAAATATGAAAACTACATGCAAAAAATTAAAAAACAGTTAAAGCAAAGTAACCGACCCCTTGAACAAGTATATAATCGTATAATGGAAGCACGGGCTAATAATGTAAAATTTGAAAGAGTAAAATACCCGATAATTAATTTTGATCGATCATCATCATTATCTGAGACTTCTACAAGATTTGTTAAAACTATAGAATACAATGGTTTTTGCATATCTAAGAAAAAACCCAATAATTGCTGCACTATTAAAGGCAACAACGTAATTATCATAAATGATATATTTTATGAAGAAAAAATATTATATTTCAAAGCACGACGGTACATTAAAAAAGAGTCCTATTTTAAGGAACCTTGTGATTCTCAAATATTTAGTGTATCGCTAGTTAATGACTCAAATTTGTCCGATATTGAAATCATTCCCGCATTACAGATTATCTGTAAATGTATTAAATTCCCTGTGTCGATGTCGGCTAATAATGAATTTGAAAGTTCAGATCATGTTATTATTCCCCTAATCCACAAAATGAGATAAATTAATAAACAAATTGTTAGAACGTTATTTCTGCACGTGTTTTTGTAACCTGCATAACCTTACTTTTGAAATAAAGAAGTTATTTGAAAAGAAATAATAAGAAACAATAATAAGATACACTTTTGTGCAATAAGCGTTACCGTTCTTGGAAAGATTTAATAATCCAATGTTGGAACAAACATGTGCTTTTAGAACACACATGTTGTTTACTTTATGCAGTAGCGGCTCGTGATATTTTAACAGGAGGGGCGCATTAAATAAATTTTGAAAATAAAATTCTTGCCCTACAAGAAACTTTCTCTTTACATTTGTTTATTTTTTATGTGCACTCTCTCTTAATCTTACATTAATTAGGGGTCGTCGTAGGATGCCCTGTATTATGTTTTATAATTTAAAATTCGGATTGTAAAATAGGATTTTTATGACTATTTAAAATGACAGTAGTCAATAGCCCTAGATAGCACAGATGTTAGGGGATGTCCATAAATCACGTGAGGTGCTTTTTTTAAATTTTGACCCCCCTCCCCCTTGGTGAGATTTGGTGAGATTTGGTGAGATGTCATAGGACTCCCCCCTCCCTATCTAAATCTCACGTGAGATTTTCCTTATAATTTTTCAATAATTAAATTTACTTGATAATATGTTATTGTATTTTGCTTTATTATACCACTAATAACTACCTAAGCGTTAATACTGATATCTTCTATGTACTACATTTTTTCTGTGAAATAAGCGGAGAAAAATGAGGCTACTAATATACTCGCTGAATTAAAAAGTTGACGTGAGATTTTCTTTAAGCCCAGCCCCTCCCCCTTGGTGAGATTTTGCCGGACCCCACCTCCCCCATTTTACCTCACGTGATTTATGGACGTCCCCTTACAGCGTTACACTCAATACCTGTAGGTCCTAGGTTCGAATATAATAAAATAAATAATAAAATATTTTAAATTAACAAAAATTATTAATATTTTTGCTAATATTACCATATAAACATGAACATTTGGGCATCCCAGTTTAGGCAAAATTTATCCACGAGACGGCGCTTCGTACGCTTTTGGGAGATACGCAACTAGCGTATACTTTTATTTTAAATAAAATAGGTTTCATAAACACGAGTGCAATTATAAAATCAAACGTCAAAATTTTCTTGTAGAGGCCATAAGCTTTCGTTTTTAAATAAAAACGGGCCGGCCCGACCCTGCAAACACGTGTTTTGTTGTTTAAAAATTTATATTTACTATAGCAAAACCGTGTTGTAGTAAAGCAATTTTTGAGGAATCTTACAACTTTTAGGACAAATATTTGTCCTTTATAATCGCGGCCCTAAATAAAATAATTATGAATACTTAAATTAAAATTTATTATTACATTTTACATTGAATATTGGTTTCAACAAAAGCAAAACTTTTACGCATTATTTAATTATTTCAAAATTAGTAATATTGTGTAACTAAAATAACGTGTTTAGTTACAAAATATAACTAAACACGTGTTTAGTTACAAAATATAACTAAACACGTTATTTTGTACAGTGCAGTCATTTATAGTACTCTGCCGAGTGTGAGTCACAATAGCAAGAATGCTGAATGCAGCAATGCTGAAAATAGTTGCATCAATGGTAAATATAAAGTGTTTTAAAAAGTTTTACATTGATAATATTCAACATTATTTTTTGCAGAAACCTGCAGAAATCTTGCCATCGTGGTAGAACAAACCGAAGGCCAAATCACATCCCCGGTGCAGGGAATATCTATGGAAGGTAATATTATATTTGTGAATTAAAAGAAATTAGACATTTTTAACCTCTTAATATTTTAGAACATTTAAAATTAATTTATAAAGCGCTTGCGGACATTAAATTACAAGTAACGTCAGTGCAAGAGCAACTGCACGTTTAGAACGATACCAAGCCACGGAGAAAGCACATCAACAAAATTTTTTTGGTGAGTAATATTTATAAACTAGGATTATTAGTGACTAGTGAGGCAACAAGTGGAATAATTAAAATTTTATTTTATTACAGATTCGGTGAAAAGCAGATTTCCAATGACTGACGATGAGTTGGAAAAAGAAACAGCTAAATGGTTTCGGTACGCGCTTCAAAGGAATCAGAGCTGAATCTCGAAGTGTCAAAAATAAAAATACCGATGAAGTACAAAATGTGCAGCATTTATAAATTTTTGCAGTTAATAAAGATTTATTAGATTAATCATAAAATACTTGTCATAAATTTAACCTTTCTCCTAATTATTGCCCAAAATCAGTGTAATCCTTGAAATAATATGTCGGTCGTGTGATAGCAATACAACGTGTTTGCGATACTTCTGCCACTTTTTGTTATGATGAAAAAAGTCGCAACAGTATCACAAACACGTTGAATTGCTATCACACGACCGTCACAAAAAGTCGCCCGAATATCACCAGAGAGTCACATGCGTATCACATGAACAATCACAAAAAGTCACAAAAGCGTTGTATTGCTATCACATGACCGTCACAAAAAGTCGCCCGAATATCACCCGAGTCTCACAAGCGTATCACAATAGCGTCACTAAAGCATCTCAATATCACTGAGGCGTGTGAATGCGTGTCACAGTGATATCGCTAAGGCGAACATTGATGCATACTGGTGATGCTACGGTGACATCACAAATATGTGTCGCAAGGATATCACTGTGATTTAACAGTGATATAACAGTGAAGATACTACACTGTGATATCACTGTGATATCGGTGAGGCTGACATTAATCCATACTGGTGATGCTAGGGTGATATCACTGCCTCACAAATCCATGTCACAGTGATATCACAGTGATAACTCTGCGTCGACTGGGAATATACTATATTACTTGTAAATTTGTTATTAATGTATACTACAAAAGTTACTGTTATTAAATATTTTGTCTCAACAATCAATATTCCATTAGATTAGTAGAAAAAACTTACAAAGTAAATAATTAATTATGAGAATTTGTTCTACAGGCCAAATGAGCCAATAAATTCATAAATCTTGATTTCACGATTATTTTTTATTTGTTTCAATTACGAAGCACAGTGGCTTGCTGTGACCGTTGCGTTGTGTTGGTTGAATTTCCGTTAACCAAATCCAGTTAAACTGGAACATGCGATAAAATGGCATCAAAAACTTCAAAATGTTTGATTTAAAAGAGTCCCTTCCGTTTTAATTTTATTTTGTAAACGGAATCACGGTTTTGGGTTTTAAGTGCTTGGGCGGGTTAACCGCATTTGATGAACAAACATTGTTTGCTTTTGCAAGCGTTTGCCAGGTTTTACTTGCCCGTATTTATAAGCGTTTGGGCTGCTTTAACAAAAGTTTAAAAACGGAACCTTGTCTGCATTTTTTTATGTCGAAGAAATGTGCGTATCACAAATTTTGAGAAATCTTATTGATTTTTTTCTTTGCAGTTTAAATTGCTTGCAGTTTCCGATAAAAGAATTTTATAAGCAAGTCGATATTTTCTATAATAAATAGTACATAGGACAAAATGTTCACTTAGATTATTTTCAATAGTATCGTGATATAATATGTAGTATACGTATTACTTGATTTCCTCTGATATGGTATTTATCAAATTACGGTATTTTTTGTCGCTAGGCTTGACAATAATTGTTTTGATCGCTTGTGATAAAATAAGTGAAGTTCTTATTTCATCTTAAAAATTTAATATACACTGCATTTGCTGTTAACTGATTGTATAGTAATGCTACTATTTAATATAATATAATATTCGTGAAAATGGAGCACATACAGTAAATTAATAAACTATTCATTCATGTATATATCGAAATGATTTAAAATACTCATATTTTAACGTAGAAAGTTTTGACTGTGTTAGGTAAGTCCTTATTTTACTCCCCAAAGATGAGGGTAAAACCTTCCCTTAAGATGGGTAAACGTAATTAGTAGTTTCTGGCATTCTATTTAAAACTAATGTTAAATTTGAAGAGCTATGCGGCTCGTCTTAAAATTATCGTCGTGCATAGAACGTGATGAGCTTTATTTCGAACCAAATGAAATTAAAGAAAAAAAACCTAAAAACAATGTTATCGTCATGAATTGGAGAACATGTATATGACTTTAATAATGCCTAAAACTCCGAAGATTGACGAGTTAGTGAATATATTAATAAAGAAGTTAGATGAACATTTTGACCCCAATCTAAATGAAACAGTGCAACGATTCATTTTCAACCAACACGCAAGAAGCAAAAATCTGGTCAGTCTATTGTACAGTTAAAAAATTAAACCGAACATTATAACTCTTCTCAACTTGATAATATGGTGATCGTTTCGTGATTGGATCGTTGGTACAACAAACCACAAAAATGAATATAGCTTGGAAAACATTCGCGCAAGCTAAAATTTGGAAGACATCACATGATAGACGTATGAAATCTAAAAGTGCTCTGCTATTTTTTCCCGGAATTGAGGATTTTAGTTCCACCAACATGGTTTTTTGCCCATAACTTGCATAATTCATAATGCATAATTCATAGGGAATATTTCTGTCAGACTTGGTCCAGGGAAGGAAACGAAAAAAATGGTTCAAAAAATCGAGAAATCTGAAATGTTTTCAGACATGTTCATTTGAGAGACCTAAGAACCCCCCAAATTATTTTTAAAATCTCCTGTCGGCTTCCTTCTCAATTGGTAATTTTAATTCCTGTAATGTAGTTTTTCTCTTTATGAAAAATTTCCCATTACACCAAAATTGAAGAGCATGATATTCTCTACAAAATTTTGAGTTTTTACGGATTACCAAATTTCTTAGGCTTCTACACAGCCTTCTGGTTTGAAGAGCATATCGTTAGCTCGTTATTTTTCATTGCCATATAATAATGAAATATCAGATAATATGCACTAATTATATTAGTTTACAGTTGGTATTAATAATATATTTTATATTTTACGCAACTAAATAAAAATATTCAAGTTTTTTCCATTTTCTAATTCCTAGCATAAGAAGAAGATATATCTGTCTTTCAACAGCAGTAGAAGTAATTAAAACCAAAGCCCAAGTAATAACTGCCATTATTGGTCATCAAACCTTACACAATCTTAACAAGGCAATATTTTGACACGATTTCCCTTCTCCCCGTTCCTATTGAGGGAACGGCCCAGAAAGAAAACGTACCACGCAGAAGGATAGAACCCCCCTACTTATATTGCGTGGTAACCCTGATGTACGTGTAAACTAGCTCGCTATAGCTGGAAGCGAGGATCGTGGATTCCACTCCGTACAATGCTGAAAAGTAATGAGGATACGCTTCGTCGAAATAAAACACTATGTAAATAACAAGATTTAATAATATTAAATCGACAACGACAAAACTTATGTGGCCGTGGCGTGCTAATAATTGTATGCACGTTAGCTGTATTGAATAAACGGCACGTCAAAGGTGTCAACAATACGGGGAGACCAGAAGGGTGGCCCCGCCAATAAAAGATTGGCTTCAGTGAATGCACCAAAATACCACCAAAATCCAAACAAGAAAATATATAGTATATAACATTACTAGCAAGGTAAGAGGGTTTTTACTGGCGAATGGAGGATATAACTGACGAGCCGCAGGCGAGTCAGTTACCTCCTTGAGCCAGTAAAACCCGTTACCTTGCGTGCATTGTTTTATATTTTATTTGTTTCTCATTTGTAAAAAGGTTAGATAAATTCCAAAAAAATCTCAATAATTTGTCGCAAATGTCGTAAGCTATGGAAGCGTTGCCATGAACATGTCTGTTTATTTTTCTTTACATTTGTTTTGGCGAAAGCGAAAATGAATGTACCAAAAGAAATTATTGAGGCAGCCAGCAGTGTAGCTTCAAGTTTATTACCTGCAAAATCAGCTTCAAGGTACGAGCGAGAATACGACGACTTCAAAAAGTGGCAAAACAAAAATAGTGTGATTGGGGTAACTGAAGATGTTTTGTTGGTATACTTGAATCAACTATCAGCTAGATTCAGCCCTAATACTTTATGGGCAAAATGGTCTATGCTGAAAAGCTGCTTGGAAATGAAAGAAAATGCCCCTGTTCGCAGGTTTGTTTTCCTTAAAAAATTTATTGAAAAATATGACGTTTAGTTGTCATTTGCAGATTTCAAAAGGTAATAGCGTTTCTGAAACGAAAAAATGAGCGTTATGCGCCAAAAAAGGCCAAGGTATTAAGTAAAGAAGAGGTTGAACAATTTCTTTTACATGCTCCTGATGACCAGTGGTTGCTGGCGAAAATTGTAACAATATTTGGGATTTTTGGATGTTGTCGATGTGACGAAATTCTCTCCTTAAACATGAATGATGTAGAAGATATGGGAAAATACGTTATTGTGACATTGCGGCAAACAAAAAATTTAACAACAAGAAGATTCACCATAACCGATGATGGCTGCAGCTTCAAGCCCTGCATGTTATACAGAAAATATGTAAATCTTCGGCCTCCTGGAACAGAAAGCCTAAGATTTTTTTTGACATACCGACATGGAAAGTGCATTTCCCTTAATGCTGGCCAGCACACTATTGGTGGTGTCCCAAAGCAAATAGCGAAATATTTAGGTTTAAAAAACCCAGAGTTATACACCGGCCACTCTTTTCGCAGAACTGGAGCCACTATGGTTGCGGATTCGGGTGGAGATATTTTAGCACTAAAGCGTGCAGGAGGGTGGAAGAGCACCGAAATTGCGATGAGTTATGTCGATGATTCGGTCAACAAAAAAATCGAAATGTCTAGCAAATTATTTGGTAGTAAGGAGAGTACAAATGTTCTGCAGTCCTCGAGTTCAGCAGTTTCTGAGTCAACAGATGGTTCATCATCATCAGTATCAACTCTTTCATCATCAAAAATCTGTGTTACTGGAAATAACAATTGTACCATGATTTTCAACATATATGACGATAAAACAAAATTTCCTAATGTAAATAATACTACTAACTTGTAAAAATTTTGCAAGTTAACTGTCAGTTTTACAAGTTAGTGACTTGATAAAATAAACTTTCTTGATTAATATTGTGTTTTTGGAAACTGACGTTTACAAATGAGAAACAAATAAAATACCTTACTCGAGCTCGTAGTAAGTTTACAACTGGTAAGGTGACAGCAGACTCCTTGTATGGGTAGGCGGTGGTTGGTTTTGAATAGAAATGGCTCCAATCTAGAGTCCTCGAAAGCAGTCCACCGACGTGAAGTCTCGATCAACAGGTTTTGGCAGGAAAACGAAGGTAGAATGGCGTCACTCAGCTGCGTGGATGGATTGGTACACTTAAATAGTCCAACGATAACCATATGATCGTCCAGAAAATATACGATCATTTACTGACTAATATATTGATTGATAACAATAATCAATATCTAAATGACAACAAGGTCGGTTGTCAAAAATAATCACCAGATTATTTATCACCAACAAAAATTGGTTGGTAACACTGCGCCAGCCTACTTGACAAAATGTGTTTGATAGATACAAAAAATTGTGGTATCCCAAAACGGTACGAACTGGCCGAAATTAATTACGTTACGCACTTTTATCACAAAATCCGTAATGACGGTGAGATTAACTACTGCGTACGACTAATTTTGCAACGAGAATCGACTAAAAAATCATCGCTTACACACGCGATCAATAATATCGACCTGCCTCGTCGCACTTCCAAGCCAAAGTTAGATTATCGTAGCCGGCGTGCGTCTATTTCTCGTACTATATCGCTCGTTGCAAGAACGAAGGAGAGGTGGCGCATAGGGTGTTAATTCAAATCCAATAAATTCAAGTTTATGTTGCGAAATAGGAAAATATTTTGTAACAATTTATTCTTGTCCCTTTTACAATATTATTATGCACTTTACTACGCTTGAAACTGTAGAATATCCTATAACAAGCATACAAATTAATACAAACCTCAATGACGCAAAGATGTGGAATGATCAAGAGAGAGATAGGTTGGAACAGGTCAATACTCAATACCCTAATCGTTAAATGAAATGACGACGGCCAACTTAAATTGAAGTTCAATTAAAAATCGCAGTCATAATCAAAGTTAAAATATCAAAGACCGTTCGATTGGGTTCAATGATATGACTGTTACTGGAAAATTATAATTATCAGTCAATCACACAAATTGTGGTGTTCATTCAAGTTTTTTTTACCCTTACTATCTTAAAAACTAGAAAATATCTAGAGATGCGGTTTCCAGGGAGTGTGAAAATAACTTTTTCATTATTACTCTTTCAACCTAATTATAATGTTCATAAAAAGGAAAGATGTGTATTTATGTGAGTATCATGTCTGAACACTTGAGCACTTGAGCCTTGTCCAGAATCTAAGAAAGTTTCGTTAGGTTCAATGATATGCCTGTTTTTAGAAAATTATAAGTATCCCTCAATCACACATATTGCGGTGTTAATAAGAAATGTTATATCCTTGATATCTGGAAAGCTAGAATATATTTGGGGATGCGGTCTATGTGAGAATAACCTTTGCTTTTTTCAATTTTAACCTTTAAAATTAATTAAAAACTTAAAACTATTGTTGTCGAACTTATTAATGTTCATAAACAGGAAAGATGTGCTTTTATTTGAGAATAGAAAATATTCAAATATTTTATTAATATAAATATTATATAATATTCAAGCTGTAGACTAAAGAAAATCTTATTGAAAGTTAATTTCGTACATTACAAAAGTACTGGATATGAATCTGGCCCAACATGGTACGAATTTTTAGAATTGATTTTATTTCTTAAGATCCGATTGTGATTTAAATTAAATTTATAGTTTAAAGTTTGATTAAATTTAAAAGAAAACATCTGAAGCAAATTTAAATGGTAGGTATCAATGCTGTGTCTACCGTTTTCAAGTTTAACGTAGGAATTGAAATCTATTTAAATTTTCTTACAAAACATTTTTGAAAACGAAAATATAAGTTATATGCCAGTTTCTGTCATAAAATAATAAAATTCTGACTTTTTCGGGATTCAAAACAAAAGTTACGGTCACTTGCAAATTTTGGTGTTGTTACCGATGTTTTTACATCGCAAATGAAATTAACAAAATGTTTAAAGAATTTCATGAATAAAATTAATTAATTTAATTTTAATCTTGAAGTAAATTTGTAGAATAGATAAAAGCATTTGTCATCATTAATTAAGATATTTTCATGTTTAAACCTGAATTATTATAAAGATTTGAAAATAAAAATAAATTTAAAATAATAGAATTGCAATCAAGCTGGGATTACTAAAACTTGATATCTATCTTGTTCAGGCTCAACTGCGTTTTGTTCGAGTTAGATACTTGGCTAAATTTGATCAGCTGAATGGTATTACATAATAATCGATAGATAAATTGTCATTTACCAAGTAATAAAAGTTCTTAATCGTAATAAAACTTAAATTACTAAAAAATTATTGTATAGAATTAAAGAACTCAAGTTCCCCTTATTATTTAAAATTATATTGTTAGTTCAGTTGAGTATTTTCTAGATAATTAATTTGATTGTTAGAGAAGTTTTCCATTAGTAATAGAGTTATAGAAATTGTGCTTTTAAAGAAGATAACACAATCATTATATTAAATTATATGGCGTCGAATATCTCAAGGGGACTAACAATATGTCAGTATGCTTATTTAAATCAAATCTTGAATCGAAATGACAGCTGAATTAAATATCGAAAAATAATATTTTTAGATAACTGGAAAAGTTGAAACCGTGATTTTAGATGTATATACGTTCTCATTAGATTTGATATTTAATCAATAGAATTTCTTATCAATAGCAAAATCACCAGTAATAGTAAAATAATATTTAAACTAGTAATATTCAATTCTATAATAATAAAAGCTTTTCTATTTTTATACATTAAAATTAAAATGTTAAAATAAAAACTAGATACGAGTATCAGGACTAAATTATTTTGCACGATATGTAATGGCGTAAAAAAAGATTTCAACAATAATTTATATAATTTAACACCAAATCGAGTAAGATATTGGAGGATAAACTAATGACGTAAATATTACATAAGACATTTGCACCACTATTTTAGCCCTATATTATAATAGACCTTATAATACATAAGTTAGGTTAGAAATTTAAATGTGGTTCTTAGCATGCTGCCATGTTACGTGTTAATTTAATCAGATCATTTCGTTCAAGAATCATAAATTTTATTTTAATTACCTAAATAAATTTCTTATAAAACTGTCATGTGTTAACAATTAATTAATTTGCTTTAACGACCTATCATTTGATATTCATACTCATTATTGAATCTTAAATTCAATTTCACTGAAATACGCCTGAGTTAGAATTTAAATCAATGGAAAGTATTATTTTCTGCACAATGTCTTCTTAAATTTATTCGAATTTATGATACAATCTTTTCTTTTCAATTTTCTTGGGAAACTTTAATAAATTTTTAATTCAAATTCTTAATCGTTTTCATAAAACACTGAACCTAAAGCATAATAAGTTTAATTATATATTCTTAATGTTTATATTATTTTAGTTTTAGTAAAACACTACACCGTTCTCGTTTAGTTAGTTTATGTAGATAAATTAATTAGTTTACTGGTTTTAACTTGGCTGCAAAATTGGAGGATAAATTAAATTTTATTTTAAATTACAGTGAAGGGATTAAGTGCAAGGCAAAACTCCACTATAAAAAAAAAGGTTCCACAAAAAATTCAATTTCATATAATTGCGTTTTTTATCAAATCAAAATGATTGAAAAACGACAAAATGGCGAAAAGCTTAAAAATTTTGAACAAGAATAAAAATTATTTTAATCTTTTTGTGTGTCTGACGAATTGCTATAATCGTTTATATTCTCTGTATCGTATACATCAGGGCGCATTCAACACGTTCACGCAAAATATCGCTACAGAGTTAAATTATCATTCAGACGTTTTGCCTATAACGGACGCAGACGTTGTCAAATGAACGCTGATGAATGTGCGTGAATCTAAAGTCTTGATTAAAAGATGTTTCGGGACTTAAAAAATATTATTCTCATTAAAAATAAAACATTATGTCGAATTACTAGGTTTTTACATTGCAAGTGTTTTATGAACTACAAACGTAGAAATATTAAGCCAATCTACAAGATCTTTACATTTTAAAAATAAAAATATATAGATCCTGTCAAATACAGCGATTAAGGAGAACTAAATGGAAAAGAAAATTTCTTCAAAAGAAAACTAAGTAACTTTTGAAATAGAAAACACAACAAACGACTACCCAGTGGGAACTTCCGGATTGTGCTCAAGTTTTAAAATACAAGAATTCATACAAAATCATTAAATAAAACCAAACAAATAGAAAAGCAAACGGAAAATGGTTTTATGCTCTGCGCGTTAATATAAGTTCTTTATTCACAAAGAGTAAAACTTTAAAAGCACGTCTGTTATTCTCATTTGTATATATAGAAACTACAGTTGCTTACAGTCAAAGGTTTGAATCTTCAAAACGAAGCTAAAATGTGACAAACGAAATATGATTTTATGTTTTGAAATTAATTTAAATTGTGGTTATAATTTTATACCTATTCTAATACAGATAATAATATTTAAACTTTCAAGTAGCTAGAATAATAGAATACATACGGGTATATTTGATTTAGTATTAATAATTAATAATAATGCATTTGTTTAATACAAGATATCTTGTTCGGATTAACGTGATAGAGTAATAACATTCATAATCAATTATGTAAAAGCTCAATAAAGCTTGACAACAAAGCTAATGGAATAGTGAAGTATATTCATCACACCAAGCATAGGCATAATTAATAACTGATTTAAATTAACGATATTTAAACATTATTAAAAAAAATGTTTTGGATAAAATTTTAATTGCCAATTTTAGAACTCATAGTTTTAATGATTACCATGACATATGATGTTATAGTAGTTCTAACTGATATGTTAAATATGTTAGCTTACGTCTAAATTAGCGTTTAAATAATAGAACTTTCCAATAATGGAAAGGACTTCCCTTTATTTACCAAATCAAATAGTTATCAATATATCATACAATACTAATTACGAACGCGGCGTCGTCTAACTATGCGATTTCTAACATTGCCGTCGATTAATAAATTTATTTGGTAAATCCATTTATGCAAGACTTCAACTCTTCAACTTTATTAGATATTATGTATAATTTATTACCCATAGCTTATTTATTCATCATGTCAGAACTATCTGACAACAAACAAAAGTGCATTTTCTTCTGCCGTCCCCCCGTCCTCCCGATGAGCCGTGCAGTTTACTGGGCATACAAGTTTCTTGTATACGGCATTTGTATAAATATTCTATCATACTGATCAGGTTATCTTTGTAAATTATTTATAAATCTGCCGATACCAGACCTTAATCTGATATTCAATTATTTGCTGCATGCATGCAGAGTAGGTTGGATTGGAAGCTTCTAAAGTACTGTGGCGTCGATGATTGTAGATAAGTGTTTTTAAAATTTAGCGTTGGAGCAGGCTGTTGTTCCCCAAACAGGGGACATATTTTTGCACATTTAAAGTATGAGTACATAGGGTTTGATAAGCAGTTTGATGTTGAATCCCAGCAGCCCTTTATCAGTTTCTAGGCATTTAATTATTTGAATATTACAGAGATTTTCTATGGTGTAAAAGCAAATTAGAGTGTCAAAGTTTATTAAACTAATGCTGGGATCCTCTGTTTCGGGTATCTACAAGTCACCGCAGACTATTATTTCTTCTCTCTACATCTTTCTTCACATCCTTCTTCACAACTTTTCTCCACAATTTTTGAGCCTATTTCATCATCAGTAGATCTTTGGATACCGCTTGTTCTATCTCTCAAGGCTCGTGATAATATTAGCCTTTAAAAGTCTTCAGGTAGAACTCGAAGTTATTAAAATTATTCTAAAATACAACTTAGTACGTATAGGGTATTTTAAGATAAAGCTAACAATAAAATCGTCAAGGAAGAATTTTGCAATGATTTGGAAAGAATGATCACATGGATGATGGATGAAAGGGGTACAAATAGTCAAGATGGAAATATGATCAAATAGATCATGATCTGATATCAAAAAAGGAGAAGCGACGATTTGGACCATTATCTGATAGTGCAAACATTAAAACAGAAGTTCACAACACCAGGAAAACGAGACATTAGCAACAACTAACTTAGACGGATGGAAGGTTCCGTGAAGAAAACACAAAAAATACGTCAAGGAACTATGAAAATATTAGAATACAACGAGAAAAAGACATTTAAAAGCTGGTTTGATCAATAATGTAAAAATCAAGTTTAATTGAAAAAAGCACAAGAAAAATGGATAAGATCAGGGAGGATAGCGTTTAATGTATGTAGAATCACGAAGAACAAGTGGTTACAGGTAAAGATGGATGAACATGAGAACCACAACAGAGTAAATAAATCAAAGGAGTTCTATATGAAGATTAAACAACAAAGTAAAAAGAATAAGGTCCAAATGAGAACAATTAAAGCTGCACTTGGAAATTGAGAAGATAAAGAGGAACTAAGAAGAAAAATATTGGGAAGATAATGGTATTTAAAAAATCCACTTGAAAAATCTACTATTTTCAGGCAACGAAAATAGAAATACAAGAACTGGAAGAAAAAGTCGTAAAACGAGACGAAAGAATCATAAAACTCGAGAATCAAATTGAAAAATACAAAAAGACAGAAAAGGGGTTAATATTGTTATCAAGAGCTCTCTACTAATAGGATTCGTAACTAAAGAACGTGTTGAGGAATTTCTCGAAAAAGTACTACAGGTAAAAGTGGAAGAAATAAAAGCATTTAAAATTAGCAAAGTGCCTGGAGGAGAAATAGTAATAGCGAAATTGAGAAGTCAAGATCAACAAAATAGTGTAATGACAAATAAGAATAAATTGAGAAAAAAAGTTTACAACGAAAAAGATCTAAAACTAACCAAAAGAAGGAAATTCCGGATATTAATAGAAAAAAAAATGGAGCAACAAGGAAAGGCACTGAATGGGGGCCAAGGGAGGAGGAAGGCCACGAAATAATATGAACGTGAAAAATTGAAAAACGGGGTGTATGAATAGAATAGCTTGTAGAGGGTGTTTTTTTAGAGCGTCAGAACTTTAAATTTAAATAAAACCACAATAAATGGAGATATCTCTTATCTGTTTATTTTATTTGAAAGAACATTCGATGATATTTAACAATTTCATGCAAATGTCCGTCGCGGCTACCTCTAACACAGTGCATTCTCTCAGTCCAATTTTTGACCACGTTTTCAAGCATTTCCGAATTTACATGATATTGATCTGAATCAGATGTGGTTCCAACAGGACGGTGCCACATGCCATACAGCCACCGCAACAATTAATTTATTGAAGGAACAATTTGGCAAAAAAATGATTTCGAGAAATGGACGTGTCAACGGGCCACTAAGATCATGTGATTTAATGCATGTTAACGCCTTTGGAATGAAATACACTGCTCTTAAATCATGCTCTCCCGCTAATCATAATCGACTAATAGGAATACGAAACACGACGAATCATATATCGTTAGTTTTCGATAAAAAAAAACTAGCATGCTTTAAGGAAGGTAGAGGTGATTTCTTTTGTCAAAAGCCCTACAGTGCGCGAAGGAGGAGCCAAGAGAGCGAAATACATACATATAAAATGCTACGTAAAAACATTAGCTTGGCGCGAAAATTTAAAAAATGTAAATAAGGCTAAAATAGCCTTAAAGAAGGCTGATTGTTATTTATATTATGAAACAATACTAATACCATTTCATAATAATAAAACGCGAAATTTGTGTAACTGCCAAACGAAATCAAACATTCAAGGAATGTTTTCTAGTTGGGCTTTTTAGTATTTGGACGCGTTTTCGTTATTGCGCTGATGTTTGTATAAGTTTTGAGCTTTGGTACGAACTCTAGCTATGTTTCGCTTCTTGATTAGCTGAGCAGGATTAGCGATGTTTCGGCATGTAATTGGATGAAGATCACATTTTTGGATTTATGAAATAGTGACAGATTGGTATTCGTAGTGCGACGAAATAATCGAATGTGAGTTTATTCTACTAATAGGAATTATTATTACTGTAATAAATAAATTACTGATTGTCTTAAGATTTATTACGATGTAATCAGTCGAACTGCATACGTGCATTATAAATTAACGAAACTTTGCACACTTTGCACACTTTTTGACATGTCAATCGTGGTGCTTTGAGGAAACAGATTTCCATTGTAAAATCGTGTAAAATTTATCGCTGATTTCTAATGCACTTATGCTATTACTAATGAAAATGAGATTCCATGGAAAGGAGATAACCAACTGAATAATAATTGTTGATCTACTAAACTTTGATGGGTAAGTATTAATATTATTAAAATAGTATATTATACATCAAGGTTGAGAAGACAATTTATTATTTCCGAGTGGCAAGATTGCATCGCGAGGTGCGGAGTGCTGATCAAGAGTTATCGTAAAAGATGTTAGTATGAATGAATTACAATTAAATGTCATGTGAATGTCATTTAAGGAATTAACCAAAAAGCAGATTCAGTACTTTAGTATAGTCGAAATCACTGACGACGTAGTTTGATGAATTAAGAATAGCTGATTGTACCTCTACAGAACGAGATTCAGACAAGCGAGTTTACTATAGTGTACATTCATATTAAATGGTAAAATCTATAACCTTAGTGTAGATGTGCTAGTAGTAGGTATGCCATAGAGAAGACGAAATATTTTCGATAATAATTGAGAAATATTTGTAACCAACCCCAAAAATAGTAAAAAATATCACAGCCTAGACTTCTCTCTTGAAGTAAAAGTAGAGTGGATATGAGAAACGTCGAGACTACCAGCTTAGTGTTGAATTTAAAGGTCATAGTAGCGTTCTTTCGATACTATAAAATGATTTGTTGTTTAGTGTGTAACGTTTAAATTCTTCGTTGGAGTTATAATTTACGAAATTTGGAATTTCTAAATTTAACGTCATTAAGAGAAAACTTGGAATCACGTTCTGCAAATGGGTTAAATACCACTTGACACTAACTTGGTACTAGCACTGGTATCTTTCATAACTGCATGATGTGCTAGGAAGTAACCATCGTTAAAACATCATTATATACATACATAGTATATCCACGAGACCATGGGTAGTTTTCCTTTAATATTTGGCAAGACTAAACAGTTGATAATTCAAGTAGTGAATAATAAAAGTACAACATGAAAGGTTTATTTAAAATGTTGAAACAGAGATGCTAATTATTTAAAAATGTATCCAATTATGATATTTATCACGGTACAAAGTGCCGTCATGATATTTCAAATTAAAAATTAATTTAAATTTAGTAAATATATTCTATTTATTATTTTTAATAATTAATTAAATTCAAATACATTCATATTTTTGTTTAAACATACTCGTATAATTAACTACGCTAAAAAATACCTTTAACTTAAAAGGTATGACTTTAATTAAAACTATTACTTTTAGTTTTCAGCTAATTCCATTAAGTAGGTAATACTGCACAAAACATTGATGGAAGTAATCCAATTGTGTACAATTCCCAATAAATATCAAGTTTAGTTCTTGTCAAATTTTTTATCGGTTTTGTTTTATAAAATTAAAATAAAAGAATTTCACTTACGGAATATATGAACTCGGGTTGTAAAAATAAATACAAACAATAATACATAAATATCTGCATCTGAGATGTGAATTTAATTTAAATCCTGAATTAAAATTTTCCAAATAAATTTACTTTTTTTTTAAAAAACGAAATATATATTTCTACATCTTTATTGATTTTAAATTAAAATAATTTATTCGCTTGGTTAACTTTTAGAAATAGCACAATAAAAACATTTGACAAAAAAATGCAGTGCAGAATTTATTGCAATCATGAAATTAAAATAATGTTAAATGTTACGTAACTTCTAAATTTATTATAATAATTGAAAACATTTCGAACGAGTTTGAACGCAAAACATCATTTATTAAGCATTTATCGAAGTACAATCTCTGGGGCAACAACAAGAACCAAGTCTCGACTCGAGATTAAGCCATAAATATTATTAGCGTAGCCCACAAAACCAGCGAGAATGAATATATCTAGCAACAATAATCTGCAAGTGTGAAACCTATCTTGCATTATCACCCCCAAACACACTGCACGGATGAAATTCGTCCCACAGAACTAAATGGAAAGGGGCTTTTAGTTACGTACGTTAATATTCTATATGGTAATATAGATGGATTTCCTTTACTGTATCTATATTACGCATGTATCAAATATCAGGCATTTGCATTCAATAGTAATCGGGAATATTACAGTATAAACTGATTACTTATTTTACAAACTATATGGGGTGGGGTTGTAGAAGTACTTAAAAGTTTGTATTGCCTTAACTGGATTTTGTTTTAAAATTTTCAAACTCGTCTTAAAAATATTTAATAATAATTTATTCTTCAGGAACTTCATTTATCAAATTTAGTTATAAAGTAGGTAAATAAAGTTATTTTAAATATTAAGTTAATTATAATTGTTATAAAAATTAAGTAGGTTTAAGTTACATCGTTAATCAAGTTTTCAAAAATTTAAAAAACCAATTAGTTTTATCATTAATTAATTTTGTACATGGATATGTATTGATTTCTGTAAATTTCGACTGTTTTATTAAACCACGCGTAATTGCATATTTTAAAACATTAATTAATAACGATATGTTTTCGTAATTACTTTATAATTGCAATTTTATGGGCCATTTAAAAAATGATCTTAATTAAATTTATTGTGGGTCAATAAAATTTTAATACTAAATGTATACATTCAAAATCGAACTTGCGTTGTAGGAACGATAAAAATGATTGCGCACAACCCTTTCCTGATCAATTTTAAATTAAAAGGAAAATTAATGCTTTTCGCATTTAAACAGTTATCTGCAATGCGTGTATTAAACGTAGATTAAGTGTAGATCAATACAAAATACTTAGTATAGTATTATCTGTGGTAAAGTTGACTAAAAATATATTTTGTGATGTTACAAAATACGATTTAAATATGTTCAAAGCCATCTCTGCTTTAAGAAACCACCCCATCGGACATGCTATGACTTAATTCATGTCCCCTCTCAATATGATTATAATAAAGCCACAACGTGGGATTACGTGGGAATTTGGTTAACTATAGGAAATTCTTTTATTGTGCAATAGATTACGTCGAAGTGTTTGTGGTGTTAAGCAGCTTCCTAATTCCATTTGATTTGAATGGGAAATGGAATTAAAAAAATAGTGTATATCACTCTCTTTTAATAAAATTCGAGAGCGAAACAATTAAATAAAATTGAAAAATATAACAGATTAATAAAAAAATTAAAAAATTAATTTGAGCAAAAAGTTCTCCCACGTTTATGTCAAAGCCGTATTCGTTATCTGGAAAGTATATAATTTAGCAGCAGTTAATTAACTGAGCACTAATTTAAACGACATGCAACAAACAAAAGGTTTTTAAATTGTGGTAAAGCAATTATAAAGTTAGCTGGATAATGATCACTTCATTCGTTTCTGGACAACTTAATCGAGAATAACCTTTTGAATATTTTCTTTGCGGTTACTTTTGCTGCAATGAAATTAACAATATTGATTTTGCTTTTTTTAACTTTTGCAGTGCATTTCAATTTTAAAATAGCAATTCGAGGAGAATTAATTTACAAAAATTATTGCGGTTAGGTTAACATGTTTTACATATTTTCAATAAATTCAGAATTCAATGGTTATTGTGTACATTTTTAACTTCTTGGCCCGTTAAGCTAGTGGTATTGCCAATATTACAACAATATTCGGACTTTTTTTGTGTTAAACTTGAAGTACACATTAAATAAATAAGATTTAACACAATGGAAATGAAATTTTCCTTGCAGAAAATAAAAATAACATTTGCTGTTTTAACATACCATAGACAACATCAGAAACAATTTTAAAAATGATTACTAAAACACATTAAAGTTAAGCTTTCATGTGTGAAGAAAATAGGAAATGATGTTGTTTCTTAAAGTAATTCATTATATTTGGTAATTGAAATAAAATCCCTCTCGTATTAATTTATGAAGCAATTTTTAGAACTAATAATTTTCAGTACCACTTGAACACATAATTCATGTTTTATGGCACAAGTATATTTTATAAAAAAGTAAATAAATGATTTATAAATGTAAAGTATTCGCAGGTAAATTTAAGTTTTAGGATACTATAGCTACTATATATTTTGTCAGAATTTGAAAGATATACAACACTCGACTTTGCTATAGAAAGTTATTAATAACATGTTTTGGTATTTGTATCAGGCACTTGAAAAGTCATAAGTGATGAGATTGGAATACATGAGCGAAATCATTTATCAAAATTCTTCCTTCTATGTGAAGTAGGTAGGTATAGCGAGAAACTCCTGAATCAACTAAGTGGATCATTTTTACTGCATTCTGAAGCCAAATAAAATATAACGGCCCGTGTAATTGAATAGCTTATACCCAGGTACTTGAAAAACCGTCGTCTAACTTCCGCCGTTTCTTCAAGTCGACTGAAAACTGCTGGGGTATTGTAGTCAGTACAGTGCGGTCACTTATACCAAATCAAGATAAATTATTGTACTTTCGGTAAGTACAATAAATTAATTCCTGAATAAGATTTTACTATCCACGTTTTCAGTTTTGCGAAAATCCAGCCAAGCTCAAAGTGGGTTCTAACAACTGGAATTTTAAGTTCACATATTTATTCCATTACTTCGACTAAACATTGATATGATTGAATGAGAGACACGACGCTTCATAAAGGTAATGTATAAAAATAATGTCCGTTACTATACGTCACTCACGTGCAACATGATTCTTGATAAATTGGTTTTTAGTGGAATGTGTGTATTTAGTGCCCTATTTCGACAAAATATAAACAACGTGTAAAATTGTAAATAAACATTCACGTGTGTTTGAGTACGGTGATTATGTATGTAGTAAATTTAAGTACTTAATTTGACAGGCTATGTAAATTTGCAATATAATGACACTTTAAAGCCATATATAGTACATCATCGATATTGCTTACGGATTATACAAGTCACATTTATTCCATGTTAATTTAATCTTTGTTAAACGTACTGACATTGAAAATATATTCAATAATTTACGTACAAAAAAGTATCCGATGATCAAAACTATTTACTATGGTACTTTTGACCATCCCAGCTCCATTGTGTATTCTGCTTTTGAATTTCATATTATGTATTCGTGTCACTTGGTCAAAGTTATCAACCAAATTGCAATCACAATATTTGCGTAGATTTGTATTAAATGTAATAATAGCAATGAATAATGGTTTTTAGTATATTTTAATTTCCATGTCTTCATTTTATCATGAATAAATTTACATATTCGCAATTATTTAGGCGGGATAATCTCGGAATACTTCGACGTATTGATACATCGATGGAAGTGTCAATTATGCATGACTTATTTATTCAAACAAAAAGTAATATACTACATAGTTATTTTTCATTTTATGGGGTTTACAAAGTGCTGATCACCAAGAAATAAGTTTTCAGCTTCCAGTTCACAGATCAAAATCTCATTGAAATTGATTTTTTATAATGACTAATTAAATTGTAAGCCATAATATAATAAGAACCGACATTCAATACTCAAAAATATATATAACTTTATTTCTTAAATTCGGATATAAAAATAATTTAAAAACTGAAATCCTGAAAATAATAATGAAGTAAACTTTTAATTTAATTTAATGAAGTACCAGCATTAATAAAATTTTAAGTTTCAAGAAAAATAATTATAGAAAATACGCATGAAAGTAAAGACTTATTACATTAATCAGCCATAATTTCAGATTAAAAGGGACTTAATTGAAATTAAAGTTAACTGGTTTCATAAAAAAATTAATTGCGTATTTTTCTTAACAATGGTTTTCACTAATTAACGTTAACGATAATTTTAAACGTCAATCAGAAAGATTGTTCGAGACTTTTTCCTTAATTATAAGTTCGTATAGCAAAAAATAATGTCATACACGGACTGACATTATTCTAATTGTATTTACGAGGAAAAAAAATTTGAATTAAATTTTTAATTTGTTATTTACGAAAATTGGCATTTATTACATTCAATAAAGTTGTGAGATGAGAGTAACATACAACTTTGTTATTTAATTTAATGAAGCAAGCTAATTTTGAAAACGGAGTATAATTTTTGTAAAATACAGGACTACAGAGTTAGAAGGACTCATAATTGTATTCAATTTCTAACACTTAAGTAAATGTATATTAAATTATATCTGCTTATGACAGTTATGAATTACCGCTTTTAAGTAGCTGTACCGTAGTAAAAAGTCAAACTTTTGTTGCTCACATATTTCAATGTGGTTTCAGTTCACAAATGTTCAAATATTTTGTTAAAAATTATCGATTCGTAATTTGAGATTTATTTTTGTAAATTTTAATTTAGAAGGCATCTACACTTTTTTATTTCCAGAAGTTTCCACACGCTAAAATAATTTTAACTTTTATAAATACTAAATGGACCTTTCAAAAAGTTAAGCTCAAGTTTAAAACAATTTATTTTGTTTTTTTAGTGTTTTCTACAATTTCACGTTGTGTGCATTATTTAATAAATTATTTGGAAACTAAACAAAATAAATAGTTGCGCACGGTCATAAAATAATTGCGATTTTCATATGTAGACTAACATTTTTTTACTTTTAGTAACTTATCACTTTAATATATGAGGTAGTTTTGAACTTGACCGAACTCTTAGTTAAACCTATTACAGTAAGTTTGTGGTCAATGCATTACCTTTGATTAAGAGTTATAGCATGTGCAAATGGAGACACGCAATCTTGCAAATAGTATGTAGGGGCTTAACGCTGAATTTGTGGGCTTAAAAATTTATTGGAGTTCTTATAATGATAAAAAATTTCGATCTATAAAAATGTTATTCTCTTCTTAATACAAAATAAACATTTATTTATTCTCTTTTAGAAGACCTACTTTAATTCATATTCAATTTTTTGGGATTTCAAATTTTGTATTTATAATTAGTAAGCCACTCTAAATTTACCAAGAATAACGAAATCAAAGCATGCTTTGCAAACATCAAATCTTTAGAGGATTGTGATATACAAATTTTAATTATTGTAGCTTTTGCACATACGTGATACGTGTGTGTGTGTATAAGCGATTGCGCAATTAATATTTTTACATGTTTTTCAAAAATCAAATTAGCCTGCAGAAATAATTCGGTTCATGTTTGTATAAGTAAAACCTACTTGTAGAATCTACAAAATTAAACGTATATTATTAATCAACGAAGCAAGAACGCAAGAGCCATAAAGTTAAGAAAAGTAAAATTACTACTTAAAGAAAATTTTTGTTACAGGCGAAGCAGTAGAGTTATTATTCGTTCGAAATGATATTATAACTATCCTATCATTATTTTAGTTAGTTTTATGTTTCTGATTTACTCTACTATTCGTCTTTGTCTTGACATAAAAAAATTTTCTTATTTATTTGTAATTATGACTGAACCCGAAAGCCACAAACGTGAATTCGACTACGTTTTCGTGCTGAATTACAAGATTTTATGAATAATTTTATTTAATTTAAGTGATCAGAGATATTTAGCTTTGAAAAGTGCTGTTTTCTTAACAAATAGTATAATGAGTCATTATACTATTTGTTAATTTGTCATTATTAATGACAAATAAGAGTAAATTCAGGAAAACATAATATGAGAAATTGCCAGGAACGAAATAAGAACGGAGGCAAAGTTAAGGTTGGCTTTCACAGACTGTACAAATAGCACAAAAGAAGCAATGATATTGAATAGGAGTATGAAAACATTGCAGACATTATAAGAAAGAGTGCAGAACAGGTTATATTATAGGCTATACAGAGAAGAAGACAGATAGAGAATAGTTTCATGATGAGTGCAGAGAATTATGTAACGTAAAGAGAGAAACAAGAATGAAATGATTAGCAACAAAAAAGAATGAAGACTTGGAAAACTATAGAGAAATTTGAAAAAAGCAGGTAAAACATAATAAAAGAAAGAAAAACCTATCAATAAAAGAAATAGAAAAAAGTAATAACCAGAACAACAATCGACAATATTATGAAAAGTTGAGATGACAAAAAATAGGACATAAAATAAAATCAAGAGTAATGAAGAACAGTGAAAAAAAATTAAAAGATGACATAGAAAAAATAAAACAAATATGGGTAGATGATTTTCAAGAACTACTTCAAAAACCACAGAACATAAGTATGCATAAATATGATGTTTATAGATTCCCAGCAGGCTTTTGGCAAGATAAATAAAAAACAAGCTAATAGAGACCACATACAAGAATTGAATATTCCGAATAAACTCATAAGACTTACAAAAATGACTCTTGAAGAAACCACTGCCTGCATAAGAACCTGCATAGTAAATAGCGGGGCGAGACGGGAAGACGCAATGTCGGCAACATTGTTTAATAATTTAATTCTCGAAAAAATAATCCGATGGCTCGAAACTGAAGAAACAATAGTACGTAATCAAAGAAGTGCAAATAATTGCATACGCGGATGACGTGGTGGTTATATCAAGAACCAAAAGAAAATTAATTGTAACTTGCAAAAAAAATCGAAGATGCTGTAAGACTAATGGGATCACTAATAAAAAGAAATAAAACCAAATACATGAAGTGTCAAAATAAAAACAGAAGATACGGATTGCAGATCGACAACCACGTATATGAGGAGGTAAATAGCTTCAACTATCTGGGAATACAAGTAAACAACACAAATGAAAGACTGAATATCAAATGAAGTGGGGACTAAACCACCCCAATAAACAGTTTTGAAAATCTCTACGGAGATAGCAAAATTCCTACTTGGATGGAATGCTGTGTTACGTATATTTATATCATTTGTGAAGAAACAGATACACAAAATAAAATAAAAATGTTCAATTATATAATTGGAATAATACGAATATTTTGAAATAAAACCAGCCAAAAAACAGCAATTATGTTTTGAAAACAATCCCGATACCTACCATAATATATTGAAGCAAAACATGAACGGCAATAAAAGGGAATTAGGGACGTCTGCAAAGCGGAAATGAGGTTCCTCAGAGCTATAACGGAAATAAAATAACCGGTAACGGACAATTGGGCGCGACCGATTGGGCGCGGAGACAACCGGGCGCAAAGACAATTGGGCGCAAAGACTATTGGGCTCAAAGACTATTGGGCGCAAATACAATTGGGCGCGAGGAAAATTTTATAAAACTATTATTTACATATTAGCTTCGTTCCAACAAGCAGTTCTGTTATTGTTCACGAGCAATAAATATTCAACAGAGTTGTTGCTATCGTCCCAACTACAATCATAAGAAAAAAAAATTGCATAGGAAATGGCAGCGTTTTAAAAAAAATTGAAATTTTCTACATTTCCTCATTTTTTAAATTTTAAAAAAATTCTTTCACTAACATGTTCCAGAAAGATTCCAGATTAATAATAATAAGTACTATATAAAAAAAATGTATTTTTTGAAGTGAAAATAATGGAATTATTCTTAAATCCAAAATTTAAAATGAAACAGTTGCTGTTGCAACAAATGAACACGATCTGTAAACAAAGTTTAAACTCGTTTGCGAATTCGCGCACGCGTATCCACTTTAAGAACGCTTGGTTCTTGCTCTAGAGCAAGAATCGTTTGAACTCGTTTGGCCGATAATATTACTGATTCTAAACTTGTCGGAACTGCAGATTTATAGTAAGGGGCCGTTCATGTATTACGTAAGACGTTTTTTCCTAATTTTAGACTCCCCCCCTAGTAAGAAAAAATAAGAAAATGTATAACCCCCCCCCCCCACACTAATCTTACGTAAGGTAAATTATTACCCAATGAGAAGCCAGATATTAATTATAAACAGATATAACAGATAAAAACAGTATTGTGTTTCACATTAACATTAATACCAACAGCACCTAAATTAAATTAAATAATTTTTAAATTTTGAAATTTAATTAAAAAAATAAAATATTACGTAAGAAATTGTCTTGACCCGCCTACCCCCGAGTAAGAAAAATAAGATGTTAGCTACCCCCCTCCCCCTAAACGTCTTACGTAATACATGAACGGCCCCTAATCTAGAATTCCGTCCTAGTAGTTCTAGTCTGTGGGAACGACATTTCATGAATGCGCTTGCGTTGTAGTAATATTACTGGAAATAATCGTTGTTGGAACGAAGCTATTATAAAAATTTTGTAAATTCTTAACTAAATCTAGAAATGTTTATTTAGGCAATAAAAAAAATTATAATTAAAAATTTAAAGAAAAAGTTTTTAAAATGTTTATTCCTTCTAACAATTACAAATAAAATAAAAATGTCTATTAATAAAGTACCTAAATAATCACGGATTCATTTCATAATTATGGGAAATGCCCCGCAAGAAGTCTATAATATTTCTATTGGCGTAATCCTCTACTAGATTTCTGATGCGCGCATCAGCCTCCAAGAATTTCCTTTTCTTAATAGGTGGATTGTTGCCGGCAAGTAATTGCTCATAAAAAACATCTCGCCCATGTTGAATGATTTTTAAGCTAGAAATTAATTTCCAAATGTTTGGGTGATCAGTTATAATAATTAATACGTATTGGATAAATTTTTCCTCGCGCCCAATTGTATTTGCGCCCAATAGTCTTTGCGCCCGGTTGTCTTTGCACCCGGTTGTCTCCGCGCCCAATTGTCCTAGACCGTAAAATAATAGAGAGGAAACGGAATACTGACAAATGAAATTAACTGGAAGTATTTGCAATAATTATGTGAACGAATTGAAGAATATAGTAGATTATAGCCCTTTATTTGGTGAAGAAATTAATGATAGTTTCGTATTGATAAGACCAATAGGAACTGAGATATTTCAGTTTCTGCAAACACGTCAAATTGCAAAAAGTGCTGCACCCTGTGCAATAATGATGGTCGCTACATAAAAATAAAAGCAATGCAATTTAAACGACGGTAATTTTGAACCATATTAGGATGATTGCACAAAGAAATCAGAATTAATAAAAATGGTTAAGAGATCATCGAATTTATTTTGTCATTTGTTATTCTAAATATTTTCTAAATCACTCGAGATATTAAAATTGGGAAAATATGTATGCTTTCATATTATAAAAATTTAACTTCAAATGCAAAACTTTAAAATTGTAAATGGGCCCTGATTTTCGCATATAATATATGAAATTAAAGTTAAAGTAAAATTAAAATTATTTCCAGTTATTTGTGCTTTGAATATATTACGGCATTCAGAAAATTATGTGTTTCTCATATTATTCTTTTTGAAATAACTCGAGAACGAATAGACCAATTTTTATTTTTTGGCATCGCGAGATAGAATTTTCTTAAAGCTTTCATTTGACATATTGGAAAGGGTAGGGTGCTTTTTAAGATATTAAAGTTGACGGGCCGAAAATTCAAAGTTACACATTATTTTTGTCTTCGCCATAAATCAGTTTCCAAATGTGATTCATATCGATAATTTTTGTAGAAACTTTTGAAATAAACACCTGTTCAAAGCAGATAAATTCACGTTACATTTGCTACACGTTGTTCTAACGTATATTATTGTATAAGATAGATATAAATTGCACGTATTAATTAGTAGATTACTTTACGTTGATGTGTTGACGTATATTATTACACATGTTAATAGGTGCATTACTTTACGTTGATTTATTCGCGTTACATTTCCAGAATATTAACACGTTATTTTAATAAACAAATACGTCGTGCCCAGCTATAGCATGTGTTATATAATTATAGGTGATTATTAGAGATAGATAATTAAATGAACTATCTAATTATCAATTATTAATACAAAACATTAGTAAGTTGTCATAAGAAAAAGTACCGATGATGACAAAATTGGATTTTTAGATTTAATGAATTTTCGCCCATATTAGTCAACTTTTCAATATAGCGATAAATACAAAAACGGCAACTTCTATTTGGAAAATATTTTCATTACTATGACAAAAGTTAAAACAATTTCTCGAGATTTGGACTGTAGGTAAATAAACGCTTTAACTTTTAGTCGACGTTTCGAGTTCTTTATTTAACTCTATTTCAAGACTACACGAAAAAATATATTAAATTTCATACAATTAAATTATAAATGCTTACCTTAAATAATAAGTTTTCACAATAAAACGATGAAACCATTGCACAAATCTAATAAAAACTCTATGAACTATAAATACTATTAACATATATATTGTGTTATATGTAAATATCGTATAATTAAAATATTTAAAAAAATTCCAAAACTAATACAATTTGCAAAATCAACGCAGAATGCACAATCAAACAATGTCCAAGTTAACAATCAAACCAACCTGTGAGAAATCTACCCAGAACTTCAAATGTATCAACAATTATTATATTATTTATCAAATTCAACAATTAGCACTGATACAAAATATTTGCAGAACGAGATCTTTGTAAAAAATACTAAGCTTTTGGACATCTGCTAAGATTTCGGGCAAATGCTAAGTGGACGATAAGAGGATGATATATTACATAAATATAGTAGTACAATATATTATATTTTTCACCTTCTTGCTAAGTTTTTTTGGAGTAAAACTTATTTAATTTTGTAATACAAATCAATATTTATTTAATAATTATTTTATAACTACCAAGCTAACAATTTTAATCCTATATTAATCAACATAATTGAGGAAGCAATTAGTAATAGATGCTTCGATGATACCCAGAATATTACATAAAATCCAATGAAATATCTCTGTCAAAATTTTTTTAAATATAACATGCAGGATAAATGAAAAAAGTTTAGAATTAAGCAATTCATGAGTGAACAGATTGGGAAAGGCATCGTATCCATGGGACCTTTTTGTTCAGAAAAAAACAGGAAAAATATTAAGTGCGAGATAAGGATTGTTTTGCGGGAACGTTAATAAGTGACCTGGAGACGAAACTGATAAGAGAATTAGAGTTGGTAGTGGGAAGACGTAGAAAACATTACTCCCAAAAATATTAAGGGAAGTGATAAAATACAATCACAATATTGAACAAACAATTAAAAGAAGATTTAAAATTTAATTAAAACCGAATAAATAGTGGATAATTTTAATTTGGAAATTAAATTGAAGATTAATGCGGAGTGGAGTGTGATCCAGTGAAGAATAAAAAAACGGAATTGAACTAGGAGCAAAACAAAGTTAGTAATTTAGTGTACGGGTTCTTTTTAGAAAATTATTAAATTAGGATGTGTTATTGATAAATGCATATTATTGTTATTTTATTTATGTGGGGTCCAATTGCTATTATTCTAATGTATAAATTAATTATAAGCATTCGTACAATTTGTAAAGGTATTTCATTGGACAAAAAAATGTAATTATAATAAAAGAAAACTTAAAAAAATTAAAAATCACAGCAGATCAATTAATGAGAAAATGATTGGGATTTAAAAACTTCAAAAAGTTTATAACACCATCACTTTAATCAATCTAAAAGCAAATAGTTAGAATAAGAAAATCAAAGAAGGATAAAGGCTTTATAATTAAGGTCAAATTAAGGCAAAGGGGCATTTCTTATCAGGGGGCATCGCTTATCAGGGAGAAGCAGAGGACATAGCATATATAAATTGAACGCCAGAACGTGGGGCAAAAATCTCAAGGAAAAAAGTAGTAGTACTACTATCTTGTTAAATTTCGTCCTTTTCAAAAATTCAAATTTACATTTTTGTTAAAGCGTGCAAAAATTAGGTTCAAAAACGAAAACCCGATATGAATTTCTTCAGTTCATTTTTCCATTTTTAAGATTGCCATTATAGTATTTTATAAAAACCGACTGTAAATTTACCAAATCAACAATTCTTCGTACGTAACCCCCCATTGCGTGTATTTTTCTGACTATTTTTTAGTTATTCAAAAATTAAAAATACAAAAATTTTATTCCAGTTGAGCTTGTAAAATAATAAGTAAATTATGAAGGTACAGGAAGGCACAATGAAAAGTCAAACAAATATGTTTGAACCAATAATGTACTTCTAATTTTAAGATTTAATAGTGTGTATGGTCGGGTTCCTTATTCAGTATAATAAATTAAACTTTAAAAATAAAATAGTTAATTAAACTTGAAAATATTTTGTTATTTTAACAAAACCTTTCAGTAGTGTGTACTGCTTTTATCAGATAAAAGAAATAACTATTTATTAAATAGTTTAATTAGCTATTATGTTTTAAAAAATTTAATTTATTATTAATTCTCAAAAGTTAAAAAAATCAAATATTAAAATTATTCAGTATAATCGATTTACAAGTAGAAATCTTCATAGCGCCATATAAAGTTTTGACAATAACAATATTACCTCATAAGTCTTCTGGAATCTGTGTTTCACTTTTGTATATTATTTTTATACACGTATTCCCTTATGTGAACTTTTTGAAAATGTGAACATATTCGTCCTTAATTAGTTTACATTTCACGACTCTGCTGTGTCTGGTTTTGAATACTAAACGACACATTTTTTAATTGAATTAGTACGACAGTAGATATATTTAAAAAAAAGGTCTTCAAAGATTATGATTTTAAAATTGAGAAAAAGAAGCTACTGGTCACAATTTCAATTTAAAAAGTATTATAAATAAACTTTGGTATCATAATTTCAAAAATTTGCATTTTACGATGTTCAATCGAGTTAGGTAAAGTACGTTTTTCTGTATTGGTGTGGGAAAGTACACAATTTACACACAACCAGTCTTACGGCCATAAAAGAGAGTTTAGTGATTTAATTAAAGTAAATAACAATTCAATATATTCAGTTAACATTTTAATTAAAAATATTTTTGCTATCTATAATTTTTATATTTTGCCTTGTCCATAGTTTTTTCACTAAATTTTCGAAAAAATAGTATAAACCGTCAAAATTACAGATAGAAACTAATGTACATTTTAAATTGAATAATTTAATACAATTATTGTTACTTACTTTAATTAAACCAAACAAAACAAAATAACTAAAAACTGTTCTTGACAAGCGTCCAAGCCGGGCGACGGTGGTTTGAGAGCGGAAATAACCTCAAATCGTGAAAGTAAGAATTTTAATATTATGAGTTATTTTTCTGCAATGTCCATTAAATGAATTATCTTTACCTACAAGCATTTAAATTTTAGTCGATGTTTATGTATATTTTATGTAAGGTAGATGCGCCAATTATTGTCATGTTCTTAATATTGCCACCTCTATTAAATTCCGTCAGCGAGTTCTTTTTGTAATTAAATGAAGAAATGATACGCGAAGCAAATGCAATTAGTAGACAGTAACCTTCAAAAAATAGCAGAGTGTGATTTGTGAGTTCCTGCTGTAAAAAAGTCCTCGTTTAAATCGTGCGTTACACGTTTCTTGAGTACGATTATCAAAGAGTAATTAACGGTATAAGGTAGGTACAATCAATTAATTTCTTGACCTATATTGTATCAATCTAAATTTCAAAGATGTATATGAATAAACCGTCGTTTTTGTCTGAGGAGCTGTGATCCTAATATTGCCATGTGAATTACTACTAAATATTGCCATGCCAATATTAGGAACCTACCATGAAAATCTGATTTAAAAAGAACTTATTGGTCCTTCTTAGTTTTGTCTAATATGCCAAGAATATCGACAAGCCGATACGAGGTTGTGCTCTAAATGTAACCGATACGTTCATGAAGAGTGTGTAGGGCTAACAAAGGATGACAAGGATATTTTAAATTGCCCAGAATGTACTTAAATGTTTTAAAAATGTTAATTTTTTTTATAGAAGTATTTCCATATAGTTCGCTTTTTATGTTTCTTTTATTGGTAGTACCATGGCAATATTTGGGACCTACGTTCCAAATATTGTCAGTTGGAAATTTTTTTTAAATAATTATTATTTGTTTTACAGTTAATATAGTTTGTTTATTGTTTATATTTGCTGAACTTACGGGGTATTACGAGGACCACGTTTACGTGGGTTAAAGCTCATTGTGGAATAAATGGAAATGAAGTTGCAGATTCGTCTGCCAAAGAAGCGGGTGTTTTGCACAGCCGTTTAGCATACGACAAGTTCCCTCGTAGCTATGTGAAACGGGTTGCCAGTCTTGAGATAGAGCAGAGGTGGGACGAGGAGTATAATATTTTTATAATAGAGGAGTATAATAGCACAGATTATAATAGTATACACAAGATTAATTATTATTACAAAATAAAATCAAATGATACTATAAAAAATCAACGACTTATATTAACTAACTGTTGAGTAACTGTTGAGCACCTGAGTAAAACTATAATGTTAGCATAATATTTTACAATAAAATTAGAAGCATCATTTTTAGATGTTTTAAAATTAAATTAAATATTTAAATATATATTTTGGTAAAAGTTTCGTTAGAATTGGAATGGTTAGTTGTGGAATGTTTTGTTATTATTATTGCAACATTATGCGCTATGGTGTGAACTACGGTGTTAACCATACATAATACTATGTATATGATTATGATATTTACAGTTGACGAATCAACCAATTAGCATCCAAATTATTTTTAAATTAGGTAGTAGGGCTTGATTAGAATGCAAAATAAAATCTCAAAATTATCACTAATAAAATTGATGCTGATAAGTTCTCAGGTATTTCCACAAGCGACTGAGAAAATATCGTCAGTAGAATGTAGCAGTAAAGATCATGCAACTTGCCTCTTAAACTTTTAAATATTTTACGAGATATTTCAATATATAATACGATATTGAGCTTTAACTTGTTGAGAATAATTTAATACTTTTTAATTACTTTTTTTAAAAATTAAGTTAATGCAATGAATTGTCGTTTCACTTTAAAAAATTTATACGGGGCCAATTTTTGTATTTTATCAAATTTGCACTAACGTATACAACAATACGTATTGAACATTTTAAAATACTAAATGGTTATTAAACAAAAATTAATACATAAAGTATGTTTGGAGGCGTTACAGTTGATTGAAACTACTTATTGGCCAAATACCTAACCATTGCAAAAACAAAATAAGTGTTTAGCGGAAGTAAAGACGAATAACTCCATCCGTTCAAGTTGTGAACGTAGGTAGCTCATCAAAAACTGAACCAAACTTGTCTTATCGTGTGACTGCAGTTCCGTTGTTATCCTGTATATTATAATGGATACTCAACTCGTCTGACTCACATATACATACATGGTCGAATACAGTATTTTCATAAATTATTTAAAGTGTAAACATGCATTGAAAATTATAAGTACATTCGGATTAAGTGGTTTGAGATATGAATTAAAATTAGGAAAATTTGGTGCATCGTACCCATGGTTAGTTTTTTTTTACTAGGATTTTAAATATGAACGGCGGATGGACGGATTCTACAAATCTATAACCTCAACTACATAATAGTAGGAAATTGCACAAAATGTAAAGAACACCCCTAAAGAATTGAAGATCATAGAATACCGCTACAAGCTTATAGATACAAACCTCTAGAACGCAGATATGTTGGTCAGCGGAGGAAGAGATGGGCTGGAATCCATGATGGAATTGATTGTGGTGATGATAATGATTACCAATGAATAACAAGTAACATTTTATTTCCTCATATAGGTAGTCATTTGTACCTATACACGTTACTATTCAGTTAAAATTTTGCATAGACGTAGATTTGATGTTCGATAGCTGGAAAAAAATGGCAGCATTTAAAAAAGGGTCCCGTAGAAATCTGATGGGTGCCCAGATATTTTACCTTAATTCTCGTACAACTTTGTTTTTTACAGCCGAAGTTTTGATATTTTGTAGACTAAAGCTTGAAATTAATGTTGTTATAAAAAATAAAAATTAAGGCTTCTTGGTTCTATTTATAAAGAAAATTAAATACATTTCTTGTTTATTGATATCGGACAATAAACAATGGAGTTATGGCTTGCGGAATATTTCTAAAACAGCCTATGTATGAAACGCTTCGGTTCTTTAAATTGGTTTCCAAACTAATTTTCAATTGTTTCCAAATATAGTATTTTAGGGACAGCATTTTTTTTATATGTGTGGGCTATGTATCTGTAGTGTAGTAGATACCATCGGCACTTTTGCATTTTTAAAGTCGTGTAGTAATTTCCATAAAAATGTTGGATTTCTTTCATTAATTTGACGTATTATTTCATAACAAGAAACTCTTAAATAAATAAGGACCTGAATAACATCGTTAAACATAGTTTGTTAGAACATTAAAAGTAGCGCGTGTATCATGTTTTCATAAAATTCGAGTTTTCATAAATATGATAGTAACGTTAATAAAACGTTTTTAAATACGTTTTCCCGAGATCCAATATACACGTTGTATCAACCGTAACACATTGACAAACTTGTTGATTAAGCAACGTTTCGACGTTGATATCATTTTACGAATATTATCAACTTGTGTGTGCTTACTATTTAATAAAATAAATTTAATAAAGGACCTTACAACCTCATTATGATATGAGGGTGTATTAGTGATGCAAAGGGATATTGTACGCATGCAGTGAAAATTTGTAATTAATGAGCGATGGCCTGTACAGTAATTAAATAAAAGGTTCGTTACATATCCAAGTGTTCAATATTATAAAAAGGATGTATTATAAAATATTAACCAATTTTACTAATGCCTACAGCAATTATTAAATTGAATAGTGTTTTTTTCCATATTATGTAAATCATACAGGTTTATATACTAATTTATTAAAAATCTCTCGCATATAAAACGTTGGATATTGATTAATTATAAATTTAAAACAACCTTTATCAAATTTCTAATAATTTTAAAGTATTGACAAAATTTTATTGCAAATAATTTTCTATTATTTCATTACACTAATTGCGATGCAGTTACACTTTATTTTGCAAAGGTATAATGATAATATATTATAATTTATATTCGCAGACATTTTATATATGGAAACTATATAAGGTACATACATTTTAAATTAAAGATTTTCTTAGTACACATCCTATAAGTTAAATAACATTATTTAAATCATACAAATTCATGATCCTTTTATTACATATATTTTTTTAAGAACGTCGGGATACGTCGATTTTTAAATACAAACGACGAATTTAGGTCAATTTCATATAACACAGTCGTTAACCTTTTAATTTCTTAAAATTTGTCTGGCAACCGGTGTGTCTTTGGTAATTTCACCTTTGAGACTTTATAACCGTAAAGATTGTCTACGAAGCCAGGAAAGTCTTATAATTAGCCTTTCCTTCTTTTATCAGTGGATGCTTTTATAAATTTGCGGGCACCTGATTTTAGCATTCATTTTAAAGTCGAAAATTGAAGACACACAAATCGGGGCCTTTCGCAAATGGCTCTAGATGGCATAAAACTACAATTTATTTCTGAGTTTTGTGTGTAGTAAATATCCCAAGTATTTTTGTACAATCGATTGGAAATTAAAATTGAGTTAATATTAGTATTATTAAAGTATTATTATTATTAAGATAAAATTAATGAATTATTTTAGATTAAATAATTGGAGTGAAATACAGCAACAATTAAACCAAAGATTCTTTATTTGAAGCATTCAAAAATTATGGAGAAAACACGTACACTTTTGTTTTCATACAACCGTAAAAATAAATTAAATTGTTTATGCCTCTATCGCCTACCCCTTCCTACTCCACTGTACATAATATACCTACTTTAGATTTACATACTTGATTTGGGAGCACTTCACTAACTGACTACTCTAGAATTCCATTACATGTTACAAAAACAATAAACCTATTTATATTTAATAAAATATATTATAGAGTGTATTATTTTTGTAAGTCGGCAAAGTGTTGAACTTTGCGTGCTCTTTTGATAGCGCTAGCACGTTTCTTTGATAGCAAGAGCACAATTACGTTTTATGCGAAGACAGAGCCTCCCATTAGCAGGATAATAGTATTTATACGCTGCTGATATCCGTGAGCTTTGAGTGTAACCACGTGATGTGACGTGTATTGATAACTACGCACGCTATATCCACTTTACCTGTCACTTTTACTTCATATATAAAAACCAACCTACATTCAATTCAGTCATTGAGGATGTGTCCAAAGAATTCATTTAATTACAATTTTTTTCATTGTAAAAGAATTCCTAACTTGAAAAGATACTTTTTAAGTTAAGTAACGTGGAAGAGATTATATTACACCAATTTTCAATTCAATTTATTTTAGTTTTTCTTTCGGAATGGTAGATAATTTAATACTACAAAAAATGAGGTCTTGTTAAATTTTGAAACGATAATCTTTTCCCAAGATATTTTACTGGACAATAACTGTAAGATCGTAGTACATTTTTAAATACCTAGTCAGGAATACAAAAGAAATAAATTGACAATTTTTTAACTCTCCTATATTCTGGTAAATTTTCTTCATAATATTCTCAAGAGCTAATTTATTTGTATATTCCAAATTGTTAGGATTGTATGCGAAATTTCGATTTACATAATTTCAATTTTTAAATAATAACGATAACGAGTAACGTAACAATTACTTTTTCAATAATAGATTAAGCATTTATCCTACCAATCCCCGGGCTCAGTCATTTATATTTATTGAATGCGATTAGAAAACTGCTATTTTCGTGATTACTGGTAGAAATGTCAACTTGTCAATCGTGATCTGATAGAGAGTCAATTAATTTGACCAAAGTTATACTCATACATTGATCATTTCGTTTTCATGTAGTTTTTCTTATGAGAAAATTCAGATAAATTCGACGCAAATTGCAATAGCACGTAGGATTTGCTCCACGATGCATCTTGATAAAAAATCGTTTATGATACATCTTGTATATTTTTAATTATTATATTATTCAATTTGCTTTATAGAAAAAGCAGCTAAAAAAACCCATTACGCGAAGTTCAAAATAAAAACACAAAAATAAAATAGTCGATAAACAAGTAGGTATGTAGGTAGGTACTAAACACGATGTAATTTTAAGTTAGTTGAATAGACAGAGGTATATGGTTCAAGTTATATAGCAGGGTTATATCGCTATTTTATTTGGTTTTAGTTTTGCATAAAACTAATGGCGTGAGCTGTTTTAATTATTCTATGCAAAACAATATTTAACGTGAATATTTAAATAGTGTGTTTTAGTGAATAGAATAACCACTTTTATATCAACACACGATTTAAACCATATTTTAATTGAATTTTTTTATATTTTAGGCATTAAATGCAAATGAGTGCTTTACTACTTTCAACCCGCTGACTAAAATAAAAATAATACATTTTTGCTTATCATGATTCGCCACAACGGATAACTAAAAATTGAAATTTTTTGTATGCATTTTCATATTACGTCCTATATACCTCCTACATTTAAATTTCGTTTAACAAATTAGGTATATAAACATGATGACCATGAATGTAATAGATTATGTTTAGAATAAAACCTTTTTATGTTGTAGTAGTATACAGTAAGGACGAAAATGTGGTTAAATTTAATAGCGTCTAATAAAAAGTTTAATAGAATTGGAAAATGTAACAGCCAGCCCACGTACTTTGTTTAAATGTAATGTTACTTTTTTGGTTTCGTTTTTCTTCTTTGTTTTATTCTTTAAATATTAGTGGTCATATACTATTTATCTCTAATGTTAGAACATTTCTTTATAAGGATCAATAATAATAGGGAAACAGCTATTATGGGATTGGGCAAATATGTAAATAAAATAAAGGAACAAATTGATCGATTATAACAAATTTTTAATATGTTACCGATGTATTATCTGCTGAAGTTGCATTTCACCATGTATATTCGCAGTTCAAAGTAAATGAACCGGCTTTTGGCTGTTAGCATTAGAGTGATTTGCTTCGTTGCTACTTGTAAGGTTCGATTTTCCTTATTTGATTTTATTCGAAAGTTATTCAGGATAGCATCGAGTTTTCAGGTATTAATTAATCATTTAGGTTCAATTAATATTCTCTCTAATTTATGTATTCTTCTTCATTCCATAAGTACTTGTAATTTTAAGGACGATCGAAGGATATAATCTAAAAACTTTGAATCTGACTATTGTTGGAGATTCCTTGAGAGCTACGCCGTTCAGTTTTTTGATATTGAATTCGAGTATTGACGTTTGCAATGAATTGAATTATTAACTTCTGTTTTTAGCAACAATCACAGTCTGCGAATGTATACAATACAGCAATCTATTTACCTTATATTACCTGGCTGCATGAAGTCTGAATTGTTGCATAATGGTCTTTGCTGCTGATCCTTTCCATCGTAATTAAGAAGACCATTTAATCTTTAATATTGCTCTTGTGAAGAAAATTTTTATCACTTCTATAGGAATTTTATTTCCAATAAAATTTATACATAACTTTTGCAATATCGAAGTCAAGGCGAAAGCTTACTTCTACTATTTGGGTAAGTAAAATTTATAACATTTTCAAAAACTGTGATGAAAATTTCCTTACTTCTTGTTGTTACATTTCTAGAGAGGATTAATGCCAAGTGGTTATTCTTAGATTATTCAGAATGCTGTAAACAATTTTTTTAAATGGTTTCAATTAGTTTTAATTTTTTGCAGTTTTGAATTTACTAAATTCCGGTTTAGCTCGAACAATCTTTTCGTTTTGAAAATAACAAAAGGTGTGATTTCTTCCGGGTAAGCTTCCTTAACCTTCTAAAAATGGTACAAATCCTGACCGGACATCACGAGTTCGGAAGATACCTTAAGAAATTTGGGAAATCCGAGGACGGACGGTTTGTGGAGAACTGAACGAACCGATATACTTTACAAAATACAGAAGTGCGAGTTATTCAGGGAAGAACGGTCAGAAGTGGAAACCTTTTCTGTACGTTTGGATGAGCTGTATAATAAAACACCACTTTACCTACTGGTTCTTAAAAACGAAAACCTTAGCAATTCATCGACAATGATGACAGCCTCCCCGAAAAAGTAGACTCCGGTGGACTCGAACCGAGCGCAAGATCGAATGACTGTGGGATTATGCCAATACGCGAATATTTTGAAGGAAGGAAAGGAAAACTGAAGATACTTGAAAAACTAAATTCCAAGAACCGAAATTTGTAAATACTTTCCTTTCGCCTCCTTTGTGATAACCACAACTTGGCAACTTTTGTTTTGTTGCAGTTAGTATTTTTATATTACTTATTTTTGACTAAATAAACGAACTTAAATTGATATGACTCCTATTATTGCATAGGCATTCCATACTAAATGTTATTATAAAAACATTACCTATGTATAATATACTAAGATGAGTTTAAATCGCCTTACAAATTTTTGTAAAAATCTTTAGCGCAGCCTGTATAAAGTTTATTATTTCAAATCAATAAATTTAGCTATTTTTAGAAAAGACGAATTTCGAGTGATGTAATGTAAATTTATCATAATATTTATGTAAATGAAACACATTTCCTTATATGAGATTTAAATATAAAAGGTTAATAATCATATAAATATGGTATTTTCATGTAGCACTTGAAATTGTACCTTCTTAACCTTACCCAAGTTTCTCTTTGAAAACACAATCACGCACTTCACATGATAAGCACGTAATCACTCTGTCACTTTTGGAATCATAAAAAAGATGCTTACAATAAAGCACAACTTTCCTGAATTGCATTTTTTCCGGAAAAATTGAGATGTTCTAATGAATATTCGAAATTATTTTATGTAAATTGAATCAAAGGTTTGTTTATACTTGATATAAAAGTAACAAATTGAAAATGAATGTCAAAAACTTATTTTTAAAATGTTACATATTTTTATTTATAAAGAACAAATAATTTAAATTGCATATTAATATTGTTTTAGACTTTAAAACATAATTTAATTAACTGCGGTGTATTTGTTTAATTAAAATTGTCAAATGCAATAATTCCTTTTAGTATTTAATGTAATATCATAAAACACATATATTTTTATATCAAAGGATTTTATTTAAATAAAAAGAATCAACTTGCCAAATTAAATTAAAAACTTTTCATCAGTGGGTTTTATTTATTTGAAATGTTCCGCATCACCTTTATAAACATTTACTGAAGGGGGGGGGAGTTATTTTAAATTTTTACATTTTTTTGTTAATACATACCTCAAGGAGTGCTGATCTAAACTAAAGATAGGCAACAGTTATATAATATTATTACAAAAGCACGTTTAAACAATAAGATTATACAATGCAGTTTTGTGTATGTTGCGTATCCTTAATACAGATTCCGCCTATCACTTGAGCAGAAATGGATCACCCCTTTGGGAGAACTGTAAGTTGGAGACATTTATTGAGTAACGAGCAATTAGCCATGTCAGACAAGACCTATGAATGGAAAATGGGTTCTGATGTTCATACATACATTATTTAAAATTTTCACATTATTAATTTATTAGGTATACCATAGCTAGTAACACTAGAAAAAAATGATCACAGTGAGTAATCCAATAGTCGCATTTCATGTAGTATACTTACTATAATCGTCGATATAATTTAATATATTTATTCTACAGAGAAAACATTTTTACAATAAAGCAAACAATTACAAAATTTTTCAAAATAATACAATTTCCATCTGTGATCGGTCCTTAACGACATCTAAATGTAAATAACACAATCGCTATGTACTACATCATAATATTATAGCAACAACTTAATCAGCATAAACTCCGCACAACTTGTTCAATACACATTTCGAATCTATGACAGTGTGGCAATTTTCTGATGTGCAACTTCGATAAACCCGCAAAAACCAAATTTACTAACTAAAGAAATGTAGGATTGAAAATTTAACGTGCAATCCTGACAAAGGTACGAATAATTTGGGAGCAACCGGAAATCAAACGTGCGACCTCAGCGCCTGTGGTCTGTACGTCTGAAGTAAAAAGGGTATATATAAGTACATTTTTTTCAAATTGAGTTCTTAACATAACAAATAGTTATGTTAATAGTAAATAAAAGTAAAAAAGTAATATCAAAAATCCGTCAACCCACAAAAATCGTAGTTTTTCTTAGTAACAAGGCCGTAACTACAACATGCAAAGTAAAATGGTGGTAAGTACTGTTAATTAAGGCCTTCTTACATTGTAACATTCAGTTACAGCGTTTATACTATGTATTGGCATTGCATTGCAACATACAGAAAATTCATTAAAAATATGAACATTTCATTTACAACTTTTGGGCATGAAGAATGCAATACTTGTGCAGCTTTTGATAATCATCTACATGATCTGGAAAGCTTAGTGGATGACTGCAACATTTGTAAATGCTACGTGAAATATAAAAGAGAATATCAGCAATTTCGGGAAAATTATGCCACAGACGCAGAACTAACCCGAGATTTTCTTAAAGATAGATGCTTTTCTATAGGTTTGCAGAAAACCATTATGCTGCCCGGAATGAATCTCTTTAAGGTAGTTCTATTTAAAATACTTTAAATTGCCTGAAAAAAGGTTTGTTCCCCGAAGCTAAGATTTGACATGAGGGCATTACCACTAGAAAGAAGGAAGACCACGAAGCAGCTTTCACAAAATTTTATGAATAATCGTGGTGTAGAAAAATTAACCATTTCACTCGACAATTGTTCGGGACAAAATAAAAATTGGTATCTTTTAACTAACTAACTTAACTAACTATAATTAGTCATATTTATTACTTTTTATGTGAAGTTGTTCTAGCACTTAGGGGGGTAATGGCATATCTAGAAATTTTTGACTCGACTGTAAAATATTTTAATGAGTCGATAATTTTTTAGCCATGAATAAATAATATATTTTGAAGTTAATAAAAATAACGGTTATTTTTATCTTATTAATTTGATTAATTCGGGGCTTGTATTCAGGGATCTCCGACAGCCGATTTCATCACGGTTAATGTGCTAAAATTTAAACAAATGTTTACCTTTTCGCAAAATGACTACGTAGGACAAAATTAAATAAATACAACAAACAAATTCACAGTATAATACATTAAAAACGCATTGATGATGCTGTCGCTGCTACTTAACGAAAATGGCTGTTTCATGCATGCGTTAATGCTTCCTCAACTTCTCTAATAGTTGAGTGCATCTGTACCCTCTCAGAGTAATATTTTTTGGTGCAATATATTTAAAACTTAAATTTTAAACATAATATTGTAATATGTAAATCCAATCGGACCGTCGGTGCCGCGTTGTCTTTTTTTTGATATGGCATTTGGACAATAGTATAGATACGAGTATTATGATGCAATAAAACGGAAATAAGGGACGAAGTAACAGAATAATTATTTTTTCATTGCTTAATAAGCTGTAAGAAAAATAATAAAGTCCATAATTATCATTATTAATTCTTCACATTTATCTTTTATTGTTGGAAAACATCTACGATCATAGTTACGCCATTGTTGGGGAGTAAAAATACTACTTCACCTTTTTTTATGGAGTGAAGGGTCGCTTCGCTCGGAAGGAATTAAAGTGAAAAGCGGTGAAAGCAAACAAACCAAACATTTGATTTTGGTGCTTTATAGTGAAAAGATTTAAAATTTGCATGATGTGGTAAATCAGGCAAACCAACGAAATTTTTGGAATACGACTTAGTTTATGCTTTTTCTGACGGCATAATGAATTTTAAAATTTTTGTTGTTTTTACATTGCAATAAATACATAAAAATGAGTTACCTCCTTTTGAGTTACCCCATTTGGCCCGCCTTTGTTTTTAACTTTTACTTCCTCTTTTCCATTTTGCATAATTCAATTATTTTTGTTTTTGCATAATTTTGCATAATATAATTTAATTAATACTTGAGACTAAATTTGAGAATAATTATCTCATTTCGTTTCTTTTTTTAATAACGCCTATTGGATATGTCGATTTATCCTTAGGTACCTCACATAAATAATAAGATATAATACATTTTAAGCAAATTAATGCCTGAACCCGGCAAAAATTACAAACAAGATGAATTTTTGGATTAAGGTAGTTAATTGACTGTGGAATGGAATAAAATAAAGTTGACAATGATACACCTGCCCCAAAAGTTTCAAAAAAAGTGTGGGTTATGACCAATTCAATAATTTCTTTGCAAATATCTCTGTATATAAGTAAAGTACGACAAAATATGTACCTAATGAACAAAATTATAGAGCGTTATTCAACTGTTCTTTTATACGTAACAGTGCTTGCGTGAAACTGCTATTGTAGTTGTGGGTACAACAAAACTTTCTTTTTTTTCAGTGAAAATCTGTATACTATTTAAAAAAATAACATTTAGTTAGATTGATTTTTCATCATCACTTTCTTCACTATTTTCAGTTCATACTCAAATTTCTTCTTTTTGTGAGAGATTCTCATCTTCCAGGCAGTTCTTTGTTCTTCAATCTCATAAGTACAGAATTATACAACTTTCAGTCGCGCATGAGTCACAAGCAGAAAACCTTTTTATAAACCGTTTAAATAAATAATATAAACCTTCTTTTGCAATTATATGCTTTCTTGGATCCTTTTTAGCAGTTGCAGAAAAACTTCAACATTCAACATTTTTATAAGTTTTAAAATATTATTTAATGGCTAACCCAATTCTTTAGGCGATATTTTGTTAGAGAGCCACTTTTGCACTTGAAACACTATAAAAGTGTTGTTTTACTGGATCTATGGTAGGTACTAGTAATATAACTATGTACTTGATAAATTAACAGCTGTGATTTTAATATAGTGTTTGAAAACCTTACGTGTATGTCGCTGCCCCAGAGCAACAGCAACGAAATTGAGATACGTACTTGGACTTCTTGGCATAAGGATGTCACATTAATATTTTATAATATCGATTAATTTAGTTTAATTATTTGAATTAATTGCTTCAATAATTTTTCTGTAAAATGAGTTAATTTAAAATAAGGTCACCTGAAATATATTTAATTAAATGTTAGATTTCAGATATGTCCTACTGTAGCTCTGAAGCAACGATGTTTCGATATTCATCTATGAAAATTTTTTTGGGAGCATTGTCGATAAAACTTTCTATTGATTTTCTTAAACTAGAAACGGTTTTTGATTTTTTTTTATGAATTGAAGATGTTTTTTTCTTCCTGTAAAAAACACGATGCAGTTGCTATTCGAATCGAGTGGCAATTCTCTCGCAGTTCTGAATTGTTAGTCACTTTCAAAAGCAATTCATTTACTGCCATGAAACCCTGGTATATTAATTTAGACCTGCATACGTATAATATGAAAAGTAGAAGTTTGATATTTCTTTTCTGATAGATAAATACATATAGGATGTATCGCTCTTTCTGGTTACATGAGCGGTTTGTACGAAAAATTGACGAATTTTGTATACTACGTTATAACATGAAATTGAACCAAAGTATAATTCTCATCAGTTAAAATTGAATATTTACATCTTGAAAATGGGTTTTTAAAAATATTTTTTTGATCGTTTTTCAAAGGTTTCCCGTAATTTAAAGTATGAAATTTGCATGCAAATTTTTTTTGTAAAATTTAGCGTTATTTACTCATTTACTGCCACTAACTCGTATTTAATTTTCTATCGTAAAATATCGACAGTATTAGGGTAGAAAAGATACGACACAAGTGTATTCGATTATTTTAATATTTTGGATAATCACAGGTAGAAAATCTGATTAGGTCTAAAATATATATAAAAATATAGGTCTAAATTTATTTATTTATCTATTATAATAAAAACCAAAGGAACTACAACGACTTTCATCCGCCTATGTATTTGATTTTTGTCAATACGTACCCTTGACGCTGTACCAAACACATCCTAAAATCTATGACTTCATATTGCTTTTTGAACGACAACCGTTACCTATAAAAAAACAGTAGAGAACTTTTTTGCATATAATTTAATGTCCTATAATTTCAATGCAAGAATACATTAAATTGAAAATTACCCCACTTTTTTGGGAATTTACGGCAGGAATATTCCTGCAAACTGTTTTTTATTCGATTCCACAATGAATTAACTACCTAAATTCAAATATTCATTTTGTTCGTAATTTTGGTCTGTTATAAGCCAATTACACTTAAGAGCATTTTGTATTCGTTGATGGTGATACTCGACTTCGTCTCGGTCTCTTAACATTATGTTCGATCAGAAAATTGAATTTATCACTCCAGAGTATTTCAAATATTGCTGTTCTTTTTTGTAAATTAAATATTGAATAATTTTGGTACGTCCATGCTTTGAAAATATTTTTGTGAAACTGATGGTATGATAATCACTTGGCCCTATAGATTTGACCAGGCAAGTCGTATATTTTTGAAATCAGAATTTTGATTAGAAAATTAAATTAAAGAAAATGTTGTACATAAAATTATGGGAATAAAAATAAATTAATGGAATCTTTTGAGTTTGATCTGAATACCTGGTTGATTAAGAGGAAATAGAGAAAGAAGCAGAAAAACCAATCTATGCGAGGTAGTGAATAATTTGAAAAAAATTATAATAAGAAGTTTGGAAGGTAAATGATAATTTGGATACTGGAGATTGTCAGCGATTTGGTTAATTAAAATAAAATTGGGAAATAAAATTTTGAGGTACGATATTTTCTAGCAATTGGTAGCACCTCCTCCCCTACATTTGTTGAGAGATATCACAGCAATATATTATAATATCTTATAGTAAACAATTAAAAAATACTATAACCAATAATATTATTAAAAGATTATTATAAGTGCTTTACTGCAAATCGGATCTTCGCTTCTCTGATCTATAATATAATTAAAAATTTTAAGTCGCATCCTATTAATTTTATAAGTTTAAATTAAATTTTAATTAATATTTCGGTATGCATACAGTATACAAAGGTTAATTTTGAACAATAAACTTTGAATTTGTAATATAAACTCAAACTTGGGTATTACAATTGTAATTATAGTGCATAATCGAGTCGCTATGTTAACAATGTAAAATGTGACGGTTGTATTTTCTTAATAATATTCTTGATTGTAACAGTAAATTTAATTATAAAATTGGTTTTGCAACCGCAATTCGAGTAGCAGCATTTGATGGAAATTTACATAAAGCATGTTAAATTATGTAAATAAAAATTAATTACCTGCATTTATGTAAATTATGTTTTACTTAAAAGGTAATATAACCTGGTGTTAGATGCGGCTAATTAAGTTATTACAAATTATGAATTTAACACAATCATGTACTATATGCGGTGTAGTTGCAACGTTAAGATATTGACTGCATTTCAACTATTTAAAATTTAAATTGAATCAATAACGCCATCGGTACCACCACTAATAGATAACCTCGTTAAGTTAAGAGATATTCTCCTACAACTTAGCAACCAAAAATTAACTTTGTACTTCGAAACTGTAATTAGAAATTACATGTACTAAAGTAGTTCTTAAGAAATTAAGTTGTAGCTTGTAATCTCGTTTGTTATAATTTCTAAGCTAAATTTAGTTAACGTATTTTAGGACATCAAATAGTTCATTCTTATTTGTCTTGTAAAGAGGAAATTTACACCACGAGTTCGTTCACCACAGAACATATTTGTATCAAATCTCCTAGGGGGTTTATAATTATTGAAACTCAAAAGCAGGTGCTCTAGCAATTATTAGCTATTACACCAAATTATCTGGGCACGACGCCCGTCGGTATCCGACCATAGTTGTTGTGGGTACATATATCATTTCCTTCAGTTTTCACGACGTCACGTCTACATCTTGTATAGCAAATGGTTCTAATGTTGAAAGTACTATATATTTTCCTACCGAATCTTATAAACTGTTATCGGGATCTACCCCATACATATAAATAACCCATTGTAATCTTTACAATTGCAGGGTTCATGAAAATTATCTGATAAGTAATAAATAAAATCGTATTATAACTATACAAATGTTTCATCCCAGATTCACGTTATTCTTTATAATTAATGAATTCATTCTCTGGAGACGTCTTTATGGAATTGAAGTAAGTGTTAAAATTAGTACACCCTCAACGCAAATAATTTTAGGTGCATAACGTTTAAGAAAAAAATTCGATTATACTTAAGCGGTTATGGGCACGAATAAAAAAACACAATTCAAAATAAAGCTCCACCTAGTACCCATAGCTTTAACTTGTTTATGATGTAATTTTGTGCCACAACAGCGTGTCGGATTAGAACTGAGGTATTGTTTATAAAGTTTAATTACTTAACAGGAAATAGCAATCTCTTATTACACAAAATTCTAAGGAAGAATATTTTATAATGAACACCAATTAAAGTTTTAAATTTAGAATATCCCAGAGCGGAACTCGAACAATTTTGCCATTCAATTGGAAGGTAATAGCACAGCAAATAATTATTCTCTCGTGTTTTGACTTCGATGAGCGTATTCCAATTAGCGTTAATTAAAGATTTTTAATATTATATTTTAAGATCATTAGTGTACCAAACCTTTTCATTTATTTATGCAAATTAAAACTTAGGCATGTATACATAAGGAAAGGCTTCGCATTTTCTTGTTTTCTATTGGAAAACTTGGTCGGTTTTAATACAGGCTAAAATTCATGCTTTTGATGAATCGTAACCAACTTTTATATACTCGTAGTTTGAAAGTTGCAATTTTCCAGTAAAGTATATTCAAACAAGACTGAGTGCAATTAAGTAGATGTACCTATCTTTATTAATGTAAACAAACAAAAATCAACAAATTTTCTTATTCTCGACATTCTAACAGAATTTAAAATAAATGACGAATACTAGTTATACACTTTTGGTTGTTTATATAGTAGGCAAAAACTTGCACAGTTTTTTTAATGAATAATATATATTCTCATATTGAGACAATATACGCAATAGGGACTCATTGTTTCCTATGTTAAATAAAATTTACAACACAATGTGATGTTTATATTTAATAAATTTTGGTTATAATATTAAAACACATAAAAATTGATACTAAGAAAACAGGAACAGCTAAAAGTTGTTTATTTTCTTGTATAAAATTTCCCACACATTTAATAAATTGTTAAAATGCAATTTGTTGTGTCATAAATATAAAATTTTATAATCAACTAAACATTAAATTTTAATAAGAAAAGCATTATTTTTTTTAAATAAAATATTTAATTTAAATTTTCCACTAAAAAGTTCAACTTGATAAAATTATGAGCAAAGTTATGAAAAATATTTTTAATTTTTTTCCCAAAAAAATAATAAAAAAATAATTACGTACCTCCATTTATATCTATAGCAGCTAAAATAGTGGGCAATAAAGTTGCGTAAAGCACGACGTTAAAACGCACGCGTCTATTTGCCATGGAAGTGAATTCTAATCGCGTGCAGCATGCCGACTGAAGCTTTCATCGCGAAGCTTTTCCAAGTAATGAAAACGACAGCGCCTGCGTCTTTATTTATCCCGACCTGCACAATATAACGAATAAACAAGTAAGCAAGCGTGGTTAATACAAAAATAAAACAAAGCTCATTTTCCATAATGATTACACCAGACCATGATTGTTAATGCAATGTATTATGGTCCACATTGTCACACAACTTTATTTAACTAAACTGCAGCCAGGTGACTGCAGCACTTTACATAGAAAAACAGATTTGCTTTAAATTTATTTTATATGAAAATTCATATTATAAAGGAAATTCAGGTAATATTAAGGGATTTAGTATTTGAAAAGCTGCAGTTTAATAAACTCAGCCATGTTTGTTAAACTTCTGAGACCAAAATTGTTTTTTATACAATTCTCTTTTTTCTAAGTTCTGAAAGACAAACAAACAATGCGTTTTCTTTAAATTATATGAAATGCAATTTATCTGCAAATAGGTAATTTACAAAAATAGCATGAGAAATACGTTCAGAAAAATTTAATTGGAAATACAATTATTAATGATCACCTACTTGAAAGTGACTGAACGATAAAATTATTTTCTCGAAGTATTGAGACAGACGACAAAGTACACTCATCAAAATCAATAAAAAAATTTCAACAGGTAAAGCTAGCATCAACACAACGAAAGAGACAAAGGAAGCCACAAGTAGATTTAAAAGTAACAAATTACTGGTACAGTAAATATAAAAAAAAGTTTAATTTAGTGGCAGAGATGAAAATCTAATGTTAAATCAACTACTGACATTTTGTATAATATGTAGGATGACTTAATAGATATAACCATATCTCAAAATAGCGAGACATAGCAATGTTCGTATTTAAAACGCTAGAGGAAAGCGACCCCGTCTGACTAATGGTAATAAAATTTGAATATTTATTTAGAAATGATTAAAAAGTTAGAAATAAATATGGGGGATTTATACAAGTGATTATAATTATACAAGTTTAGATATTCGGTAAAACCACTATTTCTTAACAAAAAAATTCAAAAATCAGTTTTCTGTATAGCTTTCTTAAATAATATAAACATTTTTAAAATTGTGTTAAATTTATGTACTAGATGGATTATTGCTCTGTACCTCACTTTTCTATGTGCCGAAGTTGAGTATGGAGAACTTATAGTTTAACATCGATTTTAAAAGATAAATGTTAGAGGAAGGTTTTTTGGTTGGATGGCTGGATTGGTTGGATGGATTAGTTCTTAATTTTCTTACATAGTTTTACTGGAAATCGAAGTTGTTATATTCAGCCATGTAGCTGAGCGCTTTATCATTAAGTAAATGATATAATTTTATTTTAGATGTAGTGACACCAATCATCAGTGTTATGAATTATTAAGACTGGATCCTAGGATATGTAACGTCATTATCAGTTTGGATGAAGTAATCTGATGTTAATCAAAATCCATTAGAAACCGATATGCTTTAATCATAGAACTTTGGTGCTTTTACAAGAAGAACGATTAGTGGTGAAATAAAGACAATCCGTGAATGTGGATTATGAGTATTAATTATGGTATAAAATAGTTCGGTCATTGGGTAATTTTGTGTGGAAATAACTCAAAAATATCCCTATTTTGCTTAAACGTTTTAATACGGTTTACTACTTTGAGTCGGACCGGAACAGGGTTAAATTTTTCGAAGAAGGGCCCAAAGTTATTACGTCATGAATTGGCGGTTTCTTAATTATTCAATGCTCAAAATACGAATTAGCAAAATAAATATTCTTCTAGCCCTATAGTTTTCAAGGTACGGCATCGCAAACAACCTCGTTTTTTTATCTATTTTTGCTCAAAATAGCGTAGTTTTCAGATTTTGATATAGACTTTTTTACTTGTTAATCTGACACAAAAGTGATTCACAGATAGGTAAAATTAGCCTCAATTATCTGTGAGCCTCCCAAGTTGATCGATTTTTACATTTCTGTACCTTGGCTAACCTTTTTACATTTCTGCAAAATGCTCAATTTCACTGCAACTGAAGTACAAATTGGATAGCACTTACAGAATAGCCAATAAAATTTCAAGTAAAACTAAAAAAAAATTCTCCCATAATTTGAAGATACGGTTTAGTACAAACCCAAATTTTCGTTCAAATTTGCTGGAAATGGTTACATATCATTTTTTTGGAAATAGTTGTTTTTTTCTGGGAATCCTATGAATCAAAGTAGTGAACAAAAGTTGTAGAGTACTTAATTCTATACAATTTACATATTATTCGCCAAAATAGTTGGTTTGTTGTATTAGGATTCAGTTCACAAAAAGCCTGGGGGGTATTCCAAACCCCCCAGATCTCTGCAGCCGCCAATTTTTTATAACTTCATTTGCAATATCGACTCGTGACATTTTTTAATGGGAAGACATAAAATGTAAAGAAAAAGGCAAAATATAAATTTGTTTTATTTTTATTTACTAATTTATGTAGATGCAGTATTATCCTGTACAGATAGTAATTGCATACTATATCTACAAATATTTAAAAAATGATTTTCATTGCCAATTTATCTTTGTACTAACAGGTAAAACTTGATACCATAAACATCAAATTTTTTACTCTGATTGTTAATATCTCGAGAAGTATGGTCAAAAAATAGTGTTGATAGATAATAAAATTACCTATAATTTTGTCCCCTTGTCGTTTGTGCGTAAATTCAATCGTTTCCCAGATACGGTTAAAAATGTTCATCTAATATGGAATATCACAGTGGATATCTCGAAAAATATATAATTATTGAATATATCCCGGGACACCCACGTAACTTCATTTGAATTATTAGAACTTTTAATGTCGGTGAAAACTCGGTGTCATATGGACGACGTTATCCAAATTATTTTAAATAGCAACCTTTATATTTTATAGATGGCATTGAAAGCGTTGATAATCCTGCTTACGACCATTCAAAATCTTTATACTTAAAAGCAGTTACTTCAAAAGAAAAGTCGACTGAAGAGGGTGACAGGTGAAAATTGGGAGGGGATCGGGAAAACGTGAAATTTGTAGAAATATGTTATCAAATAATTATTATAATATATGTAATAATTATTGTAAATATTAATGTTATACATTATAATTAATATTCAAGTACTTAAGTAAATATTAATTTGTATAAGTTAATAATTAACAGTTTTGTCCATTCGCGATCTCTTGAGAGGTTTAATCCTAGAACCACAGGCCTAAAGGTAACAATTTCAAGTGATCTTATAGCGAATACTGTTATACGTCACGAGGTGGATACCATTTTGGAAACGGAGCGTAATACATGACGGGTATTTCCTATAGTAATGGAATAAATTATGAATTCATTTTATAAGTGTTACAAGATGCCATACTAAAATAAAAAGTATTCTTCGATTACTTTTCTGAAATACTTTAAATAGAATTATTTGCGATATTCTAATGAGCAAATCAAAGTTTTCTTTGTGTTTGCATAAACATGAATATTGTTGTTTACACGCATTATACCAATTACTTTTAACCAAGCAGAAGGCGTCCTTTTTAAGGTGGTTTATCTCGTATCGCATTCGCAAGGCTATAAAATTATAATTACTTATAAGAAAGTTATTGAGTAACTTTGGAAAGGACCAATTCTTCTAAAGAAAATGCCTGCGAATTTTACAATGTGCTACAGAAAACGGAAAAATAAAATATTAAAGCAGAAAATAAAAAAACAAAATCTCGAAAAATAAAACAATGTTCCAAGTGACTGATGTGTTTCATTCTAAGTATACCGTGATGCCATGATATAATAGGCGTACCTTCTTTAAATATTAATTACTTAATTGTTAGTTTGACTCAGAAAAATTAATAAATCAAAATTAGATCCCAAAGTATAAATTGAACTAAAAGATTTATGAGCGCAGGGTGTAAATATTGTATTTACTTGTGATAATGATTCCGCATAGTACATCTGAATACAACTTAACCAACCTTTGACTAATCAATTTCTAGTTATCTGTTTATGAAGTAGCCAATTTTTTTACTAAGGGTAACTACTTAATTTGAGAATTATTGGGGTTATATGCTTTTTATTAATTGGAGTAAAACTTTTATTAGCTCATTAAATGTTAAATTATTTTAGGTCAATCTAAGTGAATGCTTAGTTGGGTTACTCGATAAAGGTCGAGAATTGGGTGCGAAAGCTCCAATTCTCTTTTGTATTATTCATCTACCATTTTATGCTCTTTGTGTTATGAAACATTTACTCAGTAAATGTTGAAAATCGAATACGAGAGCATTCATAGTTTTGCATTTTATAAACATAGAGGAAATTAGTATTAGAAGAGTTTTACACGACCCAACATTTTACATTTGGGATAAATACGCAGTCCAGATTTCTAGTTACTAATAGTCTTGACTTACTGACTGACCGACTGACCAATGAAATAATAGAACCTGTAATTTAACTTGGAATTCTAACCACGACGTTGTAACTTGGAATGAAACTCCCTGGCCACCACATAAAACATCCTTAACATATTTAAGTCTTTAAGTAAAACTTTAAAAGTAAATCTTTACAAGTAAAGTTGCCACGTATCTTTTAAATGCCCTGTATATACTGTCGTGTTCTGTTTTATTTTTCCTGTTTCCTCCCTAGGTTAACCACCTAGAGAGGGAGTATATTTATGCAATGGGATACATAATAATATAATAAACAATAACATAACAATTAAATGACACAAGAATGGTGGTGATACATGGTGGTGAAAATAATGTTGATGAGTTTATAACAATTTTTATTAAGTTAATAAAATTAATAAAGGAACAAATGAGCGCTACTACGGCAGCGGCTAAATAGAGAGAAAATGATAATAAAATTTAAATATGAATGAGTGAATTGAATTAATAACTTTAACATAATTTTTTTATTTTATTTATTTATTTTTTTTTTGATTAATTTAGGTGATGCATAAATCCATTTTAGGCAGACTAAGGGGGGGTGTTAAAGTGTTTAAGAGTGTTAATGATAGACTTACAAAAGGTTATGAAAAGTTTAGTGATAGATTTATTTGCAATGATTTCTGAAATGACAAAGGGTGATATATTTACTAGCGAACAATGAGAGGTGTAGGTGTGGCGTTGCTGGACGTATTTCGGGCAGCAAGACAACAAATGATGTAGAGTCTGCCTACTTTTTGAATCGCAGGGGCACACATCAACAGGACTGATCTTGAATCTGTATAGATACTCGCGCGCAAACGAGTGACCCGTCAATACCTGCGTCATTTCAAAGGAGGTATCAACGGCACTTCGGAACAAGCGAACATCATGTAGCGTAGGTAAATGCTGCCGGGTGGTCGAACCTTGGACGGCATTTCTGTACTCGGTATCCCAAGTACATGCCGACTCAAGGCGGATCACCCTTCTTGCGTAACTTAGAGGGAACTGGTTGTATGCCATGCGACTGTGTGAAACAGCCGCGTCTTTGGCACATTGATCTGCAACCTCGTTCCCTTCAATGCCGCAATGAGCCTTTACCCACGCAAATCTGATGATCGTTTGGTCCTTCAGTTTGAGCAGTGAACGATGGATGGAGGTGACCAAAGGTACGGTGCTACTCCTATTAGCGATGGTAACAAGCGAAGAGAGGCTGTCGGAGAAAATACACACTGAGTGTAACCTCCTGGGGGAGATCCAAGTCAGGGCGGCGTCAATCGCATATAACTCGGCTTGAAACACGCTACAAGTACCGTTTAACCGGTACTTGTGGGTCTCTTGCCGAGCTTCACGGTATATGACGATTGCCGCGCCGACCTCCCCACCTTCCTGCTTGCTGCCATCGGTAAATATAGCAACATCGACCTGGTCGCATATTCGATCGACTTCCAGCGAGTCGTTTGCTTTTACGAAACTGATCGTTTTTGTCTATAGCGGGGATGTAACATCTCCGCTGGCGACGTACGATTTTGCAAGACGACGTCGTCCGGAAGTCGATCGAAAGTACCATCCATTTTCACTTGCTCTACCCCTGCCACCTCCTTTATCCTTAGCTCGATTGGAGTAAATCCAGCTAAGGCCAACGCAGATATTGCCGAGACCGTATGAAATGCGCGCGTAGCCCTGACGGCAAATGCCCGCTGAAAACATCGCAACCAACCCAGCACGTACTTGTATCTTAGCACTCCACTCCAAATAAAAGAACCGTAAGTAATGGTCGGTTCGATGACCGCGTGGTATATTGTCTCCACATTTCGTGGATTAATACCCCACGTGGGCCGTACGAACCGACATAAAGATTTAAAAATTTTGTTGGCTTTGACTATGATGTGTCGAACGTGTTCATTGAATTTCAAGTGTTGATCTAAAATAATACCTAGAATTTTAATGTGAGGCTCATAAGTCAAAACAGTGTTGCCGAAGGAAATTCTACAAAATTTGGTTTTTGGAGTGAAGGCTATTGCTTGAGTTTTCGGAGCGCTAAATGTTAATTTAACACCTGCGCCCCACTCACTGATCGCAAGTAGAGCTGCGTTGGCACGACTTTCCATCTGCATTACACTGGGCGAACTCACGATTAGAAGGACGTCATCCGCGAATGCTTGCAGATGACATCCCTCCGGTAAACCTACATCAAGAAGTTCATCCAGTATAATGTTCCAAAAAGTAGGTCCGCAAACAGAGCCTTGGATGCATCCTTTGGTCATGGTCTTGCGCGACTTCCCGTCAGCGTAGGCCAGCTCAACAGACCGATCGGCGATATAACTTTTAATCAAGTTATATATGTTCCGCGGGCATGAAATGTTTCGCAGTCTGTTGAATAGCGCTGGCCACCAAGCGTTGTCGAACGCCGCTTTGATATCCAAGGATACACCAAGTACCAGACATTTACGACTTTTCTCACGTCGGATAATCGATATTGCATCATGTAAGGCGTTGATCGTAGAGGTCTGTTCCCTGAATCCATACTGTTTAGGACTCCATGCCTGACGCTGAACACCAAAATACGTTAAACGCTTGGTGAACAGCTTTTCCAGCAACTTTCCGAAGACGGGCAAGAGTCCTATGGGCCTAAAAGCCGAAAGGTCCGTTGGATCGGACCTATTCGGCTTGGGCAAGATCTTCACATAGGCACTCTTCCACGGCTTCGGAAAGTGGCCGGTTGCCAGGCACGAGTTCATTAGTTTAGTAATGAATTCAGGGTAGGCCTCCGCGACCACGCCGCAAATATCTGACGTGAGGTTGTCAATGCCCGGCGCTCTGTTTGGACTCATGGAATTTAATGCGTCCAATACCTCTCCCTCTGTGAACTCCTCTTCATCCGGTGTGTCACATACGTAGGGCGAATTAAACATATGTCGCAGTTCTCTGTGTCTCAGTCTCGTATCGACGTCGTCGTCGGGGTAGAAATGACAAAGCAGTCTAGTGGCCGTTTCGTCGCTGGTATCAGTAAATCTGTTTTCGCACGTTAAAGTAAACGGAGGGCGTCTAACGGGTGCGTCTTTAATCAGTCTGTTTGTCAGTGACCACACACTTTCTTGGTGTTGCCCATTACAAAATGTTCGAAAATTCGCGGTAGAAGTGGAGCGTATCAGATCACCGTATTCTTGCCTTAGCTCCTTTTGGTCTTCTAAGAGCCATGAAATGTCAATACCCTGTCGAAGACCGGAGTGAATACGGTGATGTACTCTGATACACTTCTTTTTTAATTCTTCCAACTCCTCGGACCACCACGGGTTATACGGTTTAGAGTTGCCACGTATTTTCATCGAGGAGAAACATGATTTGCGTATGTTCTCGGTAAGAGTCTCAACCGTGAGGTCTAAGTCGTTGGAAGTAATATCCGCGAAATTTGTGTTTAGAATTTTGGATTTGTTAAAATTTTTAACAAGGTTGGTTCTAAAGTTTTGCCAATTGGCGATTTTATTCCTAAAAATGTACGTCGAATTATTGATGACCGGATTTACACAGTCATCAACTGAAATTTGGTATGTAAGGGCATTGTGGTCAGATGACTGACAAACTGATTTGTCTACGCACCAAAGTGACAAACGGGTGGTGATGCGCTCGGAAGCCATCGTGACATCTATTATTGATGCTATGAGGTTGCCATTTCTGACAACCTCGAATGTCGAAGTACTCCCTTCGTTACATATGTTTAATTCGTGTGAATATGCAACGCTCAGGACATCATCACCGCGCTCATCACTTCTGATCGAACCCCATGCAGGGTTCGAACCGTTAACGTCCCCGCCAACGATAACGTGTGATCCTTTGATCTTATCTAGGAAGTGGTTCAGATTTACCAGAGTACTGTTATCGTCGTGGTCTGGCTCGATGTACACGCCTCCAACATACAAGAACCGTTGTCCAAAGCCGACCCTGATCACGCATAGGTTAGTGTCACAGTACTGAGACATGCCCAGTACTGCCCCCAAACTCTGCTTGACCAGGATACAACTTTTGACTCTGGGTTTATTCAGGCGGTTCTTGTTACTTTGGAAGATGTGTACACCGTCCACACCTTTCATCTGATTAATTCGGCCTACATATGGCTCTGTGATTAGAGCGACATGTCTGTCGCTCTTCATGAAGTAAGAGAGAAATTCACAGTGAGAGACGTAGGAACGCCTCAAATTACATTGTACGAAATTTATTGTCTTACCAACCATACTCTATTTTCTCCCTTAATTTGCCTTCCATTGCAATATATAAATTACACTTGTACGACGTTGCCGAATGGCAGGTGTTATGTTTTGTTTTGAATTTTTCATTGCTCGAGCAACAGTTAATACAAATGGGTTCTTTTTTTGGTGAGTTACAGTCCTTGAAAGCGTGCTCACCGCCGCAGTGGGAGCAGGTAGGTAATTTATCCGTGCAAAATTTACGGAGATGTCCGAACTTGAGGCAGCCAAAACATTGCCTCACGTTGACATACTCCGCTACGTGTACCCTACCATAATCGATGTTTAATTTTTCTAATTTAATGATGATATTAAAAATTTTCGGTTTTGTTTCTAAAATTGCGTTATAAAGTGATTTATTTTTATTATTTTTCAAAAATTTTATTTTTATATCATCTAAAGTGCTGTTAGTTTGTACGGTCTCATTTTGTACCAAAATTAGTTCAATGAGATCCCCAGGATCAACCTCCCTGGGTACTCCTTTTAAAATTAGGCATGGGTTGAATTGGAGGGGTTCTTCGATATTTATTGTTTTAATGTCTGTTAGAGTTTTTTCAATTTCTTTTTTTTGTTCGTCGGTGTCGACACTTATTTTAATTTTGTTGTTTGCAAGTTTAACAATTGAATTTGGAGAATATTTTTTATTACGGAAACTAATCGAATTTTTAAATTGTTTTATCAGTTGGTCATGAGAATTAGAGGGCGCTGTTGAAGAGATTACTATTGATGGTAGTTTTTTGTTGATTTTTGGTTTAAATAATATTTCACTATATAATGGTGAGCTAGTGACCTTTTCATTTTGCTTAATAGCAGCGCTCTCCAATTCGCCACGAACAATGATCCTTATATCTTCCGCCGTAACAGGACTAATATTTTCATCTTGGCTCGGAGCTGCTACTGATGCCAGCAGACAGATCTTAGTTGCCGCGTTAAAAATATTAATCTTGAGAGGGGTTTTCAGGTTTTTGCCCAGGGCTAGATTTTCTAATATTATTTTGGCTAGTGAGTTTATCTCACTTAGGCCAAATAAGGCCATTTTAATTTAGGACGAACACCTACCACTCGGTTGGTACAATGGATACACTGGGTAAAATGGACTTATGCTCACCTGCGATGTTACTAATTGCTCGATGACCTCCTTAGGTCTTCAAAATTGCTTATGAATTTCAATTAGAATTCAATATCCAATATTCATTATCTAGATAAATTACTGATATAGCTTTGCAAAAACTCGATGATAATTTCCAATTATCCAATCACTTTAAAATTTTTGATTAAATTGTATGCCAAATTATATAAAAACTTTTCCAAAATATTGTAATGTTAATATCTAATTTCCAATGAGGCTTCTCAAAATGCTCTTAGATATATTAAATATCCAGTATTATAATCTAAAATCCAAACTATCGAAAATATTATGTGCACGTTCACAATAATTGTCAGCTGTCATGAAGTTCTTCCAGAAAAGTCACAATAAATCCAGGTTTGTTGTTGTTCTCCTCTTTAATGCTTTGTTGTTGTCGATAGCGAGTTTAAGAATTTTTGTGATCTTCCAAATCGCCCAAATTTGCGATCTGCGATGTTACTAATTGCTCGATGACCTCCTTAGGTCTTCAAAATTGCTTAGGAATTTCAATTAGAATTCAATATCCAATATTCATTATCTAGATAAAATTACTGATATAGCTTTGCAAAAACTCGATGATAATTTCCAATTATCCAATCATTTTAAAATTTTTGATTAAATTGTATGCCAAATTATATAAAAACTTTTCCAAAATATTTGTAATGTTAATATCTAATTTCCAATGAGGCTTCTCAAAATGCTCTTAGATATATTAAATTTCCAGTATTATAATCTAAAATCCAAACTATCGAAAATATTATGTGCACGTTCTGTTGGCCATAGGGGGTGGTATGACGTAATTGAGTCGATTAATCAAAACACTTATAATTTAAATAATTTAATAAGACCATAACAGGCAATTACTGGGTTGTGTCTGGATTTTCTTTAATTGAAAGAATTGTTGACTGCTTCTGCCTCACTTATCCATGAAGATGCAAGCGTTTTTAGATCTGAAAGATGAAAAATTTGTAAAGGACAAAATATTGGTAATTGTTTTGATTCAATGGAAATAAGAGGAAACAAATTAAATTGATTTCGTTTATTTGTTAAATTAGGATATTTGGAATTGGTTATCTTGTATTTGGATAGTATTTTGGAAATCGTATGAAAAATTAATTTTAAGTTTAATTAAATTGAATATTACGTTTGATCAAAATTTATGAAAAGTTTTGGAACCGCTGACTTTCAATTTGGTGGTTATGTTAATGGTTTGGACGAATATTGAAATATTGGAAGAGATTGGATCAAATTACTTACCTGTATTCGATTATCTGATTCGGAAGAAGAGATTGTTCACTGGTCATTCCTACTGGTCTTTTGGTTCAAGATTCGAAGCTGACTTTGATGGTAATCTGCACGTTTTGAGGATATCACATCGCATCGGCCGATCGGTAACCTCCGGAAGACATTTTACTTCGGTAAGAATTTATGTGTTGCGTAAATTATTTGAACAATAAATACACCGTTTATTTTCGGGCGCGCGTAATACTTTTGGGGGAATATTGCAATTGCTTGATTTTTTTGTACATTTAATTTGTTTAGGTTAAGAAAACTAATAATTTGTCCTTAATTTTTATTGTATTAAATAAATCGCATCAATTTTTGGTTCTGATAACATTTTCGTTTGATTTAATTTATTAACAGTAGTCGTAAATTGAAGAGTAAGCAGACACAAGTTACGATTCGTTTGTGCTATCTTTATAAGAAAGATCGCTGGTTAAGGTGACGTATTTTAGGTGTTTTGATTAATCTGAATGGACCCAATTTTCGACCCAAAAATAAAAGAGTTTTCATGTAAGCTAGTCGGAGCATTATTAATTAAGTGCCATTTAATTTCTCCCGCTATATACAGTGTGACATTTATGTATTGATACAAATGATTTTGGCTATATTTTCAAGAGTTTTTAACTAATTTAACTTTTTTTTTGATGATACATTGGAATTATAAGTAGGATTAGGTATAACAAAAAATTATTCAATTATTCGCCTTTTACCTTCACAACTAATCAGAGTCTCTCTTCAAAGCTATTACAAGCTGCACGCTACATATCAAGTGGTATTAATGCTCATATTTTGATATAACTTGCTTAAATTCTTCCAGATTTCGATATTTGTTATGCTTAAGTTGTTGTAGCATATATCCCCAAATGGAAAAATCCAGAGGATTTAAGTCTGGTAAGCTTGGTGGCCATTAATTCTTAGCTATAAAATCAGTCAAATTATCTTGACACCAAGCTTGCACTATACCAGCGATATGCAGTGGGGCTCCGTCTTGCTGGAAGCAATAATATGCATCACCATAGATTTTTTGAACTGCTGGTAACATATGTTTTTGTAAAACGTCTTCTAAATAATACTTTGCATTCACTTTAACCCTTTTTTCTATAAATACCAGTGGCAGAGCCTTCTTTTGCATATAGCACCCCAAACCATATCCGATGATGCATTTTGAAAACGTGAAATACATTTTTTTTGTTTTTAGGAACATATTTAAGCGAAACAATGCAGATCCTATCGTTCTGAGAATTGTAGGTCGCTCGTAAAATAAATAATTTCTCATCTGAGAATATTATTTCGTCACCACCGTGCCATGATAGCAACATCTTACTTCTTTCGAACCTTTTCATTGCAGTAGCATCTGTAAGCACATGAACTTTATTTTTTCTTGTAAGGCTTTAGTGTAAGGTCTCCACGAAGTATTTTTCCAAGACATTCGCGGTTTATTTGAAGATTTTGAGCAATTTTCCTTGCCGCGCGGTCACAATTCCGTCTGATACGTTCACGTACAATCTTAATTGCTTATGGTGTCCTGACTGATTTTTTCCTCCGGTTTTTTTCGGTTTTCATTAGGGCTTGTGTCCATAAGTCTTTTTGTAGTACGATAAACATAAATTCGAGTCACTTTTAAATGCATTACTTGCCAAAAAATATCACCTCTAGTTAGGTACACCTGATTTAAATTTATTAACAATAATGTCACGTAGACTTGTCATGTTTGATTGAAGCAACTATAACAAACTATATTAGAATATTTTGTTTTATATAATGTCAAAACATCTGAACGGGCTACTGCGATTAAAAATTTTTTTCAATTTTGTTCTGCAAAATAAAGTTTTAACAGTTGCAAAAGTTGTATCAATACATACGGGTCACAGAGTAAATGAAATTTGAGTTAAACAGTAGCAATACATTTAGCATAAAGTAGCAACTAATAATTAAATAAAATTTTTGTAAGATACTATTATATTTTAACTCTGTATATTTAGTAAGCAAGTAAAATTCAAATGTTTACACGTTAAGGGTCCGTGTAAACTTTGACGGTTAACAAGGAAGAGTTGACATGCTGTCCTTATTTCTGTATGTTACATCACTGGGAAAAGGCAAACGTGACTTAATTACATTTTCAATGTTTTGTATTTTCCCTTATCATACAACCATTAACGTTTCGTTTATTATTAGACTTATAACAACGGTTAAATTAGATAAAAGTTCGTATTTTCGTAAGTATGAGTTAAATTCCAATTAATGTAACATTACGTAATCAAAACGTAATAATAGTCCCAATAACAAAATTATATAAAGAACATTTAAATCGAAATAATCATTAATTTGGTGATAGATCGATTGCTTAGTGTTTCTTGTTATAATCAAGTATTACAATAAATATTATCAAATTAATATGCATAGTTTTGCATAGTGGTAAGCAGTTACATCAACGTTTTTACATTTACATGCTAAAACCATATTAAAAATGAATAATTTGAGAATGTTATGTAATAATGAAGAACTAATAACACTTAGCATCAATTTAATTTAGTTTAGTACAGGTTTAAAAATTTTAATGCATATACGTAATAACATTTAAAGTTATAAAAATCACAGAAATGTTAAAATAAATATTAACAAAACAAAAATTATGTTTTGGATAAAAGATTCCACATCGTTATACATTTTTTAATCTTACGGTTGGGCTGGAAAGTAATTGCCATTAAAAAACTGTGGGAGCTTTCATTACAGTGTCGGTAAACAGAACACGGAAGATTAGATTTTAAGCTTCCAATATTCTAAACAAACCGCTTATAATGTTACTTGAGATTATATATACTTTAAGGCATTCGGAAATGTTGCAAGATAATTAATATTTAATTGTTTCGATTTTAATTAAATATCGCAATTAATTTGAAATGTAACTATTTATTTGTAATAAAATTGCTACAACAAATGTTAACGTGGGGATAATTTCCAACAAATTGGTGACAATTTGGGAAATCCTTTGAAAGTTTTAATTTATTTATGCATACTTGCTATATTTAACTCATTTCTTAACATCAATAAAAAGGTTTCAAACCTAGCATTTATTTATTTACTATTACTAAAAGTAGCGGTTAAAGCTATCGATTAAAACGACTTTTGTATTAAACCATTTATTGGAGTTATCATCATCCTTGTTTTATATCTTGGATAAATATGAGGAAAAACTGTATCATTTATCTTTGTGTCTAATATGTCGACAAAACTTTTCCATATTGAGACATTTCTTCTTCAACAGGTAACTCATATAAATGAAAAATAAGCTTTTTTTGTTTCTGTAAATTTGTGAAATCATCAACTTGTCTGAAAAAATAAGATATAGTGTAACAAAGGCAAGCATCTATTAATTATATTTGGATTTATCTTTTAATAAATTTATATTTGTTCTTTACTGATGAGAACTATCAGATTGATAAATCATACTGAAATTCGATCGTAAGTACTTAATAAAATATCTTATTTAAAGAAATTAGATTAAATTTTTAAAGAGCATTTTAAAAACTTAATTTTTAAAACGAACTCGGAAATATCATTAATCAAATTTTTCATTAAGTTAATACGCATTTTTATGCTTATTACCAGTAAAGTTAAAGTTGGTTAGGTAATAAATATAAGATTTTTAGAAAGTTTAATTAATAAAACTTTTTAAGGGGTGGTAAATTTTTTAATATTTAATTTGAATCAATTAGCAATTATCTCAGGTGTTTAATTGATTTAAAAGTTAAAAAGTGGCTAAAATAGTTATTTGTAAGCAAATTAGTCGCATAATAATATTATTCCTAAATAAATTAAAAGGGTTTTTGTTTTTTTATAATAATTAACTGAAAGCTCTTTTAACAAAAAGGTACTTTTTGTTGAATATAGCTTAGCAAAAGCATAAAAACCCGTATCGTTTAGTTACACAAAAGCTTCAAAAAACAAACACTTTTATCTTTTAACAATTTATCTGCTCAATCAGCAACTACTAAATAATATGTTTATTGTTTGAAATGTGCCATTATTCATTTTCACTAAGTTGACTTTGTTATATTGAATAACTGTTAACGATAAAACTTCACAATACATAGTATGGAGTATTAAAATTTTATGGATTAGATTGATATAATGGGTAAATCTATCGATCTATTTTTTCCTACTTTGAACTTCAAGTACGAATTGTTTTATGGAATTCAATTAAAAAAAAACAGCATAGTATTATATTAAACAAAGTATATATACTTTAACACATTTTATTTTCGTTCATTTTACATTTTCAAATATTTGCCTAATTAAAAAATGTATAACTAATGTTATATTTACGATCTTTTCGCATAAAACGTATAAACTTGAATTAACATTGTAATAAACATTTTAAATGATTATCAGGAAAGAAAGAAAAAAAAATTAAAACAAAATAAACTTAATTTCTTCGACACGCAATAATCAGATACACGAATATAATTCTAGAATATGACGTAGTAGTTCCGTGCGTTGTCGATTCGGTGATTTTAGTTTACCAATGTAAAAACTTACAAAAAAGATTGATAGAATTAAAATCCGAAATGTACTCGAAAAAGAATTCTTTCTAACTATATTTACATAAATATAAAATATATAATAAATATATGTGTCAGCTCTATACAGGCCTAGGAGCCTCATGGATTGATTCGCTACTCTGGCCCATTGCGTTCTGTCTTTCGCTTTATCTTCCCAATTTCTGATGTTCATTTGACATAGATCATCCAGAACTTCGATTATCCATCTTCGGGTTTTTAATGTAAAATAATTTATTCTAAAATAATAAAACTAGGAGCAGAAAGTCTTCTTGTTGGGACTATTTCTATAAATTACTTTTAGATAGCATCACACTTTTAAAAATGAGCTACACAATTTGCTATATTTAGTAAAATAATAGTATAATAATATATTATAATTCTAGCGTTATTTTTAGAACGACAAAAATATGAATAGGTTACAGTAAAATTATCAATTAAGAGTAATACCCAAGAATATTTGATTATTATTACAAAACCATTCAAGTTAACAGTAGATTGTAAAATTATAATAAGAGACTCAAGTGCATCCTTTAATCCCGAGTGTGAAGTTTATAGCTGGAAATAAATTCGAAGGCAATAATCACGCGAATGAATTTTGAAGAAATAATTATGCAAATATTTTGAATAAACGACTTTGACTGCAAAGATCGTCTTTCCGCCCTACCAACGTAAACTACTATTGTTATTATAATATTATATTGTTCTAAATTTATATTTACAAATGAACCCTTTTAAGGTATAACCTATTAAGAAAACATTTTTTAGAATGAGAAATACTAACTGAATATTATATAAATCAAAGTGTTATGTTTATGTGTTTATCCAAAGATTTATTTAAATTATTTATAACAATTTTTATAGATAGCCACGTGATAACCCAGAAAAAGCAATTTAAAGTATCATGGTATCACAAATACCTACATTTTAGTTAAGGGAACCTAAAGACGGATTTTCTTTTTAAATAATAAAAGTAGAATTAATATTTACATAGTAGGTAACAACTTAGAAGGAAATTGCACATTATTTGTAGATAATAGCTATTGTTATTAATTCTTGATCATTTTGGCGTTTAAAAATGGGATATTTAATTTCCTGTTCTTTAGAGCTCGAGTTTCGAGTCCGTTTGTTTCAGGAAAGCTACTAATTTGTTAATGTATTTTACGCTATCATCAGAAATCTCGTCACCTTGTAATCCAATGCTATAATCTCAATTAGAAAGGCTAAATTTCACAAAACCAAATGATTGTATCTAGAAATTAGACACTTAAAATATTACCGCATTAAAATATTCTTCCTAGTTAGTCCCGTAACATGATATTTTTATTGAAAAAGAGTTCAACGTTTAAATTAAAATATTTAAATATATAGGTAATTAAAACCGTGTCAAAATTATTGTTAAATTCCAATTTAAAATTAACAATAGTGGCAAATACAATAAAATTAATATTATCTCAAAGGACTCCTTTGAGTCAAACGATCTATCCAATGCTGGCAAACGTATTTTTTGCCAAAGTGGAGTGATGTAGGAGAGATTGTAGTGAACAATCTCATTATTTAAATGAATATTAATTATTAATTTTATTTAAAGGTTTTAATTTTTCAGCCAGGAATGGCAGGTTGGTTCCTAATGTTTGTATGGTATATTGGCCGGCTGATGTAGTTTTAACCTATGCACTGGATAACTGCATAGCGAACATATCAGGATGATTTGAAAATTTTGTGCAAGTTTTGACACTATATCTTTTAATTTCTTCCATATTAGAGGGTAGTAATATCTCGTTGGATGATAATGTTAGACACATATTATGGAATCATTGAAATACTATATTGGTTGAGTTAGCAGCTGAAATTTATACGTCTATTTTGGCATCAGGAAGGCCTCGTAGAGTAATATCTTATTGTCGATGGAGAGCTGGGGTTCCTCCTGATGAGCCAGTCGTCTGTCTCACATTTGAATCCAAGCTTTAATCTTTTTGTCGCTATATATATTGCTCTGTGTAGTCGTAGCTAATAGGGTTTCTCGTTATGACAAATTTTTGCAATGTGCGGGTGCACGTAATTGTACCCCGTCGATAGAAATATTAAACTTTTACACAATTGACAAATAATGTAATAATAATACCTCGGCTTAACTGTCTCGGTGTGCATGGACTTACCTCACTCAGTCTGGGTTCGTTCCGGGACCAATAACTGTAATGCTAAAATCAAATTTTTGGGCTCTCGGAACAGGTAAAAAAAAATATCTTCCGTTGCAAAGACAATTATATTTTTATTAAGCACAATTTGTAAATAGATGATTTATCAATAAAAATGTTCTTAAAATTAATCTTATTTCTACAATTATCAAACGTTTACGAATAAAGCACGCGTTTATATTTGTTTAAAATTTTCACTTAGTTTTATTTCGAAAATAAAGTTAATGGAGATTTACCTTTATTAAACATAGGGAGTTTTTCGTTTCTAGTACAAAGTACCGTGCAATTGTACAGATGAACTCAAAGGATGACTTCATTTACATGTAAAATTTTGTAGATTAAGTTTCTTGTGCACGTGGCGTCGATATCCAATTTTTCCAAAATAATCACAATCGGTTGATATTTTCAACTAATTTCACCACTACGTTAGATAAGTACGTTGATTTAACTATTTTTCACACTTTTTGTTAAAGATGACTTAATATTTTCACGCAATTATCGAATTTTAGTATGGACAATCAAAATTAACACGCCATTACATGTGAATTCAACACCGGCCTTTTTTAATTGTTTCTTTTTTTCATCGCCTCGAAATTCATAGCGATCTTGATTCTTCGTTATTGTTTGTTATTGGTCGATGCAAAAATCAATACCATTGACATTCCCGTTTGCAGGTTTGTATTCAGCTCAACGTGACTTGTTAAAATTTTAATAAAATTTTTTTTTATTTTTAGATTGGATTGGTCTTCACCATTACCTCGTGATTGACTTTATGAATTTTATGGATATGCATCATCCATTTTCGGTGCACTAAATCGAAACACTCCGAACTTACGTAATGTTTTACTACTCATATAAATTTAACGCTAACACAAATTTTCACATTAATTAAGCAATTAACAATATTTTGACTTTTGTATTACCTTTCTTATGACTAAACAATTTTGATTTTGTATTATAAATAAACATTTTATATAAACGGAATTAATTAAGTGTTACATTATAAATTATTTTTGTTGACTTGTTTCATGCCTCGCTTTTCAATTAAATGATACTGAACTCAAATTCTTGGTCCATTCGCGAGTTAGCTATTGTACGCGTTGGATGTGTTTTCAAGTTTCTAGTGATAGTGCGATAAAATCCCAAGCGTATGTAAATAATATACCATTTGTGTTTTGAAAAGCAAAATTATTTAAATTAAAATAAATTAATTTAAATAATTATTATCAGCTCTGTTAACCGCTCCTCGGGCGGTTAACTTAACCGTGCAATCTAATATGACAACCAACATTGAGTCATCCAATCAATCAAAGGAAAATCCTATAATTGACATAATATCCAATATGGTGACAAATGAACCCAATATTCACCCTTGGCAGGATGTTGGAAGGAACAAAAGAAAACGAGTTCATTCTCCGGTAACGGAATCTCCGCCAGTACTGCAAACCAACAGATATCTACCCCTTACAACACTAATTAATAATGAAGAAACCACCACTGAGCAGAGTCAAAACACCAAAATTAATAGACCGCCTCCCATATTTATACATGATGTAGTAAATTACCAACAAATGATGAAAGCTTTAAATGATGTAGTTGAAGAAGAACAAATTATAACGAAAACTCTAGCAAATAGTGTAGTGAAGATAAATGCAATCAGTACAGATAGTTATCGTAAACTAATAAAACATATGCAGAAAGAAAATATTATCCATCACACATATCAGCTAAAGGAAGATAAACCTTATCGAGTGGTAATAAGACATTTACACCAGACAACTTCCACAGAAGATATTAAAGAAGAACTTCAGAAAAAAGGTTTTCCAGTAAGAAACATAGTCAATATTAAACATCGCGTAACAAAAGAAGCACTACCATTATTTTTTGTTGACCTGCAACCTGCCGACAACAATAAATCGATATATGACTTGAGATACCTCCAAAACAGGAGCATTAAGGTCGAACCACCACTAAGAAATAGTGACATAGTGCAATGCACAAGATGTCAAATGTACAATCACATCAAAGCCTACTGCAATCGCCCATTTGCGTGTGTAAAATGTGGAGGACAACATGATTCAAAATCTTGTCAAAAAACCAGAGATACACCTGCCAAATGTTACTTGTGCGATGGGCCTCATCCAGCTAATTACAAGGGTTGCGTAATTTACAGAGAACTACAAGACAAATATAGTAAAAACTCGCAACAACAAGATAAGAAGCGTACTCAATCGTTTTACCATAACACCTCAACTCGCGTGCCAGGAACAAATCAAACCAATACAGCACAGACATATTACAACCAAAGCTACAAACCAACATACGCTGATGCACTAAACGTTAATTCAGGCGAAGGAAGTCACAAAGAAGATATATCTCTAACTAAATTTCTTAGCGAATTCAAAAATATGTTTAACCAACTCATGCAACAAAATTCAATGATGATTAATCTATTGAATACAGTCATCAGTAAAATAATACATTAATGGCAAACTTTTTAAGAATTGCCCTCTGGAACGCCAACGGCCTCCAACCAAAAATCAACGAAACTGAATTATTTATTAAAAATAACAATATAGACATTTTGCTTGTTTCAGAAACACATTTTACTTCCCGATCATATATAAAAATTCCAAACTACAAAGTATATCACTCCAATCATCCCGATGGAAGAGCCCACGGGGGAACGGCTATTATTATTAGAGGAGCAATAGTCCATCACGAGATTAATAATTTATTATGAAACACATTTCCTCCAAGCCACTACAATCCAACTTAATCAAGTTCATAATCAGCTAAAAGTATCGGCAATTTACTGTCCACCTAGGCACAACATCAAAAAGGAACACCTGGAGCCATTTTTCCTCTCACTTGGACAGAAATTTATAGCAGGGGGCGACTTCAATGCTAAGCATACCAACTGGGGGTCCAGATTAATAACTGTAAAGGGAAGAGAATTTCTTAAACTAATAAATGAAAAACATTACAACTCCATCTCAACAGGTGAACCATCATATTGGCCTACTGATCCTAATAAGATCCCTGATCTATTGGATTTCTATATAACCAATGGAATTTCAAATAATTCTATGGAAATTCAATCAAGTTTGGACCTAACATCAGATCATACACCAGTCATACTCACAGTTAGTACAACTATGATTGTAAAACAACCAAAGGCATCCCTGTATAATAAAAGTACTAACTGGGAACAATTTAAAGAGCATATAAACAAAGAACTAAATTTCTCATTAAGTATTAAGACACCAGATGAAGTAGAATATGCGACAAACCATTTCATAACAACTGTACAAAATGCTAGCTGGAATTCTACTCCTAAAAACGTTAATAAAACATCTACATTTAACATTTCAATGGAAATAAGAGAACTTGTAAAAGAAAAAAGAAGAGCCAGAGCAAAATGGCAACGAAGTGCAAATCCCTTAGACAAAACTGATTACAACCGCTTAACAAATAAGTTAAAAAGAAAACTAAAGGAAACGAAAAATGAAACTTTTAGTTACTATTTAAAAAATCTCTCTAATAAAGACTACTCCATCTGGAGGGCTACAAAAGGTTTCAAAAGACCACAATCGACCATCCCTCCTCTACGTAATCCTAACAACTCATGGGCGAGGTCAAATACTGAGAAGGCTGAACTGTTTGCACAACACCTGGCAGAAGTTTTTAAACCTTATTCTGATGAGCCAAATGAAGAAGTTGAGCAATATCTGGAAGCTCCTCTACAGATGTCGCTACCGATAAGGAAAATCAGGAAAAACGAGGTTAAACAACAAATAAGTAGGTTAAAGAAGACCAAGGCTCCAGGATACGATCTAATAACGGGTAAAGTGCTATCGGAATTGCCTGATTTGGGAATTAAATTTTTGACAATATTATTTAATTCTATTCTAAGATTGTCATACTGGCCAATGCAACTGAAATTCGCTAGAATTATTCTGATCTTGAAACCAGGCAAACTCCCTACGGATACCTCTTCATACCGCCCAATAAGCTTGTTGACAGTCATTTCCAAACTACTTGAAAAAGTTATTCTTCAACGTTTAAATGAAACCAACCTCTTGGAAGATTTAATACCAACGCATCAGTTCGGATTTCGGCAGCAGCATTCGACTGTACAACAATGTCACCGAATAGTAGATATCATCTATAGAACTTTAGAAGGTAAACAATTCTGCTCAGCAGCCTTCTTGGATATAAAACAGGCTTTCGACAAAGTTTGGCACATGGGACTTTTATTCAAGATAAAAAAAACCTTGCCACAACATTACTACCTTGTCTTAAAGTCTTACTTGCAAAATCGTCATTTCCAAGTCCAGCAAGATGATGAAGTGTCTGATATCTATCCCATAGTATCAGGAGTACCACAAGGTAGTGTGCTTGGTCCAGTACTGTACCTGCTATTCATCTCCGACCTACCTGTCACTACAAACACAGAGATTGCCACATTTGCAGATGACACTGCTATTCTGGCAAAACATGATAATGCTCAACAAGCGTCTGAAGTGTTGCAAACACATCTGTCCCTCCTTGAGATTTGGATGTCCAGGTGGAGAATAAGAATAAATGAAGTAAAATCCACTCACGTAACATTTACCCTGAATCGTCTACAGTGCCCACCCATCTATATTAATGGCATACAAATACCGCAGAGTGAGGAAGTAAAATATCTCGGACTACACCTAGATAGAAGGTTAACGTGGAAGACGCACATCAAGAAAAAGAGGAAGCAAATGGATTTGAAAATTAAAAAAATGTATTGGCTACTTGGAAGAAAATCAATCCTTTCAATTGAAAATAAAGTACTCATATACAAGGCCATCATTAAGCCAATCTGGACCTACGGAATAGAGCTATGGGGGTGCGCTAGTATGTCTAACATAAAAATAATACAAACATTCCAATCCAAGGCACTTCGAATAATGGTAGATGCGCCATGGTACGTAACCAACCAAACCCTGCATAATGACCTAAAGATCAACCATATATTTGAAGAAATTAGAAAACGCGCAGAGAAGCACAATCTGAGACTGCAAGACCACCCCAATCCTTGCACCAACCATCTCCTCCAGGAAAATATATATAGAAGACTAAAGAGAAAATGGCCATGTGACCTTCTTATATAAGCGAAAATTTCGAAAGCGGATATCGCTGATGGGCGTATTCCTGCATGACACGGACAACAAATCAACTTATAGAACTTTGTATTTAATATAAGTATGTTCTGATTGTTGATATTACATTATTATTAATAAAAAAAAAAAAAAAATTCTTGGTGTCGGACGAAAGTTTATCTGTTTGATTAGATAAGTCCCATGCTTCTTTGTTATTAACAAATTTTATGAATCTTAATAAACGTATTTCTATTGACGTGGTTCACCGACATTGCAATATGTTATGCATTTTACATGCTGATATTTCGTACCATCAGTCATTAGTGAAAAATAATTATAATAAATTAAAGACCGTTAAAACTACTGAAGAAGATACAACTATTGAAACTATACTTTACAGAAGACCTCAAGAGACACGCGTGAACTACTAAGTTGATGAATAAAGCCCAAGATCGATATGAATGGAGAAGTGCGGAGGAGACCTATGACCAAAGGGACATGCTAATATACAGATCAGTTTTTGGTAATTGTGGAATTTTACAGGTGGAGAACAATCTCTTTTCATAGTAAAAGTCACATGTACCGATTTCGTTTCATTAATTTTAATTTTCCACCCTTTTTTTAACCAATTGCAAGATTTTAGATGGAATTATTGTTAGATCTACATATGTGTGTGAGGTAAATAACGGTATTGTGCCCACACCACACCACATATTATGTGAATGTCGGGCCTTGGCAGGGGGAAGGCTACGTCACCTTGGATTTCCATATCCGGTAACTGAGGAGATAGCACAGGCACCCTTTAACTGCATATTCGACTTCGTTGAGGAGACGCGGCTGTTGGAGTGAACACGGAACGAGGAGCACATTAAGTTTAAGCTTCAGTGCAGTGGGCGATATGCACCACAAGCCGTTGGCAGTAATAAATAAAATAAATAATACGTGTAAAATGTGCGAGGTAAATAACACTGTATTGTGAGAAAATAATATGTAGATCAGATATTATAGGAGGATACCGAACACACATTCTTCAGTAATATTTTATTGTTGATAGCTTATAAAATAATCAAACTTTATATTATGTTCGATTAGCCTATTAATTTTCAAAAAAGTCAATAATAGTACAATTTGACAAAATATGACCAACATTATATTTTTCTTTCTATAATTATTTTTAGAAGGTATAAACGAATAAGCTATGTTCTATCTATACAGAATACTTAAAGCATACTACATCGGCAGACTAAGAAGCTGTAAACTACAATTTTAATTTTGGTTACGCCGGCCGGGACAATTATTGCTAATTGTAAAGAAACAGCTTGAAACTGGTCTAAGAGGATAACTTTGATTGGCTATTGGGCTCCTAGTGATAATATAAGCATGTTATCACGCTTTTAATTATCTTTAGAATTGAGGCGATGCTTTACACTTCTGAGGCCATATAGAGTAGTCAACAGGAAATCACTATAAGGTACGAGTATTAACATTTTCCTAGTAGTTTATCACTTATGCACTGCAAAGTGCGCGGCAAGCAAAGAAATATAATGACACCAATTAATAAAATTGAATAATTAGTGTTTACCGGTTTCGAAGTATTTATTTGCACATAGTCAACATCTTAAAGAGGTAATTGTACAGATTAAAACATTAATTTGATAAAAATATTACATTTAAAAACAGTATTTTAGTATTTGAGTCCATTCTACGAAATGTAGTTTTGTATTTGGAGGGATGTAAGCGATGACGACTAACACGTAATAACATAAAATTTCATCCAACTGACAACCTCAACTGCACCCTAGTACACCCTGACAAACAACAAACGAGGCTCTGACAACCGAAGATTGCTGGTATAATCATAGGTCACTATAAACAGGACTAAATTCCTGGTTCTGAGGAAGCCAAAGAGAAACCTCTTCAACTATGAGTAATCACGAATACTCCCATGAAAGGCAATGGTTGTCAATGTAGTATCTCTCTGTTTTATTATTAATTGTGAAAATTTGTATTCCTGCTAAATAAGACTGATAAAAAAGTTGTCATCAGGTTGAGGTTTGATCTAGATTTCTATCTAGATGGCAAAGAAATCAAACAAAGAACACATAAAATAAATTTATTTAATAACAGAAATTTGAATTAAAAATTAACCTACAACTTAAACGGCGAACAATTATTACCTAATTTTAAGACAAAATTTATGTACAATATAAATTTACAAATATAAACCTCGAGGTAAGAGAAATGTTGGTCGATCTAAGAAAAGATGGGGAGACCAATGAAGGAACGAGGAACTTGATGGCTTGGACGCAGCACTGGGGTAAAACCCCATATCTCCTTCATCTAGTGATCGGTAATTTGCGTTTGAATTTTTCGGAGGCCTATTGGCCTCAGGGGCTAGCATTGGCCTCTGGAACTGGTTGGCTCGAATTTGAACATGGTTTGGTATAAGAAAAAAAAATGTAGAGGGTACCAATGAAGAGTGACGTAACGGATAGTAAGTCTAATATGTGAAGATGATGATGAAAACAATATGTTGGCAATAGGTTACACCTCACGAGACGTAACCCAGTAACACAAATTACTATAGACACTTTAGATGAAATCTTCTATATTCACTCTTGATGCTTTCTGACGATCAAAGAGGATAGCTATGTAGCAAGCTATGTACCTGAGATGCAAAACCCAAAATGATCATAGAACTACATAATTAAAATAAAAATTAGTAAAGCACACGTTCTGGACCCATATAAAAGAAAAAGAAGACCTTTTTTGATTTTGTTCGCTTGTGGTTAACCTCCGTCTGGGTCTACTTCGGAGAAGCCATCGCCGTTTTCGAGCTGAGTTGTTACGATCTTGGATTTCAGGAACCGGTACATTAGTTCAGGTGGTGTTTTGCTGTACAGTTCGTCCAGGTGTGCAGGATGCCCGACGCCTATACACGTGGCAAGCACCAGATCGTAGATACAGGAATTGAATTATTATGTTATGCAAAGTGGAATGTTAATTATTAATTGGATATTTCAAGTACTTTCTCCGCGGATTAAAACAAAATTCTTCAATCTTGCAACTAGTTTCGCGATTTTATTCGCATCCTCAGGAAAAAACTACAAAATATACTACATGAGAACAACACTTTAAAAACAAATAAAATTATTGTGACTTACCAGTATAAATCACATTAACCTTCGTAATGATCTAGTCATAAAAATATCAATTTACACATGTATTTCAATTTGCGTGAGCAACGTCAATGAAATTAAAATGTACAGCCACAAAAATTATTAAACTATAAAATTCTAGCATGAACCTATCTAATACAAATTAAAAGATATCCTATCGCTTTAAGATTATTCGACGCTCTTGTATAATGGTGAACCGAAGGTCGGCTCTTGTATGTTTAACAGTAGGGTGTTGTTGTTTATCGCTGTCTTTATTTCATAAGCCTCCCACAATTTACGTTTAATGGTGTTACGCTCTTCGTGCAGAATTTTTACTCCGTTTTCGTCTATAAGGTGGTCGTGCATTCTCATATGTTTCGCCACTTGTGAGTCACCTACTCCTCGTAAATGTTCAGAAAGGCGGGTTTTCAATGTTCTTCCTGTTTCTCCGATGTAAACTGCGTTGCAGTTTTTACAAGGAATTTTGTATACGCCACTGCGATTGAGGGTGTTTTCTGGGGTCTTTATGTTGGTTAATAGACTTTTTAGGGTGTTGTTAGTTCGTGTGGCTGTCACAATATTGTGGTCTTTGAGGATGTTGGTGATTTTCTTGTATATGTCTCCGTGAAAACCAATTGAGCGATATATTTTGTTTTTATTCGTTTCTTGTGGAAAAAATGAAAATGCAATTTCACGTTTCTTCCTCTCGTGTAATTTTGTAATTGTTTTTATTGGGAAACCGTTTGCGGTCGCTAGTTGATGGATTATTTCCATCTCCCTGTTTCGGTTTTTGGTAGTGATGGGCAAATTATATATTCTATTAATCAAACTGCGGAAGGCTGCTATTTTGTGGTTGAAGGTATGTCCGGAATTATAGGGGATTAGTGAATCGCAAAGCGTTGGTTTTCGGTAGATATCGAATTCGAAACCGCCATCTGTATTGGTTATTGTGAGTTCTAGAAAATTAATCGAGTTGTTGTTGTTAACTTCTAGAGTGAATTTGATATTTGTATGGATCTCGTTAATCTGATTGTGGAACTGTGTTAATTCCTCATTGTCGCCTGTCCAGATGTATAATATATCGTCAACGTACCTGTGCCACGTGTAGCAGTGCTTAGCGAGAGGCAAACCGTGTATTCGACCTTCGATGTGGTCCATAAAGATATCCGATAGGACAGGTGACAGTGGTGATCCCATGCGCAGGCCATCTGGCAGCTTATATATTTTATCTTGAAACTTGAAGAAGTTCTGTTCGGTGGCTTTCGTAATCAGACTCATTATTCCCATAACATGGGGTGTATCTAGTTTGTTGTTTTGTAGATAGTCTTTAACCAGGGGGAGCGTTTCGTTTATTGGAATGCTTGTGTAAAGGTTTTTAACATCGAATGAAATCATTCTGGAGTTTGGTGGTGGTTTCATCTTGTTTAAAGTATGGGAAAGTTCCGTAGAATTCCTTATTGAATACTTGGGCTTGTATCCTAGTTGGTGGGTTAATATTGTTGTGTCCCCCCACTTGGCTATTTGAGAAATAGCCAAGAAAAGGATTCACTTTTCGAACACGGCTCAACGGCGGAACACGGCTCAACGGATACAATAGCGCACATATACTTTCTTCTTATCACGATCCAAATTGTCCAAATGGTCCAAATTGTCCTGCCTTCGCTTTAAAATTTCTAACTTGCAACAATTCCACTGCAATTGTCGTGCTCACATCAATTTTCTCCGTGGGAGAAATTCGTTCTTCTAATCTTGGTCACCTTATTAATTTTCACTCGATTTGCGACTCTCTTGGTCGCCTTATTGACTTTCACTCGATTTGCGACTCTCTTGCTCGCCTTATTAATTCGTACTCACGATTTGCGACTATATTGGTCGCTTATTTAAATGGAACTCGATTTGCGACTTTCTTGATCGCCTTATTTAAATCCAACTCGCGATTTGCGACTATATTGATCCCCTATTTAAATCGAACTCCCGTTTTATCCCCTTGACAACAACTCTTCCTTTTTTTTTATTCACGTTTGATTTTATCTCACATTTTGTTCCGTCTTTTGTGTTGCCTATCACCGTTATCATCAGGCGTTTAAAATTTATCACAAAAACTTAATCTAACAAAAACTTACTCTAACAAAAACTTACTCTAACAAAAACTTAACTAGTGCATTTAAAACCTCTCCGATTGTTCCCTTTTGCACTGTTCGCCCATAATAGGGGTAACACGGTGGACACAACAATATATTATTAATTGACTGTGCCAGATGATATGCTGGAGACCCATAGCATGTAGTGATGGGTCGCATGGGGATACCCTCCTTATGTAATTTAGGTTGAAAATATAGCGTTGGTGTTATAGTATTCATAGGAATTCATAGGTATTCATAGCAGTTTACATCGGAGAAACAGGAAGAACATTGAAAACCCGCCTTTCTGAACATTTACGAGGAGTAGGTGACTCACAAGTGGCGAAACATATGAGAATGCACGACCACCTTATAGACGAAAACGGAGTAAAAATTCTGCACGAAGAGCGTAACACCATTAAACGTAAATTGTGGGAGGCTTATGAAATAAAGACAGCGATAAACAACAACACCCTACTGTTAAACATACAAGAGCCGACCTTCGGTTCACCATTATACAAGAGCGTCGAATAATCTTAAAGCGATAGGATATCTTTTAATTTGTATTAGATAGGTTCATGCTAGAATTTTATAGTTTAATAATTTTTGTGGCTGTACATTTTAATTTCATTGACGTTGCTCACGCAAATTGAAATACATGTGTAAATTGATATTTTTATGACTAGATCATTACGAAGGTTAATGTGATTTATACTGGTAAGTCACAATAATTTTATTTGTTTTTAAAGTGTTGTTCTCATGTAGTATATTTTGTAGTTTTTGCCTGAGGATGCGAATAAAATCGCGAAACTAGTTGCAAGATTGAAGAATTTTGTTTTAATCCGCGGAGAAAGTACTTGAAATATCCAATTAGGAATTGAATTGATTATATGTATACTAATTCGCAACCGATTTCCACTCGATGAGGACATTTATGAAGAATGTAAAAATTCTACCTGGTGCAGAAGGTGGAAATGATCTGTCACCTGATTGCGCGCATCTAGCGCATCTTTAAATTTTGTTAAAATAATGGGTTAGACTTATAATCAAAAATTTCGAATCGTTCCGATAAAATTTACAAGTCAAATATTCTTTGAAAAGACATTTGTAGGTCGGAGTATAAAGTAAAAGATTGGAAACATAACTCAACGGACAAATTTATGTTTTACAAATGCATAGTAATTGTAATAATTTTATAGGAAAGAATGTATTCTAAAATATTTTAATACTCGTATAATGAACCATGCGGTGGATAAAACAGATCCAGAATGGTTGACGTAGCATATATCGTCTATTTACATCATCAACAAGAAAGTCATCGTTCCATAGCAGTTCAAACCGCACGTCAATTCGCGTAGATACTTTATTATAACTTTAAATAGGACTTATGGACACTTTTATGAGATCCATAAACTCGTGCCTAGCGTCAATATAAAAACGAACACGTGCCGTGTTCAAATCGTGAGAATCAATGCAGTTATTTTGTTATCGGTCAGCATGTGCTAACATGCCATCATCTGGTTAACTATTTTACATGAAGTAGATAGGGATTTCACAATTTATAAATCGAATAAAAACAGCATAAAAACTTAAAAGAACGAACCTTTTTCGATTCCAGACAGGAGCAAAAAATTGTTATTCAAGGCACGTGTGCTAAGATATCCTCGCCACATTCGGTATAAATAGAGACAAAAGTGTTGTCTTCACACTTCATTGAACATCCAATCAGGATGCACCCAATTTGATGTCCCTACTTTTCTACTAATGAGGTCCAATTAAAAGGACCTAAATCAATCATGAAGTGGGAACAATTCTCCCCACGACGAAATTTTGGAATGAGAAATGATATAAAAGGCGCTCCCGTGTGCATTTTTGGGAGAGATCACATAGATCCGATAGATCAGAAAGATCCTAGTACCGTTCTCACGTAGTGTTATCGCTATCAAGCGGAAGTGAATTTTGGCATCTCGAAATTTATCGAGTTTGTCTTTAAATCAATAACATTCAATTGTGTTTAAACATTGTGTCTCCATACATAGGTAAATTATCGAACTTTCTTTACGCATTATTTGCACCTTTAAAATAATATCGAGTGTATTCAACTAAATTATCGAACTTTCTTTACGCATTATTTGCACCTTTAAAATAATATCGAGTGTATTCAACTAAATTATCGAACTTTCTTTACGCATTATTTGCACCTTTAAAATAATATCGAGTGTATTCAACTAAATTATCGAACTTTCATTACGCATTATTCGCAGCTTTAATATAATTCGAGCGTATTCAACGAACTTCATCCGTAAGACTGCACCTGCAACCACGTTGCGTTTTTTATCGGTCTATCATAAGACAGATGTTGCATCGTGAAAGCATTTTTGCATTCGAGTAGTTTTTTTTATCGGTAACCACTTTACGTTATCGTACTTATGCAGTGCCGGCTCTAAATAATTTCAGTTGCGCGAATAATTATTTTTAGTGCGTTATTTCGGCTGTAGTCCCTTGTTTCTCGGGAAACGGAGTGCATAACCCCCCCTCTGTCATTCCATTCACCCCAACATTTCGATTTGGAGAGGTTTTGGGATTCTGGTAATCGCACCAACTTGCTGGTATGGTACGGCATTTTCTTCAGCTCAATTCAGCATTACGAGGACGACGCTACAACAATTAGCTCGATTCTCACTTCCGGAGGCCCGTCCAGCGGCCTTATCTGAAGGTCGAACACCAGAAGCCACATTAAGTAAGAAACCTTTATCTATTTTAAGATTTGTGATATTAAGTGGTCACCCTGACCACCGTTTATATTTATGAATTCTCAATTCAAAACCCGTGAAGCCGATCGCAACTTTTGTACATCTTTTGTTGTTAACTAATGTTAGTGTCTAATAATAACGTAATTTTTACTACGCCATTTGGGCGTTCATATTTTAAACAGCAATTTAACGTAATATTTTAGGTTTAGCATTGCAGCTAAAGTTTGTTTTCCCCGTTGTTGGGAATTTTGGTAATCAATTGTATTGATTAATTTTCATAATCAACTTTGTGAGTCATAGTTTTAGATGTTATCTGAGTTGCACTTGAGTAACCATTTTTGTGGAGTGTAGTATTCAATACACACCCCTTTTACGTATGAACTTTCTTGGTCATACCTTGCAAATTGACAGCTTTTGTTCTTGTAACAGTATTCGTTTTACGAATATTAATTTTGCAACGGGAACTACATTGAAAGGTTCCGTCAATTGTATATATTTATTTTTATATTACGATACATGTAAATTTGATAGTATCTTGTATAAATTTTGTCAACTCCCCCCTACTGATATTATTCTATTCATTATATTTTTGTTATTTCCCAACTATGTGTTTTATTATTATTGTGTCAGTGTTTGTTTAGCTATTTTCACCAAAGGAAAGTTCGCCTCCTGTAAAGGTAAGGTCATTGAACGAGGCTTTTCCGGAGTGAGAATCCGCATTAAGATCATCAAGTTGTCGCGTACCAGCTTAGAAGGTGTGATAACCAGTCCCCTTCAAAAAGATTCAGGTCTTCGTACGCGTGGCGCCCATTTAAACCCCCTCGTGTAGATTAGCCCCACCGATTTAGACTTACCTCCCCCCCGTGTAAATTATTCACACCGATTTTGACCATTTTTAGAATCGCGATCGAGGATTGCCCGGTCGTCGATTGGAGACACACGCTCGCGACGTTCCGTCACACGACCCTTTTTACTCCTTTTCACCACCCACCCCTTCGCGACTTTGAGCTAGTCACCCTTATTTTATACCTGTTGAGAAGGTGTCGTGGATGCAAAACGTGTTGTTACAGATCACAGACCACTGTTTGGGGTACTTTTATTATATTATAAGAAAATATAATATAATTTGCTTCTATTATAAGGAAATGGATTACAATTACCTGACCAGACATCATTCACCTGATCACCTGATGGTATCTCATCATGACGACAGGTTCATATACTTTGCAGCACTAACAACGAATGATGGTGGATGCTCGGGAGAAATTAGAAGGTGCAAAAAGCATCGAAGGAAAGTGGTATCAGTTTGAGCACTAAAAAGAAGATCGTCAAATCTCTAATGTGTCGAGTTCTGGATACTTAAGGTACAAGATAGAAGAAAAATCGATTCCTTCGGAATGTGGTGTTGGAGGAGAGTGTTACTAAGAGAACCGAGGTCTCAATTTTGATTGAAATTAAGGAACCTCAGCGTCTGTCGTAGACTGTCTACTCCAGTGTCCTCGGATATCTTGGTCATGTCTCCTGAAGAGGAGGAGACAATTTAGAACTGTTAAATTAAGGCAGGATGGGGGACACCGGACCGAAAGGAAGATCTCCAAAATACTGGACAGACCAGATAAAAGAGACCAGCAATTGCGGGGGTTCACCATCAAAGGCAAAGGTATCAAAGAGAAAGCCAAATGATCACTACTCCTCTACCAAGAGGAAAACTCAAGAACAATGTGTCTACTGAACAGGAGTTTGATGTCATAATTAGGTGTTTTTTTATAAGTTTTTAATTTTTTTCAAGCTTATTTGTCTACGTAGTGCTGTGTTATTTCTATCAAATTTGCACACCCCGGGTTTATGTTGAGCGCCAGCTTTTTTGAATAAAAGCAAATTTATAAAAATTGAAAAATGAAGTTTCCAGGGGTGCAATTTCTCAAGAAATTCACGATCCTTGTCCCTCTTATAGCTCAGTCGTGGAGATTCAACTCAAGGTGTGGTGGATTCATGTTAAACTCAATTAAGGGATGCTGATTGAAGTTGAATAAATATTTGTAGATTAAAATTGTTGATGTTATGATATTGGAGATAAACTAATTCGCTTTCGTTGTGATAATCTTTAAACTTTGAAATGCTTACTGTTACTAAATAGAATCGATGAATAAAAGATTGTTTTGAATCGAAAAATAGTTTTATATTTATCAAAATAATTAAATCGCATGCGAACATTTTATCTGAAAATTTTGTGTTCGCTTTCTTATTTTTCTCGGTCACCCATCCGAGTGCTTTCCCGAACTAGTGTTGCTTGCATGCCACAATCGCACGTCTTACTTTGCAACCATCTAACCACAGTGTTAGGTTATGTATTTTGTGATAACAATTCACAGTAAATTTACCATTTTTGACCTAAACAATCTTTTTTTATCAAATTTTGAGGTGGCAAAAACCTTTATGAATTTATTTTACAGCTATATGTATCATTTACCAATGCTTAAAGATCTTTGTCTGTTCATAATATTTAGAAATTGCGAAATTTGTTTATCTTTCTTATCGGTAATGTTTTAATGAGGTCAAATTTTATGTGAAATTTAAATATGAGTAAGAAATTCAGTAATTTGCATTGACCTGGTAGCTTGAGACACAGCAGTAGGTTACACCATAATTATTTAAAAAATCTGGTATACTGCACTACGAGTACTCTTTGAATTATTTGTCACCTTATTCCGCGCATCGGGCGCACCCTTAGATTTTGCGTTTATGATCTATTAAACTTATATGTTAAATTTCGAATCGATCCGTTGAAAATTACTCTTTGGGAAAACATTTTTAGGTCGGGTTGTAAATATAAAAGATTGAAACATTCGCTCAACTAATAAATTTACGTTTTGCAAATGCACAATAATCTTAAGAATTGTATAGTTAGGAAAGTATCATCAAATATTTTAATACACGTACAATAAACCATACGGTAGATGAGGAAGTGTTAATAATGTTGACGTAGCATTAATCCATAATTCACCTCATCGGCAATAAATTCTCTATTCTATAACGTTGCAAACTAAACGTCAATATAGGCAAATGCATTACTATAAATTTTAGGTAGGATCGAGAGACACTTTTATACGATCCATAATCACGAGCCAGTTGTCAATACAAGGACACACACGTGCATGTTTGGAACTCGTGAGAATCAATGCCTTTTGTCTTGCTATCTCGACCATGTGCAGATAAGCGGCCAAATGTGCTCGGGTTTAACATGGCAAGGATAGCGATTTCGAAATTACAGACTTCGATAAAAACAAGTAAAAAGTGCAAAAGTTAGACCTTTCTCGTCCAACCAGACGAGCAAAAAATTGTTTTGCTCGCACGTGTCGTACCAAACTTCTCGATACACTTTACATGGAGAAAGAAGAAAGTGTGCCCTCACACTCTAGGCATTTATCCAATTAAATCACGTCTCCCTTCTTTCTAAATTTATAGGACCCAATTACAAGGATCCAAATCAATCAGTAAGTGGGAAAAATCCCAGATCAGAGTAGGGAGAATGCATAAATTGAGCTGCAAATTGCATATTCGGAGAGATTCACTTGGAATCTGATACTACCTTTTTCGTATCTTAGCGCTTCCAAAAGCGGAATTAACTATCGAGGTCTCACATTTATTAGAGGTCTTTAAATAAATACAAGTCATTGGTGCTAAAAATTAGTGTGTGTCAACTGCAGGTACTATCGAACAATTAATACCGTCAAGTGTTGTTGAACAATTAATATCGTCAATTGTTAATAAACAATTAATATTTTATCGGGCCAGAATATCGTCAATTGTTAATAAACAATTAATATTTTATCGAACATTAATACCGTCAATTGTTGTTAAACGATTAATATCGTCAATTGTTAATAAACAATTAATATTTTATCGAACATTAATACCGTCAATTGTTGTTAAACGATTAATATCGTCAATTGTTAATAAACAATTAATATTTTATCGGGCCAGAATATCGTCAATTGTTAATAAACAATTAATATTTTATCGAACCAGAATATCGTCAATTGTTTTTAAACAATTAATATTTTATCGAACCAGTATATCGTCAATTGTGGCCAATATTTAATAAGTGATCGAACAATTAACATCGTCTATGGTTACTAAACATTGAATCAATTATCGGACTTTTTATACCATCTGCTTATCACGTTAATCACGTCGAGTTATTGCTTGCCGCTCATAAGGCAAGTACGTAACATTGCTTTTATCGAATGGTACAAAACAGGTGTTGCACTTCCAACCCATGTGTGCATTCCAATCGTTTTTTTTATCGGACACCACATTAACATTTCTTACTTAGACAGTGCCGGCTTGAATTATTTGTCACTTCGCGAATAACTAACTTAGTGAATTATTTCGTACGGAGACCCCTATTTTATCGTGAAATACAGTGCGTGAACCACCCTGTTATTTCACCACCTTCCGATTTGAAGAGTTTTTGGGAAGCTGGTTATTACGCTGCCCTTCTGATATGGTTTGAGACATCACATTCAGCTCCATTCTACGTTCTGAAGACGAAATCTCACTCCTGAAGGACCCGTCATCGACTTTACCTAGAGGTCGAACATCAACCATCCAGATTAAGTAAGAAACCTTTTTATATTTTTAAGATTGTGATGTTAATTGGTCCTATTGACCATTAGTTGTGTTTATGAACGTTCAGTTCAACCCTGGAAGACGATATCGCAACCATTTTGTATACCTTTTATTTAACTTAATATTATTATCTATTATTAACGTAACTTTTAACACGCCATTCGAGCGTTCAGAGTGTAACCGAACAATTTAACGTAACGTTTCAAGTTTAGTATTGTAGCTAAAGTTTGTTTGTCCCGTTGTCGGGAATTTTGATGATCAATTGCATTGATTAAGTTCCATGATCAATTTTATGAATCATAGTTTTGGATATTATCAAGTTGCGCTTAAGTAACTATTTATTTTGGTGGAGTGCTGTATTCAATACGCCCCCCCTTTCATGCAAATTAACCTTTTGTATTTTTGTAAGAGTAATTGTTTTACGAGTATTAGTTTCGCAACGGAAACCACACGGAAAGGTTCCGTCAACTGTACATATTTATTTTTATACAAGACATGTAAATTTGATAGCATCTTGTGTAAACCTTGTCAACTCCCCCCTGATATTATTTTATTTAATACATTTTTATTATTTCCCAACTTTGTGTGTTATTATTATTGTTGTGTTAATGTTTATTTAGCTATTTTCACCAACGGAAAGTTCGCCTCCTGTAAAGGTAAGGTCATTGAGCGAGGTTTTTCCGGAGTGAGAGTTCGCTGTAAGATCATCAAGTTGTCGCGTACCAGCTTGGAAGGTGTGATAACCAGTCCCCTTCAAAGAGATTCATTTCTTCGTATGCGTGGCGCCCATTCAAACTCCCGCGTGTATATTATCCCCACCGATTTTGACTTAACTCCCCCCCCCGTGTAAATTATTCACACCGATTTTGACAATTTTTAGAATCGCGATCGAGGATTGCCCGGTCGTCGATAGGAAATACACGCTTTGCGACGTGCCGTCACACGACCCTTTCGTTCCATTCACCAACCCACCCCTTCGCGACTTTGAGCTAGCCAACCTTTTATTACCTGTTGGAAAGGTGTCGTGGATGCAGAACGTGGTGTAACAGGATAATAATTTGGCGCGGCCAACGTGGTGCTATCGATAAAGCCCTTTTGGCATGTTATGGTATCGAATTTTTTTTGTTTGTAAATCAAGTAAATTCCAAATTAATTTTTGTAGGTTAAAAAAATAATTTGCGCCCAACTAGGCGGCTGTCAAGAAAGCCCTTTTGGCACATTACGTCAAATTTTGTAAATCACGAAGTTTTGAATTAAGATTTCAATCTTTAAAATAGTACCGACGCGCATGAATGGACTAACGAGATTCCATAACGCCCCCCTATTTAAATTTAAAAGTGAAAATTATCGCGATTTTAAGATCAAATATTGTATTTCCGTTTACCTTTAGTTGTTCAGAGAACAAGTGGAGTCGTGTTCCGCGAATTCTTTTTTGTATTTAATTAAATTTATTCATTTCGATTAATAATGGCATTCAGGATTGTACCGGACAAGTTGCGAAAGGACGAGGTCCAATACGAATTAAAGATTAGAGGTTTACCTTTTCACGGTTCGGTAAAAGAATTACGTGATGAATTAGTGATAGCCCTTGATAAAGAAGAAGAAGGCGAAAGTTACGCTTTAGCGTGGTATCCGTTTACCTTTGCAGAAGATCTGGTGGCATTAAGAGCCGGCCTATTGATTCTTCATAGACTACTTGGTCGCTTGGAAGTTTCACGAGACCAAGAACCTAACGTAGAGATCGAGGTAGAAACGAAGTTAGCACATTACTTTAATAGATTATCCCGATCGAAACCCTTTTTAGTAAAAGATAAAAATTCAAAACGAACAGTTATGGACGAATTAGAAGAATGTAGATCCGCGTACCGCTTATTTGTAGCAAATTCTCGAACGGAGCGAGATTCATTATCGAATATCGTGGCCGAAATTAGTCGAGAGACCCCAGTAGAACCGGAAGTAATCGTAACTTCAAATCCAGTTTCATTAAATATTAACCCCCCTCCGGTTGAGGTAGGGCAGAAAAGTTATTGTACGAAATCAACACCTGTTGTCAAGTGGCGATTAAAGTTTTCCGGTGAAGCAAAAAGTATTTCGATCACTGCATTTTTAGAAAGAGTCAATGAATTAATTGTTGCTAGACGTGTAAATTTAAGTCAACTCTTCGAAGAGGCGATTGACCTGTTCGAGGGTAAAGCATTATTGTGGTTTCGCGCAAATAGAGATAAGGCATCTACTTGGTCAGAATTAGTAGTATTATTAAATGCACAATTTCGACCAGCTGACTATGACGTCAGATTACTTGAGGAAATTACACGTAGAACTCAAGGGAACGAGGAAAATTTGGCAATGTATGTAGCAATGTTAAAAACGATGTTTGCTCGTTTAGTCATCCCATTATCGGAAGAAAGACAATTAAGTATCGCATTACGAAACTTAAACCCATTTTATATTGCACAGTTAGGTTTTACCGAAATTACGTCTTTTGACAGGCTCATTGAATTGGGGCGTATTCTCGAAGCGCGTAGGTTGACCATTTCCAATTACGCACCGCCGTCAAAGAGGAAAAACGACTTAGAACCAGATGTAGCTTATACCCACTTGAGCGTACCGACTCAAGAAAATGATCGCGCATCACGTGCCGAATCAACGCTTTTTAATAAATCACGAAATAATAAACGATCTGTAAATAAACCGACCTTTAAAAGTCGTAATAGCGCTGTCGAAGTTTTTAGTAAAACTTCAAGTAATAATTCTTGTTGGAATTGTGGTGGCACAGGACATTTAGCGTCGCGTTGTACCGTTCCGCAGAAACAAATATATTGCTATCGCTGTGGGAGAAAAGGTGAAACAACAAAAACCTGCCCCCACTGTAACCCCAGTCAGAGTAGAAGGAGTTCGGAAAACTCTTCCGGGACTCATTAGGACGTGGTCACCTAGTGAACTCCCGCAAGTTTGTAAATTCGACCCATTTTCATAAGATGTTAGCTAAACGTAAAGATAAAATTAAAACTATATTAGATTATGTATTAGAGGATTCAAGACATGATAATCGTCCCCATGTAAGAGTCAATGTTCTCGGTTGTGAAATTTTAGCCCTCCTGGACTCAGGAGCGACCAACACGATTTTAGGCGAGGAAGGTTGGAATATTTTACAATCTACCGGTGTAAAAATTCAACTTGACTCCACGTTACGACCAAAGTGTACCGTAGCCGACGGTGAAATTATAAACAGTATCGGGATAGCTCAATTACCCATTAGATTGCAGCATCGTGTCGCCCATATTTCAGTCATTGTGGTACCAAAGTTTTCACACGCACTTATTTTAGGTGTAGATTTTTGGGAATCCATCGGTTTCGTCCCTGATTTGAAAAACAAATCGTGGTATTTCGGGAAACCCCAAGTTACATCTGTAATTACCGACAAGAAAACACCCTTAGGAAATCTTTTCAATTTATCAGTTGAGGAACGTCAGCGTTTAGATGAGGTCATTGACCTACATTTTCGGACTAAGGTCAAAGAACTCGGTTGTACTGACCTAGTGCAACATGTTATTAAAACCGACTCAATGCCGATTAAACAGCGTTATTATCCGGTTAACCCTAGTGTACAAGCGCATATCGATAAAGAATTAGATCATATGCTTAAGTTAGGTGTAATAGAACGATCATCTAGTGGTTGGTCAAACCCCATTTTGTTAGTCAAAAAGAAAGACAAATCATATCGATTTTGTGTCGATTTCAGAAAATTAAATCAAGTATCCGAGAAGGACGCGTACCCAATCCCGTATGTGTCCTCAATTTTAGATCGTCTTCGAGACGCACGGTTTATAACGTCCCTGGACATTAAGTCAGCGTATTGGCAAATTCCTGTCGAGGAAAATTCCAAAAAATATACCGCCTTTACAGTACCCGGACGTGGATTGTTTCAATTCACCAGGATGCCCTTCGGGCTTCATAATGCTCCTGCTACTTGGATGAGGCTGATAGATCAAGTTCTAGGTCCCGATCTCGAACCCTTTGTATTCGTATACCTGGATGACATCATCATCTGTACATCCACCTTCGAAAAACACCTCGAAGTGTTACAGGAAGTTTTTTCTCGGTTACGTACCGCAGGTCTATCATTAGGGAAAGACAAATGTTACTTTTGTCAACCCGAATTGAAATATTTAGGATACGTGATTAACGCAAATGGATTACTTGCAGATCCAGATAAGGTAGCGGCAATTACGCGTATACCAGCCCCTCGTACGGTTAAAGAAATTCGGCAATTAATAGGTATGGCTTCGTGGTACCGCAGATTTATCCCGCAGTTTTCAACAATCCTTGCACCGCTCACAGCGTTGTTAAGAAAAAATTCCAAGTTCATTTGGGATGAACCTTGTGAAGTAGCGTTTACGACTATTAAGAATTGTTTAGTTTCAGCCCCTATTCTATCGTGCCCTGATTTTAGCGTCCCCTTTACCGTTCAGACAGACGCATCCGGTTTTGGACTCGGAGGAGTCCTCAGCCAAACCATTGACGAGAAAGAACAAGTCATCTGTTATATTAGTAGGTCATTAACTCGTAATGAACGAAATTATTCCGTTACGGAACGAGAATGTTTAGCAGTTTTGTGGGCAGTAGAGAAATTAAGACCCTATCTCGAAGCTTCACATTTCACGGTCATTACCGATCACCATTCCCTGATTTGGTTAAATAATCTGGAAAACCCCTCTGGACGTTTATGTCGTTGGGCTCTCAGGTTACAACAGTACGATTTCAAAATCATCCACCGAAAAGGAAAGGATCATTTAGTCCCTGACGCTTTATCGCGCACTGTTCCCGAAATAACGTCAGTATTAGTTGACCCTGTTCAAGTTAGAAAGTCACCCGATAAAGTAAAGAATCCAGTAGATAACGACCAACCCTTAATTAACTCGCATACCGATCGTTGGTACTATCGAATGTTGAAGAATGTCAGAAGAGACCCCCTTCAGTTTAGGAAATGGCAAGTTATTGATGATGAATTATTTAAACAAGTAAAAGTTCGATATCCATCTCTATCGGATAGAGAGTGTCAATGGAGAACAGTAGTTCCGAAATTTCGCAGAAAGAAAATCATTTCCGAGTGTCACGATAAACCTACTTCCGGTCATTTAGGAGTTTTAAAAACATTTGATCGAGTAGCTCATGAGTATTATTGGCCGAAGATGAAGACCGATATTACTCGTTATGTAAATAAGTGTCCAGTTTGTAGGGCTCATAAGCCTGAACAGCAAAAACCCCGTGGTTTTATGTCCCGTCATCCCGTAGTAACTAGGCCATGGCAAATGATATCCATCGATATAGTTGGACCACTGCCTCGGTCGACTAAAGGTTACACTCATATTTTATCGATTGTGGATTGTTTTACCAAATTTGCATTATTTTATCCATTACGTACAGCTACCGCATCTCAGGTCATTCAAAAACTTGAAGATAACGTTTTGTTAGTGTTTGGAGCCCCACAGTATATTTTGACTGATAACGGAGTCCAATTTAGAAGTAAGGAATTTCAAAAAATGATACAGAAATATAATACCCGAATTATCTTTAATGCATATTACCACCCCCAAGCGAATCCTGTTGAAAGGGTGAATCGTGTTTTAAAAACTATGTTAGCTTCTTACGTTAACGATAATCATAAGAGTTGGGATACCTATCTCCCCCAGGTTGCTTGCGCAGTACGGACTGCACTGCATGAAGTCATCGGAATGACTCCGTATTTCGCAAATTTCGGTCGAGAGATGATCATGTCCGGTGGACAGCGTATCGAAACAGCTGATCAGAACACGCTGAAAGACATAACGTTTGCCGATCGTGACGAACTTAAACGACGTGCATTAGCACTAGGTGATGTTTACGATGACATCACCAAAAGATTAGAAAGCGCTTATGAGAAATCTAAAATTGTTTATGATTTAAGACGACGTCCGTCGAATTTCGATGTTGGTGATACCGTGTATAGACGTAATTATGTTTTATCCGATGCATCGAAGCATTTTAATGCAAAGTTAGCTCCAAAATTTGTAGGACCTTTTGTTATTCATAAGAAACTTTCGAACACCACTTTTGTATTATCAGATACCACAGGAGTGAGACCTGGTGCATGGCATGCCAAAGACTTGAAGTCAAGCCCCGATTAAAAGTTCAGGTTAGGATTTGAGTATGTTTTTGTTGAACTTAATTTTGAAGTTCAAATTTTCTAATTAGTTTATAGGTACGGTTTGGAAGTTTACGCATCCACCTAGTGGACCCGTAGAAGGTTGTTTTTGACTTTCACGTAGTTAATTTACGTCAAGTTTTTTTTGAATTCAATACCGACCCTTAAGGTAAAGCTTTTGGAATTTTTTTTATTTAGTACCGACTTTTACCGTAGAGCTTTTCAATTTTTTTTGAATTTAGTATCGACATTTACCGTAAGGCTTTTAAATTTTTTTTGAATTTAGTATCGACATTTACCGTAAGGCTTTTAAATTTTTTTGAATTTAGTATCGACGTTTGCCGTGAAGTTTTTCAATTTTTTTTGAATGTAGTACCGACATTTATAGTAAGGTTTTTAAATTTAGTTGGGAGTTTAGTTTGTCGAATTAAGTTAGAGTTTTCTTTTGAAAGTTCTTTTTTTTTCTAACGCACCCTGTAAGGAGATTTTTTTTTGTATCGAATTTTATTGTTGTAGTGCGGTTGCGTTTGGTTGATAGTTGTTTAGAGTAACCCGCTTCTCATTGAGTTATCGTATTATCAGGCTGGACCTAGTTCCACTGTCAGATAAAATTTTTTTGGACGTCAATCCAGTGTTGGATGTCGATCCAAACCCCGGGGTTATTGAGTAATTTCGTGGACATAGTCCATCCCTCGGCGCATTATCGTCCCATATATTTTTTTTTCTTCTCGTAGTTTGGCGATTTATAATCTGCCCCAAAGGAACCTTCTTGGAAAGGGAGCTTTGTACAGGAGTAGTGGTTAAACTCGAAACAACAACCTGGGAAATTTACCTTGTTAGGGAATAACAGATCGACCACCATCGGCCTACGCAGTTAGGACATCTGTCGGTCCCCGGAAGGACAATTCGATCATTAGTTTGTATTTTTTTTCTCCCCCCCCTTTTTTTTCTCTCTCTCCTCTACGACATTTGGAAAATAAATAGAAAATTAGGGATGAACTTGTATATCTGATCCATTCATCCCAGAGGCCATTGTAAATTTGATCGCGCCTTTCTTAAATTTCACCTTAGATTCGGGCCCAACCCAAACTAGAGTTCGGCGTCTCTGTTGTTAATTGTGGGTCTCACGGCAAGCGAAGGATCGCGTGATTTCGCGAACCGCCCTCTCTTATGACAGTCACAACGACTTTAGAAGTGATTAGGACCTCGAATATTTTCCTTGTGTGTAACTTTTATTCTTTTATTGTGTAATTAGCAGTTTAGGTTGAGTTTCGGTGTAATTAATTTTAAGGTATCGATTTAATCAATGTTAAGTTTAGATATTATGTAGTTAGATTGAAGACGTTAGGGGAAAGGAAGTTATTTAACGGTATCTCAAGCGTATAGAGTAAAATTACAGACCCAATAAGTAATCAGGTCTTTAGTTGGTTTTTTGTTTATCACGCATGATGGTAGGAGTCGCGAATTTCGTTTTTTTTTATCGAACATTTAAGGAAGTAGTTTACGCGAAGTTAGAGGGTATACTTATCGGTCCATTGGAGTAACTACCCAATAAATCGCTTAGGTAAACCAAGTATAGATTGGTGTTGCGGTGGCTTAGTTACCCAACGTCCTCATCAGTCATACGTTAATTTTGTGGTCAATTTTGATTTTTGTTTGGAAGAACGATTGTGTTCTCCCCCCCCTTTTTTTTTGAATGAAATGTAGTAGAGTCACTTCATACGTTTACAGTAAACATTAGAGATGCAACTCAGACAGTTGTCACCATGTCAAGCCCTGACCAAGTTACGTTTTTGTGGGAATATTTTTTTTTCTCGTGGGTAAACAACAACTTTAGTCCCGGTTTAGTCAATTAACTCCCCCCCGGCTACCGAATTGTATATAGAACCAGCATTGAAAAATAGTCCGTGTAAGACATTAAACTACCCTTCTCACTTTTAGTTTTAGGTTTTTAAGATTTTGTTCTCTCACGACGTGATAGTTACGTCCCGAACTTTATGTCGCTGTTGTTATGGTTTTGAAAAATAGTCCGCGTAAGACGTTAAACTACCCTTCTCAATTTTTACTTCCAGATTTTTCAGATTTTGTTCACGTACAACGTGATCGTCACGAACGTCGTGTTACTGTTGTTTCTTTTTTTGGAAGTGTCGGTGTTTTCCGACGCACGTCCAAGAATACCGGTATAGGAGTATCTGAAATGATGCGAACATTTTTTTTTCTTTTTCTTCTCGTACTCTAGTGCATAGGTGCTCGACCCTTGCATTCTTTTCTTTAGGATTAAGGTATAACGCTCAGTATCTGTGAACATTTCGTTCATTTTGTAACGACATTGGCTCTCGGTTCGAGCCAAAATAAGTTCCCGATATTTTTTTTTGGTTTTCAACCATGTTGACTCTCGGTTGATGTCATGGTACTACCCTGGGATCCAGGCACTTTACAAATTGCCCGACTCCGAAGTATTATGTCACCATCTTGGAGCAAGACCCTCTTGTTACATTCCTTACACTTTTGTGACATATAGCTCTGGTGGATACGTTCCACTCATATGGTGTCGCCATCTTGGGCGAGCATTGTCGCTTTGCGCGATTTGCACTTAGATTGGAGATTTCCCCCGGTGTCAGTCACCGCTGGATTTCCCGATCAACCGCCCGTGCAAGACACTAAACTACCTTTCTCGTTTTTTTTTTTTCCACCTCCAGATTTTTCAGGTTTTGTCGAGTGTGGTATGTTCATACTTTGCAGAGGAGGTACAGGACTCCACCGAATATGGTATATTCATACTTTGACATACTGGTACAGGCGTTCCTTGGATTGGAGTTTCCAGTCGGCGCTTACCGCCGTTGGACTCCACCAGTCAAGTTGACGTCGGGTATTCTCAAGTAGGAAGTTTTTCCAAGTTTTTTTCATGGAAATGTCCCGATCATTTCGGAGTAGCGTTCTCGTTTTCGTCGGTGTAATTCGGAGATTCGGTCCCTTCGGTTATACTGACAAAGACAATCCCTACCCCCGTATAGGGTTCAGTTTTTCTGGTTTTATTTCATATTTGATTGTATCATTGTGGACGACTGATACTCCCGTCTCGTCAACTCGAGCTCTGTAGCGTAAATATCTTTTAAAAAGTATCGCATATTTAGTTGTGCGACCACGAGTTGTGTAACTTGTACCTTTTGATATGGGTGTCGGTTCGGTACCGTCCCACTCTCGTCCCGCCGGACTCCATATCCCTTATATCGCGTCTTTCGCGAATATTGGATCACGCCTATCGTGATCCTTTATTAGTCTTTACTTGTTGGTTCGGAGATTCAGCCCCTCCGGTCAACACGATTGACGCGGCATTCGTGCCCCATTTTTTTCTCGTGCTGCACGCTCTCGTGCGTAGATCCGTGTTCAACCCGGACGGTTCGAGGATTTGGTCCCTCGACTGTCCCTTGTAGGTTGTCACCCCACCCTAATTTTTTTTGAGAAAACCCCCCCCCTATTTTTTTTTCTCGCGTTTAGATCCGTGTTTAACCCGGACGGTTCGAGGATTTGCTCCCTCGACTGTCCCTTGTAGGTCGTTATCCCGTCCCGTTTCGTATTACGATTTATGCCCCACTATTTTTCCCGGTTGCATCCGTGTTTAACTCGGACGGTTCGAGGATTTGGTCCCCCAACTGTCCCTTGTAGGTTGCTACCCCTCACTTTTTTAACCCCCCCCCTCCCCCCCACTCCTATCTTTTACCCCCCCATCACTACCTCTTCTCTCTCTTCCGATCATCTCGTTTGGATCGAAGTCATGATGAAGGTGGATGGTCTCCCAAACGGCTTTGTAAATTTGATCAAGCTAAGCGCAAGTTTTTTTCTCTGTTTCACCAACGATAAATGATAAAACAGACAGTCCCCATCTACTGAAGTGCCCCGAACGGCTTTTGTAAATTTGATCCAGCCAAGCACACGTTTTTTTTTACTCTGTTTTTTCAACGTATTGAAAAAGGCAGACAGTCCCCATCGACTGAACCATTTTAGAGAAGGCTTTGTAAATATGAGTACGCCAAGGAAGTGTTACCTTAGCTCAGGTCTACCTTGATCTAGAGTCCGGTGTCTTCACAGACATTTGTGGGTCCCACGGCCAGCGAATGATCGCGTGATTTCGCGAACCGCCCTCTCATGTAGGAGTCACTACGACTCCCGGGTCGATTAAGCCTAGGGTTAGGTGAACCTTCTCTCTCTTTCCCGGCATATACGTATAGTCTAGTCACTAGCTGAGTAGTTGTTTCAACACTACAAGTGTTGATGGTTTATCGCAGGACAGTTTGTGTTTCGGTTGAGGTTGCGCGCGTCCCAGTTGAAGAGTAGTTAGGGATAACAACTCTTGACGTAAGGGGAGTGTCACCTTATTCCGCGCATCGGGCGCACCCTTAGATTTTGCGTTTATGATCTATTAAACTTATATGTTAAATTTCGAATCGATCCGTTGAAAATTACTCTTTGGGAAAACATTTTTAGGTCGGGTTGTAAATATAAAAGATTGAAACATTCGCTCAACTAATAAATTTACGTTTTGCAAATGCACAATAATCTTAAGAATTGTATAGTTAGGAAAGTATCATCAAATATTTTAATACACGTACAATAAACCATACGGTAGATGAGGAAGTGTTAATAATGTTGACGTAGCATTAATCCATAATTCACCTCATCGGCAATAAATTCTCTATTCTATAACGTTGCAAACTAAACGTCAATATAGGCAAATGCATTACTATAAATTTTAGGTAGGATCGAGAGACACTTTTATACGATCCATAATCACGAGCCAGTTGTCAATACAAGGACACACACGTGCATGTTTGGAACTCGTGAGAATCAATGCCTTTTGTCTTGCTATCTCGACCATGTGCAGATAAGCGGCCAAATGTGCTCGGGTTTAACATGGCAAGGATAGCGATTTCGAAATTACAGACTTCGATAAAAACAAGTAAAAAGTGCAAAAGTTAGACCTTTCTCGTCCAACCAGACGAGCAAAAAATTGTTTTGCTCGCACGTGTCGTACCAAACTTCTCGATACACTTTACATGGAGAAAGAAGAAAGTGTGCCCTCACACTCTAGGCATTTATCCAATTAAATCACGTCTCCCTTCTTTCTAAATTTATAGGACCCAATTACAAGGATCCAAATCAATCAGTAAGTGGGAAAAATCCCAGATCAGAGTAGGGAGAATGCATAAATTGAGCTGCAAATTGCATATTCGGAGAGATTCACTTGGAATCTGATACTACCTTTTTCGTATCTTAGCGCTTCCAAAAGCGGAATTAACTATCGAGGTCTCACATTTATTAGAGGTCTTTAAATAAATACAAGTCATTGGTGCTAAAAATTAGTGTGTGTCAACTGCAGGTACTATCGAACAATTAATACCGTCAAGTGTTGTTGAACAATTAATATCGTCAATTGTTAATAAACAATTAATATTTTATCGGGCCAGAATATCGTCAATTGTTAATAAACAATTAATATTTTATCGAACATTAATACCGTCAATTGTTGTTAAACGATTAATATCGTCAATTGTTAATAAACAATTAATATTTTATCGAACATTAATACCGTCAATTGTTGTTAAACGATTAATATCGTCAATTGTTAATAAACAATTAATATTTTATCGGGCCAGAATATCGTCAATTGTTAATAAACAATTAATATTTTATCGAACCAGAATATCGTCAATTGTTTTTAAACAATTAATATTTTATCGAACCAGTATATCGTCAATTGTGGCCAATATTTAATAAGTGATCGAACAATTAACATCGTCTATGGTTACTAAACATTGAATCAATTATCGGACTTTTTATACCATCTGCTTATCACGTTAATCACGTCGAGTTATTGCTTGCCGCTCATAAGGCAAGTACGTAACATTGCTTTTATCGAATGGTACAAAACAGGTGTTGCACTTCCAACCCATGTGTGCATTCCAATCGTTTTTTTTATCGGACACCACATTAACATTTCTTACTTAGACAGTGCCGGCTTGAATTATTTGTCACTTCGCGAATAACTAACTTAGTGAATTATTTCGTACGGAGACCCCTATTTTATCGTGAAATACAGTGCGTGAACCACCCTGTTATTTCACCACCTTCCGATTTGAAGAGTTTTTGGGAAGCTGGTTATTACGCTGCCCTTCTGATATGGTTTGAGACATCACATTCAGCTCCATTCTACGTTCTGAAGACGAAATCTCACTCCTGAAGGACCCGTCATCGACTTTACCTAGAGGTCGAACATCAACCATCCAGATTAAGTAAGAAACCTTTTTATATTTTTAAGATTGTGATGTTAATTGGTCCTATTGACCATTAGTTGTGTTTATGAACGTTCAGTTCAACCCTGGAAGACGATATCGCAACCATTTTGTATACCTTTTATTTAACTTAATATTATTATCTATTATTAACGTAACTTTTAACACGCCATTCGAGCGTTCAGAGTGTAACCGAACAATTTAACGTAACGTTTCAAGTTTAGTATTGTAGCTAAAGTTTGTTTGTCCCGTTGTCGGGAATTTTGATGATCAATTGCATTGATTAAGTTCCATGATCAATTTTATGAATCATAGTTTTGGATATTATCAAGTTGCGCTTAAGTAACTATTTATTTTGGTGGAGTGCTGTATTCAATACGCCCCCCCTTTCATGCAAATTAACCTTTTGTATTTTTGTAAGAGTAATTGTTTTACGAGTATTAGTTTCGCAACGGAAACCACACGGAAAGGTTCCGTCAACTGTACATATTTATTTTTATACAAGACATGTAAATTTGATAGCATCTTGTGTAAACCTTGTCAACTCCCCCCTGATATTATTTTATTTAATACATTTTTATTATTTCCCAACTTTGTGTGTTATTATTATTGTTGTGTTAATGTTTATTTAGCTATTTTCACCAACGGAAAGTTCGCCTCCTGTAAAGGTAAGGTCATTGAGCGAGGTTTTTCCGGAGTGAGAGTTCGCTGTAAGATCATCAAGTTGTCGCGTACCAGCTTGGAAGGTGTGATAACCAGTCCCCTTCAAAGAGATTCATTTCTTCGTATGCGTGGCGCCCATTCAAACTCCCGCGTGTATATTATCCCCACCGATTTTGACTTAACTCCCCCCCCCGTGTAAATTATTCACACCGATTTTGACAATTTTTAGAATCGCGATCGAGGATTGCCCGGTCGTCGATAGGAAATACACGCTTTGCGACGTGCCGTCACACGACCCTTTCGTTCCATTCACCAACCCACCCCTTCGCGACTTTGAGCTAGCCAACCTTTTATTACCTGTTGGAAAGGTGTCGTGGATGCAGAACGTGGTGTAACATATTCTAATATTGCTGTTAGGCTCCGTACTATTTGTATAATAATATAATATCGCAATTAACGTTTAGATTTTCCAACCCCTTTTCTTAAATAACTAAATTAAATTTTTGCCTGAATTTAATTTAATAATTTCTAAACCCGAAGAGGTGGTCACCTAAACATATAATATGTAGTTAATCCAAATAATTTACTTTTCTATAAAATTAAAAATATCTAATACAGTTTCTCAGTTATTAAGACATTGCCTTCATAAACATGCTTAACCTTCAATAGGTGTTGAAGAATCTTCTCATTTATGTTTTTATCTTGTCCTCCAAGTATTATGAAACATATGAAAATGCTACTATTTAACGTAGTCTCTAAATTAAACTACAATACCGGTATTCAGCATCTGATAATACAATAAAACCATAATCTGTAAATATTACCAGAAAAACTGTTACTGACCACAGTAAAACCATTATAGTCCAGGCAACGAAGCCGAAAAATTGGCTCAAGCTTGCAAAAAATCCGGGCAAGCTAAATTTTGGCAGAGATGTACATTGGAGTGTTCTAATGGACCCCCAAAATGTCTCATAAAAATCCCAAGCCGGCGTTCCCCCAATTGAGGATTTTAGCCCCCTCGGTGCGGTTTTCGGCTATAGGGATATGAGATTAAGATCGCAGCGCCGCGGGGTAAAAATGTGAACTAAAGTTTCGTACATTCGTATTTTAACAGCTATATACTTTGTTAATAGCCGCGCTTATTTAAATAATATAATATACGGTTAGGTGAGTTTTATTTTTAGATTAATTTTTGAGGTTAATTTTTAAAATTTGCAGATATGTCGGATTCTTACGAATTAAGATTAAGTCTTCTTGACTATCTCAAATATTTAGAGGGGTCTGAAACATCTAGATGTGTTTATGAAGGCGAAGCAGTTTTCAACGAAGGGCATGTTGTTTTATGTGGTAAAACATTCATACAAGCGAAGCAGAACAAAATAAATATTGTAGCATTGTGCATCCAATCTTCTGCAATAAATGCTGATCCCCATAAAATTAATGGAGTTTTAGATGTAGAAGATAGGAAAGTCACAATAGAGTCGATGGTTTCCTCGTGCAAAGCAAACAACAGCGGAAGGTGTAAACACATATCAGCTGTTCTACTTATAGGTGTGTAACGTTCCATAAATTTTGTTCAAAGTTAATTTAGTTTTTCGTTTTAGGAACGATTTATTAAAAATGGAGGTGATTTCATCTACCGATGTAAACTGTGTATGGTCCACAAAGCTACGACTCAAGATACAAGCCGACAAGCTCAAGACGACAAGCATAGCAGTACCGGAAATGCCTTGTTTAAAGGAAACAAAATTTAATTTATGATTTATTTTATTTTGATCTTACAGTTTATATTATTATAATAGGGTAATAAATATAATAGGGTAATAAATGTAAAATTTTAATTGTGATCAATTTTGCTTAAACTTATTTTTGATTTTTTGCTGAATTTTATTATTAATTGTAAATTTTGAAGGCAAGCCGTGCAAGCTACTTAAGATGTAAAAACCAAATGTTCAAAGAACTGATTAATTAAATTAGTTCCCGAAGAACTGGTGAATTAAATCAGTTAATGAACAACGTCTAAATTAAAATAAACGCAAAAGTTATCTTTTTTTATAAATTTTGGAGTTTTACTATAAATAAATTTATCATTTCCCAGAATTGGTTTGGAAAGATTAGTGAGACCAGATATAATAATTAAAATGTCATGGATATGTGGCACTAATGACACCACTGCTAAAGTTTGTGAAATTTCATGTTGGCTTTCGGATTCGTTTTTCTTGTCTTTTTGTTCTGGCTTCACTCGACAATTCACATATTCCCACTGGCAGCTTCTGAAAAGGAACAGCTATCGTCTTTAATTTTCTTCTTAACATCGGAAGCATCTCCTAAAAGTGTCACATAAAAAACTAACCTCAAAAATATTTTAAATAAGAAATTACTTGCCTCGTGTAAAATAATCATATTCTGTAAAATGTAGTGAACACACTTTCATAAACTTTGTTACAGTTTTTCCAATTTTTAATCCACATTTTTCTAACCGACCATTTCCTGAACTTCCAATTTATTTACCACAAGCGTCTTGTGTTTTTCAGCTGTGGGGAATAAATGAAAACTTAACTCTGGATTTTTCTTTGCCCAAGATGAACATTGAGGCACTGAACAATATTGATTAGCGTTCATATCGAAGTGTATTACTAGAAAATTTTATTAATCGTCGAAAACTTTTAAAATCCGCACTAAACATATGCAAAATAAATTTTATGTGTACGGTACTTTAGTTTGGTCAAATTCCGCTAGGTGCCGTGTTGCTTATCACTATATCCCTATAGCTCACGTATTTTTACTTTTACGAAAAATTACCATTAAACAAAGTTTAATTTGCCTATTACAGTATGTATTGTAGTACTACCTACTGCAGCGCCACAAGTTAAAGAAAATTTATGTTCTTCAACTTTGCTTAATGGTAATTTTTCGTAAAAGTAAAAATACGTGAGCTATAGGCGAAACACCGTACTTAGGTGGCTAAAATCCTCATTTGGGGAACGCCGGCTTGGGATTTTTATGAGACTTTTTGGGGGTTTATTAGAACACTTCAATATACATCTTTGCCAAATTTCAGCTTGCCCGGACATTCTGTAAGCTCAAAGCAAAATTTCGGTTTCGTTACTTGGAAGATACTATAACTGGGTAAATTTTGAAAAATCTATTTTTCTCTTCATTTTCCAACCTTGGCCACAATTTCAATTACTTTATTATTAAAAGCATTTCCCGTGCCTGAAAACATTTCTCTCCCTGCAACGAATCAATATTATGCCATTTTAAGGGTGGATCGTGTTTTCGGTCAATAATTTAAGGATTAGTGTTCCATGGTAAAATATGAAAACGAAACTAATTTATAGAGAATTTTATTCTCTTCAATTATGGTCTGATCATAATTTTTCATACACGCATAAATAAGCGGCGGAACTCCGCCTGCAAAAACCGCTGGGTGGATTCAGTAGCTCAGCGGTGGACGTTGCCGGTCCCAAGCCCGGATAAAGGAGGAGGGTTCGTAGGTGAGGTTAGCAGCCTGCCTATGATAAAAAAGTATATTGCTCATAGAACCAGCAAACAAGCCTCGGATGATAATGGACGGTTTTTAAGGTTGACGACTAATGCACGAAAACGGAAAGCGATTACATGGAAGAAAGATATACTACGCGTTGAATGTTGGAATATAGCTTCGTGAGCAAAAAGAGACCAAGAGATTATGATTGAAATGGAACACCATAAGTTTGACATATGTGATTTATCCAAAACCAAGAGGAAGGGACGCGGAACTAGCAGATACGATAAATACATACTGGTATACAGCGGTAGAAAGAAGGAAGATCGTGCTTCCTCGGGGGTCGGTCTTCTGATTAACGAAAAATTCGAGCAGAACATCACTGGAATTGACTACATCAACCACAGAATACTCACAGTTACCCTACAATTTGGTAATTCAAGGATTCAAGTAATATCAGTCTATGCCCCCGATGTCAATAAACGAAAAGAAGAAATTGACGGCTTTTATAACGATCTATATAGTCCATGATAGAAGAGACTGATAAGGGTGATAAGATGCTGATAATGGGCGATATGAACGGTAGAGTGGGTAACGATGTAATACCGAGGATCAAACAACGATTTAATGAAGAAATAACTAACGAAAGTGGTGAGCAGCTAATAGAATTCTGCACATACAACTCCCTGCGTATAAATAACACATTATTCTCCCACAAAAGTCAGCACAAACATACCTGGGAAAATTCAAGAAATCAAAAGTCTACAATAGATTACATAATAACGAACAAACTGGTACATCCCACACAAATAGTGGATGTGAGAGTACTTACATCGGCTGACGTTGGATCTGACCACCACTTAGTACTCTGCGAACTAAGAATGACAATTCAACTGAACAAGGAACCAACCGCAAAGGTAATCGGAAAACTAAACGTAGAATCACTAAAGGAAGAAAGTACCCAAGGGCTATACCAGTGGAGACTCACCAACGCGATCGAAGAAAATGGAGACACGTCCCGATAACTCTAAAACAAAGAGGCTACTACGAACAGCTGAAATGAGAACCCTACGCACAATAGCGGGAAAAACGCTATGGGATAAAATAAGAAGCGAAGTAATCCGAGACACATGTCAGGTGTTAGACGTAGTAAGATGGGTAAGGCAAAGTAGAAGAGGTTGGAACGAACACATCAATCGCATGAACAACAATGGCTTGCCCGAATAGTCAGAGATGGGAAAGTTGTCCATGGAAAACGACTGCCGGGAAGACCACCGAAGAGATGGCACGAAAGGTGGCAGTCCATATCACAAGAAGCTGGAAATAACAGGCCTTAAGGCCTAAACTAAGACGAAGAAGAAGAAGATAAATAAGCGGGTTATCGGCAAAAAATCGCAAAATATCAAAAATTTTTGCAAACTAAAAACCTTCCTTGCCTGTACTATTAGTAGTTTTCCAAAAAAATGATCTAGCTAAACTGAAGTTGAATACACAAAAATACCATGTGATAAATTCATTAATTTAAAAATTAACTTTGCACCTGGCATTCAAGGGTTTTCCGACAGCCGATTCAAATTTGATTAACACAATTAACATAAAATATGGTCAGGCAGTCTCAAGTGTTTAAAGATTTTGTTTTGTTTATAAAATAAGTACATTTTACAACTAGAGTCAAACGCGAGGTACTCAAACATCAAAAGTAAGAGTGAAAGATTTGGTTTTGTGCAATAATAATAATTAATTCAAATGATGGGGCTAGCAGTCAGATAATGAGAATAAACGTATTGCTTCTGAAGGATATGTTCCCGAATAAACTAATGAGAATAGAGATCAGCTTTGAACGACGAGGTCACTGTGGTCACTATAAAGACCAGCGTAATATGTAAATATTCGGTAAAAACTTCGAACCATCCGTGATTTTAAATTAAATATACCTACAAGAAGAAACGCAGAAGAAATTTTTGTATATTTCTGATTTAACACGTTGTTGACAATGTTAATATAGCTCTATCTATGAGAACTGAGGTATAAAATGAGGTATAAAACTGTGTTTCAAATTAATAAGTATAAGAAAATTTGTAAATGTTCAGCAATTTGCAGAACGTTACTGAATATTGTTAAATATACAGACAAAATTAAAAGCAAACTATTTGTATAACTTTATAAACGTTGAATCTAAAAAAACAGTTAAATTAGCATACTATAGTAGCACTTTCCAGAACCATTACGACATAAACAGAAAAAAAATTGGACGTTTATTTTGATGCACAAATCACGGAGTAAATCATTAAAATAATATAAATTAATTATCTTATTAGTTTTAATCGTAGGCATAGTATTATATAAAATGTTCCAGTAGGGTTTCTCTTTGAAAAATAATACGTTGGTCAGTAACTAGAGAGCGTGTCAATTGTTTGTTTCTCTTTGCCATCGAGAAATAAAACTAGTTTGTTAATTTAACTGCTTTTGTATATCCAGTGATTATAGGGTAAAGTTAGCAATGGCGCGCACTTAATTTGTATAAGTTTGTATATTGGGAAAAGTTTATACAATTTTCGTTTAGTTGCACTCAGCGGTGGCGATGAAGACTCGTCCCCTATCATGCAAATATTGAATACATTTAAAAGCGTAACAAACTATTTTCAAAAAGATGTAATCTTGTATGCAGTTATTTCGGAGGACAGTTTAATGCAATGCGGTGACCCTCACACTGTACGGTTTGTAGGGACCTTAGCGCCGCCACTGGTTGTGTATTATATTTCCAGCATGTGACTAAGGTGGGGTAGCTACTCTCCGGTTTGGTTTATATTAAAAAGATATAAAAAAGTTGTTGTACCTTTGTTGTGTTCTTAAATTAATAAACGTAGAAATAATAATTAATGTAATACAGTAAATAATAAATACACTCCTTGTGCAAGGTTTTAATATATTTTATATAAGAAATGTGAGATGGGTTTTTCCTTTTTATGCAAAGAGACACCTACGTACCTCTACAATTTTCCTTATAAAGTAAACTTTTACAAGCTCCAAATCGAATGTGCCTGTGATAAAAAAAAGAGCTGCAGGAAATCGTTCATGTGTTCACGTAATATAATTTAATATCATATTAATAGTCTACAATAATTGGTATATTACCTGCAAAATGTTGCATTACCTCAAAACTAGACAAGAGCTGTCTGTTGAATCCCTTGGGCTAGATGTGACTTTGCAAGAAGTTCACATGTGCTTCTATGTGCTATTGGTAAACAGCAAAATTGGGATCGATTTTAATACGTGTAAATTGTTATTCGACTGGAAAAATTAACTTTTTTTATAAGACCAGTACAGGTACAATATAATTCGAAAGTATTATTTCCATTAAAACAATATTTACGGAAAGATTTGATAAGTATTTATAATTACTAATTATGACAACAATGTTTGTCACAAAGCAATTGATATGGCTTTGAAATCGGTAGTAAATCACTGTTTGTAAACAGACACTCGTTTGAAAAACGTAGCGTTTGTTCGCTTTTGTTCTATCGAGCGCGAACCTCATAACAGCCATTACGTTATCATCATGACTTATTACTAACCTTATAACTTTTGTGAAATTGAATAAAGCCACCTGCGACATCATTTCAATAAAATATATCAACTTACTTTTGGATATCTAAATTCAATTATTGCACAAGGAATACTCGAATAGTGGTACTAAATAATATTATTCGCATAAGAATTTCCATTCTGAAAGAACAAGTGATAAGAGAAAATACGTTTCCATCACTAAAATCACCTTCAATCTCAATTCAAATATTTTATTAACGTTAAATTCCATTTATTTACGCTTATCGTCATTATACACTTGGTGGTAAAATTTAATGCCATTGGAAAATTCAATTGAATACAATCAGTTAAATCATAAAGAAAACATTAATTTTCTTACGACTTGTCAGACATTTTATTTTCAATTTCATTAAAAGATCACAACCACTTACAATGTTACTTCGTTTCAATTAAAATTCAACTCGCAAGATCTTACAGTAAGTGTAAATGAAGCGAAACAATCTGTATAAAAATTTAAGCACCAAAAGAGCAAAATAAAATCAAAAAGCATCGCTTTATAATTGATCTAATTATAACGTAAACAAGGGTTAAATCACAAAAATGTTCATAAATACGCCTGTTGCGCATAAGACAAGAAAATAAATTTTAATTTTAAATCAGGAAAATTGAAGTAGACGAAATCGATTATATGTGGCATATATTATCCACTTCACCTCTTCTAGGGTTTTGTTTGACCACCAAGTGTTGTACTCCCAAGGGTAAACCCGATCAACCGTTCTACTTCTCGAAGATGTATAGACCCATTCAAGTTGACCAGTACGGCATTATTGTTTGCCAAAATTTCTAGAATAAAATGAAATATTTTACATTCGCAGAAGGAATCCAATATAAGATTAATTCGTATTCGGTTATGGTTGAAACGAGGTAATATTACAAACATATTTTTAGTTACAAACCGCTACAAAAAGTTATAAAGTTATTGTGGTTATAAAGTAAATAATGCGATAGTCAAAACATAATTTAGTCTCTTACAAAAGTATTGGTCTGGAAATGCGGTAAAATTTAACGAAAACGGAATAAGTTTTCTCCGGTTGAATACAGAGGACGCTCGCGTTTTAAATTTGATCTTATAAAAAATTATTAAGCTGCTAAAATGTAACAGTTAAAATTTGATTGGTGTAATTCTTGCAAAATGAAGACGCAATAATTAATTTAGCGCGTGAACTGCATTTGGGAAAAAGTTAGAGAAAGTAGGGTAAGTATTCTTTATTATGTTAGCTTTATCTTAAATCAAATTACTCAAAAATAGTTTATAAACTTAAGTATTCGCTAGAGATAGATATTAAATATTCAATTTTAATTTGAGTTTAAGTTTAAATTATTACTACCTTTTAGTACCTACGTAGAGTAATGTTAAAAAGTAACCTTCAACTTGATTATTTAATTAAAGAAAAATAATGTACCTACGTATCAAATAAAAATATGAAAATGCTTTTTTGTTTCGTTATATTATTACTAGTAACTTAGTCGAAATTACAAAGACTATATTTTCCTTACAATTAAGTTCGATTGCTAGCGTTTTTAAGAAACGAATATTGGTTTATAAATAATATCGATTTTAATAAAAGTAAGTTTTGAAAACTAACTTTCCTTTTACCTTTCTAGTGGTAGATACTTAGGAGGATTATTTTTTAGAACTTTCGCTTCCTTGACTTTTCAAATATAAAAATATTCGAAGGTACGTATTTTTCAATATTTTGAAGAAAAACACAAAAATTTTCTTTAACGTTTAATTATATCACGTATTGCGAAGTTTGAAAACTGCCATTTTCTATAGTTGGGGTTGGCGAAACTTATAAAACAATTTTTGTAAATTGTGTGACCCATTCTACATTACTAGAGAATTTGTACGTTTCGCAAAGTTAATTACATTTATAACTTTTGTTCTTATACAATACCCACCTTAATCTCGCTCTGCTAAAGTTTTCCTATTTACTATTTATTAACTTTCAATCTTTCAGGTTACATTTAGACGGCTATTAAAGTTAGATTTACATCTTTTGTATGTCTTTAAGCTTGTATGATATGCTAAAAGAGAAGTTGAACAGAATGGCTTACATAGCTTATCATAGAATTTGCAGCTTTCTCGCTTCAACTGTAAAACATTTTTGGAGTCAAGTAGTCGTTCTTCTATTATAATTCAAATTTGCAAGAGTTTAAACACACTCAAGTTGGCTTATTATATTGTGAAAGAGGGGCTTTTAGATAAACTAACAACATAAATTGTATTAATGAAAATTGAAAGGATAAAAACAAATAAAGCAATATTAGTGTATATTATCATAAACGCCAATAATAACTCCGAAGAGCACTTCTTGTTTGAGTATTTAATAATTTAATACTCTGATAGCAATATTAATTTAAATTGAAGGTATTTTATAAGGATAATGAATGACAAACAGAATTATATACCTACTCGTATGTATCCTTTTAATTGTCTTTACTTCATTTACTTTTCTATACGTAACAATTTTCAAATACGTAAAAAGTTGATAATTTACTCCTGCATGCAACACGTAAATTTTTTAACACCACACTAATTTCGTATTGCAAATTTTATTATGAAAATAATTTTATTTTTATTATGTTGTACTTCACTGTTGGGTAGTTGGCTACACGCAAACAACTAAAGCATTATTTTTCAAATTTGTAATGCTATACCTACATAATTAATATAATCGTGGTATGAAACTTTCCAATTTCGCGTTTGTAAATTGGTTTACGCTAAACCGGAGCGACACAATAATCCAAGAATTATGTTTGACTTTGTTTGATTTTATCAGAAGCCAAAACTAGGGTCCAGCAGGCCTAAGCTCTAAGCCATTCGTATTCTTAGCGAATTTGTAACGCCTCTGTTACGGAAAATGTTTTACTTAATTCAACTTTCAAAATTAATTAAATAGAAGATAGAGATTTACATAAGATAATATAAAATTAAAACCGAAAATTACAAAATTCCTTGCAAAATTAAACAATTTAAAGTGTTAGAAATTAATGTATTAATTATTATAAATTAATTTATTAATTTTAATAAATTTTATTAAAATTACGGACTTTTCAATAAGAACTTTCTTCTCAAATATGGACAATTATGTCAAGTAGAAGGTCTACAATTTATTTTAATATCTTCAATGTCAATCGAAAAACGCACGAAAATAATTAAAATTCGCTACGAAAATGGCGGATCTGTGAAAGCTGCACATCACATAATTTAGGATATTTTCCTTCGTTATAATCGTCCATCAGAAACCTCTATTCAAAATTTGGTGGTTAAATTTTATTGGACTGATTCAGTAGTACATAACATACTAATAACAACACATGTTCGTCCAAGTCGTTCAGTTGAAAATATTGCTGCTGTAAGTGAAAGTATTGAGGAAGATCCAAATTTATCAATTCCAAGGTCTTCTCAGCACTTAGGATTATCTACAACCTTATATAAGGTTCAGTTAATCCAATAATTAAAGCCAGCCGATCATTCTGGTCGTCGATAATTCGCTACTTTCATCCTTGAGCTAGGTCATGGTTTTTCAGAAAAAGTCGGCTTCATTTTAATAAGCAAAATTGCTTTTTGCATTTGGGCTTCACAAAATCCAACAGTGATTGTTGAAAAACCTTTATATTCCACTCGGGTTACTGTTTAGTACGCTTTTTGGTCTGGAGGAGTGATTGGACAGTAGTTTTTGGAAAATCAGACTGGAAATGTTGTTACTGGCAATGGATTGCGTTTTGGGGACACGTTGACAATTTTTTTTTCTGTTATTGGTAATATGGATAAGAGTGATATGTGGTTTCAACAAGCCGGAGCCACATGGAACATAGCCACCGAAACATTGAGTTTATTGCAAACGGAATTTCCCGATTGAATAATTTCGCGTAATTCTGCAGTCAATTGGCCGCCTAGATCGCGTTTCTTGCGGGACTATGTGAAAGGTCAAGTTTATGCAGATAATTCACAATCCATTGAAGCCTTAAAAACCAACATCCTACGCGTAATTGGTGAGATAGAGATTCAATTATGTAAAAAGTAATAAAAAATTTTGACATAAAGAAGGTGGTCTTGGTGGTTATGTTCATAAATAATTGAAGACTTTCTAAATTATACATCAATAAAAAAATACAGAACTTTCATCCAAAATGTGTTTTATTTAAAATTTTAAAACAAAGTCCCTGTTGAAAGCTCTTTATATTTCAAAAGCTAATATAAAAATAGTGGTGTTATGATATTTATTAATTAGTTTGGCTTTAAATGCAATATTTCATATAAAATTTAAACGTTAAACCTTTGTTATTTATGCAAACGCTGCAAAACATCGAAATTCATAGCTTGCATTAAGCTTTCAAAATTCAAAACTTTTATGTATGAAATTGTGTTTCAAAATTTATATTTGGCGATACAACTTTAAGAAATGGTCCTTATGCAACAAATTATGGGGTTTTCGAACCTTTTTATCTGGTCGACGACCTGAAAACGAGGTGTTGGAAGGTTGCATTACTTCACGTAATAAAATTGTACTTACAGATTTATTTGTAAGCACTGTGTGTACTGCAAATTGCATTACGAATGCGAAATTGGAAGGACGAGATTGGCATCTTTCTAAGTAAAATAAGATGAATGTTAGAGATGGAAAGACAAACTGTTCGAGTGATCGAGTGTTCTTAGAAAATCTTCAGAAGTGATTACGAAATTGCGAGATCAACAGTACAAGGACACCGTTTCGGCGACATTGCATTGGCATTTTTACATCACACACCGCTACAATATCAATTTATATTTCTTCTTATTCTTCTACACGTTTTAGGTATAGTTTTAGCCGTTACATCAATCTTTGTTAATCCATCGTTTCTTAGGTCCGCCGAAACTACGTTTTCTCATTGGTCTATAGTGGAAAAGCTGCTTTGGTAGCCTGGTGTTCAACGGGTCGGGTTATGTAACCACTACCGGCTGAAACAAAATTTCTTCAGCTACACACTAAAGAACAGGCTTATTTTAGTCTATAGAAAAAATATTTTTCTTGAATCCATGAAAAACAACCCCAATATCGACTTTTTAAAAGTATGGAAATTAGCATTGAATAGGCCGCGCCCCCCAGGTAGACGCGATGAAATGCATCGGCGTTCCCTTCGAAACGGGTGAAATTTTTTCGCTTGGATTTGATTTTTTCGTTGAAATTCGGATAGGTGGGGGTGTGATTAGTAAATATTAGTAATAAATATTAGCAAAAAAATGGAAAATAACCCGTGTATTGCCGAAAAAGCGAAAAAATTAAATTTCTTTTTATTCGATTTTTGGGGTGTGCATTCGATTAGGAGGTTTATCCATCGTCAAAACCTACCCTTACGGTGCGCCGCTCCGCTCCTCTCCGCGTTGCACCCCTTCAGGGCGGTTTTGACTCTGGTTACTAGGCTAAACATACGAGTAGGCGCCACCCATCAAGAAAACCGGGATAAATGAAACCGGCATGTGAGAGAACCTCGAAATAGCATTAAAGAGTATACTCGCGGTATGGGGCAGTAAACTTTTACGTTTCACCCCCAAAATATCGAACAAACAAAAAATCGATGTTACATGTACGAGAGACTTTTTTTTTTTTTCGATTTTACCAAAATGGAGCATCCCGGCGTAGCCGGCCTTCTCCTTCATCTGAAAGCATACATTAGTGACATTGGAAATTATGGAGGCCGGCGGGCCTCGCGAAGTAGCGCTGAGCTAGACTGGCTGGGAAAACCCTGGGCTGTGGTTGTGGTAAATGAATATGAAAAGAGGGAAGTTAAGTTACGTTATTGATATAGTAGAATCCCTAATTCGAAGATTGAAGATATCCTCGTAGAAAGTGGCTCCTACCTGAAAAAATTTGACGGGTGGTGCGAATTGCATCTACCGTCATTGAATTGGTGTTGATGGGCTAAATGTATTAGAATCTGGGGCGTGGGAAATTAAGTCGATGTTACACAAATCTAGTGGATTAAATCCACTTTCGAAGAGACTTTGTGTAATTATACCGGTGTACATGTGTTGGTCTGTGCAGATGGGGGTTATGGTCATGGATTGTCTACAGTCAGGATTGATTTAGGTCGGGGGATACAAAAGTCTTCAGGATTGTATTGACCTAGTTGTGCGATGAGCGGGTTATCGGAAAATCTGGATTTCTTATAGAGACTAGTGGCGTGTTTGTGAATAAGGGTGGAAATGGGTTCTAGTTTGGCGTCTGCGTGCAGTCGCCTGTTGGTGACATAGAAGGGGGCGTTGAAGATGGAGCGGAGGTTTTTGTTCTGAATAATTTGAACTTTGTTCATGTATGTGTGGCGGGCGTATCCCCAGACGGGGGAGGCGTAGGTCATAGTTGGGCGGATGATGGATTTGTATAGCCTTAATTTGTTTTTGGGAGCCATGGGGCTGTCACGATTCATAAGGGCGAATAATTTTGAAAAGAGGGCTTTGGCTTTGCCGGTAATGGCGTTTACGTGGGGTCTCCATTTGAGGTGTTGATCCATGGTAATGCCAAGGTACTTGACCGTGGATTTCCAGGGGATCTGTTCCTCAAACATCCAGACGCTGGAATTGTGAGGCTTTTTTCGATTTCGAAACATGATCGCGGAACTTTTGCTCGAGTTTACCTCGATGCGCCAAGTTTCGTACCACCTTTCGAGATCGTTGATAGCCTCCTGGAGGCGGTTTGTGGCGAAATCGGGATGGATTGAGGACGAATAGATAGCGACGTCGTCGGCATAAAGTGATATTTTAGTGGTTGGGTCAGTGGGAATTGGGATGTCGCTCATGTAGATGTTGAAGAGGGAGGCTGAGAGGATTGAACCTTGAGGTACCCCGGAAGTGATGGGGCGTGTGGTGGATCTGGTGTTGGCAAATTTAATTTTGAATTTTCTGTTATGTAGATAAGAGGCTATTAGTCGGACTAGTGGGAGTAGGATGTTTGACTGAAGCATTTTAAATAAAAGGGCTTCGTGCCAGACCTTATCGAAAGCTTTCGATACGTCGAGTAGCACTAGACCGGTGAATTCTTTTTTATTGAGGGCTTGTGTGACATGTTCGACTAATCGGAGGGCTTGGTGGGTGGTGCTGTGACCAGCACGGAATCCAAATTGCTCATTTTGGATGATGTTGTTATCGGAAATGGCCTCGTGAAGTCGTGTGATAATGATTTTTTCGGCGAGTTTGCCGATGGCGGGGAGCAAACTGATTGGTCTGTAGTTCTGAGGGTATTTCAGATTTTGACCGGGTTTAGGGATCACCACTACGTCAGCGGTTTTCCAAATCTGTGGGTAATAATTAAGGCGGAGGATTGCGTTAATTATTCCGGTGATAGCAGTTACTGCTTTTTTGGGTAGTACCTTAAGGGCATGGTTGGTAATGCCATCGGGACCTGGGGCTTTCCTGTTTTTAAGGCGTTTGATGGCAATTGCGACCTCCGTGAAGGAGGTGGGATTGATGATGGTGTTGTCTGTGGTGGAAAGGGCGGTGTTTACGGAATTTTCGACCGAATTGATGTGGTCATGGTCAAGTCTCGTGGTATTGGGGGAGCATTGGAATTGGAGGCTGTCGGCAAAGGTTTCAGCCTTTTCAAGGTCGCTTTTGGCGATAGTGCCATCGGGGCGGAGAAGTACTGAGTTGGGGGAATGTTTTTTCCTTTGGAGTGCGCTTGCCATGCGCCAAGCAGACAAGTCTTGGAAGGCAAGGGATTTGATTTTGTCGGACCATTCATTGTCATGAAATTCTTTAATTTTAATATTAACTTGTTCATTAAGTTGGAGGTATGAAGTGTGATCGGTGGGATTTCGTGTTCTACGTGCAAGTTTTCTTGCACGGTTTTTGGAGCTGCATCTGCCGGTCATTCATTCCACACGTACCGTCAATAAAATGACGACGCGCGGAATCTCGTTAGGATTTTACATGTATATTTGCTAACTTCAAATTCGATTTATTCAAAAGTTTGGCCCCCGTTCATAGAAAATACTTTCACAATTTGTTATATTAACCATGGTCTTTAGTGTGTAGCAGAATAAATTATGATTCGAGCAGTAGTGGTCAGGTAACTGTAGCCGAATTTTTAATTAAAACATAGCGTTTTCCTCTAAGTTTGATGTACGGTTATACCGCCGATACTAGGTCGTCACATTCTCGTTTGTACGAAACGGTTGACATTTGAGTAGGAGAGGCTATAGTTTGCACTTCACTACTTCCTGAGTAACCCATTTTTTATTTTGGAATTTATATTTCGGGATTGTTAATCACTGGTAATACGTTAAAATTTTTGGAAACGTTTGTCTATCAGATCAGATCACCTAATAGCAATTTATCTTTCAAACTACGTTTTTCCTTTGAAGCTTTGAGGCGCTAAGACATCGCTGCAATATCAATTTATATTTTACAATTGTTAATCATTAGTATTGGGTGGGCGCACGGTTGAGAGGTTGCCATTCTAGCTTCTTATGTCAAGGTCCATGGGTTAAAATCCTGTGAGATGCTATATCATAGAAGGAGTTTGGGCTCACCAAATGTCTATCTTTTGGCCTAAGGTAATATTATATATGGCCTAAAAATTTCCCTGATCGAAGTGGACGGTGTAAAAATCGTCTATTCCCTTGGTTCGCAATTCACCTTAAGCTTTAGGTCCCCTGTGCTAGTAATACAGTTTCAACACGCAACGAGCACATACAGGGTAATTGGAAGACGTATGATCTTTAATAATATGTTGAAGATTTTGGAAACCTCTATCTGTCAAAAGGAAATAATAAGATTGCAACTTAGATTTCAAGCTAACGTTTTCTTGTTTAACATGGTGTATTTGTTTTATTACTTGTTATCTATGCAATCAAGACTCAACAACAACTTAACAGATACTTCACTGCTTGAAGCCAAAGGGCGTCATTTTAATTTATTTAATTTTGAGACATATTTTATCGGTATGTAACAACTAACGATGATATTACACGTGTGTCATTACTGCAAGGATTACATATTTTAATCCGTCTAAAGTAGATTTTTTTTGGTTAACGAGATTGCCAAGCTGAGGTTTTCTTTACTAAATACTTGTAAACGTGTAAATTAAAGCAGAAATACAGACCAATACTTGGATTATCGCTTATTAACGGACATAAAATAATATAAATGTTGCGGTCGCGCCGCTGTAATAATAAAATAATATGAATGGCGGAGAATGGAAAAAATTATCTCTTCGAAGAAAACTATGTTCCTCTTTTCGGCAAAAAAATAGTTCCATGACTCCTATTTAAGCTCTTCTTTAAGCTCAAGCCCTAAAAAGAGACGTATATAAGCAGCTGCAAATTGCTAGACTGGTCCTTCTAAAGAACGGAAATATACCACTAGAAGACCCTGGCAGTTCTTATTGGCCGGTATACTTACTAGGATAACACAGAAAATTAATATTACTGAAGGACTTTCAGGCAAACCATATGGATCCATCATCCAAGCAGTTCAAAAGATAATAGAGCTAATAGGGAGACGAATAGTGCTTACTGTAAAAGAGCGTTTACTGTAAGAAATTATGGAATCTATATGGTGTTCCGCAGAAATCGGTGATTGGTCCACTGATGTCCAATATAGTGCACGGCGGTATCGTTGGATTATTCAAACCAACAGGGGTAGAAATCGTTGAGTTTACGGACAAATTCTCTATAGTAGCGACGGCCAAGGCGGAAGAAAGCCTAGAACATTGGAAATTGTGCCAGATGAGGCTAATTATATGAATCAAATTGTTTACGATTTCAAATATTTTGTCAAGTACTAGATTTTATAATTATTAGTAACCCAGCGGAAGTAATTCGAACAAATTTTATTAAATAACAAGAAAACTGAAAACATGCAGACGAACTTTGTATTCAAACGTAATAACAAATTTTATAATTTAGCAAACATTCTTAAGTAGGTACTTAACAAATTCCTCAAGTATACCAAACTAGGTTTAAGAAAATAAACTAGAGACGTAGAAACAAACTTTTCATTACTATTTAATTGAAATTGTAAAATCGCAAAAGTCAAGTTCTGTATTGCAATTTTAAAGCACAAATTTTTCAATTCCAGAAGTAAAATCTAGTAAAATTATTTTATAAAGTTTAAAACACTAGTACTATACGTACAATTTGTATAATTTCCATAGAGAAGTTCTACAATATTATTGCGAAATATATTATAATTTATTATGATTATTATACCACGTTTCTAATTTATTATTATCATAAAAAGACAGTAGTCTAAACAATACCATAATTTATGTAAATTTAGCAGTACTAAATAACAATATTTGTTTTACAAAAGCGGTGAGCTCAATGCGAGGAAAAGCCTACCGCAATAAAGATAACTTTACCTATATATGGTATTTATATGTATGGTGAAAAATTAAACTACTTAAATTAAGAATAAACGTAATAGCAAAATCCACAATAACTACATGAAGTATGTATATACTCGTATATTTCGGTACTTATGTGTACGTGTACATCATCATCAATGTTATCCATGGTCATTTGAGTTTTTGGAATTTCTCTTCTTCCGGGGCCCATTATTGCAATAAATGTGGGTAGCTGTAAGTCCTGTAAATTATAGGAATAGAGGTTCATGATATACTAAAGAGATGGTGAAGTTCACTTGTTTAGTCACAGCTTATTGGCATAAAGAATTTACAAGTGAAAAAGGAATAAAAAATAGTGATAATTTACAAATTATTTATTCGATGTTTTTATGAACGAATTCGATGTAGTTATAATAAATCCTTAATTTGATTAAATTATCAATTAAACTTTGGTTAAAAGTTTGTTCATAACTGAATTAGGGATCGAGAGACGGTCGTAGCTCAGCGGTTACGTGCGTCTAATACTGCTAATGCGAAATGCATAGTTCGAATCCGGACTGAATAAGAACTTTATGCTGACCGTCTCTCCTAGGAAGGAAATGGCAAACCACCGAGGTAATCTGCCATGAGAGTCCGTTTCAAAATGAAGTGTATTACACTTCCCGTGATTCGGACCCCACGTTAAACAATTATGTCTTCTATGTATGTGAAAATAATTCGAACAAACATAACATGCGTAGAATGAAATGGGTCACTATGTTTCTGTTAAGAAGCATCACGACTGAAAAAGAAGAAGTATAAGGGATCAATCAAAATATCAATCAGGATCAATATGAATGGATTAACGAGTAAACAAAATCGAGAATAAAGGGTACTCATAAAAGATGGCAGAATACACTTTAATTACCTCAACAGAGCAATTGCAGTTATGATTAATTAAATCTAAAACTGTGGGTCTACAATTAGATTAACGAATAATGAAAATTGTAATTACAAAGATTTGATAGTATTTACAAATAACAATTTTTCATGGATGTCTGATGCATTTCTTATGTACTACAGAACTGTGGCAGATTCGGATTAGCTCTTCCACATTTTTAGCAAAAATATGCCCCGAAAAGGTTATCCTAAGAGCACGCAAGACGTAGGTGTAAGTAATGGAACTGAGTTCTAGTTCTTGTGAACGTCAAGACATACATAAGACTTATTAAGCGATTCTTGTAATATCAAACTTTAATTTAATTAATGTAGATATTATGTTGTGTTCTAATTGAGGTTAAAAGTAAACTGGTCTTTTGGAATGAAAGTTTTTAGGTATTTGCTAATCGTCGAGTAAGTTAACATAATGCTATCGTAGTTAATTAGTCAATATATTGAATAGTAGTATTCAAATAAACCGATGGGTCATTTAAAATAACTGCTACAAGAAGCATTTTTGTAGGAATTTTAAGAATCGTTAAAATGACCAGAGCTGCAATATTAAAATCGATTTTAAGTATAAAAATTGTATTTAAAGAACTTTGCAATGGCTAGCAAAAATTGTTCTGTAAGTTTTTTACCGTTATACAGTTGGGTTCAAATGAATTTCCACTTGCGTCATTAGTAAAATTGGTATTAATTAAACTTAAAATCACTACTTAAATAAGTGCATTTTATAAGGCATAATTTCTTTTTATTTATTCTTTTAAATAAAGTTAAACGAGGTCCTAAATTTTATGTAGGATGTCATATCTTAATTAGAATTTTGTGAAGTGCTAGGGCAAATCAATAAGTCGGGAAAAACTTTGTAAGGAATCAATAGTTTTTAATGAAATGCATTTTTTTGTTGACATAATGTCCTTGAAGTTCAAGGTACTGGTATTTCTACGAATTAATTTTTCTAAACCGCTGAAAAAACATTTTCTCCATTGCCTTTCAAAATAGCTTTGCACAGCATACATCAGGTATTAAATTTCACCCCCCCCCCCTAATTCTTTCTTTAAAATTGGGAATAGAAGGTAATTGCTAGGGGCTAGGTCTGGACTGCAAGGTAGGTGATTTATTTCTTCGAAGCCACACTTGCTAATAGCCGCCTGTGAAACTTTCAACTTATGAACTGGTGCATTGTAGTGGAGAAGCAAAAATTTTTGTTTCACTTTGCTCTTTGTTTTCTTGATTCAACAGAATACCCTCGGCATCCCAAAAAATTGTTGCCATAATCTTGCCAGCGGACGGTTGAATTCTTAACTTCTTAGGTGGGGGTTTTCCTTTTTCTATCCCCTGCATAGACTTTTGTTTGGATTCGGGGTCATAATAATGAATCCATGTCTCATCACCTGTTATAATGTTATTTAAAATTTTTCTCGGATCAGCCTAGCACATTTCAAAAATTGCTTAGACGTGTAACCGTAACCCCTCGTTCATTTCGATAAGAGAGTCCTCGAAAACGTTTCAATCTAAACTAGCTATTGTAACCATAACAAGAGATAGGTTTGTTTTTAAGGGGTGAGCATTCCTGGTAGTACGGATTCTCCTTTATTCCTTCTCCTGGAAGACGTTTCAATCTACTCCCAAACTTTCCTCAATAAAACTCTAATTGTTGGCAATGAAAATTTATATATTGAATTTAAAAAGATTTGTCATATAGGTGATACTTGCAATTGCGCTGTTTGGTTCAGATTTTAGTTGCACACAAAAATAACCATAAAAATAAATATATTGTAATTTGCAAACCTTGAGTAGTCTTGATTGCCCAATGATTAGAGACGAATGAAACTCGATTTATTAATAAATTCAAAATAGACACCAATGAAATTAAAATACAAAATTTACAGATTCGCGGAAGCGCATCGATAACAATATCGATCTTTATTTTAGACCAACGGAAGACTAAGCGATTAATTGGAATTGACTTTACTCAAGCCAGAAAACCTCCTCTCCTTTGTGGGTTTGAGAATGAGCCTTAGGAGTTCATTCTGAAGTCAGCAAAAAAGGTAGTCCTTGACGTTTTCTGCTGGACGCGTATGGTATTCAAATATACTTCCAGTTGCAAATTTTATATTTATTACGCATTTTGTGCAAGCCTGTGACCTAAATTTAAATACAATTATAAGGATATAAAAAACTGTATATAAAATAGTTATACACAGAGTGCTACAGAAGTTTTGGCTCGAAATTTTTTTTGTTCAGGAGATAGCAAACGTGGAACCCATCTTGCACTTACTTTTGATACATGAAAATGATCATGTAAAATTGTATGGATAGTACCAAATGAATGTCTAGAGAAATTTTTAAGATAAATAATTGTTCATTAAGAAATTTTCGTCTTTTAGTACATTATCGTGACTAACTGCATCCGCAGGACGACCAATGCGATGATAATCTTCTAAGGACTGCTGTTCTACTTTAAAAAGCTCTATCTACTTCTAAATTGTTTTTAGTGAATGTGAAGATTCCTTGTACACCTCAAGATTATCATTTTGTATTTATTTTGCACTGTTACCAGTTTCTGTTAAAAATTTTATAACACACTTTATGTGTTATAAAATTTTATATTTACCGAACTTTTTGATTTCCCCCTATAGGTGCCAATTTATTTGAGCCCAGTTTTACGACAAAGGCGATTTTTACATAGAAAACAGCAGTATTTTGGATTTTTGGATTTTTAACCCACTGGAGCTTATTTTTATAAGCTTCTTTATATTTTTATACAACCTAACTTACATGACGGAAAAGAAAAAATGAGCAAACTTATTTATGAACAAGCTGTAGTTTTGGTTAACAAAATCTAGCACTTGGAGTTATGTTCCAAACTCTATGATTCGTTTCTTAATGTTTTTGTATAGTTTTAAATGATTTTAAATTAATTATTATTTCATTAGATTCAAATATTAAAGTTCTTGAAACGATTATTAGTTATAGAATCATAGATCACAGTTTTATAATAATTATTGGTGCAATAATGATCATTATAAGAAACAAATTTCAGTTGCATGTAAGAAAACTTGTGCTATGCTACAATTATAGAGTGGAGAATGAAAATATATGCTTTTTAGTGTTGTAAGTGTACATTAGTGTATATTGATTGAAGAATTAACCTTACTAACACCAAACTTACAGGTACCTAATTGATGTCATTTGCTCTTGAAAATTGCATATAAGCTTATATAATTATTAAGCTAATAGATATACCCACTCTATTAATAAAAATAACCCTAGTCCAAAATCGTGTGCATGTCTGAAGAGATAAAATATATAGCGCAAGCGTATATTTTGATATTAAACCAGCGTTTTGATGAAAGCTCAGTCGACATGCGGCATTCAGAAAGTTGCTTTAAAAATGAAAGCACTACGGGCGCGCTTTATATGCGATGTTTATATACCAGTGTTTACCTTCCTGATGTCAACAATTTCTACTGCCTTAGGTACTACTATCATTTTTATTATTCTTTCTCACAGATACATGGCAATAAAAACTAATATGTTCGATTTAACCTCCCAAGCTGAAAGTGATTTTTGTTCACTTCAGCTAATTTACTTATGACTATTTATTTATTAACGTAAAAAATTTGATTAAATTCTTAATTTTTATACTTGATTCAATCATGCTTTATTTATTGTTTATTAAAATCTACAATGGCATATTTGATACTATATAAAAAGTTTACATTGTATTATGTCTGTAGTTGAGTAACCCATAAAATGTAAAATACTTTCGAGTTCCCTCGTTGTCATTTCATTGCAGGACAAGAAAATGAATTGGTAATGTAAATTTTTCAGACTTCATTTGATCGAAATGTAAATAACATCAAATACGTTCAAGTGTTCCAACTTTATTAAATATACTATAGCAATAAATACATGCAGAAAGCACAACAAAAACACCGCTTTGAACTTTTTTCGTTACATAAAATTATGTAAATTTTATTGATGCGATTTACAAAGTGTTTTAAACTTTCAGGGTCATGTCAAAACAAGATCCTTCATGTCATTTACACATGTAAATTAAGTTCAAGTAGGGCATTATAAAACAGTTACATTTTTCAGCAGATTTCAGCACTGTTGAAATAAATGTTGTTAATAAAAATGTGTCAACTTGTGAAACACGACAATAGCTAATAGAAATTAATCTTATTTATATTTAATTTCTATAAAATATCTAAGTGCAAATTAATATCCACGGCTATTTAAACGGAAATGCAATTAAACAATCCTGTTTTACACGAAATAAATGAATTTTGTACTTATACACTTGGTTAGAAAATTAACACGAAAACATTCAAATTAACTGAATGTTGAATAGTCAAGTGCTTTAATTAATAGGACTCTATGCGGCTTGAATATTGAAGTACTGTTGTTGTATGATAAATGAAAAGCTAAATAAAACAGTTTGAAGTACAATAAATTTGAATTGAAAGGTACAACAAGGTTTGTTTAATTGATTTATTTACAATGCAATCAGAAAATAGTACATTCGAGGACTCGATAATTTCCCAGTAGGTTTAGATGTAATGGTTTCTATGTAGGCACATAAAAATATCATTAAAAATGTATACATTATTGTATGATAGATAAATTGTTTACAAGCTATGGTATTATAGATTATATTTATATTAAATGTTAAAATTTACTCGATAAAGTAAACATTTTGCTTGATATCATCGAACTTTCGTAACTTACCTTTTTTTGAATAATAGTAATATTCGATTTCTAATTATAATTATTCCAAATTTATATTATGTTATTTTCTAGTTTGAGTTGTTTATTGGTACTATGCAGTTTCAAAAACGTGATAATATATACAAATAATGGATTATCATTGTGTCCAATGTATGCAACATGCGAAATTATGAACTTTTTCTGAAAAATAATAAATTGGTATTTTAGCATTAAATTTATTTTTCTATCGCTAATTTAGGGTAATATGAAAACTTTTTAATTATTACGGCTTGAGAAAATGATTTGACGCGATATGAGGTGTATGATATTATATTATAGAAGTTCACTAATAATTCTGTTCTAGTTCACAGCAGGCATCACCGACGTCCTTCTAATTTGTCCAACTCAAGTGGGATTCGAAACTAAAAGCAACAGCTCGGGAAGCTGTTGTGTTTCTGGTTTTAAATTTATAATGTACACTACTTTGGTTAACAAAGCTTAACTTTACACAGTGGAAATATTTTACGAAAAATAAATAAAGCCTGCATGGCTCTTTTGCCTATATTTAACTAGCAAAAATTTTAAAAAGTAGTGTTTAACTATTGAGTTATGAAAAATGTCTGTATGCTGTCGAAGATAAATGTTTGATTATTTAAAAATATTAAGCTTTTAGCTTTTCATAAATTACAAAAACTGACACTTTGAATTATGATAGTAAAAAAAAGTCTAAAAGCGTTACTATATCATCCTTGCAAACAAAAAATGTTATCTATTTATTTCTATAAAACATTAATAACCAATTAATTATTATTTGTACTGAATTTTTCAACATTTTCAGTGACGATATTACTAAATTGTTAAAATTTAAAATACTGGAAAATTTTAATTTAAAAACACTTTCTATAAAGGTTTTAGTAGTATGTTGATAACATGGTCAATAGATTGGTGGCCTTAAAATCCCGTAGTACATTGAAAATTTCTGCATTAGCATTCTTGTCACTCGGTTATTTATCGTTTGAGGCAGACCTATAATACTACCAAGTTACCAACTATGTATGTATATTATGACTTGAATTACTTGATGTTATATTATCTATTATCCAAAAATTTTAAATAATATAATATAAATATTTACTATCAATAAATAGAAAATAATAAAAACCTTTATTGAATTACGTTTGAGTAAATATAAAATATTTTTTAATATCTCTAAATTGATATAATATCATTTATTGAATTGATATACTATAATAAGATCTTCAATAAATATTATCTGGAAATTTAATTTTCAATACAAAATATTAGATATTTACTTTCAGTTCGGAAAGCGCCCGCTACTGACATCTTTGTGACTTTTCATTAAATTGCTGCTGAAACCGATATGTACCTACAGTAAATGACAACATGTACCTGTGATAAATTATGTTGTATAAATAATTGGTTTCAATTAAAAAAAAGAGTATTTTCCAGATTTATAACAATCTATTACAAACCTTTGCACGATATCTCCTTATATAAATGCCATTAATCATTTAAGTTAATATTAGTTTCACAGAGATTAATTAACAGATAGTCAACTTAAATTTACTTAACATTAGAGATTACAAAATTAGAAGATTTCCAGTTCTTTGCCAGGTATGTTTATTTGAAAAAGAAATCTTGTTAATAAATCACGTAAGTTAAAGCTGTTTAAGTTTCTGTCTAGAAATTAATCTGTTCAATTGCTTTGAAATTTGTTGGGTTCTATGATTTACAGAAGTTAATTTTAAGCAAATATATACATTACTACTCTGATTATAAATATACCAACCTATAGGTGTCGTGGTAATATGTATACACGACATAATTTTAGAATTTCACAAACTTACATACAAAGGTAAACTTTCAGTTAATTATCTAGTTTGAACAGCATATAAATCTAAACATGAGATTAATGACTTACCAAATGCCAAATATGTACGACAGTTTCTGATCTTATTAAAACTATATGTTGTAATTAAATCTACTTCAAAGACAGAAGGCGACGAGGTATATTGCACCAATTAGAACGTCGCAATGCTTGAAGCTAACATACAATTCTGCGGTCAACATCTGCAGCTTACAAAATTGACAACAGGACAACAGAAACTTATGTGTATTTTCCAAATATTGCAACAATTCCTTCCTTATTGAATATCTGTTTGCTTATAGAAGTCAAGAATTAATGTTCGAATTTTGGTGTAACATCTTGCCATACAAAATTATAGTACGTAGTTTTGTTCTTTGTTAAAAATATTCGGCGAGTATTAAACAAAATACAACTTGTCTCTTCCAATTGCATCAGCATGCAAGATATGGAAGCAATCAAATTTTTGTTCTCATTTCAACTTGACTTTGTAAATTACTCCATGTTTCAAAGTTGCTCGTTACGTTTTGATATGAGTAATATATTAAATTTTGAAATCTAATTTCAGAAATCTTTGATTTATTAATGTAAGTCGTAAATTTCAGTAACATTCAATAAAACACAGAAAGATATTTAAAAATAAATATTGATTTATTAAATGTGCTTATTTTGACATTTTGTGTGCGATAAAATCAAAAAAGATTTCATGTTGTAGGTAATAATACTTAAAAACTAATCTTTATTGCGATATTTCAAACAACTGAACTGCTTTCCAAAATACATACAAATAATAACGTCTGCACGTACACTTCTGCCTGAAATAGGAAAATTATGAAGCATGGTTTATTTCTAATGATTGTACGAATATCAAACAATAATGTATAATCTGTAAATTACTTTAACATGCTATCAAAAAGAACATCATTGGTTTATGTAAATTAATGTAAAATTTAAAATACAGAGTTTTTAATCTCAGTTGCAATTCCATTTCCCAAGAGGTTCGTTAGCAATGCAAAGAGGCTAATAATAGGGAATATGTAGTAATTGAAGATACTTTTATGCTACATTAGGTTCGATCGTATTACAGTTGCAAAAATTTAATTTTACAATTAAATATCAATACAATTTAATATCACAGAAAATCGTAGCACTTATTTGCACACAATAATACTTAATTGACGTTATTATGATTTTATTTTGTTTTAAATACTGCTATTACATTTTAGTTGCAATATAAAATATTATTAGTAGGAAATGGAATGCAATATTATACTTCTAAAAGGAAAAACTAATAAGCAAAATATAAAAATGAAGCCTCTGCAATATGCACTTCTTTTCTTGATACATACTATTATATTTAAAAATGAAATTTAATTTCGCATTTTCAGTTTACTACAGTAGAATCCTATTAATTCGAAACAATGCGAGGCGGAGGTTCCTCAGAAAATGGAAAACTCAGATTATTTAGGACCGTTCTATTACGGATTAAATGGATTTTATATTGGCGTTTCCAATAATGCAGAAGATGTTTAAGATATTCGGCTCGGTTAACGTGGAATATCGGATAATCGCGGTTCTACTGTAGTTGGTTCATTTTTGTCTTCTTAGCGAGTAATCATCTCATTTATTAAAGCGCGTCAAGTTCCATATAATTATTACAATGTAAGGTACATCAAAGGAATAAGCTTGAAAGTTAATGTAACTACAATGTTGCTACAACGTTCGCCAAAGGTCATCACGGATTGGCACGTAGGAATATTTTTACAGTTTCAGGAAACTGAAAGAAGTAAATCCCAATTCGCTTACTTTAATTGGCTTCTTAGCGTTTGTTTAATACTTAAAGTATTGTTTGTACGCAAATTGAATAATTTTAATTATTAAATTTGGGACGTAACAATGACCGTAGAATTCAATCATCAGCAGCAAATCAAACTCTTAATCAGTTTGAAACTGAATCTAATACTAGAAACTTTGAATTTCTTGAAACTTTAAAATTTACATTATCGTTTACGTCGCAAAATCGAACTAGTTTTGAAGAAATTGGATTTTGTAGTAACACATAAACGAAGGCAATTGCTTTTGGTTTGTAATGTCAAATTTTTTACTTTAGACGGAATTCGAAAGGATTAGCTATTACTATTATGGCAAACCATATGAGTCGTAGTATAATAATATAGAGGTAGGTAGTTAAAGTGGAACCAACTGCATAACGTGCGAAAATTTTAACTCTTGCTTTGTTTATACCATATTACGCTTAGCTTATTTCAGAAAGCAACGGAAGGAATATAAAAACTATATAAATTTATAATGAAGTAAAATGAAATAATTTTTATGTGAAACATTAGGAGCAGCCATGAGTAAAATATTATTCTTTGCCTTGAACATTTAATTAAATAATTTCGACTAAAATAAATTGATTTTTGTTATGAAGTAATAATCATTAGATACGTGGGATATGTAGTAAATTTCCCATACAAATCGAAAAAAGGTTTTACAATGAAAACGTTACAAATGTGTTGTAAATCACACAACCACCTTACAGGAAGGGGTCTATGCATATTAAACAACCCAATTGAATGACAGTCACAGTAACCGATCAAATCAAATTACATTTAGAACATGCTTATCAATATTAATGTTTGTTCATGTTAAATCAATATTAAAAGCATCGTTAACTGTTATTCGATTATACGTTCATTTAATTAACAGAAAACATTTAAATTTTTTACATTAATTGAATTTGTTGTGCGATTTGCATATTGATGGTGAATATTTACTTAATAATTCTATTATAAAATATTTTATTGAAAAATTAATCTGTTACATTTATACAAAAAAAACTTGCTTTTAAAATGGAATAAAAATCTCATTTTCTGTAGAATATGAGCAAATTATTTCGCGGGAAACAATAAATTCGTTAAGCTGATTAGCGCAGGGTGTCGCAGTCAGCTCGAGTTCTCATTTTCACAATCGAGAGCTAATCCGAATGAACTGCTCAAGCAGATACTGATTTAAATAATAGCTCTCTCTAATGCTCGCAGATATTCATATTTATATTCAAAGTTAATTTAGCTGCGAAATTTACTCCATTATTAAAGAAAATGAAGTTTCAGCAAATTCTAATAGAAAAACATAAGCGAGTCATTTAAATTCAGAATATAATCAGTTACACCTTTTATTTCAGGATATCCTACATTTGTTGAGCCTATCAGCAATATTACTACATCTGTTGGAAGAGATGCTATTTTTGCATGTGTGGTACAAGATTTGGGACATTACAAGGTTTGTATAAAGCTTTTCTCAATAAAATACCCACTTCGCATATTATTAACGACCGATTTTCAACATATTTTGCTGATCATGTAAATAAATAAAAGAAAGGATTTTAAATTAGGTAGCATATTTAAAAGCTGAAATTTACAATTTTTTTGTGTACTTTCTTAAGTTTATAATAAAGTTTAAATTGCTTTTTAATAGCAAAGAATTTGAAATACCTTTAAAGTTTTTGAGTTAGCATCCATAAAGTTGAAATTTATGTAATCTATTAGAATTAATTATTTATATGGATCTAAGTAAAGCTAAAACAGTGAACAAATATTATTTAAGCAATTAAAAATTAAAGGAACAACTGATTAACAAATTAAATTTACTTTTTACCACTTTAGTACATACAATATTCTACAGGATGATCCCATACAACATACACTAAATATTATGCTAATGCGAATTTTATTTAGTCTGGATAGTTTTAGTCTACTAAAAAGGAACAACAAGCGGGAAGTAAAACTATAAAGGAAAATGTGGAATAATTAAACTTTTTAGAATAAACAATTCAGCAAATTTCAGTAACAGCATTAATTTTAACCAATTATGCTCCAAGGTAATCAGTTCAAAAATATCTTTTAGTTTTAAATTAAAAAAGGACTATTGACTATGATACATCAGTTTTTTAAAGATTCCTACTTCCCATTGTAATGGATAAGAATGAAAATGGAGAATTGTTTTCTGCATCTGGTGATATCCAAAACTTGATATTTAAATCTTTATTTATTGTTAATAACCTGATTATAAATAAAGAAATATAACATGTAGCTTATGCTCACGATGCTTTAATGACACCAAGATCGCGCACAGCATTAGTAGAAACCATCAAGAGAACGGAAACACAAACAAAAAGATGGGATTAATAGTAAACGAAAATAAGACAAAGTTTACGAAGTTTAATAGAAATAAAAACAAACCATATTGAACGAAATACGAATAGAAAATTACAGTTTGAAGAGAAAAACCTTTAAAATACCTGCAATTAGAACCAAGAGAGAGTGATAAAGGAAGGATTGATGGCAGGAAACAGAGCATGCCATGGCAACAAAAGTTACTGGCGAATAAACAACTAAGTAATAGAAGTATAATTAAGATATATGAAATTCTTATAAAACCAGTAATTGGAGGTGTGAAAATTAGAGAAAAGTAATATAGGAGAAGAACGAACCTAGAAATAGAGAAGAAGTTAAAATGCGAGAATATTGTAAGCACATTGCAGCGATGAAAGTGAGTTGATTCGGACAAGTCATGAGAACCCGGAGAGCGAGAGCGACAAAAAAACTAATGTAGTAGAAGCCGGATGTAGAATTGAAGACCTAGCATGAGATGGCTAGATGAAATAATCAAAGACCTAATAGGCATAGAAGTGAAATATTGGAGAAAAAAGGCTCTTAAGAAAAGACAGATAGTGGAAGAGGCATAGAACCACAAAAGTTGTAAAACTTAAATAAAAGAAATATTGGGATTAATCCAACCCGGATTTACAAACATCTAACGATGCGGTAATATTCGGCGAGGAATACAGAACCGAAGAAGAATAACGCAGAAGTAAACAAACATTTAAAAAATATCGAGTAGCCTTAAATATACGATCTATGGAAAATATAGGCAAATTATTGCTAGTAGCTTGCAAATATTATATGATAATAATTTTGCAATACCATGGGATATTATTTAGTACAGGATGGGAGTTCATTCAAATACCTACAATAAAATGGTAATATTAAAATATTGTTAATTACATTTTGTCTCTTAGGTACACAGCTGAAAGTTGAACTATTCCATTACAAAATTTGTTTTCGTATATTTTTATTTGAATAACTGTAAAATTATTACAATGAAAGTAGGAATTTATGTTAAAGTAAAACTTTTCGGCAATTTTTATTAGTTTGACAACATAACCAAGTGACTTAATATTTTTTAAATGTTTGTTTTACTTTTAAATTTTTAATAATAATTAAAAAGTAGAATATCATCAAACGCAAAAAAATTCTCTTTTTATTCTGAGGAGGAATGAAGAGGAATATTAAAAAAATTGATTGATAATATTATTTCTTTAATAATATTTCTGTAAAAATGACGAAAAAAAAAGAAATTTTTTTTGATTATTTGATTACATTTCAGCGACAATGTTCAAAATTTATCGACATTCTGATAAATACAACCACCTCCAACCACAAATACAACTCGAAATGAAGGGAAACACTAACATGATCCTGATCACGAATAGGAAAATCTGAAATACGCTATCAAAGAACCAGTCAATGAGGCTCAAGAAAAACCAGCGAGAGGGGGAGGGGAGAAAGAATACATTATGTATACACAAAAAACGCTAGTCTTAATATTAGAACGAAAATATCTACTGCGAAAAGGACCGACATCCAAAACCCAGAAATTAGCTTGGGAATTACTAATTACTAATGCAAGCAAAATACTTCTGCAAATAATCGATTAAAGGCTACAGAAGTATATTTTGCAATTCGAAATACCATATGAGTAAAAAAATTTAATTAAATTTGAAATTTAATAGAAAAAGCACTTTAGTTCAATACTTTCATGCTACTATGTTTTATAGATTATAAGAAAACCTTCGACTGCGCACGCTGGGACAAGTTATGGCGAACGCTAAAGGAAATGAGAAATAGACTATTTAACGCGTATGGTGAATACATCATGAGAACGGTTCTGGATTAACGTGTCGTTCAGTGAAAGATAATAACAAATTAAGATACGCGAATAAAACCACATTGCTGGCCAATGACGAAGACGAACTTGCTGAGATCCTACAATTGGTTATTAAAGAAAGTGAAGCCTTAGGTTTAACAATGGGAAGTCGGAAGGAGAAATCAGCAGACGAACTGAATGGCACGTAGAACCATGACTAAATTGAAGAAGATATTTATGAATCGACAAGCAAATCACCATGAAGACCAAAGATTCATCTTGTTAAAATCTTGTTCAGAAAAAAGAAATATTTTCTCAATTTTCCTGTATGACCTCGAGTCATGGACCATTAAGATGCTAGATGGACGTCACATTGACGCCTTCGAGATGTGGTGCTGGAAACGTATGTTGAGAATCCTCTGAACAGCTAAAAGAACAAATGTGTTAATATTTCAAGGACTTTTCACTTGTTTCAAAATTTCCTTTGATATACTACCCCAACATTTGAAAACAAAATAAATTTTGTATGTTTGCACCGCCCTCGCCTGTTCGAATCTGGGAATATGTGTAAGCGGAACTGATTAACTTATTTAGAACGCCAAGGAATAATATTAAATTTGATAGAGTTAAATGTATAAAACACCGAGATTTCGAGAGTACAAACCATAGTCGCACTATTTACCAAATAAAAATAAAAAGCAAATAGAGCAAATTGGAAGTAATTTATCTCCAAAGCTAGGTACTATTTGATGAAAGGAATTCGATTATCCAGAGAGGCTTCCTGTCATTTACACATTCATCTTTTGAACCGTTGTATGGATGTGAAAATTCTGCAATTACAAAATACTTATACACTAATTAAATTCAATATCAAGTGCTTCATGTAAGCTGAGTTATGTTAGACGATATGTAGGTCACTTAAATGCATGTCAGCAATTTCAAAATCTTACAATTATTAAATTGGTAAAAATAGATGAGTATACTGGCTGATTAAACTTCAAAAATTGATTGTTCCTCAATCAACGATGATCATTCAAACGACGGATATCAACCTTAACATCTAGTGAAGAACGATATCATAGCAACGGCGAACGCTTGCATCGACAATAATTAATAATAATTGGTGATATCTTGAGCATATTCGTACTTAACCAAATTATCCAAATAGCATCACATTGAATACTTTGAAAATTGTGATATCATCATAGCGGAACTACAATAATTGAATAAGTTTTTAACTCATCGATGAATTTCAAGCTCACCAGCAGAAATCGACTTCGATCTCCAGGGTGGTGTCAAATTTCTAAACACAATAAATCTGGTTTAATTGTATAAAATTGGATCCTCATAATAATTATATTGTATCGTAAGGCAATTAAAAATTCACTCACTTTACAAAATAGCATAGAAACGCAATTTACCACTTTGATCAAAAACCGATATCAACATGGAAAGATGCTCAAATATATCTCGACAATAATAATTATTGTAATATTATAGACAATATTTTATGTTGGTAACCATAGAAGTGGATTAGTGTGATTGCTAGTTGAGTTACAGGATACTTAGCGCGGCCCTCCGGTGAACATCATCAACACGTTGTGTATAAGTCGGGTTGCGGAATAAAACAGAAAAAAGAGGATTGATCAAACTCAGAAAATGGATCATGAAGACATAGTATAATGGAATGAAAAACCTCGATCAATCACTCAAGATGTCGGTACCAACACCTGGAGTATTGCTGTAGGTGTATTGCTATGGAGGTAGTAAATACATTATATCAACTTTCATTTATGATTACCTAATAAAATTATTAAATTTCTGTGTATTTGTTATTATTCTTAGTTATAATAAGATTTTTAAATTGGGTTATGAGTATTAATTAGTTATCTATTATGGTTTTTTTTCGGGTTTTGCACAAGTAAACGTTACGGTAGTGGCAAAACAACTTTTTTTTCTTCAAGTGCCGTGCCTGATTCCAGGCGCAGGCGACCTCTTTCCTATATTATTTATATGTGTGGGTTTGAAGTATTATCTGACACATGGGGGACCTACTGCTTAGCGCGGGTTCCGAACACCGCAAAGTGTATACACTTCATCTCCAGAGAGGCTTTACCAGGAAAATTACAATTCGGTGGTTTGCCATTGACTTCCGAGGGGAGAGGTTAGAAGAAAGTTTTACTGAGCCCAGAGTCAAACCAGGCATTCAGCATTAGTAGCAAAGCACTTAATTGCTTAAGATGGTGACCGCCTCATGGAGTAATACTTCGTAAACTGCGTCGTGCGGAGCCAGAAAAGGTGTGCGGCACGAAATCTGTCACATAAATACGTGCAATACAAATTACGCTCACCTTTTTCTAGCTCCGCACGGCTTTCATGCGCGCAAAAATGCTCAGATGGTGACGCAGCTTTATATACGAATACTTCTTAGGTAATTTTAAATGAAAGCAACTATAATATGATGTTAGTACAGTCTACACTAAAAGTTTTTGTTCCATAGATGGTTACATATTTTTTTCAAAGGCAGATTGATAAAATAAATTTTAGTGGGACCTTAGTCTTAACCACACTGAGTGCAGGTTGCGATGGTCAGATCGCAGCATCCAATAAGAGTACATGGTTTCCAGTGCGCGCATATAAACTATGCGCTCTCACACTTGAGGAGTAAACTGATTAAGAAGCAACTGTTTTAGTTTCAATATAGTCATACCTACGTAGGCAACATAGTAATAACATGTCACCTATAAAAAAATAACTACGCACTCCGGTAGAATTAGTTTAATTGGAACAATTTAAATTTGCATATATATTTCAGGTAACTGTATTAACTTCGTAGTCAGTTGTTAAGCTGAATGCATGCAATAGAACTGCTTAATGCAACAAACATCGAATGAGATTACGCGAACTCAATTTGGGTCAGTTGAGATAAACAACTAACTAATTACTTCAACCTGATCCTTTATAACGGAGATTAATTATCCAAATTGAGAAGTTAACCTTAAATTTACATCAAACCTTTAATTGTATTCATAGGTATTAAAAGTAGAACGAATCTTGTTAACTAACAGTAGGTAAGGATATCAAATAAAGAAAAGGGAATTTTTAATTTGTAAAAGTGAATTGATCACTTAAATTAAATTAATTACCATGAAATAATACCTTTTTATAGCCGGCAATACAATTTTGAATACATTCATTTGCGAATATTCCTTTTTAGTAAATTAGTTGAAAAGTTCTCACAGAGATTTGCAAACATCAAGCTAACTTTGTGCTTTGCTTATTTAAGAAATAAAAAAGAAATTTGGCTTATCTTCATAGCTCCAGGTTATATAATTAAGAACAAAAAGTTGCATTCGGTTATATTTCAAAAGGATGCCTATTCTGTGGGGTAAATAGTGGTTGGTAGTTTCACTTATTTGCATCGTTAATCCCATTAGCCGATCTACCCAATATCGAGTAGACAACATTACATGATCGTGTAGTGTAATGTAATGTGAGATTAATGTTGAAGATAGTAGCAGCTTAACATGTTTAGATAACCAGAATAATTTCAGATTTGTTATAATTACACGATGAAATTTTGTTAAAATAAAAAAAGTTGGTAAATTATGTCGCCTTATACATGAAACTAATCACGACGCAAAATATACATGACATTTTAACCCTAGAACGGTTTTTAGCTGAAATTTATCATTATTACTGTAATATACGAACGCGCACGGTGATATTTGAATTTTGAATGATTTATTGTCCCGCCATATGTACTCATTACATCAAATGCCGAAAGTTGTGTTCCCTACTTAAATGTCATTTAAAACTAAACTCCCCTTCTTGAAATTTATATTCAATAAAAAACTTACTGATTGAATAAAAGCCTACAATATTCATGATTTTAATGACATTGAATAATGAAGTATGAATAATTTCAAAAATGTATATTAGGTGTATAGAATTAAATTAGAAATTTACTTTTATCAAAACCCACAATAAATTTAAAACATTAAATAATATTTTTTTCGTATAGTATCCAATCCTTTTTCTAGTCTATGCTATTTCTAAAATTTCTTCGATTTCTTTAGGTTGCTTGGCTGCGTGTAGACACTCAAACAATCTTGACTATACAAAACCATTTGTTAACAAGAAATTATAGGATATCAGTTACGACCAGTGAAGACAATACTTGGTATTTACACATAAGGGATGTGAGAGAATCCGATGAAGGCTTATACATGTGTCAAATAAACACCGATCCTATGCAAATGCAAGTTGGATTCTTGAATGTCGTAGGTAAATACAATTACTTTAATTAAAAAGGAAATTAAATGGTAATTATTATTTTGTTGTAGTTTCTCCCGATATTCTTGATTATTTATCGAGCAAAGATGTAATTGCACGGGAAGGTGAAAATATAACGTTACAATGCGAAGCAAAAGGTACTCCAGAACCGGTAATTACATGGAAAAGGGAAACAGGCGATTACCTTCGCATTGATAGTGATAAATCAGGTATATTAATTTATAAAAAATTAATTGCTTGTCTCTACTTCTATTTATTTTCAGTTACGTCCATAAAAGGGTCGTCGTTATTTTTATATCAAATAACAAGGCAAGATATGGGATCGTATTTATGTATAGCATCAAATGGTGTACCTCCATCTGTTAGCAAAAGAATTATGCTCATGGTTAATTGTATGTCTTAAATAAATATTTTAATGATTTTCACAATAATTAATTGCTTCCAGTTTCACCATTTATAAGTGTAGATAATCAATTATTAAGTGCATACGATAGTATGGAAGTAATTTTAAGGTGTTACATAGAAGCTTATCCTCGACCAATAAATTTTTGGAAAAGTGACGATGGATTTATGATACTTCCAAGTAATTAGTTTGTTTATTTACAGTAATAAATATAAAACACAATTCTTTTAATTGAAGATTCCAAATATTCAATAAATATAACCACGCAAGAAAATTATAAACATCAAATGACGCTAATTATAAGAAATATTACCAGAACTGATTATGGGGTGTATCACTGTGTTTCAAAAAATAGTTTAGGAGAAGCTGAACTCTCCATAAAACTTCATGGTAAGATACGTAATTTTTTTGTAATGTTCCTTTCACAACGCCCCTTTCTGATTTGAAGCTGAAACCTTGGTGTGAAAACCACACCTACTGTTTTTTTGATGTGGTTTAGTTTACTCAAATCGTGTCTTTATTTGATGATTATGTTGAACCATCAACCTAAATTAAAAAATTCTTTGTAATGCAGTCATAATTAAGTAACGTAAAGTTTCCTATCAAAATTATGAATAGGTATAATTAAATCTTCCCTGGCAAAATTTTACATTTTACTTACAATAAAATCAACAGTGATTTAATTGTAGGGATTGTTTTTTCGCTTGTCATATTTCCGTTTTTTCTGTTTCTCAACAAAAAAATTCCGTTAAAATTATTTTTAATTAATGTTCGAGATGAGTAAACATTTAAACTTTTTAATTTGTTCTTGCGTATTGTTCTATTGAATCCAGTAAAATTTCTCTTTTTGATATTTTTTTCCAAATAGATAATTACTTACCTAAATTTCTCTTTATATATTTTTTTATTTGTATACAAATCCAGATTAAATTCGTTCAACATTTTTCAATCGTTTTTTAGAAATTGAAAACTCTTCCCTGGTTAAGGACGAATCAAAAGTCAGTAAGTATTAAATTTTCCTACCACAGATTAAATTTTATGATAAAAGTTAACATATTATGCATATCAATTTACCAACTAATAATTATTTTTGTAATTAAAGCAATCTACCACTCTAATTTATCACAAAGAGGTAAGATTATTCAATCATTTAAAAACCGTCTTTATAAAAATCCCTTTTCAGCAAATTTACTTTCGCGTAGTGATTCAGTTGCATGTTTTAGGTTTATAATTAACTTTTTTTTAATTATAATAGTATCTATTTTGCTTTGATTGTTATAACAAAAAATGTATTGTTAATGTAATTTACACGATCATGTTTCGTTAGTAAGTTGCAAAATGTAATTCATTAATGTTGCATAATTCATTTTCATAAATTATTAGTATGTGCTAATGTATCATTATTGTATCTATATACTTGGTTCAATATAAGAAGATGATTACCGATGTTGCTTGCGTCCGGTAAAATCATCACTTCGCTGCCTATACTACAATATTTCCAAGGATTCCATTGTCTATTACAGCCAATGCCCATCATCTTGATTATATTCTTATGTTGAACAAGGTATAATAATATAAAAATTAGTTTAGTTAGTTTACTTACTGAAGTTAATGATTATTAATTGCTATTTTTATAAGCTTGTGATTTCAAACATGTAAAAATATAAATAAATGATTTTACAATTTGGTTATTTAATTAATATTTAGTGAATACTAATTTTTTTAAGTTAATTATTGCAAATGAACTAACATTTGATTTATATGAATGACATCATAATTGACACCCCTAAATAAAATTAATGACAAATCTACTACCCGGTAATTATTTATGTGCCTACTTTAATCACGATTTTGTCAATTTCGTGTTTATTTAACAATGAAATAACAGAATTTTAATATTATTAGGTTAATTGGATTTATACAGTATTTTAACGAATTGCAATTTTTTATTGTTATAAATAATTCTACAAAACAATATATTTTTAATATGCAAGTTTGCAATACGTTTCAAGTTTATCGAAGTAGATATTTTTATTATATTTGTATAGTTCCAACGAACGGTTAAAGCATACAGGAGGTACAACCTGTTCTGATATTGATTTTATAACCATTCGATAATTCGTGGGTAAAACAATTGACTTTTAGAAATAACTTTTTAATTTATTTACAAAAATTACATTAACTTAATGAAACCCATGAAAATTAATGAAACATATCAAATAAATACATTAGAAATTGCAATTTGTTCAACGAATACATAATAAAATATATTTAAGTACCTACCTGCCCCTACCCATACCATTAAGAACAACAATTAAATATAAAGGATTTGATGGGAGTGAGCTTCCAAATTTTAATAATGAAATTACTATTTTCGGCTGGAAAGTAAAAAGTCCCTTTTTCGTTACCATTTTCTATAATGCTATAAGTATAAACATTTTATCCTTATTATCCAAAATAAATTGTTATAAATTTTGTTCAGAAAATACAGATTTACATCTCAAATCGCTATTATTAACATATGGAATTGTTAATAGTAGACGTAGGTATATTAATTTCAGGATTATCAGTAGAGAAGTTTATTATTGTCGGAACGAACAATTTTTTGTTCGGTAGTTGAGGATATGGTACATAATTATACATAGTACATTATATTATCATATATGTAAATCGCTACTCTCTCCACATATCTTTTTCACACAATATTCTAAACATAGTAGGCTATTTAGAAAATCATCAGCTTAACTACATTAGAGTTCGTGCACAGAATTGCATTAATCATTAACTGGAAGCTAGACACATGCCTAGAGCCCCGTAAACCACGGAAGTCCGCCTTCAATAATTCAAAAACTTATCATCTTCTTCCTGGCAATTTAGAACTTGGCCTTGTTATCCTCTTCTCTTCCATGTGAGTGATGCAAGTGCTTTTTATAACACACATGGATGCGTGGAAAATTGAAAAACCCCTAATTATTACAAAGAGACACGAAAAGTGCATTAAGAATTATTTATATAAGACCGCTCTCTATGATGCAGAATATAAACAGTATTGCAGTTGCTTCCAAATATAATTCGAAGCAACAGCTTAAAACGTTTTCTTTATCTTCCAAAAGAAAACTCAGCTCACACTAACGATTAACCCGCAGGTCTCGTAAATAAAAAATTCACTAACTTCCATTGAAATTTTAATGCAAGACCAATTTACTTACTTACGGTTAAAATGCAAAGGTAAGAGCAGTGGGTTGATGGTAAAATTCAAATCAACGCGCCAGAAAAAATTATTCGCAAAGTGACTCAAATATTCAAGAAAACACAACAAATTTTAAATTTTGGCGTAAGATAAGTGCATTCATTCTTTCAAATTAACAGTTCGATAGTTTCTTATTTTTGTAAATTTGGTGATTTGATAACAGTGAAACATTTAAAATGCGTAATAGTAAGACGTTCTATTTGTGGTTACCATTTTGTTCAAGTTATGCTGAGTATAGAGAAAGTTTCAATTTACCAGGATCCCTATCCTACACCTAATAAAACTAATTTTGAAACATTTTCTGTCGAAAAAATGAGCACCATTAGAAGTAATTCACAAAAGAAGGACATATAAGATCTGTGGTAAAAGATGAGCATTTCATTAAGTTTTATTCAATAAATATTCGTTGAAATCTTGAACTTAGCAGCAGCACCCAAGAACAAAATTTTATTTATTTACATTTATTTCTTTCCACAAAAATATTTTATTGATCTCAAAAGACGTACCAAAGGTAAGGGAGTGTCGTATAGGTTGGGACGCCGTATAGGGTGGGACAGCTGAATATCTACGTTGTTGGCAGTCGTGACACCTATATTATGACTGTCGCAGTAAAGTTTGGTTATAACCTAACGCTTCAGGTGCATTAGAACGAAGACGTCGTGTTCATTGTATGTATGCCAAGCAAGTCGTACATTTTCATTAAGGTAGTTTCTACGTGCTGAAATTTTACAAAATTTAAATCAATTATTTCAAGTAAGGATGTTCAATGTGTCTTGTATTTAGTGTATTTTCATTCTGTGAAAGAACAATTTAAATGTGGTGTTGCAGAAAGTAATTTTTAGACTGTTTTACAAAATGGCTATTTGTAAAGGTTTGGGACACTCATGTCGTATAGGTTGGGACACCACTTTTTTTATATTCCAGGACACTGCAATGCCATTTAAATGACATTTTTATATAAAAAAACATCGATCGGACCTTTGTAAGCATCAACTCCAGCCAAAAAATCAAATCGTGGGCGCAAGCCGATGAAAAGTAGTATTTTGGCGTCGCCCGAAAACATTTCCGAATTGAAGGAAAAGCAAACTAAACGAATGGATGCAAAAAAAACAGCCGCCGCGAATACAGAAAAGAAAGAATTGAAGAGAAAACTGGCAGGGAAACAAGCTGCACCAAAACGAGCAAGGAAAAAATCCCCAAGTTCTTCTTCACCATCCGATGACGATACAGATGATGATAAAGATGTGGCATTTGCATGAGAGCAATGCCACTTAAACTCAGCCGTTCAAATTCGATTGAGTGCAACACGTGCAAACGTGTTGTCTTGAAATGCGCTAATATGCGCTGCAGTTTCTTCACTTATGCAAACTGCGAATCAGATTAAGTGGAAACATATTTTTGTACTTCAATTGTTTCTTCTAAAGTTTCAATAAATATTCTAATCATAATACCATGCAGTTTTACTTCATTTTTTGCCTTATTTTTCAGATTTAATGATAGTGTCCCAACCTATACGGCAAATTTTTTTTCGGCTAAAAAAGTTCCCTTCATTAAAATAGATATAACTTTTTACTCGTTTGCGATATCAAATAACTTTCTTCAGCAAAGTTGTAGCCAATGATCATACCTTCTTATTGGTTCATAGAAATTAACATTATTCCCATCCTATTCAAAACTACACACCAAAAACGAAACCCGTCCTAACCTTTACGACATTCCTTACATTTAATAATATCTGTATTTGAGAGTATTCCACTCATTACCAAATGGATCAGTAAAACTTGAAAACCAAAAACAATATAAATATGCCAGAATGTATAGGTAAAGAAATAATTTTAATTATGGCTAATAATGTGCTAGTTTTCGAATCTCAAAGATTAAAAGAATATCTCACTGTTACCCATGTTCCCTACATAATATAAAAAGTTAAACAAACTTTAGAACTCTCCCATGCAGTTCATTAAAATAACTTACCTTTTTCGTGGGTAAGGTATTATTAAAGTAGTTCTTGAATTGAACTACACAAAAAATAATTTATTAAAAATTATAAAAATTATCTTCTCGTGAAGACTGATATTTTTCCTGAATACGACCATACCATAAATACCCCATACGATCATCAAAATGTAACTATTGAAATACCCGAATAATTGAAGCTTTCGTGGATTAACAATTTTTGAGGTTAGTACCTAATCGTGAAAAAGTAACTACAAGGATATAATGGAATTCACTTACTTCCCTTTATTAATTATAATAATTATTGGATTTCAAAATAACTTGAACAAAAATAATTGCTCAGGTAGTGGTGTAATCTAATTGACGAAAGAATTATTACACAATATTATATAATTCATAATATGTCAATCAACTACATTTTAGAGGCTGGTGACTACATAATTATAGATTTTCTGAAAAGCTCAAGATAACTAAACATTACTCGGCCTTACAAATAGTTGTGGTTTGCACCATTTTCTCGGATTTTCTCAGAAAACTGAAGTACGTGTATTCATAATATTTCTACAAATAAAATTACAAAAATATACTTATTAAAAAGGCACCACAAAGCAATTATATTTGAAGTCTCTTTTATTATCATATTTGCACTTTAAGTTTAGCTTAAAATATCCACAAATTTTCACAAATAAATTATACTACTCGTATAAAATATAATTACCAAACTTGTTCGCCACACTGTGAGTTCTTCAGGTGTAGACGTCTTCTTACAATGAAGAGAGAATTTATTTAAATATCATTGAAACAATTTTGGTGTGAAGGTGCAGATGGGTGGAAGTGATGAATTATGGAACGTTATTCTATTGGTGCAGAATGGAAAGGATTTTTAATGGCTTGTGGAGGGGGGTTAAAAAGAAGAGGGATGTTATTTATTATTAAAAATGTTTAATTGATGGCGAGTTATTAAGTCCGATTAACTGTTTAAAAGAGTAGAAGCGTAATTCAGTTTATTAATTTCCATTGATACTTCGATTTGAAACTTTTGGCTCGATGTGTATAATCTTACATCGGCCCTGTTGGTGGTTATAGAAAAAAAACAGGTGTTTTGCGAAGGTGGACTCCGTCATTTAATCAGTGTTATCGCGCGTGTTCGTTGAATCGTGCGAAAAATTTTTTGCCGGTTTGTCCTATATATTTTTGGGAACATTCATAAATGAACTCATATACACCTGATTTTGTCAAAATCCATAAATTTATTAGGTTTATTGTTTCTTTTAAACGCGATGTTGTAATCATGTTTATTCAAATATTTTACTAACTATAATATTTATAAATTATTGTAAAAGTGTCGAATTTTGCATTGATTTTTTTGAAGTGAAGGATAAATTGAATTGATTAAAATTTTTCTTTAGATGTGATTAATGTATCTTATCTACTATTTTTGTTTGGTAACCCATGCTACTTTGAGCAACTGATTTTATCTTTATATGGACGTATGTACATAGGGCAAGTGTGCTATATGGGATAGTTCTTCTTCTCCTTCGCTTCATGGTTTAGACTAGGTTGCTTGTTCCGGCATCTATCTCTTGCTCGACCGACCTATACTTCTTTTTCCTTCTGGATAGTTAATCACATTATCTAATATCATTATCTAAGATCTAATCGAACTTCTTTTGTGAATTTTATGTTTGAATATTGTATAATGAACATATTGAGTAGCATATCCACCTGTCTATTAGATTATTCGAAACAAATCAAAATGTTGTCAACATATCTGCACCAATATACATATAATTGACTTTTTAAATCAGAAAGTTTGAGAACTATTAAAAACTCTTTTCTATCGATTGGGGTGATTCTTGGTGTACTGAATTCCGTTATGGTCGTACGGCTACAAAAAATATGGGGGCATTCCAGATACATTTCGAAGAGACATCTCAGAAATACTTCAGAAATATTCGAAAAAATAGATGATTGTATAGATGTATTAAAACATGGAAGAGTGAAAATGTGTGAGATTGTTGACATTGCAGACATCTGATAAAAATGTATTTTGAACATCTCACATGAGCCATTGCACGTGAAAAACTTATCTGTAAAATGGCTGCCGCTTTTGTTCACAATTTGATCAAAAACGTAATCGCAAAAAAATTATTACAAGTGAATCTACCATTGTCGGATGCGATGAAGCGATTGTACTAGGTGTCGACATTGAAAAACCTCGAGGAAAAGGTTATGAGCCCTTTCAAAACAATTTGATAAAATCGTAATCTATTTATTCCTTAATCTGTCATCTACCATATAAAGCCTTTTGTTTACTAATAATTCCAAAAATAATTATTAAATTAATAAACTATATAAAACAGATTCCTAGTGGACATCCTAGGAAACGTCGAGATTTCAATTTTAATAATAAAAAAAACCCAACACCGTTAGAAGAAGAACAGACCAAGAAGTAAATAGTAAAGTAAAGAACGTATGAAGTTATGAGTGAGGTTCAATCCTCAACGCTTATCGAGACTTTCGTAATGAATTCCTTTATAAGTCATAATTGGAATTAGGGTTTCCATTGTACAGCAAAATTTTTTAGTTTATTGGATAATATAAGCATGGAAAGAATCTCTACCTTTTCTATGAAAATCAATTTCAATTCTAAGAAAATCGCAGTTTAATAAAAAAAATAATAATTTCGATTGCTCTGATTAACTTTGAATCGTGCAAATCAACACCATCAAAAAAGAAAACCACTGCTTAAATGGAAACCTAGAAAATGTCCTTTAATACTACTGTTGCAAGATTCCCGCGCACTTCAAACAGGTAAGAAAATTATGTAAATACGTGCAGATGATTCACCGTCGACGCGACATTCCGGCTGTCACCGGGGAGGGGGTTTTAGTGAGTAAGAATCTCACACTACCATCCCAAATTGTGGTGGTGCTTATGAAGGTTCCCCCCTCCCCTGCACTGGTATAAAAAAAATAATAGAAACCGAAGAAGACCCCATCTAGATGTACATAAAATACCGAAGAGAAACTGGCTACCGAAAAAGAAAAAGAACGGAAGAGGAATTGCCAATATCATCAAATTTAATCAACAAAAAGAGTGATGAAAATTAAGAATGTCAAATTTTCTGATTTAACTCGTAAATCTGTTAAATCTGGTGTCCCGAAACACTAAACCTCGATACTTCTTGATATTTTTAAGCCTCCTGACCTAGCCAAAAATCGGAATTGGTCAGTGTACGAGCCAATGAAAGATCATCTAATTTTTAAATATAATCGAGTTGCACATCAATGGAACGGCAAACCAATTGAGTTGTGTAATCCCTTGATCTCGGGTCAATAGGAGTTTCCACGTCATTCAATTACTAGGAGGGACGGCCGTGGGATTAATTTTGAATTACTTACTACAGTAATAAGAGGGTATATACATTCGAGTTATTTGCCAATAATTGAGTTTCAAACATATCATTGAAATCATGTCATGTCCCGCCGAAAGACGTGTGCAAATATTTCATACGCTAGGACGCCAGAGCGGCCGATAGGCCGCTTTACCTGCTAGTTAATGTTAATTTAAAATTTATAAAAAAGTTATTCGCTTTTTTCGAAAATCAAATCACAAGTTTGACAAAAAATTTAATTTGTCAAATAATTAATCTGACGTACAGTCAGTGATTCAAAATACTGTCAACAGATGGCGGGAATGGCGGCTTTAATTCGAAAAATGCAAACCACTAACAAAAAACCACTAACAAATTAATCTGAAAATACTGTCAACAGATGGCGGGGATGGCGGCTTTAATTCGAAAAATGCAAACCACTAACAAAAAACCACTAACAAATTAATCTGAATGCCGCGAATAAGACCGGAGCACTTTATATAGGTCGCAGAACTCGCCGGAATTGTGCAAGAAGACGCAGATCCACCTCTTCGTGTAAGATCCACCTCTTTGCGGAAGATTTAACTTTACATGAAGATGTAACTTTACGTGAAGATTATGTATGTATGTATTTTTGTGTCCTCTTTCGCTCTCAGGTCGCTTATTAGTGAAGATTCTTCAGACGTGACACACAATCAAAATAAGAGACAGGATACATCGTACATAATTTATTAACAAACATTCTCATAAAACCACAAACAACAATACAATTAAATTACTAAATAAACTCAACAGATAATTAACAACTTAGAATCCCTACTGCAATTTTTGTATAATATTGTAAAGCTTTACCTTGATCTGTTTCTTTCCGTAAAACGAACTTAATTTCGTCGCACGTATTCTCACGCACTGCCGAACTTTATACACCTTCTTCCTTCCCCTATATTCCTCCACGTACTTGCTTCTCGCGTTCCGTTATCCAATGCTGGACCAAATCCACCAATTCTATTTATTCAAATTTGTCCAATACTGCAACACCCTTTATTTTGGAACTGCTATCCAATTAACTCTCCTTCTATTTATGTGATTCCAACACAATTGTATAATTTTGACCTGCAAAACACTTAATTCTCTTTATATTCTGAACTGCAAAACTACGATTGGTTTGCGTGTTGTCTATTCATCCACTTCTTCAAACACAATTGGTCTGCATATCATTTATTTATTAATTTCTTCAAACCCAACTGATCTGCATGTCGATTATTTATTAACTTCTAAACACGACCGGTCTGTAGGTCCTCTATTTTGCAACTTTCATAAACACGACTCGTCTATCTGTCGTTTAATTCTCAACTGTCTTCATGCTCTTTATTATCACTTGGCATGGTTACCACTTGCTTTTCTTTTCTTATGTTTTTCTTCTAAGAGGCCGCACTATACTACCTCTATTCTTTTTTATTTCATCACAAACAAAACTTAAATCTAGTAACATTTTTTAATTTTTAATAAACACATTCATACTGAACAAATTTTAATTAAACAATGTTGACATATCCTCCCTCTTATCTTGATTGCGTATCACGTACACATTTATGAGGGAGCTAGCATATAGTGGACACAACAGTATGTATGTATGTATGTATGACAGATGACGGATGACAGATGACAGATGAAGGCCGAAAAACTATGGCCTTCACGGATCTATTATGGTCCGGTCTGTGAGGCCGAAGGCCGAACAACTATGGCCTTGACGGATCTATTATGGTCCGGTCTGTGAGGCCGAAGGCCGAACAACTATGGCCTTCACGGATCTATTATGGTCCGGTCTGTGAGGCCGAAGGCCGAACAACTTTGACCTTCACGGATCTATTATGGTCCGGTCTGTGAGGCCGAAGGCCGAACAACTATGGCCTTCACGGATCTATTATGGTCCGGTCTGTGAGGCCGAAGGCCGAACAACTATGGCCTTCACGGATCTATTATGGTCCGGTCTGTGAGGCCGAAGGCCGAACAATTTTGGCCTTCACGGATCTATTATGGTCCGGTCAGTGAGGCCGAAGGCCGAACAACTATGGCCTTCACGGATCTATTATTGTCCGCCCTGTGAGGCCGAAGGCCGAACAACTTTGGCCTTCACGGATCTATTATGGTCCGGTGAGGCCGAAGGCCGAACAACTATGGCCTTCACGGATCTGTTGTGGTTCGCCCTGTGAGGCCGAAGGCCGAACAACTATGGCCTTCACCGATCTATTATGGTCTTCCCCCTGTGAGGCCGAAGGCCGAACAACTATGGCCTTCGCGGATCTATCATGGTCCTCACTCTGTGAGGCCGAAGGCTGAACAACTATGGCCTTCGCGGATCTATTATGGTCCTCCCCCTGTGAGGCCGAAGGCCGAACAAATAGTTGTTCGGCCTCACAGGCCATAGGGCCTACTCGGATTTATTCTGGGTCTAGATGGCTAAGGGCGGCGGATGCCGCCCGTGCCAGCTTGTTATCAATTTTTCGACAAATTTCAAACATGTAAATAAATACCTTTCAAAATGTTTTTGATTAAAATTGCTTTGTATGTATTTATATCAAAGGTACAGTCAAAATTTAAATAACGTTCAAATATTTTAATATTTAGATAAGGTTTTGTTAAATTTTCCCATCAATACATGGCCATTACTAATATGTTCCCTGTTATGCAATAGGGGAGGTTCTCCCTTTTGAATAATATAATAATTTACAATGCAGAACTGAAATATTAAGATAAGTAACTATGTACTATATTATATACAGATTCTGTATACAGACTCGGGGCCCACCATGGTGGACTAGTTTACTAAATTATAACGATTTCTTGAGAATTTTCAGCATTATTACTAGTGAAAAATGATATAGTATTTTATTGCAGTCTATATTTTAAGACTTATTTTAAATAAAAAAATATATAACGCAATAGGATATAATTTATTGTATTGAAAATGTGAATGCATTTTGTATGAAGGTAAAGAACACAACCTGGTCGGTTGTTTTATGAAACCACCTTGGTTGTTTAGGGATTAAATTAATCTAACAACCTTAATCAAACAATTTATTGCACCAACCTGATTTAGTTTAAGTAATAAATTGTTGTGAAATCCAAGACCACATGTTTAAAAAATTACCAAAAATTACGAAATTCTCTTATTCTTGAGATCACTTCTATTAAATTTTAAAGCTGTCAGGTTTTACATTGAAATAACTTCACAAAAATGTATATAAATTATTAACTTGTGAAATTAATGTTAAATTATAAATTACCAATAATTATCGTTAATGAACATCTGCAACGAAATCGGAAGCAATCGTTTGGTCATAAGCGACGTCATAAGATTCAGACTCTTTTGAAATGATCTCATCGATAGAGTTTTGGCATTTTACTGCTTGGCATTGCTTATAGGTAAAATAATGAACATTTTAAGCTTGCCTATTAGACCCACACCTTATGGTAGTGCAATCACCTGTACAGTTGCACGAAATTAATTGTAAAATAGATTTTAGAGCTGCCCAAGAAGTGCTTTTATGGGCTAAAAACAATCGTCGACCCTTCTCCATCTTCATTGCTCAGTATCGCTTTTGCTGCCAACTATGCTTAAACTTGTCAGTATACTATAAATGAATGTTGTGTTTTTCTTTCATTACTGATTTTCTAAACGCATCAAATCCATATTGGTCAACTGACACGTTTGTAGCTCCTTCGTACTGTTGTATTTTGGGATTAACTCTGTTAATCCGGGGAATTGGTAATGGTTTGAGCTAATAGATTTCTATATAATTGGAACAGTTTTAATATAGTTTTAAATAATAAACGACCTAAAAAAGTATATAATATTGGCGACGAGAATGGCAGGTTTAATCGGGTCGATCGAACAGTTTGAAGGTGACGCGGAAGAGTTTGAATGCTATTGTGAACGAATTGGGCATCTTTTTGTTGTCAACGCAGTTGAAGAAGAAATGAAGACTTCATTATTCATAACATTGGCGGGATCGAAAATATATAAAACATTAAAAGATTTAGTGGCGCCAAAAATACCAGGATCGATAGCGTTTAGTGAAATGGTGACAATATTAAAAAAACATTATTCGCCAGTAAAATCGGAAATTGGCGAAAGATTCAAGTTTCACAAATGTCATCAAAAACCAGATCAGTCGATAGCGGAATACGAAGTGGAATTACGGAAATTGGCTAGCTCGTGCAACTTTAAAACATTTTTGGATGAAGCGTTAAGAGATCAGTTAGTGGTGGGCGTCCAATCAGAGGGATTGCAAAGAAAATTTCTTGCGGAATCAGAGTTAACGTTTACAGCGGCTTGCGGAATAGCAGGAAAATTCGAAATGGCAGATAAGCAAGTAAACGTTATGAGCAGGAAAGAAGAGATACATTACGTCGGTGGCACCAGAAATCAATACACGGGAAGACAAGTCGTAAAAAAATCTGCGAACAGTTCCTTAATAACGGAAGTAAGTGGTGATCAGGAAAAAGGTGGTTTTGGTCGTGATAATATTGAAAAATGTTTCCGATGTGGCAGGCAACATAGTCCAAATACCTGTTTGGCAAAATCGTGGAAATGTTTTAAATGCAGAAGAATAGGACATGCCGCAAAAATGTGTCGAGTGAAAGCCGCAATCGGGGCAGTAGAAGAAGACCAGGAACAACGTCAAGATATACGACAGGGAAATAATCGAGGTAATCCAGATATGATATATTCATGTAAGAGTGTTAATAATAAAGAATTGTATCCATTGTACAACGTTAATATGATTGGGAGACCAAATTACAATGTACCGCATCAAATTAACCTGAGAATAAACAACGAAGTAATTAAGTTTGAGGTCGATACAGGGGCATGCAAAACAATCATGCCGTCAAGGATATTTTTCGAAAAGTTTTCAAATGTCAAATTACACAAGGTACCATTTTGTTTAACAGCGGTAACAGGTCAAGAGATAAAGGCGTTAGGTGAAAGCACAGTTCAAGTGGTTAAAGAAGATCGGAAGTATGAGTTGTCGTTGGTAGTAGTGAAAACTCATCATAGTTTCGTACCACTGTTGGGTAGGAATTGGTTGGATGTTTTGTTCCCAAATTGGCAAGAAAATTTTAAGGTGGCGTCCGTTTCAACAGCAGTGGATAAGTTAAAAGAAAAATTTGGAGCAGTGTTCGAAGGTAGTTTAGTTAACCCGATCAAGGAATTTGAGGTTAATCTAAAAATCAAGGAAGGAGCGCAACCAATTTTTAGAAAAGCATACAATATGCCATACGCTTTACGACCGAAGGTAGAAGAAAAGCTGAAGGCATTAGTAATGGCAGGGATTTTAGAACCAATCAAGAACAGCAATTGGGCATCGCCGATCGTAGTCGTTCCAAAAAAAGATGGGGATATTCGGATTTGTGTGGATTTTCGTGTGTCAGTGAATAAAGTTCTAGTGCAAGATCAGTACCCATTACCAACAGCAGATGATATATTTGCTTCGTTGGCAGGGGGAACTGTATTTGCGGTCATTGACTTGACAGGAGCGTATACGCAAGTCAAAGTGGCAGAAGCGTCTCAAGAATTGTTAACAATTAATACGCATTTAGGTTTGTTTCGATATACGAGGTTAACGTTCGGAATGTCTAGCGCTCCGGCCATTTTCCAGTCAGTGATGGACCGCATATTGATAGGAATACCAAAGGTTAATTGTTACCTCGATGATATTTTGATTGCAGGCAAAGATATGAACGAATGCCAGATGTTGGTCGACACGGTCCTAAATCGATTAAAGAAGTACGGAGTAATAGCAAATCTCGCAAAATGTAAGTTTTTTGAAAATAGCGTCGAATATTTGGGGCATCGGATCGATAGAGAAGGTATTCATCCAACCAACGACAAGATTCGGGCAATAATGGAAGCACCTCGACCAGATAATGTGAGTCAACTTAGGGCGTATTTGGGTCTCTTAAATTACTATTCGAAGTTTGTACCAATGTTATCATCACAGCTTCGGCCGTTGTATCGGTTATTGGAACGAAATATGGAGTTTACATGGTCATCGGAATGCGAAGAATGTTTCGAATGGAGTAAAAACCAGATTTGCCAAAACAACGTATTGGTACATTATGATGCGAAATTACCGATCGTGGTAGCGTGTGATGCCAGTTCATATGGGGTAGGTGGCGTATTAAGTCATCGTATAAATGGGGTAGATAAGCCAGTTTTCTTTGCGTCGGGTACGTTGTCCAAGGCAGAGAAGAATTATTCGCAAATTGAGCGTGAAGCTTTGGCAATAATGTTTGCGGTAAAAAGGTTTCACAAGTATATCTATGGAAGGAAGTTTACGCTGTTGTCGGATCATCAGCCGTTGCAAGTCCTGTTTAATCCAGATAAAGCAATTTCGGTAATGACGGCATCAAGGTTAATTCGGTGGAATCTAATATTAGCAACGTATAATTATAATATCGAATACAAGAAGGGGTCACTAATGTCAGAAGCCGATGCATTGTCGAGATTACCATTGGAGGACACAACTAATGTCGAATCATCCATAAATTCGTTTAATTTAACCGAGGATATACCATTGGAAAGTGAAGAAATAGCAAGGATGACCGCTAGAGATGCCGTACTGGTAAAAGTTAAGGATTTCTGTTACCGAGGTTGGCCAAGTAAAGTTTCGGATGAATTATTGAAACCATTTTTCGTCAGGCGTAACGAATTGTCGATCGATAATGGATGTATATTGAAGGGTAGTCAAGTGGTTATACCAGAATCGTTGAGAAATAAAGTGATGGAGTTGTTACACGCAGAACATGTGGGAATGGTCAGATGTAAGATGCTAGCAAGATCGGCAGTATGGTGGCCACGTCTCAACGAGGATATCGAAATACGGATTAGTAAATGTCGAGTATGTCAACTTACCCACAACAATACCAAAGAAGCAAACTTAGTATCGTGGCCAAAAACCGAAAAAGTATGGCAAAGAGTACATATTGATTTTTTTCATTTTCTAGGTAAAACATTTTTAATTATAGTGGACAGTAAATCCAAATGGTTGGATATACACGCGATGTACAAGGGGACGGAGTGCGTGAAAACGATTGAGAAACTGAAAACAACATTTGCGATCATGGGGATTCCGGAAACAGTCGTAAGCGACAATGGGCCGCCGTTCAACTCGATGGAATTCCAAAAGTTTTGCCAGGTAAATGGGATTAGTGCATTGAAGTCTCCTCCATATCATCCACAATCAAACGGGTTAGCAGAACGTCACGTACAAAATGTAAAAAGTGCCTTAAATAAATACCTATTAGGCAAGTCAAGTTTGTCACTGGAACAACAGGTTGTGAATTTCTTATTTGCATACAGAAATACTCCCAACATCACAACGGGAATGGCCCCAAATGATTTAATATTCAAATGTAAACCGAGAACAAGATTGGATATGCTGCGACCATCCAATGGCAAAATAAACGTAAAACAATCCGAAGAATATAGAAGTCCAAAGTTATTTGCAGTAGGGGAAAAAGTACTGGTATCCGCGTTAGGTCCGAATTCAGTAACCAAATGGGAAGAGGGAGTGATCTTCAAGGTGATAAGTGGGGTAACGTACCTAGTGATGGTCAAAGAAAAGTTATTACACAAACATGCGAATAGCTTGCGAAAGTCTTTTTTAGAAGATGAGGAAGAGACGCTAACAACCAATTCAAGACATATAGTACCACCGGTAACAAGAAGTGCGGAAAGATCGTTAGAAGAAAATAGAGTATTGCCTGAAGCAGTTACCAATCCCAGGGAAATTAGCAATCCAAATGAAGAGCGACTGATCGAAAGCGAGCCAGATCCTGAACCGGCCAGTGACATTGCAGAAGAATCGGTCGGTACACCAATACCAGTAAGACGTAGCTCTCGGACTACAAAAGCCCCGGAAAGGTTAACATACTAAAACGAAGAGAGAAGATGTTGTATTTTGGGATTAACTCTGTTAATCCGGGGAATTGGTAATGGTTTGAGCTAATAGATTTCTATATAATTGGAACAGTTTTAATATAGTTTTAAATAATAAACGACCTAAAAAAGTATATAATACGTACCTGTGTAAAAATGAATCAACATGGACGCCACCTGTTTTATTATATTAATTAAAAAGACGGGAAAAGTTGATTAAAATTAAGTTGCCAAAACGTGCTAAACCACAAAACAAACGCCTAAGCTTTTATAAAGTTAAAAATCCTTAAAATTGACAAAATTTAACCTGGTAGAACACGTTCCAAACAGTTTTACAATAATTACGCTGGCACTTACTTGTTTTTTTATTCCATGGATCAACACGTTGTTGTCAAAAATAACGTTGATGAAAATTTAGGATATTCAGTCCAACTATGTATCCAAAATGTTAAATATAACGTGCCCGTTACGTCAATTTTATCCAACTTGTTATGTTATTTATTAAATTCTTACTACGTATCTGAGAACTAAACGTCTAACGTTATCGATAAAAGGTAAAACATTACAATCATTTAATAAATAACATAACAAATTGGATAACCTTGACTTAACGGGCACGTTATATTTAACATTTTGGATATATAGTTGGACTGATTGTAGGCTCAATTGACATACCACCAAAACGACAGGTGGGGTTCCTTAACTCCATTTCTCACATTTACTCAATTCCCCCAATTACTAATTGGAATTCCAACAGTTCTCCTTATGTTCTTAAAATTTAACTTAGAAGTCATTAAAAAATGGAAAGGCTAAATGAGTGACGGTTCCGAAAATAATGATCATCCCCTGCAGAAGGAAAATTTCAGAGAAGAAAAACTTGACCATTTTGATAGAAATAATTCTATCCACATAATTATTTAAGTGGATTAAATATTTACTTAATTACTGGAAGAAAACAATCCAATTACCCAACTTCTAAATCTTATTTTCTAACCTCTCTTTCTCTCTATTTCTGCACTGCTTATACCGGGTACTTCGAAATTACTTGCTACACGTTGTCAGATTTTGCTTCGTTACAACTAAAACCTGTAAAGGGGTTAAGATTGAATTATTATATGTATTGAATTGTATTCCTTTGTGGTGAATTGCACTAGCAGTATAACATCCACTGAAAGGATGAGTCAACAAAATCTTATCACTTAAACCTCAGTAAATTTTTTGTAATTCAGTTGATGAATATAATTTTATTTTGATTTGACCTCTTCCATGTCGTTAATACGCCATTGAACATCATGTTCCCATTTAGAATCTCTCTTCACAAATAAAACATATTTCGATATTTCTTTTAAAACTTGGTTATGCAAATGCTTTACAAATATATCTTAGCATCTCATTCACTATATTTTCATTAATATTAATATAAAATTATTACTCTCTGAAGCAGTAAAGCAGTGACTAGATATACATTTACAAAAATTGCCTTATCAAAATCTAAGAAGACTTCACGCAAGTATTAAAATAAGAAGTAACTTAGATGTTATTCAACAAGATTAATTTTTTAACGAACGTAAAACTAAAATTTGATATTACCTAGCGTATTACAAAAGTCAATAATATTTAATAGGTAATTTAATCAAATTTAATAATACATTGAATCACACTCCAAGCTACAATAGGTCAATTCAATATCAGGCTCAGATATTTTATTCTTCACAACCGATTACTTGGATTTTTTTTCAGGTTATACTTTTGTCTTTGGTTAACCTATTACCTCCCAGAATAAAAAATTGCTATCGAAATGGCTAAAATTATACATACATGTTTAAAGAGCCATGAAAAAAGTAAATTAAAATTTTGGTTGTGATCTATTTACTGGTTACTTAGAAACGGCATGTGTCCATATGGCAACGCTAGTAGAATACATGTACAAAAAAAATTATATTCATTTTTAATCGTATAATAACTAAACATAGTTCATATAAAAATTAAAAAAAAATAATATTCAAAACTTATTTATTTATTATGATCATTTACGAAATACTTAACCCATAATCCAACATTACATTTGTTACACTCAGTTCTACCAATTGATTTACATTCTTTTTGTAAATTTACATTCTTCTTCATTTACAACTTCTCTTTTTGTTATTCGTGATAGGTTGAACTAAAGTGGCCTTAGTTTTGAATATTTGTCATTCTTATCCAGGTTTTTATTCGGCAAGAAGTGTAAGCATTTCATAATTATTGTGTCAAATCTGTTTCTTCGCATTGATTCATACACAGCTGGGTTTCGCAAGTCATCTTCTGTTGACCAATAATTTGCTTTACTTGGCAAGTTGGTGTATCCTGATACTATCAAGATCCCAATGAATACTTTCAGTTCGTCTTTCGAGATATTTGGATCCGACCAATTCTTTTCTTCTATGGCATATAATGTGGTTTGATGCATTATCAGGTTCAAAATGCGATCATCAAAAAACAGTTAAAACAATTCAACCGAACTACAACTCTTCGAAGCTGAACTATTTCCTTCTGGAAATACCGCACAAGATGATGCACAATCTTGCAACTGCCACTGCATTTCAATTTTTTCCGTTGTTGGCCTTTTTCGTTTCCTCGGAGAACTAAAGGGTGTTTTTTTTAGAGGTACACAACTTTGAGTTGGCAACACTGCTTTATTTGACAACCGATTTAACAGCTGATAGTTGCTTTTTGTTTAGTTTGGTTTGGCATTTCATTATGGATAGACTTAAGCCGTATACAGAAAGAAAGCTGGAAACTTATAAGCGCTTACTTGTAAGAGATGCACTTATGCACTGCGGACTTTTGTCTTTGTCGTTGTCCAGACAACGACAAAGACAAAAGTCCGCAGTGCATAAGTGCATCTCTTACAAGTAAGCGCTTATAAGTTTCCAGCTTTCTTTCTGTATACGGATTTACACCAGAGCAACGCTTGCAAATTGTTAAATTAAATTAAATTACATGAAAATTACTCAAAGAAACCTTTAATAAACGAATAATGTCACGTAATGGTCCTATTAATCGGCCACCAAGATCGTGTGATTTAACCCCATTGGATTATTTTCTTTGGGGTTTTGTAAAGTCACTTGTCTACGCCGATAAACCAGAGACAATTGAACACCTGGAAATCAACATTCGAAGAGTTATTGGCGAAATACGGCCGCAAATGCTGCGAAAAGTGTGTGAAAATTGGACTTCGAGATTGCGCCTTGTACGCGCCAGCCGTGGCGGCCACATGAAAGAAATCATATTTAAACATTAATGCCATAAAATTATCTATTAAATAAAACCAGTTTAATTGATATTAAAAATATTTTTCTTTGTTTTATTTTAATTTAAAGTTGTGTAACTCTAAAAAAAACTACATTCCGCTGGTTCTAGGAAAACATGAAAATCACATTTGTCGCGAAAAGGTTCAGCTTCAGACATAAGTTGTCTGCCACTCAATCCTTGCAGTAGAGGTTCAGCGTCGTCACATGAATCCTCCTCAGTAAGACATTTTACCTCGAGTGGCTGAATGCAGATCGCTTTATTATTATAATCTTCGTCCATTGCATCTATTATTCCATTTAGCGTAAAATTTCTATATATTATAGAAAAATATTTTGTACTGGTATTCTGCTAGAGTGGCCATTTGGCAACACGTGAAAACAAATAGATTCAAATAACTAAATAAAAAAGATTTTTGGGAAATAAATGTTTGCAAATGAGGTTCATACCCTGTTTTCACTTTTGCCAAACGCAGATTTAGGATTAAAAAGAAAATATTTATATTATTTACTTACTCTCGCTTAGATGCCATGTTGATATCACGCATATAATGAACTGCGAAAAAAAGTGAATAAATACGCTCGTCTTCGCACATACCAGCACTCAGAAATACACTAACTGACTGACAAATTGTTCATAAAAGATAATGTCATATTGCAATCAGTTGTGCAATATGATAAATTCTGTCTAAACGGGTTAAAACAAAACCAATTTTGCCGTTTCCATATGGACACGCTGGGAGATAATGGGTTTTAATCAAGTTTTTTGTTTTCCCTCCTTCTTTTTCGCTTAGGGATGTTCTATTCTCTTCTCCTTTGCAGTATATCACTTGAATTTATTTTTTATTTTGGCGTATCTGTTACAACCATAGTCTTTCTTGTCTTACGATTATTCTTGTCTTTAATTTTGCTGATTTCGGATAGGGCAATATCTTTTCAGAAGTAACAGAACATTCTGATTCTTTTGAGTCTCCCCAGAAGAAATTCATGGTGTCATCTCTGTGAGGTGAGGTAATATTCTCGATTGACCTGGAACTCAACTCCTCATATTTCTCTATTTCTATGATGCTCATTTTACTGCACTTAGTCAACGCAAATAATCGTATGTAACAGCTCGAGGGCAATCAAAATGCTTGAAGATTTGTTGGGTACAGGTTTTAGTAAGGATATTGCACGAGTGAATCGAACACAATGTCCGACCACAAGTTTCAGTTTATATGATTATTCAGCGATAGGAAACCAACTTCCATAATTTCACAAAATTATCTCCATTATTGAAATCGCGATTGTGAAAATTCCATTGCTAGAATTCTATTCTAATTCTATTGCTAATGCTAGAATTCTATTCTAATTCTAGTACTTCTGCTACATCTTCAATCTTATTTAACATAGAAGGTGGAGCGCTTCTTACTTTTCTTAGCCCATCTATAAATTTACAAATTACTGGATGGATTACTCCTGATATTGAATGCTTTCAGAGGCAGCTTCCGCGTGATTATAGGTACGATGGAAATTGTTTACCGTGCCAAGAAATTTGGTAAAATCATACCATTTGGTAAATCGAATCACTGTTAGTTTTCATATTTAAAGCTATGTACATACGATAACGTTTTTTACATCTATTTTAAAGATTTTGAACTGTTTAACCTAGCACAGTAGAAAACCTTCGAAACAGACGTGAAACAAGTTAGGGTTGCGCGGGGATAAAAGTGTCGGGGAAGAAAATTCCACTCTTGACAAATTCTAAACTATGGCTTTTTGAATATGCATATGGGGCGCAATGGGGTGCAATATTCACCTGCGACCGCTTGCCAGCGTTAAATCCAGCAGCGACTAAGGGAAGTACTATAATGTACAAAATTTTAACTTTTGATGTCTCTATTAAAAAAAGAAGAATCTTTTCTGTTAATTCTATTAGTGCAGATTTTGAAGATATCAAAACCAGGTGAATTGAATTTATATCTCCGCTTAATTTACAATAAAACTACAAATTTAATAGTAATTTTAATTCTGTTAAGGAGAATCTGTGGGGGAAAAATTTCCGCAAGTGGCACTCAAATATAACAAATCTCAATTGTTTATGTGTGAATAAATTTTTTTAGTAAATTAGACATCATTAGTTATGTACAATTACAGCTAAAGCATCTTTTTCTCAGGAAACTTTGCGGTCATACTCCAAAAAAGGACCCCAGCAAAATTAGCTAGAAAAACAAGGCCTGCAGTCGGAAATACTAAACTTAATGAAAGTAAAACTTAGAAATTAACTAAACAAGTAATATTTTAGTTAACATAGTATTTCTTATGGCGTGCAACGGTACCTTAGGAATTTTTTATCCTGTGCCTGGCACTTTCTACCGTACTTAAAAGTACAACTTTTCTTTGTTGAAAAAATAATTCGCTACAGACTTATCAACAATATTTTGTGTATTTTAAATGTACTTCCTTAATCTCTGAAAATCAGGGTTTCCTAAGCGCTAGCAAAGCTTTTTCTGTGTATTTTCTGTTTCGCATTAGAAGCCAATAAGTAAAACGTGCACTTTCATCCCTACTCTATTCCATGGTTTGCAATTTCTAATAATTATTATGAAAACTATACATTCTAAAAACTAAAGGTAATTTTACCCGTGGAAAATTTAACAAATTACCCAATTAATAGGAGTTAGCTTACCACAAAATAGTGTAATTTTGTTTTGAATGTGGTAATTAGATTGATTTTACCCAGCAAATAAATTATATAAGGACTTTTAACGTAATAAATTATTTATACGGCAGTTAAAAGCATTGTTATGATTTTATAATTTTACTGGTGTGCTACATGAAAATAGATTCACGAGGTATAGATTGAAGCTTTTACCGGGGAAAATGATAGTAAGCTGTGACAGTAAAAATTGGGTTTATAGAGCATTGGTATTGCGCCGAAAGAGCGGCGCCGAACTGGGTACGTCAGGTCGGCTGCATCGAAAAGTCCTAAACTCATATCCAAACACACTGATTCTTTAAATGATTTTTAATATACTACATACTACCTGCAAAATTAGTTTTTTGTCTTATTTAATACCTACAAGTACCTAATTAAAAATTATAATATTGAAAATTGTCTCCTAAATATATTTTCTATTATTATCAATAGTAAATAACGAAATGCTGTATTATTTGTTAGTTGGTTTTACTACCCGTTCTGATCAGTGAGTATTATTTGTCAAGGAGAACTTTGATATTACCAATTCTTATATTATTACTTCATTCAATATTTGTAAGCAAGTGTGTATAAAAAGTTGATTATGTGCCTATTTCTTTTGGTTGAAAACCCAAATAATTATTTTTCAATTAACGTACCGATAATAAACTGTTTTGGAATAAAATGTTTGCTGATTAAATGCCAATATAAAGTTATATTAAGTTAATTTAATGAAAAAAAAAACTACAGTATTTCTCACTATTTTTGCGTGGTTGATTATATTTCTTTGGGCAACCTTGCAAAAGTAATATTTTAATTTTTCCTTTGTAGATTGCTTTGCGTATCCTCGGTTGAACCAAACAATACAATACAAACAATTATTTCGTTATAATTTCAGAAAATATTAAAACACGAAGATATACTTAAGCTATATAAATTATTAAAATCGATACAGATATTTCTGAGGGTGCATGCTATTGTTGAATATTATGCAGAATAAAATTTTCAAAAATTAACTATAATGTTAATGTAGGAAGTGCTTATACAAGAATGGCTGAAATTATTTATGTTTTACACAAGTTGTAGTTACAAGTAACTACCAAGAAATCCTTGGAACATTAATAATAATGAAAATAACCTTTTATATTTGATGTATGCTAAAGTTGTAAAACAAACAGAAGACACAAAGTTGTAACAATCATAAATCATACATAAATTAACAAAGTTATTAAAAATTTTCAACACCGCGAGGTTAAAGATTGGTTCTGTATTTTAACGCAAATTTTCAGTTGTAGGAAACAAAAATTGTGAAGACAGCAAAAATAGATAGCGTGAGATCACGCGATTCCTAGTTCTTAATAAGCTCTTTGTGGTATTCGATGTAAATGAAAGTATACAATGCATATTTTTACAAAAAATAAAAATTATGATTTTTAATTTGACGTACAATTTTTTAATATTTGAGTCTTCTCAGATCTCACCAGTACCTCACAGCTAAAACTGTCCAATAACAAAATTACTACAGCAATGTGTTAAATTAAAATTTTTATAGAATACAAACTAAAAATTATTTATATAGTTATTTTTTTATCCGATTACTATATTAATTTAAAGTACAACAGCTAATTAAAGTAAGAGTGCAAAATTGTTTAATTATAATAAAATTTGTATTACAAAAGTTACATTTCTCTAGTTAATTAGGTAAAGTCTTTATTAAACATTAATTAAAATTTACTACAACTTCACTAAAATGAAATTGTGTGGCGGTGCTTCCAGCTAGTAGCTTTTAAGAGAACACAAACTCTTTATATTGAGATGTATGCAAACAAATTATTGATTTATCAAAAACCATGAAATCATGTGAATAATATTTACTTTTTTGTTGGTATTAATTTGCCATTCCAGTTTAATAAAATATGTTGGTCTCTGCTTTAAACGCTTTTCTTTATTTGTACTCATCAGAAAATCGTTATTCGTTATTTAACGACATGCTTGTTCCAATAATATACAGAAATAATCAAAGCTTAAATTCTGATTGAAAAACAAAGCTTGAATTGGCTACTTTACTTACTTAGTAATAACTATACGGTATGCTTATTGCGAGTTTTTCAACATTTTAAATTAATCTGTTTTAGGTACCTACAAAAAATAATTTAAGATGATTGGAAATTACGAATAAAAAATATTTATGAAATGTTAAAAATTATTGCGTCTTATTTAAATCAGCTTCGACGCATTATCAGTTCTATTTGAGACAAAACAAGTTAAGGGTGGGGTATTCGGGGGATGGCGGCTGAATGAATTGAATTCAAATTTATACTAAATCGGATTGTACAATATGTTGTAACATAAATTTGCAATTACGTTGCGAGAACTTTTGTTGTGCCTTGTATAGCGGTTTTATCGGCGATAATTTGTTAGTTGGTCATATTGCGGCGCTATATAGAATTATCATTTTAGCTTTGAGTGTGACGATACACGGCCGACTTCTTTAAAGTCGATTTATTTAATTAACATTGTTAATTGTTTATTGGTGTCGGTTTTCGCTTCTAGCGGATTATCTTCTGATTTAATCGAACTAAAAACACAAACGACAATTTTTGCCAGAGCTGTCAGTTTTGACTATCAATTTTGATTTTGATTGTCATATTTTGGACTCAGTTATTTGATGCTAAATTTGGTAACAACCGATAAGACCAACCTACCTCAGTATAATTCCCGCAACGTTCTTTTTGGGAAGCAAGTCAGCCTGCAGCCTCATCTGTTCATGGTGGATCAAGCTACTTTATCAGTATCAACATTTCTACATTAGCCGGTGAAGCCATCGTCTCCACCTACGTTCTCCTTCTACGGGGTCTTCACGCATCAGTTAAGGAACGCGCTTGTAGCGCTTATCACAAGCATTTTTGTAGACCTAAATAGCTAGGAGGGTGAGTGCTATTTTTTTTGTTCTTAGTTGATGCGAATTTGTTCGATAACACCCCAATATTTTTTGTTTCACAATTGCCATAAGCAATTGCTAGGGGTGACTAAGCTAAACTGGCCTATTGTTTTCATTTTTGTTGTTGTTTATGCCAGTTACTGTAGCGATTCTCAGCGAATATACTAGTTTTAATTATTTGTGCTTTTATTATTCTTCATTGCAGCAATTACCTCAAGTAAGCGACTCAGGACTCGCCTCCGACGCGACGCTCTGCGAGTTAGTCTATCCGTCCACCAGGGTACTTTTTTCCTTACGGCAAATTTTACTACCAATAATTTTTTATTGGTAGATGTGGTTCGATGGAACCGTTGGTTTCTAGGGCCAAACGGGGAAAAAGGTCACAATGTACACTTTCATTGGTTTAATGGATACGATAACATAACATGGGTAAACTGACAAATCAGAAGTTCATTGATTGTCCATATGCCCTTTATGTCATATAAAAATTAATAAGTTCATGTAGTTAATATTTAAATAAATTAAAATCTGTCACATCCACAAAACGCTCTCAAATAAATGGAATTCCACAGGGATCAGTGCAACCCTTTTCAATATCGCTATGAACGACATCTCCAACTGCTTTACATCCCAAGTCAACTATGGTCTCTTCACAAACGACTTAATATTTTATACGCTTTCATCGAGTAAAAGATATTCTCAGAAATGTCTACAACTAAACATTGGCGGAATTACATCAATTAGATAACCAAAATGGACTAAGCATCTCGATTCTAAAAACGCTATATCTATCATTCCACAAAGATAAACCACACCATCTAAACCTTTAGGTAAAAAGACAATAAATCTAACGAACAAAAAAGCAAAAACTACTAGGACTAATATGTGACTAAAAACTAACATGGAAACATCACACAGATTACTTAAAAACACAGTGCATAAGCACAATGAACATTCTAAAAATAATAAATAAAATAAAATCAAAGCACCAAACCGTAATAGTTATTTACGTATAAGCATCTGAAATATAAGCTTTCAGCGAATAAAGCGAACTCCGGAAAGGATGCTTCTGTGAGCATCACGTATGCAACGTTTTCTCCAGGCTAAGTCCCTTCCAAAATAAAAAAGGAAACTGTACTAAAATAATGAAAGGAATATTACAAGATAATTTTGCATTTTAGTGATATTACAAAATAATATTGTTATAATATAACAATATTCGGTCGCTCCATAACGAACTAGAGAAGCTAATACGAAGTGAAAGAAGAACATATTAAGTAATACCTCACACCTAAATTTTACATAAAAAATGCAACGCTAAATTTCTGCTAGACATGCAAAACGTTACCTGAATAGCGTTCTTCCATCTACCTGTACCTCCTAGCCTCCACAGCAACGCTACGGCTCCGCTCAACAGAGTTCAATTTAGGGTGGATGTACAATCTAGAGTAGATACCCGATTCCACGCTGAAACAAACATAAAAGGCACCAAACACTTAAAGTCATAAGAAAAGATGGTAAATCCTGAAAGTGTGAAAGCAGGTAATAAACCTAGCAGATACAGTCGGTAACGTATAATGAGTAACAGTAAAAAAAGTAATAAAAAGACAAACAGAAAATGTACATACACAATTCGTACAGACGCGGATGAAATAAAATCTGATAATCTTTTGCACAAACATACTACAAAGGCTCTGCTTTGAATTAATCAAAGATATTTTAATTTAAGCTGTTAAGACCATCTTCTCTCTTCAGCTCTAGTGCTTGTAACAATTCCAAATAGAAGTAATTGGTAAATGCTCACCCCAAAACTCTATGCTACGGCACTGCTTACAGCACAGCACCGCGGCCAGACTCAAGATGGTAGAATAAGTCTTAACCTGACTTATCGTATTACTATCAGATCAAGGTGGACAGTAGCCCAGAAACTGTTGGATCGAAAAGTTCGTAACTAGTGGTTTTTCACATGTAAATCCGTTTGAGGATAATTAAGGATAATAAGGTAAATAATTGGGGATATGAGGTTCAACTCAAATTAATGGCCCAGGATTTTGTGGTTATAATGATAACGGTGATAACCCAAAAATAAGATATTTTGTAAACTAATGGTAAGTATTAATGAATATTAGCCCGTCTAACTCCTAATCTCGTACCCAAAAATAATGTTCTTATCCTGCAGGAGCAGATATCACGTAGGTCGTCCAAATCAAATACAATACACGACTTCGTAATAAATTTTATTCGAGGAACTTATAATACGAAGATTTAAAATAAACGGAAGCCAAATGCGCAATTTATGGTACTCAAAAGTTCGTAAACAATCGAATATCTAAGCACAAAAATTGTTATCCAAAAATTAGCCTTCAGAAAATTAATCTCCCGTGGATAACATTAGAGTATTAATATTTGTTTAACATTAATATCACACAAGGGGCTTTACCAAATAAACGGTAGAATTTATTTTTTTAATGAACAAAAATGAAGGCTACTCGCAGTTCAAAAAAGCTCCAATCAAGAGTATAAAAAAATAACAATAACTCGCCATCCATGACAATACACAAAACACAAATCCATATCTAAACCTACATCCTCAAATATGACAAAATTCTATCGTATCTGATTAACTATTAACTACCCCCAAACTTTTAAGAGTGTAATACAATTATTACAAACTCAGGCTCCTAATTGGTTGCCCTCGGTATAATATCGAAATACTTCACACTAAGTAAATTCAAAAAAAGTGAAAGTCTCCCACCTGAAATCAATAAAAGATTCCGTGCAATGATTACTAAAAATTATCAAAGCTTTATCGTAATTTACACAAATAGATCAAAAATAGAACGGTCAACATCATGTGCTGTAACCTTCAATTCCCTTGAAACTACAAACCGCTACTACTACAAACTACTAGAATCAATCCGCCAAATTTTCAATCCGTCATTGAAATGTCATTGAATAGTAAGCTCCTCATTTAACGTCCTTTGGGCAATGGGCCAACGACAGGGAAACATACCAATAATCCAATTAATACAAAATATCGTTATTTCATTACGAAACTCACAAATCAAAGTAAAATTTCTATAGTTCCCATCACACATGGATATACCAGGAAATGAAGATACAGACGCAGCATCGACAAAGGCTCACACCAAAAGAAATTTCAATCCAGTTCCAACAAGCCAGGACATTATAAACCTAACAAAATAGCGAATAGAACTCCACAGAAAGATCAACTGGAATTTAGAAATCTTCAACGTCTCCAAAATATTAAACAAGAGGAAACAGTACGGAAAACCTCCGCCAGGGAAAAAAGGTCAAAAGAAATAAAACTAACTGTAATGAGAACAGAACACACACAACTCACCAATTCGTAACTTTTGGATAGGAAAGATCCCCACAATGTGCAACATACAGAAGCCTACTAAGAGTATACAATATCATTACGGAGTTCCAAAACCAAAGAGCATGCCGCGAAAAAGCTGAACTTCTAGGTAAAATAAAAAATATCTTAGGCAATGAAAAGGAAGCCACCAACAGATTAATAAAATTTGTAAAACTATCAGGAATATACAAACTATTACAATCTATCAAACAAAAATTGTTAGGTGTACTGACGTTAGATGTTAAAAGCGCAACTACCTTATATTTATTACCTTATAATGCGACGCAATCACTGTTTGGCTACAAGTCTTACAATCGAATTAAAATAGCAATTGTTGAATTAATATGTTAATTTTGTATATTAAGCACAGAAAACTTTTTTCGTATATTTTCTAACCGAATAGATTTCGAGATATAATTATCGGATATTTAATCAAGTGGCTCAGCGTAATCTGCAATTGAAAATCGAACTCTGTCGCTTCGCTTGTTCGTTGAACTTTTCAAATTTCAGATTACAATTCGTAACATTATTACCATTATATCCAATAATTACATCTCTTATTGCGTTACATAAAATTATTATGATAAGGGATCGCCGTTTGTTATTCGTATACCTATTTTTTCTTGCTTAAATATTCAGTTTGTTATTATTTTAACAAACTTTAAATTAATGAAAGATAAATATTAGCCTCAATTAAAACCAAGAATTAAGAAAACGCAATTCGACACTGAAAAAGTTTTTCATGGGTATTACGAAAACGGCTGACCCCGATCACTTTGACATTTATAATATGTAATATTTATTATGAAATAAGGAAGGGAATGCGGAATTTAAAACAATATGTTTAAATTGTAATTTAACTTAATTTAATTAATCAATGAAATTGAAATTTCTGCTACACTAAGCAGCTAGTCTGATTTTTTTCCTGAAAGTTAAATCATTTATTATTATTTTCTTTTACGAAATCGTTGAAAAATTTTGTGTAGCGTGATAATATTAAAAAAGGTAATTTGTAACTTATTTAATATATTGGGCAAATGTTGAACGTAATTGACAGATGTAAGTGAAAATTATTGTGCCATATAAGGCAATTTGAGTTTATTGGAAGTCGTTAGTTAGTGTAGAGGTAATATAATATGCAAGATTATTACTTAATAAAATAAGTTCAAGCATTAAAGCACTATAGTTTGATATTTGTGGCAATCAATACAATTATGAATAGTAACGTAATTGCAATGTAAATATACAATGCTTACTTCTTAAATTGCTTTTAAAGTTACGTGACTCGATTTGTAATATTGAATAATGCAGGCACAATATATGTTCTACGCCAAAACACATAGGTACTTACAGTATAATGAGATTGTCTTAACGCTTCAATGAGCATTCCAGACATGGTCTTACCAGGTTTTCCTAAAAATTCACACAAATATGAAATAAATTGGAAATCGATTAAAGCTTTTATCTATATAACTTTTATTTTTACTTGGCATACAAATAAATATAACTTACTAAAAATAATATGTAAATGCAAAAAATTGGTTAAAAAACACTTTAATGATCACCTACTTTCAACCATAATGAAAACATAGTTAATTATAGGATAGTAATTGTTGTAAATTAATTTCCAGCTTTGCGGATATTGATTGTTGAGTATTATTTATTGGAAAGTATATTTTTCAGCTTAGAATGTTCGACACATAAACACTTAATAAAACATCAGCAGTTACACTTAACTATTTTATATAATATTACTAATACATATTTATATGTGAATTCTTGAATCGCTGTTGCAATATGGCTACTCTGGCAAGAGTCTGTCCTATGATATATCCTGTTAATGTTAACTCATATCAAATAATTACATCTTGAGGACAAAAACTTTAAGGAACAAACTAACTTCAATAATTTTTAAGAATAACTCTATAAACTTTGTTGTAACTATAACAAATGGTATGTTGGACAAATACAGCAAAAATGAAATAAAACATGTTCTGATGTGGAAATGTGGAATTAATCAGTTTTGTTTCATATATACCGAGTAGTTTAAAATTAAAATATTGTTGACCTATCCATATTGTAGACACCGCTTTCTATCAAAGTTTCTCAGCAATATTTTAAATAATTTGGTTAAAATTAAAATAATGTTAAAATAGTACAAATTTTTATTGATATTATAACTTCAGGTTAACCTTACCATATTTCTGATTAATTGCGTACCTACATTATGATTACAAAGACATTTTATGGTTTCAGATAGTTGAAAGGGGTAAAATCATGATTAAGGTCGAAACATTAAGACATTTGAATTTTTTTACTAATTTTTCAGTAGATTCCAATTCTGGAGACGGTTCTGTACGTTAATATGTTTTGTGATCGAATTCTCAGCAATATTTTGAACACTGTTTTATATAATATGATTTTTAAAATACTAAAGGTAAGTTTAAGTTTCATATAATGGAATAAAATTTTATAAATATTTCAAGTGAAACTTCAACAAATGGTTTATTTAAAAGTACGAAAATCGTAACTGACTGCTTCATAAATAATAAAAATGTTGAAATTATTTGAATCTTTAAAAGCAAAGTTATGCTTTTCATAAGTACATTTCATATGATCACATTTTTATTAACAGAATTGTAAGTTCGTTATTAATAAATTTATTCATTTATATAATTATTAATGAATTTGGGTGTAAGTATTTGTTGTACCACATATTTTAAATGTGGTGGAATTTTTTATGAAGCTGAAAGACTTCCAAAAAGTATAAAAGTAACTTACCTTAAGCTTTAGCTCACGAAGGGAAATGATAACGGTTTCCCGCTGCTGATTTGTAACTGGACTGATGGCACAAGTAAATAAAATCTAATCATTTGGCTTAAAGTTACCTAAAATAAAACACAAAAATGATATCACTTCTTTCTTTGCCAAATCGTTATCTTTCTTGAATGCCGTGCCAAGAGTATTAACTGCTATATTTTCAGAAGTGCTAATGAAATGTATCCCTGAATTTTCCACTTTTACATACAAATTAGTTTATTAGCACATTGATGAAACTAATAAAATATTGTAAAACAATAAAAAATAATGAAAATTGTTCTTTAGTGTAGATCTCAAGATATATTTGAAAAGTTTTGTTAACAAAAATAAATAATAAGTAATTGACTTGGTAAGTAAAGGAGCATTTAGAATAAAAATGGAGTAATAAAAAACTATTTTATTCGTACACTCCCAGCAATTGCAAAATACAAAATGGTACATTTTGTCAACTTATATTAGTTATTAGGAAGATTAGTAGCATTATTCTAACTAATCTAAATTTCTACTTTATCTTGTCTTTATTTTTATATTTAAAGCTTGATATAATGAAGTACTATGATAAATAAATATGAGTTCCATTTTGATAGTAATTGGTGCACAAATACGTCACGTGGAGAGTATCATATTATTATCTTTAGTTAATTATACCATGCCTTAAACTACATTTACAAATTGACAAGAAGTGTTAATCCTTATATGATTGCTTACGGAATGTAATTGTAACATGTTTATGGGCAAACGAATGTACACGTCATAATTTTTTCATGGGACTTAAAAAATTTGATAATTTTCAATGATATTCCATGTGCATATTTGATGAACCGTAATTTTTCCATTTAAAAATAGGTAAAAGCTATAATATTATCGTCTGAACTGCGACGTGTATCAATTCATTTACCGGATAGACCATAATAGATCCACTGCGATCCCTTTTACAAGTGAATTAAAGACTTAACATTGACACTAAAAGGTATCGCTAATAATATAACTACTAAAAGCGATATATCCGTTTCCGTACACAAAATTAAATAAAAATAGGATGGTCACTTTGTTAAATAAGAAATACGACCTATTGTAAATTTACTAAATATCATCGTTCTAAAAACCAGTCGATTAATAGCATTTCATTTATTTTATCCATCTACAAATATGTAGATAACGTGATAACGTGACGTGTTACACAAGAGTTTGATTTATTCATTTTTTCATGACATGCATCACATAACAGTATTTAACATGTTAGCTTTATTTGTCTGTTTGGACAATACATAAGGTTTTTATATTCCCAAACAGATCTACATTGTGGCTAAAAATCTACGTCAAATAATACTTATATGTAACTACTTAATCGGTAATATAAAGGAAACCTAATAAATTATGTAAATATGTAAGTGTTACATCAAAAGAGCTTTCAGGAAATCTGATTATAATCTGACTATGTAATAGCTCTTCATACAGGGATTTTTTTACAATTTTTGTTATAAATATAATAACAAAAAGTTAATGCTATATAAAATTAAACAACTTTTAAAAAGTAGTCTAAAAATATACGCTAAAGATGCAAAGTTAGGTAGATTAAATATTCGCGTGCTAAATGTATTTAAGTGTAACATAAAGAAAACTGTTTAATTTTTTTATAAAAGGGTTTAATACACCCAAGAAATGGTAGACTTAATGCGAAACGAATAGGTATATCGGAATAGTGCTAAATATAAATTGTAGACTACGAGTAGTAGTTGCAAATTTAATGCTTTAAATACATTTTTAATTAAAGCAAAATAAGAAAATTTAATTAGTGTACAGATAATTATGAGAGCTGTAATTTTCATAGTTTTAAAGAATATTTTATAAAAGCGATTTCTTATTAAAACGCTCTAATTGAAAGTCGCCCATGAGTAATGTTTTGATAAGGGTAGAGCGTTGCAAATTGAAATGCTGGATAAGTCACCCCAAGTATTAGTCTCTCAAGGAATAAAAATCGATTCGAATAAAATTAATTTATAAACATTAAACTATTAATACATAATAAAAGTGTCTCGTTAAATAATCGGGTTCGTGTATAAAAGTTGAGTAACACTTACATAATATTTAAGTTTACCTTTACAAAATTGCACCTAATAAACATCTTAATAAGTCTTTTACAACAAAATAAAATATTAAATTACCTACTACAAAAGCATTTTAACTACACATTATTTTATTTTACAATAAGAGTCGGTTATAAAACTATTTTGTCGCAAAGGAAGCATATAAAAATAGTTCGAGATCAAAGTTTTTATATATTTTTTTACACAGATTGCTTTGCGTTTATCAGCTTACGTTTGTTAAAAGGAATCTATTACACAACACAGCACAAGGTAAGATTTATTGCAGAAAAAGAGGCAATGCGATCAAAACAAAAGTGAGGATTAGTTTACTCTTTACATGCTTAACAGCACTGTAGTATTCTTCTTCTAACAATAATGAATCTGGCTGATCCTCGACGTCTAAAACAAAATACTTTTTATCTAACGTTATTTTTTGTACCTTCAAAACAAATAATTTATTAGGTTTTGTAGCACAGCATTATTTATGCGTAAAAAATATATTTCCACATAATTTATTATTTTTATTATAAAAATTAATTAAAAAATCTTTTACCAGCAAGAAATAAGACACGCGAAAGTAAAACTTCTTCTAGATTGATGTGTTACTTGAAATTGCTAGAAATTAAGTGTGAAGAGAAGAAAATCGTTTAAATTGGAATTGTGTTCCGTTCTTATGACTTTAAATCTTCTTTGAACGAAGCTTAGTATATCTAAGTCTAAATCCATTTTACATTGCAGTTCAGATCCTTTTCTCTCACGATTGTTAGTTCAACAAAATTTTAGAAGTGCATAAATTTCATTCCTTCAAGTTTATTTGAAGATTTAACTTTTTACTAATTAAAAATCCTATAACTTCCAAAGCTGTTCAAGTTTTATCAAAATTCTACACTGTAACTATCAGTTTCCAATGAACATTAGTTTACAGAGGAAATAAAAGTATTTTTCAATTCAAGCTATTATCAGGATTAGTTTTCGTTCTAATAGAGAATGTAGACGCTTAATGTGCCACCGAAAGAGCGTTCGTGACAAAAATGTAAATTTGTTTTCTCTTCTCACATTACACCAACCTTTATCTTGAGACTATTTCTGAAGTTAATCGAGATTACAGCGTATTTACATATATTATCATTGATAGTATTCTGGCAATGAATAACAAATTGCGAAAGATTGACAACTGCGTCAAGGTTTCATCGATAATCGTGAAATTTATTTACCAAAAAGACCCAAAAGGAAAAGTATTTAACAATGTCTCCATTTTCGCTACGTACATTACTTGAAGTATTGTAAAACCTTTCTCGAACGAAAACTGTCGTACACAGTAAAAAATTTCTTATTGTTAAACTAGAATTATCTGAAGTTAATATACGTAATCAATATTACCATCCACACATTACATCCTTTAACTAGTAGTTAAACAGAATATATTATTATATCATTTTAACTACTTAATGCAGTGGCCCATAAAACGCGGTAACTGCTGTTAAAATCTGATTAATACAGAAAAAACATTTTTACTGTATAAAATTAGATTAAACTCCTTTAATTCAAATTTAATGTAAGTGAAAATAATTAGTACCTCATAAGAAAATAACTATAATATGCTGATGGCATGTATTATGTTATACTTTATAAGAATTTTCTTATACAAAGTGTACTTTCATAAGACTTGTAAATTAAGCTACTTGTAGAACTATTTACTGCATAATTTTTTACATAGAATATGAGTAAAAACCAATTTTTCGGATAGAAACTCAACATTGCAATAAAAATACATAAAGTTTGTAAAAGCTTAAAGATTCACAGACTACACTGTAATAATATATTTTTCATTAAGGAAAAAAAAGAACTCTTTTTCTATTGTGAACGCTAGCAACAAGTTCTCGTAAAGAATATTTAAGGATCCATCTAGAACAGGGATATTTTTACAAGCGCAAACTTTTGTAATCCTGCCCTCCAGTACAGAAACAACTGGTATAAAGCTACCTTTTTTGCATCCTTAATTTTCAAATTCTTCTTTTCAGTTGTCCCTCCATTTATTTTGACTTCAAGTACAGAAAGATATAATTTTTAGATATATAATTTCAATTTATAACCTAGTGGGTTACGCTTATATATTGCGGCTTCCATTCTATATGCATTGATCCCAAAGGGCACGTCGATGATGTAGTCGAGTATATTATACAATCTTTTACACGATTTAAGCCTCTATTATTTAGACCACATCAGTTTATTTTTATGAACATAAAACGAAACAAATTGAGTGGTTTGAATACATAACAAAATCAATTACAAAGTTATTTACAAATAGTACTCAACAAAAAAAGGTCTATCATTACGATCTCAATATAACATAATATCAAGTATTACATTAACAGAATCAGTCATAACCACAAAAATTAGATTAATTGTTTCACTCGAAGGTTTGTACAAGCAACTTATTTTAAAAGTTTTAAATTAAATTCAACGATTCTTTTACAAACTAAAGCAAAACAAAAAGGATTGATTGTCCAATTCTGCTAAATATATAACTATAAATTAATAATGTTTAAATTGGTTTACCAGCACTAAAATACCGTAGTATTATTTTGCATTAAAGTTACCACACCAATAAATTGTTCGAATATTATTATTTTGAACTAATTGATTATAACACAATTGTAAAAGAAACTCGATATTCTTCCTAATTCAGTCTTTCAATAGAAAAAGTTTATGAACAGATTATTAGACTAACGAAAAGAAAAAAAAACCGTAATAACAAGAAAATTCTAACAGTTGAAAATTAATTTCGCTCAACAGACTGAACTCAAAATATCGGATGAGAAAAACTTACAAGTTTTCTCCAAAGCAAGCGCAATATTTTTTTAAAATTTTATAACTTTCTTTTCTCCGCTGGAAAACTTTTTTTTAATTACCTACTATCGGTTGCTAAAGTTTCGAGCCCTGTCTTAAAAGCGAATAAAATTAAACTAGGGAGTGAAAAAATATAACATGCTATCTACCAATGTTCAATAACGTACTAAAATTTTATTTATTAAGCCGTCTTGGCGTTATTAAGAAAATGTTGAAGTTGAGCTTTGCAGTTATTACAAAAATTATCAACTTTTTTGTTGTGCTTGAAATTTAAACTACTCGGACTTTTCTTTGTGTAAACGTTCCTCGGTCTGCTTTTGTCTCGCTTCCAGATTCGGTTTTCCTTCTATTTTACTTAAAACTCCCATCACAATGGATTCCATTTTTCTTGCTACTTAAAATGATGACTATGTGTTTACCCCGACTTCAAAACGTAATGGTCCAGCTCGACTTACATTGTCAACATCACAAGAGGCAAAGTTCCAAAGCACGTAACATCGAAGCGTTGTCCTGGTACTCCACGGTGCCAATATAATAAGGATTTTTGACATCACCAGATTATATAACCTACTTTATTTTTTAAATTTTATGTACTGCATTAATTCAAATTATGTTATTTCGCTGCTGTGATAGCGACAGATAACGAAAATATGGGATTTCCTGTCCCTTTTTGTTATCAACTAATTGAATTATTAGCTACTAAAATTTCAAAAATAACAACTATTTCCAAACGCTCTTTGGAAAAATAATATATTCGAAAAGTATATTGATTTTAAATGCTTTAGATAAATTTATATATTAGGATATTATATGCTCGTGAAAATTTGATTTTTATTGTATAATTAACTTGTTGATTTTTAAATTTTACTTTCGTATGAAAATCTATAACTATATCAATTTTTAGACAGAATATCGCTGTATTCGAGAAGTATGTTCTACTGTATTTACTAATATATTACGAAGCATGAAATATGATTATGGTCAATACACTAAGACGGCTGTCGTATTCGTGGCATCTCATAAGAAACCCAAAAATGAAAAACAAAACAACACAAAGAAATATTACAAAGCAGGATTTAAGAGAAATTATGAAGACCACCAATGAACACTATTTTGTAACTTTAAAGACTGGTAATTTGAAAAATAATCTCGTAAATGAAAATTAGGTACAATTTGTACTTTAAACGCTCGTTTAAACCAATCAAATCAAATTTAACACTGTAAGCTTTAGATAAATTGTCTTTATTAATTATTTATTACGAAAAATATAGTAAAGTAGTATTGCTTCGATTTTCTATATTTTAATCGACTTTTAAAATGTTTAGTTACGGAAAAGAAACTGAAGAAGTAAACTATAGGAACATTATTGGAAGCCTTTGATGATGCAATGGAAACAAATATGTGGAAAATGATCGGTAATATGCAGCGCCCAATATCGAATAGTTATCGAGTAGTTTAAAATTCGAAGTTTTGAAATAACGAAATTTAATAATAGTTGAACGAATTTTAATCAAAATATTAATTAAAATATTGTTGTAAAGCGAGCCTTCGTAATGCAATATAAATTATTGTAGCTAAAAGGAGAGCTCTGTGAACAAGTAAAATAATTATTTTCCTGTATGACTTGTATAAATATGTATATTAGATTGATTCTTCAAAATAAATTGTTATCTCTCACTACAAAAATATATTTCTTTCTGTTCCAATTTCCAAACACTGTTTTGACTAGATTAGCTTACAACCACATTTGTCATAAAATAGTATGTAATAAGAAAATTGGATTTGTTTATAAGATAATTCAGTGCATAAAATTTGTTAAGTAAAATAGGTTTAAAGTGGTAAAAAAATTATTTTAAATTTTAGCCCCACAAATACACAAGAGTTAATGCATGCGCATTGAGAAATGTTGCTAACTATATTAATTTTCGTTGTCTGTTGACTACCTATGTGCGTGTAGAATTTATATCAATCGGCACCAGTACCTTTGCGTGCACATTATTTTCAGGATAACTTGCAAGACAAAATGTGCCATTTTTTATAAAATCACACTGTCATAATATTCATCTCGTCTTTCGTTAGGTCACATCACAAAGGTTTCATTTCATACATTTCTAATTTCAATTGCTTGTAAATTGCAGAATTTGTAGTTATAAAAATTTATATAATATAGCACCTGAAATAATAGGATTTAGTCATAAATATACTTGGGTAGTGCGGGTTTGTAATCTATGAAACAATAGGTATTATGCTGAACTGGTCACCCATCCAAGTTCCAACCGTTCAAGAACGTGCAATTTCAACACATTACGCTACTACTTTAGATATAATGCTTAAAATATTATATAGGTACATAATAAGAAAGTCTATTTTAAGGTAAACTTCTTATCAGCACATCGTCTTCATTTTATTTGTCAGCCTGTCTTACTTAACTTTTGAACATAGGCTTTGCTCAATTCATAACAAACCTCTCTATCCTTAGATTTCCTAAATTATTCTTAACCTGTCATTTTTGCACATTATCTAACCATCTTCTTCGAGGTCTACCTCTGCTTCTGTTAGTCATTCTTAGTATGCAATTTATTAATTTATTATTTTCGTTATTTACATTGTCTGCACTTATTTTTTTCTAGTGTTTTGTAAAATATTCATTTTGTAGTAATGTTCTTATTTTATTTCTTTTAATTCTATAATATCTCATAAAATACATTTTGCTAATGTGGTTAGTAGTGGTAGTTTCAAGATCATGTAAATGTTTTTTTACAAAGATGTGTTATATTAATTAATTATTATTATATTTTGTATTTACGCTATTTTACTAAGTTTCCTAAGTATAATTTTGAAACAGTTGGATTTCTTTATATTTAGAATTCCTATCCTAATCCGCTAAAAGCAATAGTTGATTGATTGTTTTGGATGGCTCATACAATATTTGCGAAAGTCTAAATACAGCACGATCTACTAAATCAGTGTTGCTCTGTTGATTACTCCCAATTAATTGGTTAAAATGGGAATTGCATAAGTATTAATTATTATTGTAACAGTTTACTAAATTTATCGCATTTGAACTTACTGTAAATATAATTTTAATGCATTGATGTTTAAGTTCATTTTCTTATTGCTGATAAAGTCGTTTCAATTGTATATTAACATGTTATATACATATTATAATATCGTATTATGTAACATAGCTGAAATATTTATAAGTAAATATTAATTATTTTTTCTTAATCTTTTTTAATTTATTATGGTTCCTTTTTTAAACAATAAATAATTATATCTAAAAATCTATTTTGATAGCCGCTATTCGAATTTCCGGTTTGGATTTTGATTCAATCATTCTGTTGTTGTGTCTATATTGCTTCGTGAAAGGAAACCACCATAATATACCGTTCTTTCAGTAAGGTATCCGACTGAGTTTCTTATACAACTTAGTTACCTAAATGCTATGCTTATAAAATCTTTCACCACTAATCTGCCGAAAATTTTTTAGTTTTTTTCTGGCTGGATACAATCCATATCTAATATGGATCTGCTTCTAACTTTTGACAAGCTTTGTGCTAAGTGGGCTGAAAATAACTTATGTAGCTGGAGCTTTTTGGACAGTATTTTGACAACGGCTTATGCCATTGCCATTGATACAATGCCTTTTAAGTATTTGGAGCTCCATTCAATGTTATAAGTAGAGACTGGAATATATGCACTAAAAAACATGTTAAATATGCATGCAATATGCGCCCAAAATATACAAGAATATGCAGGAATAATATGAAAATAATGCAAAATATGCACTTATCATTATGCAGGTAAAGGAAGAACTAAACAAGAAATAAAACTTTTAAACGACACGAGAAAATAATATAGGTACTATTCTTAAAAACTATGGCTACAAAATACGTTAGAAACTAATACATTATTGTTTACAAAAATATACAATTATTCAATAATTGTAATAATTTACTACCATGTATTTTTCTATATTATCCAAGGTTAAATTTTGTCTCCTATCAGTTAACCCTCCAGCACGGGTAAGGCCTCTGAGTCCACGCAATACACAAACATCGCTGTAACTTTGAAAAAAAGAAGTTTACGTATTCGAACTTCTGTATACCTTTCAAAAATGTTCAACGATATAATATAATCAAATTGTACAAAATGTAAAAATTATCATTTTTTCGCAAAAAAATAAAATGTCCTGATAGACCCCACCTGTGTGTTCGAGTAACTACATATCTGTTTAAATCCAAAAATTGAATTTTATGTGAAAAATTTACACCAGCTCACAGCACTAAACGAGGATATTGCAAATATTGTAAACGAAGAAAAACCAGATATTTCTGTAAATTTTGTAAATGTTGGTTGTGCATGGAGCATATTATAGCATGCTGTCGTGAATGTATTGAAGCAAAGGAAGCCCTACCATGATGGTTCTTAATTTGTGTGGACATTATTTATATAAATATTCTTCTTGTTTTTTCCTTAGATTAGTATGTGTAGTATAGCAAAACATTAAATTTTGAATCCTATATGCTTTATATTATATGTTTCTAATGCGTTTTTAATAAATCATGTAAATTTTTTATTGTTGATAAACAAGTAGGTAAATGTGGTTTTTTCTTTAAATTTTTTCATCTATCTTAAAAAGAACTAATAGTTTATAATAAACAGTAATCACTTCCCAAACGTTGATAATAAAGAATGTATCTTGGGTTGTGGGGAAAGAAATAAAACTAGGTTTGTTTTGCCGACGTTTCGAAGGATTTATTCCTTTATCCTCATGGCTGCAATGGAAGAAAAACACAATTAAGCGTCGGTCATGGGTCGTAGGGAGGCTTACCTGACAAACGGATGATAAGAATTTTGAAAAAAAGGTCAAATGTATCAATTAATTGTGTGAATAACCAAAATCTTTAGAAATTTCACCAACACAATAACTGTGTCAAATGAAATGTTATCTGTTATCTGAAAAACTGACAGTAGCGCACACCTTGACTGATAAAATTGCAAGGACGTCTATGATGAGGGGAGGGGGTTTTAAACAGTATTAAACACCATCTAAGCTGGTGGACATTGCTTTGTTGCGAAGGGGACCAATGAGTCCATTGGACCCCCCACTCGATATTATGACCAACAAGCTGACACCTAAATATTATAAAATTAGTTATCATCCTTGGTTAGCTAACCGACTTAAACACATATTTAGAAGCAAGATTATTAACGGTGAAATTCAGCTTGCTTTCAGTAACAACTCTACTTTGGGTAGGATCTTGTTCTCCAAGACCAAAGACAAGGTCCCGTTACTAGAAAAAGCAAATGTTGTATATAATGTTGGCTGCTCTTCCTGTAAAAGAACCTACATCGGTCAAACTTGCCAACGATTGATGGTGAGACTTAATCAACACAGATACGATGTTAAGTACGGATCGTCCAAGACAGGACTATCCGAACATATAATCGACTCGGGTCACACTTTTTTAAATGAGGATGTTACGATACTGGCTAGTGAGAAATGTTACTACAAGAGAACTTTTTTGTAGTCAGCATTTATATCTACAAGGGAAGACAATTTAAATAAACAGACCGATTATGGTATTATTAACGGTGGTTATAAATCAGTTCTCCATAGATTTAATAAAAAAATAACCTCACCATGTTTAAATAAAGTTAGCGACTCATACGATTGATTTCCCAAATTTTGACTGTTGTCCCCCGGTCTTCGCCTGAACTATAATTCACGACGAAATTCCCTTTGGAAAGTTTTAGTTTTTATATTGTATAATTGTTATATCATCCTTTGTTGTTTAATTAACTGTATTCTGCAGGTTAATTGGTTGGCTTACCACAGAATTGTTTTTTATATTTGCTTCTGCGTGATACTGTTTAAAACCCCCTCCCCTCATCATAGACGTCCTTGCAATTTTATCAGTCAAGGTGTGCGCTACTGTCAGTTTTTCAGATAACAGATAACATTTCATTTGACACAGTTATTGTGTTGGTGAAATTTCTAAAGATTTTGGTTATTCACACAATTAATTGATACATTTGACCTTTTTTTCAAAATTCTTATCATCCGTTTGTCAGGTAAGCCTCCCTACGACCCATGACCGACGCTTAATTGTGTTTTTCTTCCATTGCAGCCATGAGGATGAAGGAATAAATCCTTCGAAACGTCGGCAAAACAAACCTAGTTTTATTTCTTTCCCCACAACCCAAGATACATTCTTTATTAATAGTTTATATTTAAGAAAAAAATTTTTTTTTTAATTTTGAAACAAATTTTTTTTTTTTATTAGAAACGCATTTTAACTCCATATTTCTAATCTCAAATTTGCTCAAATATGCACTATTATGGTATATCATATGCATTTAAAAAAAATCACCAAATATGTCTTATATGCACTATAAAAAATGTTAAAAAATGATTCTTTAGGGTGGGAAACGGATAAATACGAAGTGGTCGAAAAATATACCGCCAAACAAAGATATGCATTTTGCATGTTTTCCAGTCTCTAGTTATAAGTTATTTGATATGATCCACAAGTATGGCACCCATCGAAAGTTTAACGTTACATTACGCCCGGATCCGTTCTGTTTCGACAAGAGCAGTTTTCTGAACGGAACGGAGCGGATCCCAGCCCAATATAGTCACTGGCTAATGTTATTTTGCCCGGTCTGAGATTAACGAAATTTTAATTTGATACTCATCAAGGTAAGGTAATAATGCAAGGTAAGTTCGAGTATGTGTACATAATTGTTTATTTTTCTCGACAAGATTTCTTTTATAATTAATATTAATTTTAATTAAACGAAAAATACTGATGTTGATTTATAGTCGGGCAAGCAATATTTATTTATATTTTTTTAAAATGGATGTTTTTTTAAACACGGTTTTATTATTAGAACGTATAGGTATTGTGTTTAAGTATTACAAGTGGAGTAATCTATCTACAAAAGTCGTAAGAAATAAAATGAATATATCAAAATACAAAAGACCTCCAAGCGGTTGTAGAAATTCTGCAATAGAATAGAAGACACTGATAATATCCCGTATGGTTTTATTGTGTAGTAAGCCTGTTGAATTTGATCAAGGAATAAACATAACGTCAAAGATCAATGTACTATGATGTATTAATGAAAAACTTTTAGTTGATAATTTCATGGATTAGTTACTTACACAAAGTTCAAAGTTACACCAAAATACAGTGTATTGGTTAATACCAACTTGGATTAGAAGTTTCAATTGTATATAAAATTGTAATTCTAAGGATAAGCGGTAACCGGAAAACGTTGACCTCTGTTTTACCATAACTTATAAATTAATATTAAATGTATTTTTATCGCAGGGAGAAATAATTAAATATTGAATAAATTCGATAATACATATGAGCCTAGGACAAAGTTAGATTAAATTAGTCCAAAATCAACTGTTCCAAAATTGAGAAACCGAAATACGGTATCTTTATGCCTTCTGTTGTCAAGAGCAAAAAATTGTCAAAATTTTAAATTATATTATTATAGAAATAGTTATTTCGCCACAAGCATTTAAATAATATTATACGATACTCAAGCGTTTGTGTTCGGCTTCGTCCAGTGCAAATGTCCCTTTTATCTTGGGATGGAAACGATATTGTGAGACGAAAATAGTCTCCTTGCGCTGGAAATTCACAGGCAAATGTTCTGTAAAAATTTCATTTTGCTATGGAGTTCCATTGATGGTGAGTTCTTAGTGGAACAGCATTAGTGACCGTATTTCGTTGATATGCACAAAGATACCGATTATATTCGATATCATACCAGATGGATACTGAAAAATTGCCTTTTAAGAACGAATATATTGATTTCAAATGATGAGGTTTATTTGTTAAAACAAAACGAAAATTACGTTTATTGTATTTTTCTCTCACATTTTTATAATTGGAAAAACTTTAATAGCACCCTCCTGTTTCCAAAATATCTTAAATCAAGGCTATAATAAAATGCTAGTATCTACCTACTTATTTAATTTTTTATTCGAAATCATTTCTGAATCATGGAAGATATTAAAATTATAATATTCCGAATAAAATCCGATATAAAAAATTATTTTTATATACGATAATTTGGTGACAATTTTTAATTAAAATAAAACACATACATTTTTGAAATACAATTTAAATAAACTTAAAAAATCAACATGTTTATTGAAGAATTAAAAATAAATTTATTCGTATAAACTTTTACGAATATTTAAACATCGTTTTCTTAATTATTAAGGTTAAATTTTAAGAACGTCTGTTGCAAAGGGTAGAGTATAATAATATACCTTAAAAACAATATTTTGAGTAAAAGTTCTAGTTAAAATTAAAATATTTTAGCATTTAGTTAGGCTGTTTTGTTACAATTTCTAAAGATTACTTTTGTTTAGGAAATATTTGAGGTGGAAACTTATAATATAGACAGACGGTACAAACAGGAGAACACATTTTCAGAAATAGTATAAAAGATTATATATAGATTTAAAACTTTTTATAAGTTTAAAATACGAATTAAAAAAGTTTTGTACGTTATTTTAAATACTTGATAAATATCTTTAAGGTGGAATTAAACACTTGAAAACATCAAGTCACTGTTTTCTTTATAATTTGATTTTCATAATTCTATGCTTTTTGTTTAGAACATAAAAAATGTTCTTTTACAATTCCGAATAAAAGCATTTAAACCTTTTGAATGAATCATACCAGCAAGTTGACGGAAAACTGTGTAACGATTTTTTTTAGCGCTTTTAACTTGTGAAACATCTTATGTAATTTCGCTTTGTTATGCTATTGTGCTTACGCTGGCATGCAAACGATGTGCTCCACTTGTCACAATTGGTCATTCCGTTTCTTCATCAATTATAAGATCTGATTTTGACTTGCAGTGTATCTTTCATCTTTCCTAAGTCGTAATTTATAATAATAATATTGATATGGTATACTTAAGAAAAATTTCCTTTTATTACATTTTTCTGAGCAAAAACTAATAGTACTGGTTTTTTGGCATATGAAAGTTTTAGAGTCAAACTTAAATTGCTCCATAATAATCGGAAATCAGTGTACTTATTGCATTATTGTTAGATTTCGAAGAATTCCAGAATCATGCCACATTTTGTAGCAAATTTCTCCATTATTAAGATGTCATTTATTCATTTTAATTAAATTCTTTAATGATAGTGTCGAGACCTCTCTATATTTTGATTACCCTATAAATATTTGTAGTACATATTCGATTTGATATTGTCATGTTTAAATTTCATTATTAAAAAATGTTTCATATTTGCATACGTATATTTTTATGTAACTTTTGAATATTGTCTCTTTGACTTCAAACGTAATTGTTTTTTTTACAATTTGTTGACTTGTCTGAAGGTAGAAATATGTATAAGATTTTTTCAAATGTAAATTTCCTGCAATAGTTTTGATTATAATTTAACTAACTGATTCAAGTTCGGCGTTTAATAAAAGATCATTTAGCTCTTTAATTATTGCTTAATTTTTCTTCTTTCTTAACAGTTTTGAAGTGGCAATCGTGGCTTCATGGTAACAATTAACGATAAATGTCTTTAGTTATAGCGGTGGGTCTCGGCTGACACCACTAATTTTCGACTACCAGCATCCTGTGACCTGCGTTGATGCCATCTCGCCATATCGCTCGGGGTCTTCCAAGCAGTCTCTTCCTTTGTGATGCTTTATCACTACTAACTAAGTATTCTGTCCATCGTAATCTATGTGATTTTATTTGTTGTACTATGTCGGGGCAGATGACGGTCATGGCCTGAATGTTAGCGAGATCAACTGCTAATGCAAGGCTCCCCGGTTCGACTTCGGGTGCAGGCGAAAAATTTCTTCACCGTCTTCCGTGCTTTCGGAGGGCACGTAAAGCTGTCGGTCCCCCTGTGTTAATGATTTTCCGTCATAACAATAAAAAACAGGGTGCAGTCACATCGAAAGGCAAGCCTAGCAAGCCACCTGAGATGTAAAAAACAAAAATATTCTTTGAACTAATTACATAAATTAGTAAAAAAACAGGATCTGGACCTATATTTATAATAGGGAGACTTCTCAATAAAAGTGGAAGAAGATGTCGGGGCAATTATGCAGTTACTTTTTACAGTTACAGCGTTTGTTCTTATTCTCCTGATATCGGTCTTTCAGTGAACGTCAAGAACATCACCGCATCTTGTACAGTCACCATTCATGTTTCACATACTTAAGTTACCACTGGTGTAATAATGGTTTCGTATATTTTTATTTTTGATGGTTTTGCTACCTTGGATAATTGTTTAAAGCTGTACTCATCCATCATTACGTTTTGTCTTATTCGGTCTCGTGCGGTATTTCTGGCAATGTGCATGTATTTACTTCATATTTGCTTCGTTTATACGGAGACCCATTTTGATAGTTTTTAATTAGTAAATTAAAAAAAATTTATTTAGCTTGACATACATGCAAGGACTTTCTAGCGTATCAGATCCGACGCATCAGGTTCGTCGGTCTGAGGTGGAAAACTTAACTTAAGTCATATGTAAAGCGTTTAGTGGAAGTGTACGACCCTTATGAAAGATATAGATCACCATTTGTCATACCTAATCCACTGAAAAGTTCGCACGTGTATGTCAGGCTATTGAGTAAAACAATGAGGATTCTCACAATTTTCAATTTCTTTTACCATTAAGTAATTCTTAATAATATATACGAATGGAAATATTAATAAGTAACAAATTACACTTACCATCTCCCTCTTCTGAAGTGTCTGGAATTTCGTTAACTTTTTTTTTGAATTTACCTAAATTTGAAATTCAAATTAACAATATTATTTCGTAAAGTAGGTACATGCGTAAGTTTATAATGATTTGTAAATCAAATAAATTTTGTTATTGCATGTTTACATGGAATTTCGAAAAGAACTTCATTGTATAAACTGTATAGTGTAATATCGTGTTGTTAAT